>JALXJV020000019.1:20191755-20791755 GCA_024633595.2 Lepomis macrochirus
ATGCAATTCTCGGCAGGCAGGCAAAACTTCGGCACAACACCTGGTTTGCACCTTCTGCAATCGCGGAATTAGTTTACTGTAGGAGTTCTTCCAGTCTCAAGTAGCCTACCACCTAAGCGTAAAGCACATCACACGCTACACACAAGTACATCTTATTGAACATGATTTATTTTCATCACCAATTATAATAGTAGAACAGCTTTCTCAAGCAGTTTGTGATGCATTTTGGAAACAGGAGATGAGCCCCTGGTCTAATGCGCTACCTGGCTTGAAACCCGTTCGCACACATATTTTAAATGCCTTCGGCAGAATTCAAATGAGCCATTTTAATCTAGATTAATCTAGATAAAAAAAATTAATGTATGCCCACCCCTAAAATAAACATATAAAATAGACAGTTAAAATGTATAAAAATTCAAAACCCCGGCACAAAACTATAAGCCTTCTCACAAAATGCAGCAAAACTATCCCTAGCTAAAAGCTTTTATTGGGAACAAACTCCCAGAAAACTGCCTGTCTGCTGACAGACAGGGGTTAGTGTAGTGCACATTACATTTTGTTTCATCAGTGTCTTTTTAAATAGCTAAATGGACAAGTAAAATAAATTTGTGAAGTTGAGAATCTCATACAGTGTCTCAATGACTTTACGTGCCAATAGTTCTTAATGCGGCTCTCTCAGAAGATAATTCAGACAAATTTAATGCACATTTATTTTTACAAAAGAAGTAATGCTAGATGTAATGTTTAAAGAGTAGGTGGAATGTTACTACTGGTAAGTACATTTACTCAAGTACTGTACAGTGCAGTTTTGAGGTAACTGCACATCAGTGAGTATTTTGATTTCCTTCTACCCAGAGCAACCTTCAACTCCACTACATCTATACCAAACAAATATACTCTTCACTACACTTATTGCATAATGTGACACACAGGAATGTATGGTCACATATGATTTTATTAGCAATAGTCTGTGTAATTTCCGTGTGTTTTGTAGCAGACCCTAATTTAGTTCATTTGATGTACTCTAGCGACCGCTTGGTGTGGCGTGTAGAATCAGAATCTGCTTTATTTGTCAGGTATATGTACATATATGAGGAACTTGACTCTGAATTGTACATTGTTTACAATGTGTTTACTTACACAATAAAATCAAACACAGCAGTGCAATATGCAGAGTGCAAGGAATGCAGGAGTAAATTATTTTGTACATGTCGGAGGTGGATGAGATATACAGGTGCACATACACATGTACACAGTGCGATGGAGCATAGTGCAAAGGATGCTGGAATAAAGTATTATGTGCAAGTATTATGTACTTGAGGTAGGTGGACTTGGTATATAGTATAATATGACAATATTAACTGTATGAACTGAAATAGAGAACAATGAATAAATCATAGGTGGTAGTGAACAAGTGGCTGATTATAGGCAGAGTTACTACGTTATTACGCAGGAATTGTTCCTGACACCGTGAGTCAGAAGTCAGCTGTTCATCAAAGTGATGGCTTGTGGGAAGAAACTGTTCCTGTGTATGTTGCCTTGTGTCTACAGACACAGGTCTGTTTAGAATGATGATGGTGGGGAGAGTGGGGCACTCCTCCTGAAGTCTATGATCATCTCCCCAGTTTTGGGCATGTTAAGCTCCAGGTTGTTGTTGCTGCACCAGAGAGCCAGCTGATCAACCTCCCTTCTGTAGAGCAGTGGGGAGAGCGCACACCCCTAGGGGGTTGCCAATGCTAATAGACCAGGTGCTGGATGTGATATTCCCCAGCCTCACCTGCTGACTCCTGTCAGTCAGGAAGTTTGTGATCCACTGACAGGGTGAGTTTGGTGATAAGGATGTCCGGGATCAATGTGTTGAAAACCGAGCTGAAGTCCACAAACAGGATCCTTGCATACTGTATGTCCCTGGAGAGTCGAGGTGTCGCAGGAAGTAATGTAGTCCCAAGTTGACTGCATCATGCACTGACCTGTTAGCCCTCTGCAGGGCTCCTCATCGAGTTCTTACACCTCCATCAACCAAATCGAGGACTCACACCCCTCAATCCACCCTGTGTCTGTCTCTCCATCAACGTTGCCAGACGACCCTCTTAGATCCTCGCGATTGGGTGGTCTAGAGTCCCACCTTTCACTCTGTGACCCATCTGCCATAGAACCCCACCTTCCCCTAGTGGGGAAAGGTGATTGTTTGAAGAATTGGAGCAGATGAGAGGTCTGACTGTGGGCTTCTCAAACCTACAGTTATGGTTACAGGACTCTGTTCCCACTTCTGAAGGCCTCCTCTTTGGTGTGACGAAGGTGCCTGAGTTTTGCGGTGAACCAGGGTTTTTGATTGCTGTTTGTGCAGAAAGTTTTAGTCTGCACATACGTCATCACAAAAACTGATGTAAGATATCACAGTGTCAGTTAGTTTGTCTAGGTCAGTGGCTGCAGCCTCAAAAACACCCCAGTCAGTAGGCTACAGTCAAAGCAGACCTGTAAATCCAGCTTTGACTCGGTGCAGATCACAGTTTCTGCCTGTATAAGATGAGTCCCAAGGCTGCATCATGCGTCATTTAATGTTGTGTATCAGTGGTCCAGTATGTTAGTGTCCCTGGTGGGACACTTAATATACTGTCTGTACTTTGGAAGTTCATGGCTGAGGTTTGCTGTTGAAGCATTGAACCAAATAGCCTACATTTACATGTAAGCTATTTGGTATACATCATGTTAGGAGGTAGTCATAGGCCTAATTGCTCTAAGTTCCTGAAGCTGATGTAATTTGATAAATTATAGTGTAGCCTATGTGGCACTTGCGTCGCGTACAATTAAGATTTTATAGCCTCTCTACAGGTAAGACATTCAAACTCACTAAATCAAGGTCAATATCTTTAGCGTGCAGCTTCAGAAGTTTTGCAAACACAAAGTCTGAGAAACCAGCAATGAAAACACTGCCCATCCCTTTTTTATCAACCACACCATATAGTACAAAACACTTGTGTGAACACGTCCCGCTCCACATGGACCTTCAAGCTCATTATGTTCGATGCCATGGCACTCCTATAGATGAGTGACAAAGAAGTATGATAACAAACAGCAGGGATTAACTTTTGAGGGGGTACAGTGGTGTACTCATCCCGCTGTTAGACCTTGTTGCAGCTACCTCTGAACCCTGGAGTGTTCTGCCTGGGCTGCAAAGCGTTGGAGGGGCATGTTTGAGAAAATGAGTAGTGGTGAGGGGAACTGGGGTCTTGGCGAGGCTCTTGCCAGGGAGAGCAAGCCCTAAGCAGGATGAAGTTTAAGGCCAACAAGCTCCTGCTTGTGGGTTTGGTGGGAAAGGCATAGCAGAGGAGATGTAGAAGGTTTTGCATTGTGTGTTCCATTGTTACCAAGTGTTGCTTTAAGCACATTAATGAAAAACACTGTATGGACACACAGCTTGAACAAGCCGTCAAATGTTTTATTTTATTTGCGACCAGTACATATTTTCGCCTCATGAAGTTGTTGTATGTGGATTGACAATGCATTTACACGTGTTCATCCATCCATCCATCCATCTTCATCGGCTTATCCGGGGTCAGGTCGTGGGGGCAGCAGCTCCAGCAGGGGACCCCAAACTTCCCTTTCCCGAGCCACATTAGCCAGCTCTGACTGGGGGATCCCGAGGCGTTCCCAGGCCAGCGTGGAAATATAATCTCTCCACCTTGTCCTGGGTCTTCCCCGAGGCCTCCTCCCAGCTGGACGTGCCTGGAACACCTCCCTAGGGAGGCGTCCAGGAGGCATCCTTACCAGATGCCCAAACCACCTCAACTGGCTCCTCTCAATGCAAAGAAGCAGCGGCTCTACTCTGAGCTCCTCGCGAATAGCCGAACTTCTCACCCTATCTCCAAGGGAGACACCAGCCACCCGCCTGAGGAAACCCATTTCGGCCGCTTGTACCCGCGATCTCGTTCTTTCGGTCATGACCCAGCTTTCATGACCATAGGTGAGGGTAGGAACGAAAATTGACCGGTAGATCGAGAGCTTTGCCTTACGGCTCAGCTCTCTTTTCGTTACAACAGTACGGTAAAGCGAGTGCAATACCGCCCCCGCTGCTCCGATTCTCCGGCCAATCTCCTGCTCCAATCTCCCCTCACTCGTGAACAAGACCCCGAGGTACTTGAACTCCTTCACTTGGGGCAAGGACTCATTCCCTACCTGGAGTTGGCACTCCATCGGTTTCCTGCTGAGAACCATGGCCACAGATTTAGAGGTGCTAATCCTCATCCCAGCCGCTTCGCACTCTGCTGCGAACCGATCCAGTGAGAGCTGAGCTCAGCTCTCTACACGTGTTCAGTGTGGTCAAATTGTCTCCTCGACTTCTGCCGGAGATAGTTTAGTTTGGCTGATTGGATCAAAATTCGTCCTCAATGCATCTTACATCTGTACTTTCACATGGCCTATGGTAAAGCTTAATTTTTTCTTTTCAGCAGTAAAAACAATTTAATAATATGCATTATGTCACAGCAAAAGGCAATTCTGGCAATTGGCTAGGCTTAAACAATGCTCATGTAATCTGTTGCAGGCAACATTTTGGTCTTTGTTGTGGCTAAAAAAACTGTCATCCATACCAGAGTTAGGTCTCATCTTTAACTGGACCATCTGCAGATTAATTCCATACCTGATATGTTAAAATAATAATAAATAAATAAATCCAGACATTTGGACTTATCGTCCTATTTATTCCTTCCTTATCAAGTTTATACAGTTAGGTGAAGCCAGGGTGCTATACCTTTACACTATTCTATACATCTTAAAGAAAGCTGAGACTATACTATAGGAAAACATTTTATTAAAAACGTTGCATACATCTATATAAGAAAACGTTTTAAAAAAGTAAATAAGTCTGACTGTTTTTCATAATAGATTACATTGTAACTGCTTGATTGCGAAGACAGATGGACATAAAGTTTGTGTAAAAATAAATATTGTACAACTTGGATATACTACTGGTGGATTTCAGACTACGTCATGCAAAGGGGTCACATTAGTTACCAGATTAGTATCTACATCCCTGTGTTTTAGTGTTAAATACCCACTGCAACTCAAAAACAATACAAAACAGATATTTACTCAAACTGATGAGTTATCATGAAATTATTTTTATTTGAAATTTTTGTAATTTAATTTAAAAAGAACATATATTTCAAATTACATCCCATTTAAATGTAGAGAAGACATTGTCAGTGAAAGTTGATTTGGGATAGTTCATCTTAAAGTTATAAGAATAATCCACATACAGTAAAATTAATTGTTTCATAGTTTATTTTAGTTTTTGTAGCATTTTAGAAATACATACTTTGACCAAACAGTCACAAATGTGAATTAATAAGCAAGTTCTTTCACCGAGCAGCACTGAAAGTAAATTTTGGTTTTCTGATTACTAATATAGTACAAATCAAATAAATCCTTTTTTGGCACAATGCTGAATATATGGCATGACCAGTTTAAAGGGTTAAATTAAGCTATTGTAGTGCAAAAACCTCATTCAGACTAAGAAATGTACAGCAACTCACTCACTCCTGCCTTTGTGCGTGCACAGTGCGAGAGGAAAGGGAGAGCTGCTGAGATTAATCTGAGAAGCATGCAGGGGAATAAATTAACCTGTACATTTCTTACTATACCCCTGATGGTCTGACTAACTCACTACATTTGTTACTAGTCACTTTTTAGTAAGAAAGTTGCTGAGGGTCTGAAAAAGGTATGCAGCAGACCAAACCACTGTGAGGCATACGAGAAGGAGTACATAATCTTTCAAATCTTAAAAACGCATTGGACTCGTAGTAGAGAAGGGGAGATGTTAACCGTTTGTGTACCAAATATACTGACTAGACACTCACAGACAACAGTGGTTATATATATATATATTTTAAGTCAATGACAATGAAAATCATATGTGTGGTCCTGTACCTCTGATGGATCTGATTGAAATCCCTTCAGTTAACATGTTTGTCTATCACTGCTCATCTTAGAGAGAGAGCTTTGAGGTGAATATACTATTCTTACATACAGAGTGTGTGGCAAGAGGAAGAAAATTCACAGATGCAGTCAAATGTCATCTGCCAAACAGTAGGCACTCATATATTACAGCTGACTGTAGACTGCAATGCTGGAACATTGTAGCACAAATTGTCCTCTTTCAGACTTGACCTGCATGGGTGCAACCAGACCCCCATGACAGCAGAAGGGGGTGATTATGAAGTACCAGTGAAGGTCAGCATGGTATCAGAGCTGGGTGTCCTCTCTGGTGTCTACGCTAGACTCACGCCTCTCTTTCAGGCTGCTGCTGTGGACAGGAGGCTCCTCTGGGACATGAGCCAGAGGGTCTGAACGAATCAAGTACCTGGGAGAGAAAAAGAGGTAAACATGCACATCAGTTGTTAAGAGTTGCCACATGGTAGGACACTTTCCCAAACCGATTCACTACTCACTAATTCTTCACTACAGAAGTCACACTCTTAGCTATGAAGGGCAAAGCAGAGGAATTAAATAAACAAGTAAACTGTGGGGTGCACTCGCCACACTCATCATGAACAAGAAACAGCCGTCGCCATGGATACTGATAGGTGCCTTGCTCGCTCAGCTGTTGTGTTATAATTCATGTTGTTTTCTTGTGACCATATTATTTCCAAAATTATATGCTACAAAATTGGTAGGGGCCGTGCTTTTGTAAACCAAAGTTATTTTTGGAGGGGTAATAGATCAAGTTGTAAACACAACACGGATGTTTTATCACCTTATAAAGTTCTTATGCTGATTGTGTTGTTGATTGCTTACACGTTCAGTGGGTTTGTTACTACAAGCTATCCCATTCACATAACTCATTTATTTTCATGAATATATATTCATAAGTCATTTAATCCATTGATAATATGTAAATATTAATTAGTGCTGCTGTGAAGTATGAATGTACTATAACATTAAGAAACTATAGCTACAAAGTGATGTTTTTTGTTTTCATTTTCACCTCCCTATTGAGTGATTTTATATAAATCCACTGAAAAATCAGTGTTTTGACATTTTTGCATCAAACTGTTTTGCTTTGATTATCACTTACATTCATTTCAGACAAGATGTGCACAGTGATACACACACAAAACCATCCACAAAATAAGATGTCTATGACAAGGCTGAGAAATAAACATTAGCACCTTTGTGCTTTTTATTCAATGCGTTTGCACGTCTGTTTATTATAAAATAGGTCTGACTGACAACATTTTAAACAGATTACTATTTGTATTAAACAACACACAAACACACATGCATAACAGGAGCAAAATAAAGGAATCCTTACACAATGTCGTTGAGCTCCAGCCTGGTGTCAGGAGAAGGGTTAATTAGGACATACGACAGGGTGTTTTGGTGATCATTCTGTTCATCTGACAGAGAAAAAATGTCTCAAACAGCAAACTGGAATAATCACATATGTATGATCTTATTTGTGCCTGTCATAGGATCGTAACTTAAATGCTTACCTTGTAGGTATCCCAGATTGACTCTGTTCATGACGTCACTGGCTGTCAGATTAGTTAGGTCTTCTACAAACAGGAGTTAGACAACAAACACAAACTTTTAAGCAGGAGAAGACAAGTGCTCATTTGGGCAAGAAAGTTGTGAGCAGTTGGCTTTCTCAGTTAAAACTGTGTCTATATCTACCATAGCCGGAAGTGGGGAGGCCCAGATGCCTCATGCGGTTGCGGACCAGCTCAGAGAGCTCTTCCCTCTCAGAGCGTCGGTAGAGGTTGAGGCGCTGCTGAGCGATGCGCTGGGCGTGGTCCCTGCTTGAGTCCCGGTTCACTCCCTGCCACCTCACGCTTTTCTTACTCAGACGCCGTGCCCACTGCATGCTCTTCTTCCTCAGAAGTGGGTGATCTGATTGGTCATTGCTGCGAGACTCGTCCCCCCTGTCCTTGGTGTCTTCGCAGTCGTCAACACTGACTGAAACCTGTGACTGGGTTGGGGAGACAGGAAGTTACCTTTATGGCCAGGATGCTCATCATAAGTTCATAATAAGTTCAGGAAAACTGAAACAATAATTCTCAGGTGACTTTAATAATAGTTCTGAGTCTTACTAGCAGTGTGGTTCTAGAGATGACAAAGTCAGTTGTCCAGTGTTTGGTCTAGAAATATTTAATCAACCATTTATTGTCCCCAGTGGCTGAAGCCTACTGACTTTGGTCATCCTCTGACTTTTTGTCTAGCGAGCAGGTTAAAGGTTTCAATTATTCTGTGAAATTTAAACAGCTACTAAATGGAATGACACAACATTAGGTTTGCACATTTATGGCTCCCAGACCATGAATCCTAATGATTTTGGTGAGCACCTTACTTCATGCACAACAAGGTTCACATTTGTGGTTCTGAGTACAATGTTGCAACAGCTATTGGATAGATTGCCATGAAATTTCGTTCAGACATTCATGTCCTCCACAGGATGAATTTTTTTAGCTGTTTATCTAGCAAAAGGCTGATCAAAGTTACATTTGTCCCGACTATGATTATGCAAAACTAATAAAATAACCCTGAGCCTATGCTAAAATAGATAAATAAATAAAACTAAGATGGTGAACACCAGAGTAAATATTGCCTACTAAAAATCAGCATATGATAATGTCATTGTGAGCTTGTTACTGTAGCATACTGATGTTAGCGTTTAACTCAAAGCGCCGCTGGCATAGCTTTAGACTCTTAGTCATGTTATATAAATACATCATTTATATGTCAAGACTCTGCTGCAAACCAGAGATTACACACTATTTGTAATAAACATGTTCATGCATTTGAGATGAATATTTCGTTTACAGTATAATCTCTGAGATCTCACCTCTGAAGTTGAGAAAATGTGGGATTCTGTTCGATAGATTCCGATAGGAATTTCGGCACTAGAGGAGCAGAGTTTCTGGAACAGTCTGCCATAGGTACTAATCCACAGATCCTCCTCAGTTACTTTCATCTGGAACAAGAGATACCATTAGTTAGATTAAGTGGAGTAATGCACTGTGTCAGATCATTTCTGTCTTCTTTTAGATTATTTTCTTCTGTCTAACTCACAGCACAGAGATATCCTGATCCTGGAGTGGTGTCCAGCCCCAGCAGCAGCCTTGCAATAAGGATCATGTAGTCCTTCACAAAAGACTGCCATGGAATCACAGAAAAACACTTTTACAACTTTATAACTTTGTTTATTATAGCTAAAAAAACAGTGGACATAAAGAAACTTAAGTGAGTTCTCTATCAAAGACTGAACACAAGAGGGCACTTTTGCTTTCTGATAGTAATGCTGCTCTGTTTCTTCAGGTGATACTGTTTTTCTGAGGCTGCAAGACGCATTAATTTCTTTCACGTGGTATTTAAAAGTGTCCTCTGAGGTGCTTAGCTGTAGGTGTGTACCAACCTGATACAAGAGGGTGTCCAACATGCTAATACTGAACACTCTGCCGGCAGCGAAGGGTAGGCGAAACATGAAGGCCAAGTTGGACCCTTTATCACGCTCTTTCTGTGGGGAAGAACCAGGGTCCACAGCATTTAAATTTTCATCAGTGTAAGTCATGACAACAATGTGAAGTGTGTTTTTAAAAATCCACAGAAAAAAAATCTTCTACATCTTCTCTTTACAAATCACGTTCATAATAAGAATAATAATACTACACACTTCACTGTAAGCCCTCTTGTTATGTTGTACCTTCTCCAGCTTGGAGAGGGCCAGTGAATAGCAGTCCTTTGCTCTGAACTGCATAAATCTCATGTTGGAGGGATGAGTAAGCTCTGTGATAATACTGAGACTAGGAAACAACCTGGAAAGAGAGAAGAGGGTACATTAAAGAAAGTGATATCAAAAAGAGTAAATAAATAAACCAGAGTCAGACTACATATAACAATGTTTTACAAAACTTTTGAAATATTTTTAGCAATGCTGCTGTTGTCCACACAGGGTGTCTAATGCAGGCCCAGATACAGACAATGATTTCATGGTAAAGTCATGCTAAGAAATTAAAGACCATGTCATGAATAATATATGATAAACATGATCAAATCTGATTACCTGAACATCGTCTGTACATTGACAATAGTTTTGGCATCAGCCATGTAGTCCTCCTCTGCACTCATTGTACTCTCTTTATCCACAACAACCAAATTATCAGCGTAGATAATACCACACTGCAGCAAGCTGTCCAGACTGAAACACATACATACAGACACACAAACAACAATGAGCATAACAACAGCAGACACCAATTTACCTGAAACGTACTGCACATCCAATTAAATCCAAGAGAAGTGCAAACTCCCCTTCGATATACCGCATTTTAATGAGAAAATAAATGTAATATATAATACAATTATAATGAAAAGCAGAAGGTAATGTGACAGTCTTACTTGTCTATGGTCCCAGCCATGTAGTAGACCATAGGAAAACAGCAGATGGCTTCCAGAAAATGATTATCTGGCCTACGGGAAACATATGATATATGACAGAGAAAACAAGTTCCATTTTGTTTTATATTGTCCTTTTTTAACTCAGAACCACTTTGCTTGGTGGGATAAAACAAAAATAAATTGATTTTTTAAAACATGGACGATGCACTCAAGAAACATTTAAGTTAGGCATTTGCTTGCCCAGAAAGCCTTGAATATGAGTAAAAGAAAATCTATTAATCAGGATTAACTTTAGCATCGTTGCATTTATTTTCTTTCTTCTGAGTTTTGGTGAACAACTTAAAAAACACTTTACTTGCAATGTACAATAAATGTTAATATAATGTTATGTCCCCACTTAGTGTGTCTTTAGGCTGAGGGATGGGTCCATCTGGTACTGAGCGTACTCAGAGAGATTGCTTTATTATTGCCTGTCCTCAACCACCACCACCCCTGACAGAACATTACTTTATGCATCTGCCCAGTCCTGCTGACTAGAGACCCAAGGCTGTCGTAAGTGCTTTCATTGCGTATCCAAGTGTGTGGGTGTTTGTATTTGTGTGTGTATGTGCTCAACAGCGATAGGAAGGCAGGGAGAGAAAGCTGCATGGAGGGAGAGAGTTTATTGTTATGTGTGCGTGTCTATGAGAGTCCTGAGAGCTTGCATGTGGGGGCTGAAAAGGGACACATCAGGGTTGTCAATGAAAGCCTGTCGGTGTTCTCCAAAGAAATCATTACCTTCATCTTTTTCTCCCCTTTTAGCAATATATATCATTCAGGTTCAAGGCAAAGCAAGTTGCTATGGTTACTGTCAAGAGCTACAGAGCGCAGCATTTTTATTTTCTTTGTCGCTCAAAACATACCGTCACTGTTAGCAGCTGCAGTAACCTAACATCGGGACCAACAATGGAGTCCCACCTCCACAGCCTTGTCCTAAGTGCTGGGCTGACATGAGTTTTAGCACACGTTTCCCAGCGTGAAATAGTAAAAGACAGAATGAAAGGGAATGAAAGGATCAATGTGTGTATGTGTGTTAAGGTGAACTCACGGGTTGTCCAACAGCAAGACAATGGGGTTGAGTTCTTTCCTGGGTCTATAATAAGCTCTGAGAGGCACTATGAAGTTATAGAGACCGTTCCCGGCAGTCTCAGCAGACACAATAATGAGCTTGTTTTTAAAACCATAAGCCTTAGCATCCTCAAAGCTGTTGTGCCTGCAACCCTGCATAGGGAACAAAAAAACAAGCAGGTATCTTAGGTTTGCTTTGAAGGACAGAGAGAGGAGGGAAGGAATGGAAGGAATGATGGAGGCAGTAAGTAAATGAGTGACTAAGTTGAAGGAACAGCGACTGCCCACCTGGTCCAGTCGTAGGCAGCAAAACGGGGCTTTTTCAGCCAACAGATGGCACAAGGTGGGCGAGCTTCCAATGTACGGAGAGTTAAGGGGATAACCTTTTACATACCTGGCAACAAATTCAAAAAAGCATGAATGACACATTTCATGGAAACATAGTATGTTAAAAACATTGGTCAGGTTTTCTTGTAATTTCTTGTTCAATCTAAAAAATGTTTTCAAGCATTTCAATAGTCTTTTGGAACTTAAGAGAACATTTTGGGGTAATTTTCAGAATATGCAGAATTTACTCATTTATTTATGTTACCTTGGAAATCACCAGGTTCAACTGCATGCTGGGTAAACTAATCACAGAATGCTAACAGGTAAGGAAAATATTTTGTTTTGCTTTGGTTTGATTTTTTGGTAGGTTGCATAATAGCAAAGAAACTCAATTCAATTTGATTAAGTATGATTGTTTGCTTAATTTGCATATTGCAGGTTTAGCATATATTAAATGACTGTGGTTTTAATTATTTGAAATAATTAAATGTAACATTAATGCAACATTAATTAACTGAGGCCTGCTGTAGAACTAAAAGTCAGTTTGACTTTATACAAAAACAAGAAACAAGGTTATACAAGAGTGGAAAAATCAGATTTAAGATGCATCAGAACATTATCTACATATACGTTCAATTTAATCAAAAGTATGTGAAAGTCGATAAGCACCAGTGGGTTTTTTTACTTACAGGAAGTAAATGTAGCAGTGGCACAATATAAATACCCTCCATTACATGCAAAAGTACTGCATTCAAAGTCTTAAATAAAAGTACTGATATAGATATACTTAGAAGTATCAAAAGTGAAAGTATATTGCAGAAAAAATGCCTCCTGTGTAGGTGTTGTGATTATATGTTCAATTAATCAAACAATGAAGAGTATAAAGTACGATATAATAGAAATACTCAAGTAAAAGTTTGACTATATAAAATTTGTACTTTCCTCACTTCATCACTGGAAGACACAGACAACCTATCTATAATGTATTAATACTAGGAAACGAATAAGTAATTGTTGCTCAAAGTAATTTGTACTTTTACTTATGAAAGCTTATAAGCACAGGAACTTTAGCTTCTACCTGAGTCATATTTAAGTTAGGTAACTTCAGTTTTACACTTATGCTTGAGCATTTGAGCACTCTTTCCACTGTTGCATATAACTTTTTACAGCCTGTGTTATTTTCTCTGCTTCCTTGTGGTTAAGTTTGTAAGTTATCTGCATTCTTGTACACACAGAGAAACAGAAACCTTACTCAGTAGATGAGTGGCCTTTCTCATCTATAAAAACGGAGTCATCTTCTGATTGGTCACTGAGGAGGTCACATGGCAGAATTGAGGAGGAATCTGCGATCTCCTGAACTGGAGCGATGCTTGGCCGGCGGCTCCCTGTTCCATTTACTGTAGGTGGAACCAGCCTACCACCTGAGGCGTCAGGTGGACTCGTATTCTGAAGATCCATGGCAACAGTGCCTGTAAGTTATATTCACCTGAGCTTTCAATCACACATAATGGACCAGCGTCTCCACAGTTAATCCAAATTTCTCAATACCTTTCAGACCCCTTTCATCAAAAAGAGTAGTTCATGACACTCTGTATCCTCACTCACCCATGCTAGCGATGATGCTGTGCACAGGAAGCTGTGAGGGTCCGTCATAGATTCCCCCGGCAGTGCGGCCCTTCCTCTCCTCCTGGTTGAAGATGAAGGCTGAGTTCTCCTCCTTGGTGATGTTGATGTAGTAGCAGGTGTCTGTGGCAGCCATGATGTGGCGCGGGCCAGGGTTCAGCAGAATGCTCTTGTTGTCTTCCCTCTTTATACCAATCAGACACACGCCGTACCTGCATGCCGTCAAGTCTTGTCATTAAATTTAAAGCCATAAAAAGCCAGTAATTCATAGCACAGAATTCATAGTTGAGGCCTAAAGGAATTGTTCAACATTTGGGAAATACACTTAATGGTATTTGCTTTCTTGCCGAGAGTTAGTTTAGATTAGCTTAGCATAAAGCCTGGAGACAAGGGGAAACAGCTAGCTCGGCTTTGTCCACCAACATCTCTGAAGCTTACTAATTAACATGTTATATGCTTGGTAGCCTCACAATGATTATAAGACGGGGACAAGTCGGCCAAGAAGTGGTCTGGCATATTACCCTTTCTAAAACCACCTTTCTTTACACCATGGTTTTTTAATGAATTAAACAAGATATAATTTGTTAATTGGTGAGCTTTATAGGTGCTGTTAGGTGGTATTTGTTGTTTTCACAAGGTGCCAGGCTAGCTGTTTCCCACTGTTTCTAGATTTTTTTTCAAGCTAAGTTAAGCTGCTAGTTATACCATATAGCATACAGACATCACAGTGGTATTTCTCATCTAACTCTCAGCAAGAAAGCGCATTTTCAAAAATGTCAAAATAGTTACACTATTCTGCGTATAACTCTCCATAAAATAAAATAAAAAATGTTACTCCTATACTTGAGGTACAATGTGTTAATTGCACCAGATTTTATTTAACTTTTTATATTATAACCTTTAGACAGAACCAAATTAAGATTAGCTGTTAACAAATAACACCTACAGTATCATCAAAAAGTTAGATGTCCTTTTCGCATTTATTTATCTGCACAAATGTGTATCAAACTCGGGCAAAGAACAGTAGTCACTGCTGTTGTAATTCATTATAGAAGATGATACTAGGTCAAAGAACGAGAAAGAACAAATATGTAACAACCTCTGAAAATGGTTTGGTACATTTTCAACTTGTCAGCATCTGACAAGGAGATGCTTTAGCTGACATGTCAACTCACTTCTTGTGAGCATGAAAGGAGGCGTATGTGAAGCTTTTGCCATTATACTCTCCAAAGAACTTGCTGTCAGACAGTCGGATGTGGTAGACCTCGTTGCCGGAGCAACATCCGTACATCCTCTGCCATTGCTCCGGAGACTGTTGTCCTTCTCTGCATTCATTCAGGGAACACACAATCAAACATATAACAGATCAGTGACCTTGTGACCTTTTTTACCGCATATACTATTATTCATGTAGTCTTGATAAAGTCTGAACACTGAAACCCTGCTTTTGAGAACATCTATTCAGGAACAATCATTAACGTCATTCGCACAACTCTCCATCTCCTCTTCCCACATCTCTTCAGACCCTTAGGGGTATGCTGGGAATGCTGGCTTGTCTGGTGAAAGCATACAAACAGTTTGATCCATCTGTCTGTCAGTCAGCTTGGCTCTAATATGCCCTTTGTAATGGCTTTCAGTAATTCGTGTAATTGTTCAGGTGCTTTGATGCAGTTTAATGGGCTAGGAGAGATGCTCAGAACAACCCCAAGGCAGGTAGCAGTTTATATGCCTTTTTCTTGATACTGAGTACTATTCAAGTTTACATGAGATGACTTATACATAGTCTTTCACACTTTCTGGTTTCCATACTGTAATTCATCATGAAAGACATAAACATTTGCTCATTATCAGTATCTCCCGTTTTAAATGTATTTCCCACTGAACATCCTTTGTGATCTGCTTGTTTCTAAAGTCATCTCGTGCACCCAAAGATGCCCACACATTCAATGCAAATGTACACATAAAAGGCACCTTTTCACTTCACACTCCCTCATATAGATTTAGACAACTATAATACATATTATACCTTTGTGGCTGCTGTGTGCAATCTTAAAACCCAAAGACTTTTATCTAACACAAATGCACAAAGCCTTGCTTTCTAAAGAGTTTTCAGGAACACAGTAAGTGCTCTATAGCCCATTGATCCCCCTTGCTTGTGGTTTTCCTCAGTCACTGACATCAGCTTTTAAAAGTGATCTGTTTGCATGCTGTGAAAAATCATTTTCCACCGAAGAGCTTTTCACACAGTGCACACATCCCAGAAAATCCATTTACTGTGTGCCGCCTGTTCTCTTTTTTTGTTTTAATGCACTGCATTACTTTACTGCCTGAAGTTTTCCACAAGGAACCAAGACGTTTGTCTTTACTTGGGCTTTTACACATCTCTGTGCCAGTTCCATGGAAGCTGTATACAAGAGCATGAACAAGTGACAAAATTTGAACTTTGTGATCACACTAAGGAGAAATAAGAAAACCTGAGGAGGGCCCTGGTTATGTAAGATGACTGACCGTCCGCGGGAGGTGTGAACAAGGAGCGTGACCAAAGTGGAGGTGGCTGGACACACACAGTTGAGAGCCAACATGGCATATTTAAACTCCTCTTCACACACAACATGATCTGAAAAGAAGCAAATGAGATGATCAGAGGGGCTGGAATACAGATATTACAAGTCAGTAGTTTTTTGACATTTTGGAAAATGTGCTTATTGGCTTTTTGTCAAAGAGTTAGATAAAGCTCTAGTGTAAATTATTTTATCTTAAAGTAGAGTAGCTTTTACCAAAGTTTGAAAATACACCTACTACCTCTAAAGTGTGCTGATTAACAGATTATATAGAGTTACCTGCTATTGGTGATTTCCTGGTTGCATAGCAACAAAAAAGTCAATGTGCCCAAAGAGAGTTAAAGCAACTAACTCATCATAAAACTACAATTTGTAGTGTAAACATTTATGTTTCTGAAATGGATTACACATGCACAACAGTTATTAACTTGACTTCTTATCTCTCCCTTAGTATTGTGCTTTCTCGTCTCTCTCGTCTCTCCTTCTGTCACTTTCTGTGGATATTTCTTCCTCCAGAGCTGTAGAGTACTTTTGATATTTGTGTTATTACCGCTAACATTACTATTACTTACATACACATATATATCTTTCTGAACTTGCATGGGCTACAGTGTGTTCTTGTTCCACCAGCTCAACCATCTCTCCCCCCCCCCTCTCTCAACCCAGCTAGCTAGCTAGCTCAGCTGGCTAGAGTCTAGGTTCTGAGGTTTCTGCATGTTAAAAGGGAGTCTTTCTTTGCTATTGTCGCCAAGTGTTTGTTCATGGTGCAGACTGTTCGGTTTCTGAAAATAGTAAAAGATCTAGACCTGCTCTATATGACAATTGAAACAAACAACATATAACCTATGAATTAGGGAGATTTCAAGGTGACAGTAGGCAGATTTTGTTACCTTTGGATAAAGCGAGGCTAGTTGTTTCCTCATTTTTTAAGCTAGTCTAAACTAAGCTGACTACCAGCTCTAGCCTCGTACTTAATACTGTCCATTTCTTGGCCAATCAGGAAAAGCAGAACTAGCTGTAAATACAAATTTATACATTTTCACCTTTTTCTTTTAGAAAACAAACTTGTTAGGGAACTGCAGATTTGGTACTAGTTTTCTGAGGGCTTATTACTATGAGCAACCCATTTCACATATGTGATCATAATATAAGAATACTGGTTAGTTTAGCTTTAACAGACAAAACATGAGTGGCGGAGTGGGGAAGTACTGAGTGGAAGCAAATTTCTCATCTAACTCTCAGCAGGACAGCAAATAATCATTTGAAAATTCTCACCTGCAAATTTTACATGGAATTTATTTTCAGGTTTGAGTATCTGGACATAAAGGGGACAATTTGGAGCAAAATCCTTTACAGCCCAGGCTCTCAGGATGGTCTGATGGTCCTGAGGGGAAACATTCAAAAAGTTGCATTGTTACATTACTACCTTTAATTAATTGTCTTCATGACTGACAGCATTAATGACAAACAAATAAACGACAACTCATAACTGATAAAGCATTATGGCTAAGAGTTCATTCATTGTTGTTGTTCTTACCGCAGCCATGCGATCCACCTCGTTACGACTGCTTAGAATGAAACAAGCCTCTGCGTCATCCATTCTGCAGCAGCAAGGAAATTTGGCAAATAACAGAACAAAGTCATACAAAACAGCTGGGGGGAAATAAAATCACAAACCCTGCCACAGAAGAGTAAGCCAATCAAAACTCTACTGAAATTAATTTTGACACAGTCAGAGTAAGAGACAACAGCAACATCCCTTCATTCAAATTTAATTGCCTGCATATAGACAAACACACAAGATTAACCTAAAATGCTTTGCACTGTATATGTACTGTGAAGGTGGAACTGTTTTTGCATATGATTAACACAGTCGGGAGAGTGCAGACTGCAAAACAAGCGTGGGAGGATTTGAAAAGGTTCCAGATGCAGGATGTAAGCTCCACACACACCCAGTCCTCTACTTCTAATTGCTCTATCACAAGCCTGCCAAATGTATACAGTGAAGATATATAACCGATTTTATCAAAGTATGACTTGTTTGGTGTGAGATGGTATAAGTGTTGGACTATCATGTGTTTTTTTTATGTCTTTACTTTTTGTTGTTTTATTGTTGCACTTTAAACATTTTGGGGGACTCAAAGAAGGGTCAGATTGAAGCAGGAGAGGTGAAGATATCTTGGCTTTTAGTTCATGGTATTGCACAATGTGAAGATTCTTAGTCATCCAGGTCATAGTTATCCAATGAATGTTAAATAAAGATGTTTCACCTCTCCTCCAAGAGGCCTCTCATCCGAACAGTCTTCTTCAATTAAGAAGCCTCTTGGATTAGAAGCGAAATGTCTTCCAGTATTCCAGTAGTTCAACCAAGTTGCCCTTGATTTAACTTATGCAGGGGTTCTGATGATATCACCAGGGTTATATTCTTCGACTTGAGAAAACTGATCCAGAACCACACATTGGCAATGACAAATAAACTGTCCTGTATATGTAAAATCAGTTGGATTTATCCTTTAAGCTTGGTTATAGCTCTGTAAAGTACTTTGAGACATGCATTTGATGAAGGCTACGGAAATAAACTTGACAGATTGACAGCAGTTTTTTTCAGTTTTTTCATCAGTGTACAATTTTTGACATGTAGTCTCATTCACTTTCATGAGTTAAAATTATCAGAAGAATGAGTCTCAAAAGAAAAGAGTATAGCTTGAATGAATAATTACAGTTTAGTCAGAGCATGAGAAAGCTCTGACATGCCTATTTACTGAGATAGGAATGAGAGAATATCTGGGTGACATCACGGAACTGAAGGACAATAGAGATTTATATCCTACTGGTGGCTTATGGCAATTATCGATACCTGGCCAAAATACAAAATATCACAATAATCACTGTAGACAATTTGATCTGAGACAAAGCTGTGCAGCTAGTGCAGGTACATGTTGCAAAGTCATAATGACGATGAAAGAAATCTGTCAGATTGTCTTTATTTTCCTGAAGCATCAGAAACATCAACATAATGCACTTAAGTAAACTTAAGTACAAAAACCCTATAAATTATGCAGACCATCATAACCAGCTCTGACTGCACTACTCAAAAGCACTTTATGGTGGTGAGGCTACCATCTCAACTGTTTGAGTACCTTTGAACAAACAAACAGATGTTATACACTGTAATAGCTGTGGGGTTTTTAATGTCCCATGTCTCATGTATGTTTGCTTGTCTTCTGTTTTTAGCCCTCTCTTGTAAATCTAATTTCCCCTCAAGGAACAATAAAGCTGCAATAAATATTAAATTGAATTGAAACCAATCAATAAGATCTATTATCTATTATCAATGGAGATAGATGATTTGTTTCACCTTCAATTACGGCAATTATAGCAATTGGACCTGCCTGTTGCTGGGGTCGGTGTGGCACAGGTGTGGCGTCCCACTATTACTAACAACTACATTTTTTAATAGGCTCATGCGTACACACACACACACACACACACACACACGCATTCACCCACATGCATACAGGCACACACAGTCTCACACATAGACACAAAAAAATAAAATAAAATAAAATTGGCGTTGTCACATGTAGAATTATTCCTGATGCTTTTCTTTCAGTTACTTATTTAAATTAATTGTTATTATTCCAGCTCTCGTGGCTGTGCTGTGTTGCTTATTTATTGTGCGTGACTGTTTCTTGTTTACATTTTTTTATTAGTTGTCTTACTATTACAGTTGTTTATTGCTGCTGTTCGTCTGGTTGTCTTTTACTATTAATACTATTTTTATTGTTTGTTTTTTTTGTCTTTCTCCTCCGCAAGCCCCCCTCCCCGTTCTATTGCAGGTTTCGTTGCTTTCTGCATTTAGTGTTTCCCTCTGCTATCCCCTGTTGTTCCCTCCTTCCATCTGTCTGTTTGTGCCCACCATCCCCATGTTTGCCTCCCTGTCCGGCCCGGTGACAAATCAATACATAATTAAATAAATAATAAAATAGACAAAGGAGTATATTAATACTCTCTTGCTAAAGTAAAATCTGTCTGGCACAATATGGTATCCAGCTCACCATACTCTATACCAGGCTGCTGGGCAGGACAGGTTTAAAAAAAAAAAAATTATAGCAATCAAATCAGTGTAATTTCTCAGAACAGCTGGATTTGTGGTAAAGAACAGGGTCTCAGCCACACTTCAGCAACAAGACAAAGAGTCTGCAGCCACGCAGGCAGCTCGGTGAGCCCTGTATTGAAAGTCTGTTTTTAAATCACTTGTCAAGGTGGTGAGATTTCCAATCCACATACCATTAATCACTGCTCTCTTTAGGGTCCTCCCCGAGGCAACAGTTAGACACAAATTAGATCTTACATTCCTGACCTTTATTACAAGATGTCTGATATTGCTTCATTGGTAGAAGTGTGACACCCCACACACACACACACACACACACACACACTTGCTTCAGGATGTATTGTATTTTACAAGGTTAGAGGAACAGGTGCTAAATTTAACACAAAACACAAAAGGCTCATGTAGAAAGTAATTTTAATTTAACTATACATTGAGTAAAATGTGATAGGAAGACATAACCCCATGAATTAAATTTCCCCTTTTTATTTATTATTCGTATTTTTACTTTATATCTTTCTTTTCTCATAATCAATACTTCTGTAATTATTTTGTTGAATCAACTATGCAGAATATCCTGAATATATTAGTACTTATTGGATCTGTTGACCAAAGTCAACAGGCCTCATCCTCTGCAAACCATAAAAGTCTCAAGGTTTCATGGTAATTTAATAATCGAGATATTTTTGTCTGGACAAAAGTCGACTGAACCAACCCGAAAGACTGATAGACCGATAAACCGATAGGCAGATGGACTGACATTATCATTCCTAGAACTATAATGGTGATGTTTACCTATAACGCCCCCAACAGTTTGTGAACACATCATCATAACTGCAAAAGTCGTCCTTCTCTGGGTTTTAGGATCTGTCACTTACTTGGCTCTTAGCAGGTCCTGGTCTTTGAGAACAGATCCTTGCAGATAGATGACCCTTTGAGACCACAATGGGATCTGCAGCACTCTCCGCACTTGGAGGTCCATTTCACTTGGGCACAGGATGACCACATAGTAATCCTTCAAGATTACACAAGAACCACTTTAACGCATGAAGAACCATGTGGAAGTCATAAAATCTATAGCGACAAATGTCTCAGTTACTGTCATAGAATCACAATAATTATGTTCCCCTTTAAATATCTTTGAAATACACCACGGAGACCATGATCACATCCTATATGTGTACCTTGGAGTATAAAAATTCATGTGCTTATTTTGTGTTGTTTGGTACCTGCAGTCTGGGATGGGCATAGAATTCATTGAGGAAATCCATGAGCAGGTCTATCTTTAGTGCGCTGACACACAGCACTACATGTTTCTCTGTTTACGCTCTGTGGCGGCTGTAATTCCCTCCAGACTTCTGTCTCTCCATCCACAGGTACATCAGTTCCTCAAACTGACATACAACAAACTGAGTGAAACTAGAACTCACAGAGGAACATTCAGAAGTTGCCAAAGATTATTTTGATACCTTCCTACCTGCAGAGGCAGCACAACCAGAGCTACACAGATCATGATGACCACCAGGAGCTGGGAGGGCCATATGCGGGGAGTGACGTCTCCAAAGCCCACGGTGGAGAAGGTGACGATGCAGAAGTAGAAGGAATTGAAGAGGGTGAGATTTTTGCCTGCTCGCTCCAGGTGCTGGATTCCACATGTGCTGTGTAGAGCAGGTTAGATAAACCATATATACAAAGTAACACAATGCTAGCATTCATGATGTACTATCCACTTTGGACTCAGTCAAAAGTATAATTGGATATATCAATAAGTAATAGAGTTATTTACAGAATTCAAATGCATTGAAAATATATTTTTAAAGCTTAATCAGCTGGAAAAACTTACTTCCTCTATGGACAAAATATCTTAAAACTTGATTTGTTTTTACTTTTACTTTTATTTTTGGTTGCTTATTTTATTCTCAACATCACACATGGTTTATCACTTCCCTTTATTTTTATTTACAGGTCCATTATTTACTAATATTTCTTGAAAGTTTCACATAAAGAATTATGTAATTAACTAATTACAGAACAAAATAAAGACACATTTCTGAGACTATTATATTAGTAAATTCAATATGTTGTTCCCATTAAACTCAAATAAATGTCTATTCATTATTAAGAAAATTGTCTGTTTGCTTGTAGACTAATGTCATACTTTTTCCGGTTCAACTGACCTGCAGTGAACTAACCATAAGTCTCAGCGTTAGGATTTTGAATTAATTGGAAGTGTACCAACTGACCATGCTCTGTTTTTTCTTTTATAAGTACCAAAAGACAAGATTCTTTCTTTGTGGGAAGCTTCCTTAGAAATTATTAAGAATTTATGGACCTGAAAAGGAAAGTTTCACCACTAACTGGCTAATCACTGTGTAATTTCCACTTCCTCTCCACATCAAGCTGATGTGTGGTGAACGTTTTAGCTTAAAATGGCTCCCATGGATCATCAAAGTGGGTGCTAAACATTGGTGGTAGTTGAGGTTAGTTTCCCCCTTCACCTTGGACTGCTTTGAGTATTTAAAATAAAGCATTATCTAAATTGAATCCATTATTATTATTATTATTATTATTATTATTAACAAGCCATACACTATTGTAGACATGTCTTCAATGTAATGCAATATAATACAAAAGCTCTGCAACCTATTAAGCTTAAAAGATACAGCTCTTGCTGAGACTGCGTCAGAGAGGAGTTGTTATTAATGAAACATCAGATACCACCTACATATAAGGCATTACACCACCATAGAGTTGATGTAAATAATCAAATAAAAGTATATTTAATATAGTTAACAATTAGATATTCACACTAAAGAATGACAGAAGGACCTTACAAACTGCAGCCTCACCCAGTGAAGACCAGGCAGAGCAGGGTGCAGATGAGAATGAGGACCTGGTTGAACATGGCTGAGTTGGTCCTCTGAATTGCTCTGTGGACGTCATTCTACCCAATAACAACAGCACACAGAACATTTGAAGCTACAAACTCAACTCATATGAAATAAAGACACCAACTTGCATCTATCAAAAGTTTTCTCCGATCACTGATGTCAGTTCAGTTCTCACATCATTAGTTTAGTTGTTTATTGCAAATGGATATGGCATTATGGTTCTAATATTGGATGCTTCCTGCTGCAGAAATACAGCCAAACAGCATGAAATGGAGAACAACATGATAAAATGCTGAGATGATTGCAAATGATCCCCTAGTGGAAGCCCTCCAGGGTGCACACACTCAGAGCAGAACCGAAGCAGAAGAAGGATGTGTTGTTGCACCCGCAGTATCAATGAATGTGAGCATGAAGGCCTGTATGAATTAGTCAGCTGACCCTGCATAGTGTGACTTAGAGTGTCTTGCCTTAACAAAGTCATTAAAATGTTCATTAAAAACAAGTCATTAACAGAAACAGTTAAGCTAATGCTGTTGACTCACAATCATGTTCTCCAAAGCACACTTGGCCAACCAGCAGTTGAGAAACACAGGAATGAAGATGTTTCTTATTGAGGGCCAGAAGATCTGAGGAGAAAGTGAGACAGTTCAACTCACTAATGGATAACATTTCTGAGTTTAACCTTTCTTCAACCATGTCAATCACACAATAACAACTGCCCACCAATGGGAAAAAAACTGTTTGTGGCTTAAATGCTTAAACTGTAAAAAAACAAAAAAACAAAAGTAGGCTAAACAAATTATAACTTGCTTTTATTATCTAACATTTTAACACCCAAAATCTCTGTGGTGAAGCGGTAAGTTTGCAAATTCTATTTATTTATATATATATAATTCTGTGCCCATGTAACTCAGTCTGACTTAACAATACTTTTGGATAGCTCTTATTCACAGAGGCTAACACTGTGTGAATATGAAGTCAAATAAGAGCGGCAGTTAAGTCTGCGATTTTGTGAGGCTGATGCGCAGCGGTGTTTTGAGCTAAATGTTTGCATGCTACTGTAATACACTCACAGTGACAATGTTAACATGCTTATGTTCAGCAGGGATAATGTTTACTATGTTTGCCATCTTAGATTAGCGTGTTAGCATGCTTTTTTTGACAATTAGCACTAAACACAAAGTGCAGCTGAGGTTGATGGGAGTGTTAGTTTTGCAGATATTTGGTGATAAACTACAGTATTGGGCAAATTAAAAGCTGATGGTGTTCATGACATCAACGTCTGTACAAACTTCCATGGCAATCAATCCAAAAGAATCTATGAAATTTCCCTCTGGACCAAAAGGGTTAGACCAGTAGCAGCGTGGCTGAAAACTAATGGAAAATGTGTATTGTAGTTTAGATCCAAAACAATAGTAGTGTAGAGATACAGCCTCTAGTTTCTAGCTATTTAAAAAAAAAGTGTATAGTTCACTTCTCTGTGTCCATTAAGGTGAGTCTGACTCTCACAAATTTGTGTGGCCTCTTCAAGGCAAAACACAACACAAAACAGAGTAAACATTTCCTCGGTCAAAAGCAAAGTTAAATGATAATGAGTATTTCAGTTGTGGTAAAAGTTTTACCGTAATGATGAAGGGAACTGTATTGATCATCTCCAAAAGGAAAGAAACCTGGAATATCTGCTCCCAAATGTTCCCCTAAAATTAAAAAAACATGCACAGACTTTTTAACAGTTTTACCTGCAAGCACACAATAGACAGTGAGTCACTGCAGACACACTATTTCCACAACCACTTAATCCTTCACCTCAACCAGATCCTGTAATTACCGTCTGTCCTTAATGTAGCCATGACAAATGACTTGGGCTAATTACGCCACTTATGGATTGTCAATCTCACAGACTGTACTGGCTTTTTGTACAGCCTGTATCATACTGATGTGCTTGAAGTTTGTTTTATGAAGTAATTTTCCTTCTTTAAGGGTAATATCGCACAAAGTTTCTCAAGCTCATGTCAGGGTCATTTGCAGAGCTAAAGTAAGCGAAAGGTCACATCGTGTGACTCTCCACAGCAATAAGTTATACTCTGTCTCTCCTCTCTATATGTTTGGATGACTAAACTGACACAGCTGCCTTGAGAAGGCTGAACTCTGTGGTCCTTCTCCTGGACAACCTAAGTTCAAGATTAGCTTAATTTTGTTTCAGACAAACTGTCTCCTCTGGCCTGGTAGGAGGTACAGCGGAGACTCCATTGGGAGCAATAAATATTGTGGCCCAAGAGGGGATCTTCTGATTTGTTGTGGGCACTACACAGTGTTATCAGCTGTACTGCTGTTGCCTGCCTCCTCAACAGAGCTACAATCAATATTGCTGCATAAAACATCCTTTCAGTTTCCTGAAATCTTCTTCATCACTAAGGGTTGACCAGCTCACAAGAATTTCCTTCACATGTTGTTATGTCCTTGTGTTTAAAGATGTTTTTTTATTGTGTTTCGTATTAGTTTCTGTGTTCATTCCCTGCCCTAAGTGTTTGTTCATCTCTGTAGTATTTGTTACTTTGTTTATTCAAGTTTACTTAAGTGTTCATCAGTGTTTCTAGTCTTGTTTCTAGGTTCTTTACTTCTGTAGGTTTTGTCTAGTCACTTATGTTGTCTGTTATGTTTCATGTTGTGACATTGTTCCTTGTGTGTTTCAGTTAGCTTTACTTCCTGTTTTAGTTTGTAGTAGTCTGCCCTGGTGTCTCGTCTTGTTTTACTTCCTGTGTTCGTCTTTGATTGTCTTAGTCCTTAGTCTTTTGTCTCCATGTTTTAGTATAGTCTTGTCACCTGTTTGGTCCCGTCTCGGTTCATGTCCTGATTTTGCTGTCTTTTTGTTTTTACTTTTGTAGATCTGTTCTTGTGAACATTACTTCCTGTTTTATTTTGGTAATCTTCCGTACCTGGTGTCCTTGTCTGGCTTTGCTTGTTTACCTGATGTGTCTCAGCTGTGCTTCTCTCCCGTTGTCCTCGTTAGCCTCATGTCTGTCACCTGTGTTGCTCCCGCCCTGCTCGTTACCTCTGTGTATAAATGTTTGGTGTTTTTGTTCAGTCTTTGTCTGGTCATTGTTGGTGTTACTCCCTGTCTGTTGTGGTTTCAGTCTTCCAGTCTCGTCCAGTGTTTCAGCTTGCTCTTTTCTGCTCTTGGTATTTTGGATTACCTATGTTGGATTTTGTTTTCGTTTCACATTTGGCTTTTTTATGGACTCAGCCACTTGGTATGGAAGTGTGCTTGCTTTTTGTTAGTTAAATAAATCACCTTTTGAACCATACCTCCTCTGCCTTGCGTCATGCATTTGGGTCCCACAACCTGCTCAACCCACATCCACTGTAACACGTGTGTATTTATTTTGGGTGTTTCGTGTCTAATATCCCGGTCGAGACTTTAACCTGAATGCACACTAACCAATGGGGACTTGTGTCACTGTGGGGGCCTCAAGAGAGACTGCTTTTGGATGGTTAAAGTGTGTGGTTTTAGGGTTCAGGTTACAATTAGGTTAAGATTACAGGGAAAGGGTTATGGTAAGGAAGGTAGGTGCTGGTTAAGGTTATAGGGGTAAAGGCAAGGGGATGCATTATGTCAACTATGCATCCCCACGGGGGATAGAGGAACAAACGTGTATGTCTGTATGTGTGTGTGCGGGCGTTGCGTTACCTTATAGCTCAGATACATCAGTAACATAGTCTCCAGGAAACTAATGATGGCCACAATCACCTGTGCACAGGAAATAATAAACACAAAATCATATATTCAGTGTTTTCACAACTGTTTAGATGGTCAAGCATCTTTGATTTTTCAATTATTTCAACCCCATTCATATACTTGAATTTATAAAAGTTTTGCTTATTTAATTTAATTGTTTTTCTTCTCTGTACATTTACTTACTTGAATGGCCCACACAGGCACCTTTCTATCCACCCAGAAGATCAAACCCCTGTCAGACGGTGCATACAACAGCAGCTCTTTTATTGACAGATAACAATAAATATCCTCTACAGTAGAGAAGATATACATTACTATCTGTATTTATACCATCAGTGATAGATAAACAGTCAAATTTATGGGTATCAATAGAGCACACTCTTACCAGAAGCTACATAATCTTTTTCTACTGATGTGCCTCTGTAAACAGAAATCACACTTTCTGCTGCTTACCAGTTAATTTCTCTGTCCTGCACTGATCCGTTCCACTGGCAGTCAACACTGCAGAGAAGTGATGATGGTAAGATAAAGAGAAAATTATACAGACTTTAAGAAGTGTTTTTCATTAGGTTTTATACATGCTGATTTAACTCAGTGAATCAGTCTCTTCACGCTCACCTGTAAGCAATGAAAAACTGGACTTTAAACTCTGATAAAAAAACAACATTTATTTAAAGATGCTTAGTTTCTCCATGGTTGTGTAATTTTTCAGAACAACACAGTTAAAACATCTGTGTGTGTTTGATCTCCTTGTTATTATTATTCCTTATATTATTATTTTAATGTTTTATCTCTTCTTTTTTAACATAACATACAGTTTTTACTGTATGTTAGTTTTTCTGTTTTTTTGACTGTGCTTTGTATTTTTAGCAGTGATCGCAATAGTCAAGTACTGTACTTAAGTAGGAATTTGCTTGTAATTTACCTGAGTACTTCCATTTCATGATACTTTCTACTCTACAGAGGGAATATTGTACATTTTACCTCATTACTACAATTGTTAGGTAAAATGTACAAGCACAGCTGAAAAGATGTCAATTGAAAAAACAATTATATGCAACTATTTTAATAATCACTGAATTTTAATGCAAAAACATTTCATGGTTCTAGCTTCTTGAATGTGAGGATTTGCTGCTTTTCTTTTTCATTATTTTAATAATTTATTAGAATTGTGACAGCATTTCTCACTATTTTCAGAATTTTAGAAACTAAATGGTGAATTAGTTAATCAAGAAAATAATCAGCAAAAAAATCCCTAATGAAAACAATCATTAGTGGCATTCGTATACAAAACTGTTGAGCTCCACCTCAACCAACTACAACAGTAGAATGCATGCATTAATGCCTGAGTAATAATAAGACACATGCAAGAATTCTGCATCAGTGCGGTATTAGTACTTTTACTCGAGCAAAGTATCTGAATACATCCTCCACCACCGGTTGTTGAGACACTTCTGGGCGCTTTAAATAAATTTTGACTTAGACATTTTTCTCTCAGTGTGAACAAACCATTTGCTGTTGCCACTGGGAGAGTTTTGCTGTCCTGCAGTGTGATTGGTGCTGGTGCCCTGACCGGGGTTGTCTGTCGCTACCCGGATGATGTACAGCAGGCATGTGAGCAGCTTCAGGGAGAAGTTGAACACACGAATCCTAAGACCTAAAGATGAGAGAGGCACCCATTTTCTAAACAAATGACAAACAACATGACAGCAGTGCAGCTAAAAGGGGCTTTATTGTGACTCAGTGTATATATGCGCTCACATGTGTGTAGATTTATAGTAAGTGCAGCACAGTGGTAATTGTCTTTCAATCTATGGTTGCTAAGAAAGACACTTAACAGTGGTATTCTCCACTGCTGTTGTGTTTGTCTGTATGCATGCGGGTGTCATTAGGCATGGATTTATGGATATTGCTTTTATTGTGATGTCTTTCAATGGGCTCTTTCAATTATGCAACAGCTAATGCAGTGAGAAGATGGCCTACACTTACTTGATCTTTGGTTTTTGATGAAGAAAAGCTTCAGACGCTCCTTGAAGGTGTTTTCATTCACATAAAACTCTACCTGCACCCTAACAGGGAAGAGAAGGAGAGGAACTGTCACACAAGTAACAGCAGCACAAACAGAAGGAGCCACGCAGATGTTTTTCAAAACAGTTATTTACAGTATGAATTTTTTACACAGCATGAATATTAATAATGTTGTTTTTCTAATCATCTGCCGGTGGAGAATTTGGTAATTATCTGTCTCTGATTTTGTTCCCAATTACAAGACACGGTTACTGTACCACACGCAGCTTAAACCAAAGGAGCAGCTGTTTGAATTCAATCAGGAGAGACTACCTCTTAGTGTCTGATAATATTTTATTACCATGCATACAATAAAGATGTGAATTGTGATAGCCATTGGCCATTAGACCCCATCGTGACGTCATTATATTTTAAGGGGGTGGTGAACTCCATGGAATTTGGACACGGATGTCTTGGTGATGGGAGGAAAAAAATTCTGAAGAACTGGATGTGATGAGGAGTGGACTGATGAACTCAACCTAGGCATTGGATATGGTGAACTGGAGGTGAATGGGGTTGTGTTGTTTATATACATATCACTGCTGATTGAGACCTCTGACACACTTACCAAAGCCTGTTGCACATCCCAGATTTAAAGTTTGACAGCACCAATATGATTGGCTGATGGAGATTGTGGCAAACTCTGGTTGGTTAAAGAGTAAATGCCCACAGATGAGAGCAGCACATCTGGGTACTTTGCCCTACATCATACCCCCACCACTTTCTGGGTGCAAGCAGCCCCACTATTTTGACAGGCGTTAAATGCAAATTCTGGGGCCTTTGCCAATTTAATTGCATAAAACAACAAAACCGTATTGCTTTGTAGCTATTAGAATCCCAAATCTTATGGCCAGTCAGGCAAACAATTACGTTATGCCGTTGCCATTTGACAATTGCTGTTGCTGTTGACCCTGACAGTATACTCAGCAAAAAAAAGAAACGTCCTCTCACTTACAACTGCTTTTACTTTTCACTTATTCTTAAAACTTAACGTATAAATATTTGTAAGAACATAAAAGATTTAACAACTAAGAGATCAACTGAACAAAGTTTCACAGACATGTGAGTACAAAAATGGAAAAATGTGTGCCTGAACACAGGGGGGGCTCAAAATCAAAAGTAACAATCGTGGCCCTGTGGTCCGGTGCAGGTGTTGTAACACATTGTCTGCCACTGTGAGGATGATCAGCTGTCCTTCCTGTCTCCCTGTAGTGCTTTTTTAGGCATCACAGACATTGCAATTTATTGCCCTGGCAACATCAGCAGACCTCATGCCTCCTTGCAGAATGCCTAAGCCTCGTTCACGCAGATGAGAAGGGCCCCTGGGCATCTTTCTTCAGTCAGTAGAGAGGTCTCTGTACGGTTAGTTTTTAAAACTGACCTTAATTGCCTACCGTCTGTACGCTGTTAATGACCATTCCACAGGTGCATGTTCAATAACTGACTAGGTCCAGTCAGCCTGTTCTCATCCAGGCTTCATATATATACACGCTTGACACACATATTTATTTCAGGCAAAACGTCAATTTTGTCCCAGTATCCAAACTCACAGACTTTGAGGCGCATTCCCCGTTAGCCTGTGAGGGCTTAAGACTGTCCCACTGTCAAGTTGTCAAGTGTGCAAGGGCTCTCTCGTGGACGTCTGCAGACTTTGCCTGAGGAAACTGCCCACAGTTCATAGCAGTATGACAAGAAACAAAAGGGTTACCAGGGTTACCAAGGGACAACCGGAAGTGAGAGGAAAACCACCGCAAATCCGCCTTATATGAGAAGAAGAAGAATGGTAAACAAACAAGCATCAACACCATTGCTGATGTTAAAATTGTTAGAATTTTTCTTAACATGGATTTAAGATGTTACATAATGCAATCACCTCATTACACACTTAGTTTATTCAACTATTTATTTTAGCTTTTATTTAATGGTGCTGTTTTGACCAACAAGAGTGCATTGACTATTGGCAAATATATATTGACATTTACCTCTCATCCACTCTGTAGGGCAAGGGCCTGCAAGACTTAAAAATCAGGCAAAAACATAAAATAAAACTGCTGTCCCATTCCTGTTCGCAGCATTGTGAGCCCTTGCTGCCTCTTACACTCAATCACTTTCCAAGTGACGTCAGTAAAGTGCGTGAGGGTTCAGGGCTTAGGGCTTAGGGGCGATATTGGGATTGGCTGAAGAGACGCATCCAGACACGTACTGTATATGATGCCCTGGTGTGACCGGAAACTATCGGCTAGTAGAGCTGTGCTAACTTGTTAGCTATCTAGCGATGTTTGCGTTTAAGTATTCAGAACAGTAATTAATTTCACACATCTACAAACATGAGACAGGTGCATCGGCGGGGGACAAAAAAAGTCAAACTTTTTTTTTTGTTGTTGTGTGTTTTTTTGCCTGAAGAAGGTCTTGTGCTGAAACGTTGCGTTAATATATTCTTTGCGAGTTAGACAGTGTGCAGGAGTTTTCTTTTGCTGGGCTTAAGTATTGACAGTCCCCCGAAGCAACTTACCCTAACCTTAACCATCACAGAAGTTAGTGCCAGAATCACAAGTGTCCCAATTTCCTCTTTCTCCCGATTTATGACAAATGTTCACAACTTTGTGTCTTTTTCATTCTCTTGTTTTTGTTCTCATTATTCTTTATTTGTTTCTTTGTTTTTCTTTCTTTCTTTCTTTCTTTCTTTCTTTCTTCTCTTTCTCCGCTAAAAGTGTCTGGGCAGCAAAAACTGCAGGACAAAAACTCACCAAAATTGACACGTAGGTTGCAAATTCAACCCACTACTCAGGCAAAAAAAAAGGCACTCATTGACCTTGTGGTGGCGCTACAACAATCAACTTTAGGTTTTTTGCAATTATCTCGAAAACAGCTTAGTTTAGAGTCAAACTTCTTTCCTCATTTTAATCTCTGGATTCATGTGCATCTTTGCTACAGTGGTCTTCTGCTCTGAAGTTATCAAAAGAATTTTGATATGTCAATCTGTTTTTTTTTTTTCATAAAATTTTACTTTTGTGTATTTATGTACAATTTTAAACCAACATCTTGACTGTTGTAAGCTTTTTAACCTTAAACTGACAAAACTATCCGGGTCTGGCACATGTGACATCACTACCTCAACTTGTGAGAAGGTGTGTGGCAACTCACCTCTCACCTCTCGCCTCTCACTAGTAGCTAAGTCAGTAAGTCACTCTGGAGATCTGAAGTTTCAGATTTCAAGTTCCCAGGTGACCCAGTCAGTATAACTGTTGACAATAAGGGTTGTTCGGATCTTAGTGAATCTAAGTTCTGTGTTTTATTCGGATCGAGTGACATTTTCTTCTTAATTTTCTCTGCCTAAAATTGTTTGTGCAGGTTAAACTTTAAAACTCGGAAACACAAAATGTTGCAGGTGGGATGAATATTTCACCCAGTAATCAGGTACATTTAAATATAAAGTTTGCATTTCCAAATTCATCATTTCATCACTTTAATCTCTCAAGTTGTCTGCATCTGTTCTTCTTCTCTGAAAATGTCAATTGCCATTGGTTTAGTTGCCATGCAGCTAACTTAGTGGTCCTATCAGCTGACTGAGTCCAGAATGGGCACAAGAACTGGAGCCAGGTGAAAGTGTTGTGTATTATTTTGGAGCATTGTAGCCTAAATTGTTGTCATTAATTGCTAGAGTAAGGGTGGTCCGCATAGTTGTTATTTAAAGTGTTATTTTATAAGTGTAAAGTTAGGATCACAGTCTTAAAAACCCCTATATAGTTCTGTGTGTGTGCTCCTTTGTGCTCCCCTCTGAGTCCGTCCGGCCGCGCCCAGGCTCGTGTGTGTGTGAGTGAGCAAGCTCGTGTGCTTACAACACTGCCTGCTCAGCAGTTTTGAGCAAGTTCGTGTGTGTAGGGAACAAAGGGAGAGAGCAGCATAAGATGGCAGAAGGCAGCATAAGATAGCAAAAACAGTATCAAAACACCTAAAAGGGAGTTTAAGGGTTGTGTTGCGGAACATGTCTCTATATAGTCCATCTCATTCGTGATTCATATTCATATACTCATATTATGTTATTTTAAACTATGATGATGCGCACTCATGTAACCATATTATGTTATTTTAAACTATAATCACATAAACTATAACCATATGTGCTTAACCTATCATATCATAAGTGTTTAATAAGTGTTTGAACCTACCGTAAGTGGTGAAATGTTATTTTAATCCATCTTTAATCCATCCTGTGCTTTATGATCGTGCAATGCTGTGAGCTTCATCTTGTGTGTAGCGCACACACACTCCCCTGAAGAGTTACGACCAGGCAGGGCGCCAGGAACGTGCTAGGCATACGCAATGCAACCGCATGTGCTCAGTAGAGTGGATTTATGATCTGGCTCTGAGGCTTGTGGCCGGGCGCAGCGCCAATGTAAGCACCATGGGCTCTGCTCTTTCAGATTTACAGCCTGGCTTCGGGCCATGCGGTGAGGCATCGAGCCAGTGCGGTCGCTGTAGCGCACAAACCACAGAAACTCAATTATAAAACTGCCAAGCACCGTGTGATCGATGAGATGACGACACGGAAACACAGGCCTGCTGCCAAAAGAAGGGACGGAGGGCTGTTGAGCGCTCTCCAAAAGAGGCACACAGCAGAAGTGCTGATACTAGCAGTGTGGGACAATAGAACGCACTCCATGGATGGTCCGAGACGGTTGTAAAGTGTAAAAAAAACAAGTAAACACACACTAAATATATTGGTTATATGATTGTTTTAAAGAAAATGTATTAACAAAAGTTTAAGTTTTAATGGTACAAACAACATGCCTTAAGACTTTGAAAAATACGGTGAAAGTGAAGTTGAAACCTAATGGTAAATTTCTGATCCTGGGAGATATAAAATAATATATATAAAAGGAATAAATATGATAAACAAAACATTAGTACTACTATTAAAGTAAAGCATCTAAAAAAGTTTAAACTTGAATATGTTTGGATAAATAATATACACAAGAGGCCACCAGATGGCACCATAGGATAAGAAATTTACCATTGTCAGAGGGGTGGTCGGCAGCATCTACAGGAGGAGCTAAGGTGTAACACCCACTTTGTGGGCAAAGTAAAAGGGAAATATAAGGCGATGTAAGCCGACCGCTCCTCGGTGTGTTTTTCCTGACCTGCTTGGAAATCACCCGGGTTTATTTGTCTTTTTGTACAATAAACTCTTTTGCACCGACTCTTGATCGTCTCCAGTGAAGTTTTTTGACTACAAAGAATCAGCGAAAGAAGAAAACTAATAGAGTATTATTTGTAGAGTTTATTACGTTGGGAAGAGTGAGGTCCAGGCATTTACTGGCCCAGCCTGACCTTATTTCAGACCCGACATTTTGGCGAGGCCAGCCCAGGAGACTGAGTCCTCAGACTGAGAGCTTCTGACCGGGGACGAACAGCCTGCACCTGAGACACGTGGCCACATAAATAAGGTAAGCAGAATACCTGTTTAACCAAAATTCTGCATTTTTAATTGTGTCTCGAGTGCTGGTCTTTCCGCCCAGGAGTGAATCTTAAAGTCTCCTCAGTCTCTGAACCTAGAACATAATTGACTATTTTTAATAAAGTAAAAATTAATTAAAGGGCTCATAAGTAATGCAAAGTCTAAAAATTTAATAGGTAAATTAAAATAAGGAACTGGAATGACAAGAGTCGGTGCAAAAATAAAAGCAGGCAAAGCGCAATAGCTAGGCTGCATGTGTGTGTGTGGTGTGTGTAAATCCATGGAGCGGAATTTGTCTGTGTCAGTCATGTGTGTGTGATTGCATGTGCTTTATGTGTTTAATACACTGGCTTTTAAGTTTTGCTGAAACAAAGTTAAAGAGTTTTTTAAGACGGTACCAGGATCCTTTGTGTTTTAAGTTAAAAATAAGAGTTTTCCAGCTACCGGCACGGATACCGCGGGTTTTTTGGGGCCACTGACCCCCAACTAAAATATTGGGGCTCATTGGCAGTAAGACCCGGGCTGAATGGGTGTGGTAGGCTGATTTTCCAGCTACTGGCGCGGATACCGCGAGTCCTTTGAGGGTCACTGACCTTCGACTGAGTGTCGGAGCTCATTGCCAATTAAGGCTCGGGCTGAATGGGTGTCGTAGGCTGATGATTGATGATTGAAAACAGATGAACCTAGACAAGTACTCCGTGGTTAACGCCGAGTTTACGTCGCAGAGTTCCAACCACTTGTTGGGGCCCTTCGAAGTGTAGGACGGGACAGCACGGGCGGATGTACTACAGTTAGGGACTGGCAGGAGACAGGGTAGTTTAAAAACGTACGTGCATGTAAATAAGCTAAACATAGAAGTAGATAGAAAAAACGTAAGTTACCGTGTATAGTGTTACTGTAAAATTGTTAAATTAATGTACATATTGAAAATTGAGTGGTTGTGGGTAAGGGAAATTTAGGACAAGCCAAATGCTGCTAAGAATTCAAGTTTGATGTATGGAAGATCAATACTGTCAAAAATACAAACTTGATGTGTGAGGAGTTCGCACTGTAAAAAACATATAGATTGTAGGAACCAGCTGAAAACCAACCTTAACTGAGGTGTGGCTTGTGTGAACACTGTAAAAATTATTTGGTCAGCATACACACTAGAAAGGGTTGTTCTGTAAGGATATAACCAGTGTGTGCACGGTAAAGATTGTTAGGTTATATGGTGCACACTGTAAAAATTATTCAATAGCATAGTATACACATAGTACACTGTAAAAATTATCTGATCATAGAGTAAACCTATTATACACTGCAAAGATCATTTGGTTCCTTAATTATTTGGTTCCTAGGATACACTGTAACAATTATTATTTGGGAATACGGTGTATTACACACTGTAAAAAATTATTCTGTTATCTGTACTGATTTTTAACGCAGATACACTGTAAAAATTATTTTGTTGAAAAAGGTGTATCCGAGTACCAGAGGTTCACTGAATAAGAAGTGCAGCTTAACTAGATAAAGCATTATTTGATAAATCTTTTAGCAAACAACAAGAGGACAGTTTAGGGAAGAAGGAAATAGTAGCGAAGACGAGTTGTTTTTGCCAGAACACTACACACAGGAAGGAAACGTCGAAACACAAGGGATAAGAACTCATTTTTGGTTGGAACGAACATATAAAGACAAGGATGGTGTAGAGTTGTGGCAAACAGAACAAGAAATAAATCAGAAACTGTGGCAATTGACAAAATTGATTAACTTGGCACAAGTACAGGACGAGTTTCCTGGCGTGCCGTGGAAAGTAGATGGTGGACTCCTAAGACGCTTGCCATAGTGTTGGAGCAGTTGTGCAATAACCCTAGTGCTACTGTTACATTACCACTTGGCCCAGTTTTGGGACTGCCTACAGGTTACGGGATACCGGGGCGTGACAGAGTAACCTCAAATCCACGATTGCGCATAGCAATAGTTCCTAGGAGAGTTCAGGGGGAAACAGGCAAATTTGGGTGTATAACAAAAATACCAGAGGGAAACGGGACTGAGAAATTAGAATATAATCCCACTAAGGAAAAGAAATATAAAACTGAAACTACAGTAGACAAAATATTAGTGACAATAAAAACCAGAGACACTGACGAAGAACCAGAGACACGCAGAACAGCAACAGCTGTACGCCAAGGCTACGTGGGGACAGGAATGGCGAAGGAACAAGGGAAAGCAACTCCAATGGCCGTGGTGATAAACAATCACCCGGACCAAAAAGAATTTATTGAAAAATATATGAAAAAGTGGCGTGGGAGGACAAACGGAAAATTAAAATGGCCGCTACAAGGCACCTTCATAGAAACATACTGTGATGAAGTGGCCACAAATATAAAACACCATAAGCCCAGAAACACAAGGGAGGAAAGAGAGGGAAAGCGAGCTAGGGAAAGAGAGGTGTTAGGTTGGTTCAATTTTGAAGGTTACCGACACATGTATGGTAGTCCACCTCCCAGACCTCCATCAACTATTAGGAAGGTGAAACTAGAACAGGAAACGAAAACAGAACAGGGAAAGGCAGCGCCAACAGCACCTGAATGGTCAGCAAAACCACCACCACCTTACATCTCTGACAATCAGCAACCAAGAACAGGGATTTATCCAGTGCTAGACACACTTGAGGGAGAGGAAAGACGACAAATGGAGGGAGAGCTACAGGGAAAGTTCACTGTAACCTTGACCAAGCAAATTCACAACAAAGAGCAGGAAAAGGAACAGACTGCCATCGTTGAAAAGGACCAGCAAGTGAGAAGGAATGCGGAAGTGACAGTTGAAAAGGACCAGCAAGTGAGAAGGAATGCGGAAGTGACAGAGATCGAGGAGCGTGAGATGGACTGGAGACAAGGGGAGCTCACACACAATCCAGCAGACCGCCATCTCCTGAGCGGAGAACCATCAGAAACCAGGTTCCACCTACCTCTGAGTATGAGTGCAGGCTCACAAGGAAGAAGAGACAGAGAGGACTACACCCAGGAAGTGAGGAGGAACCTCAAGCCAGAAACCATGGACAGAGTGAACTACTGGCTGGAGTCAACGGATGCCCAGGCATCAGCCAGAAGGAGTATGTGGGAATCAGAGGATTGTACCAGAAGGCACACCAGTAGACACACTACAGAAGGAAGAGAGCGCTCCCCACTCGAGGTCTCTGACTTATCATATCTCACACAACAACAAGAGAAAATGAGACAACGACACGAGAAGGAGGAAGCCAGCCTGAGGAAACATGAGGAGCGGATAACAAACCTGGAGATGATGAATCAAACCATTCAGAAGAACAAGAAGAGACTACGCAGACTGGAAGCTGAGGAACAAAGACTGTTAGCACAATGGGAGAAAATCCGCCAGGAATCAGACAAGGTGATGACCAGCACACCTCACACCGTCAGAATGGAGTTGAGCGGGACCATGGTAACCGAGGGCCCACCAAACACAAGCCAAGTACTGGACGATGTGGCAGCCAGATTGCACGAGATGACCAACCGACAGGTGCAACAGGTCAAGGACACCAATGACTACATAAAAGTGCTAAGAAATGGGAGAAGAATCCATCCCACTATTCTCAAGAAACCAAAGTCACGTGAAAATCGAGCTCCCCTATACAAGGAAGATGAGGAAGATGAGGAGGATGAAGTGGAGGAGATAGATGCTGAAGAAGATGGATGCACTCGGGGACTCATGTGCCCCTAGTGACCAAGGCTCAAGGCCAAAAGGCCTATGTACCCTGGGGATTTGCAGATATGGTGGGACTGGCCAGCAGACTGCCAGACCTGACTGAAGGAGCCAACAAGTGGATCACAGCACTGGAAGAGAGCACAGCAGGAGTAACCCTTGCATTGGGAGACATTAAAGCTTTGTTGATGCATGTTGTGGGAAAGCACACTACAGAAGACATCATGATAGCAGCCAAACTACCACTGGTAGTGAAAGGCAACGCAGCTGATGGCATAGGTTTTAGTGGACATCGAACCCAAGTGTGGGCTGAGCTGAGAAAGCAGTATCCGGAAAAGATGGATCCATCCAAGCTTGATGGAGAAAGGCTGAAGGACGATGAGTGCCCAACCAAGTTCCGGGTCAACTTCCAAAAGAAATGGAGAGAGGAAACTGGAAGTGCCTGGAACACCAATGACACCACCAAGAGTTTGTTTAAAGTGATGGTAAAGAAAACCTTGCCAGCTGAAGTCCAGAAACAACTTGACAATGTGGTTGGGCTCATGAAGATAGAGTGGCCATTGTTCTTTGAGTATGTTGTGCATCATGTGGAAAGCTGGAGAAAAGAAAAGCAAACTGAAGAAGAAGCCAACAAGAACCTGGCTAACAAGCTCACCCAGCTGCAGCTGAAAGAGCTCACCAAGATAAAAAAGGAGAAGAGCAAAACACAAGCTCCAGTAGTGATAGCAGAACAGCCACAGCCAGCTCCACCAGCACCTACAACCCCACAAGTAGCTGCAGTAGCACAGCCAGCGACACCTGCACCAATGTCAGCATCACTGGTGTGGATACCAGCAGGAGGGCCATCTGCACACCCACCGCAGGTATATGTACCACAGCAGGGCAATCCACAGCAAAATCAACCTCAGAGGAACTACCAACAATGGGGGAGTTACCCACTGCAAGGAGGCTATCAGCCACAAGGAAATGGAGGAGGATACAACCGATACCAAACACAACCAAGGGCCAGAGGAGGTCCCAACCGACGTGGCGGATGGAGAGGTCAACAGGGGCCCACACAGATGCGACGCACGCAGTCCAATCCGCAGCCCACCCAAACGCAGGAAGCACAAAACGTGTGCTGGGGCTGTGGAGAACCAGGGCACCTGAGACGTGATTGCGAGACGCACCCCTGGGGGGGGCCAGCGTCTGGTTGGCAATAGGGAAGCCCAGAGGAGCCTGAAGGGGAGTTAAGGGGAATAGTTATTTCATCACAACCACAAGAAGAGCCCACTATGACAGTAACAATATATGAAGAAGATTACCAATTTATGGTGGACTCAGGAGCCACATATTCATGTATTGGAAAATCCGGCTCAAACCTCCCCCTCTCAGAATCATCAGTAAAAACGGTAGGCTTCTCTGGGAAAACACAAATAATACCTCTAACACAGCCGGTACCAATGAAGATTGCAGGAAAAACAATTGTATCCCCTTTGCTGTATTCAGCTAACACACCGATATGCCTGATGGGACGAGATTTGCTATGTCAACTAAAAGCCCACATAATGTGCACACCAAATGGAATACACATAGAGTTTCCCGAAGATCCAAGAACCTACAGACTGAAAGAACCCATGGCAGGGATGATGCCACTGACAGAATCACTGGAAGAAAACACCAAGAGGACATGAAAGAAAAATACAGAGTCATGCCTAAAGTATACTGGATTAAACTTCAATTACGTTCCCGATTACAACAACTATGGGAAGCCTGGAAAACAAAGACATCAACCAAAGACTATGGCCAAGAACCTCAATTACCTCTGCACTGTACCCTTCTATTTGATGAGATGCAGCAACACCAGGACTATGAGATGCTATGGGACGAGGTTATTAACAAGACTCTGCACTATCTGACAGTTCAAGACGTATATGTGGGACAGCAAGGAGCAGCAGCAGCAGTGATCCTTCCACCAGAGCTGAAAGACTGGTTCATGGTACAAAACTCAGCACCTCATGTGACCTTGCTTGTGTCAACAGGTTACGAATCCCACGATTTAGGACCAATGGTTAGGAGAGCATTACAGACACCTAGTTGGACACAATCACATGATCCAGACATTCACATTTCCTCAGACAAACAATTCATGAGAATAACATTAAGAACAGTAGATGAGGGAATAACAGAAAAAGTGATAGTGGATAGAGGACCCCAAGATCAGAAGTTACCTCTACAAATGATAGTAACAGACAAACACAGAGCATTGTTGGATCAGTTACCCCAAGAGTTATGGTCAAAACACAAGACAGATGTGGGACTAGTAAAATCAGCCCAACCAGTAAAAATAAAACTGAGGGAAAATGTAACATTGCCATATCAAAAACAATATCCACTGAAACAGCATGCTTTGGAAGGAATCAGACCAACAATTGAGGGTTTGATGAAAGCAGGAGTCCTGGTAAAAACACAGAGTCCCTGCAACACACCAATCTTCCCAATTAAGAAGCCACACTCTAACGATTATCGATTGGTTCACGATTTGAGACAAATAAACGCCATTGTAGATGCAGAAGTACCTATTGTTCCGGACCCACACACCTTGCTCTCTAACATTCCACCAAACACACGATGGTATACAGTGATAGACCTGTGTTCAGCTTTTTTCAGTGTACCTCTACATCCAGAGTCACAGTATTTGTTTGCCTTCACCTACGAGGGTCAGCAAATAACGATACCGATGATCACTCAGCCCGTATGCTGAGTGCTAGAAGATTTGCAACATCTAGACGCTATGCAGTACTGTGATTCAATATGTAGACGACATTCTGATTTGTAGTCTATCAGAGCAGCAGTGCGAAGAAGACACCATGACAGTATTAATGGCACTGGCCAAAGGAGGGCACAAAGTCAGCAAGGACAAACTACAGTTCTGTCAGTCGGAGGTGGAACATCTAGGCAGAAAACTAAGTGGGGATAAAAGATTGATAGCAACATCGCAAATAGAGGCTATAGCCAAAATACCAAAACCACAGACTGTGGGACACATGCTCTCATTTTTGGGCATGGCAGGATATAGCCGCTCATGGATTTGTGATTATGCTGTAAAGTCGGCCCCATTGCGTGCTATGATAAGAGCTGCTGGACAAGCAGACAAGTCAGCCCAGCTAAACTGGACTGAAGAGGCCGAGGGAGCTTTTCAAGCACTGAAACTGGACTTGCGTTCTGCTCCAGCATTGGGCAACCCAGACTACTCAAAACCGTTCCATTTGTATGTAGCAGAAAGGTCAGGATATGCGAGCGCTGTGTTGATGCAAGACACACCAATAGGTAAACAACCATTGGCTTACTACAGTACAAGATTAGACAACATTGAAGTGGGACTACCACCGTGTTATCAGGGTTTGGCAGCAGCAGTTTTTGCTTTTCAAAAAGCCTCTTCTGTGACAATGGGACATCCAGTAATCTTGTATACATCTCACCAATTGCATGCTCTACTCACCAGCCCACGCTTTGTTCTAACCCAAGCTAGGAAAACAGGGTATGAAGTCATCCTGTCTGCACCAGAACTCACTATCCAACGGTGCAAAACAGTGAATCCGGCAACACGTATGATGCTGCCCACAGAAGGAACACCACACGACTGTGTACAGGTAACCGATGCATTCTTAAAAATACGCGAGGATTTGCACAATCAGCCAATACCAGCAGACTTGACGCTCTTTGTAGACGGCTCGTGTTTCAGAGATGCCACAGGCACACGTGCAGGATATGCAGTGGTACAGCTGAATAGAGATAACACCTTCACAGAAATACAGACCACCTATGTGCCACAACCATGTTCAGCGCAGTTAGCAGAGATTAAAGCTTTGACTGCAGCTTGTAAGCTAGCTAAAGGAAAGCGTTTAAATGTCTACACAGATTCAGCTTATGCATATGGAGTGTGTCACGTGCATGGTAACATCTGGAAGCAGAGAGGTTTTTGTAGAGCAGATGGAACGCCAGTAACACATGGAGAGGCCATCTCTGCATTGCTGTCAGCAATCCACGAACCAACTACAGTAGCCATCATAAAATGCCCAGCTCACCAAAAAACCAATACTCTGATAGCTCAAGGTAACAACCAGGCAGATGAGGCCGCCAAGCGAGCAGCAGTAGGCGAAGTTATGGGCCCAATAGTAGTAGCTGAGGATTGTGAACCACTCACGAACTTGTCATCTCTAATTGCAGCACAAACAGCAGCTGATGTGTATGAAAAGTCCATGTGGCTAAAGAAGGGGGGGCCAGACAGGTAACTGAGGACGGACCCCAGAATGGACTCTGGAGAGGTCCACATGGTCATTTTGTGCTACCAATATGCTTGACACGCTTCGCCATAAGAAACGCACACGGACCAGATCATTGTTCCAGGGGACAGGTAATTAAACGCCTACAGGCAGTATGGTGGTCACCGTACTTGGCAGCCACCATTGACAGAACACTAAATGAATGTCAGGGTTGTGCTCTATTTAACACCAGAAAATCATTTTCAGCCCCTCTGGCACACATTCCAGCACCAGATGGTCCATTCAGGCATCTTATGATAGACTATGTAGACATGACAGAACGAGTCAACAGGATGAGGTATATCCTCGTCGTAGTGGACAGATTCAGTAGATGGATCGAGGCAACACCAACCTCTAGCCCAGACCATAAGTCAGTGGCAAAGTTTTTGTGTAGGGAAGTATTTCCACGATTTGGTCTGCCAGATAAAATCAGCTCTGACAACGGACCACACTTTGTGGCACAGGTCATTAAGACTATGTTGCAAATGCTAGGTATCAAGCAAAGATTTGGATGTGTGTACCATCCTCAGTCACAGGGAACCGTAGAAAGAGCAAATGGAACCCTGAAGGCAAAACTGGCTAAGATCATAAAAGACAGCAAAGGCAAGTTAAAATGGGTAGATGCCCTACCACTAGCTCTGATGGCTATGAGATCACAAACTAACCGAATCACGATCTAACACCGCGATGAAATGTGCACGGGAGGCCAATGCCTATCCCATATTTGAGAGGTCCATATGAAGGACCATCTCTTGAACAGTTAGAAAATGAATTTTTAAGTTATGTCCAACATTTAACTAGAATCCATAGAACTATCTTCCAACAGGTCAAAGGAGCCACAGAGGATCGAGACGCTGCCATTCCAGAACAACAGCAGACAATACGCCCTGGTGAGTGGGTATACGTCAAGGTGTTTAAAAGGAAGTGGAACCAACCTCGACGAGAAGGCCCTTATAAAGTCATCCTAGCAACAACATCAGCTCTAAAAGTTGAAGGTAAGAACGTCTGGTTCCACCTGAACCACTGCTGCAGAGCCAATGGGCCAGAAGGAGCACCAGAGGCAGTCAGAGGAAGGAGGCGAACGGGATCCGAGGGGGATGGTGATACCTCCCCGCAGGGAGCTAGACGATCCCCAAGCCCAGAGGGAGACAGACAAAGGAGCGGCGAGCCCGCCCTGCAGGGGGAGAGACGATCTGACAGACTGGCCGCCAGACGAACCAGCTCTAGAAGGACCACTGACAGTCCAACCAGTAGTGGATCCCTGCCCCCAAGACAGGAAGTTACAGACTCAGATAGTTCACCCCCAGAACATAGTTCATCCCCAGGATCAGCAAATAGAGCATCCCTTGAGACAACAGGACAGTCAGAGTCAGATGCAGGAGCCCATGATAGACAGGGATCAGATGATTCAGGATCAGAAGGAGAAGCTCATGAGTACAGGACACAGCCAGGAAATACAGGATCTGAGTCAGGCACACGGCCAAGCCCCTATGCAGACACCATTCCAAGACCAACTCCAAGCCCTTTTACAGAATCAGGAACAGAATCAGGCTCACATTCAAGTGCAGGGACAACACCTAGATCATGTACAGGTTCGTGTACACTCACAAGCCCAACAGAAGAGGGATCAGGAGCAGGACTTACCTCAGAGACAGGTGCAGAAGGAGATTCAGGACCAGAGCGAGACAGCCCCTATGTGGGAACAGAGACGGAACCGGAGGAGACAGGCCCAAGTGAGGGACATGCAGAGACTCCAGGACAGACGAGTAGTGAAGTGGATCGCAGTGACAGCAATTCTGACACTACTGCTATGTCAACTGCCAGACCTGATACCTCAGGACTCGGTTACTTCTCAGAAACAGGGACAGATGATTGAGTGTGCACTAGCAACAGCAGTTTTTGCGGTACAGGAAGGGAAATGGCCAATGAATGATGACTTTAATCTGACTTATGTTAAACAGATCGAGCCCAGCAGAATCCTGACGCAAGGCCCAGACGGTGTGATATTGCAAAATCACCCGCTGACTAAACAATGCCAAACTGAAGGGGTGGTGACAGCAACGGTAAGGTGCAATGACAGTCAATGTGTAGATACAGAATCCTCCATAACAGTTACAATGCAACAGGCCGGTAAGTTGATAAGACGAGCCTACGAGACACGAGGTCGTAGAGATGTAGGACAGTACCAGCGCCACATGCAGACAGCAATGAGAACAGATTGGGAAGGAAATATGTTCTATCAATGGTTGCGATACTCAGCCAAACAGGTTAGCAAACAATCCTGCATCACGTGTTACAACTCCAAGCGAATTCCTCAGATATTGCCAATTCCTGGTTATGACAAGTGCCATTCGGAAGATGAATGTTTTGCGAATGTGCTCTAAGAATGATGCAAATTAACAAAGCGTGGAATGATTTGGAGAACCTCACGCCACCATAAAACTGCCCACAGCAGCTTAGCTGAAGAGAGATGATATACTGGAGACCTCCAGTGGTAAGACACATGGAGAATATAGTGTATCCTTTTTGCATAGTAAGTAGTGCCACCATGCGAACCATAAGTGCATTTCAATCAGATCCTCGCCTACATTGCGGTACTGTTAAGTATAATGACCCCTACACAGGCGCTACCGGAGGCAATTTTTTCTGCAATACATCTGCACAGGCTAAAATCCAATGTGCCCAGGTGCTAAATTCGGGTGGCCAGGTGCTTACCTTCAATGGAGCCGACAATCAACCAAATTATCCACCCCAGGTAGAGCAGAATCAGGGAGATCGGGAGTATTGGAGAGATCATACTTATACTGTAGGAACACAACCAGATAGGCTACCCATAGGTGGAAATCAGGGTTATGTAGGATATACCCCCCAGCCAGAGCATATGGAGTACCCACCACCACCGCCTTACTCATGGGCAGTACAGGATCCAACCAGAGATATGATATCGACCTCAAGGCCTTGGCCCCCGACGATGCAGACCCAAGGAGGGTTGGAGATGCAACCACCTTCACATCCCATCCTAAGGCAACTCCTAACTTCACCCCCTCCTCCAGAACCAACACAGGTGTGGACCACTCTAACTCCGTATTACCCCAGACCAGCCAACCCGCAACTGTTTCGGAGCGGAGATGTGCCAGTACCACCAGCTGAGGAACCAATGCAACTGTCGGCAGAACCACTCCAACCGTATGCAGGGATGCATCCGCAGCCAGTTCCGCTAGTGGAGCGGCTTGCCCCTCCAGTGGATCCACCAGCTCCACCCATAAGGCCACTTTCACCACCTATGAATCTCTATGTTCTTCAGAATGGCGCCTTCGTACTCCGTGAACTCTATGAACCTCCCCCAGAGAACAGCCAACCTGTAGCAAACCACCTCTTGAGTTTACAGGAGATCAGGGCAGTCATTCGTTATGAGCGTGCAAAGCGAGCTGTAGCTTCTCTGCCTCGAGAGGAATCACCAATTCCTGCAGGTCAACGCACACCATCAGCATCATCGGAATCCACAGGTGACTCCGAGGACGAAGGCTCATCGGTGGACATGCATCCTACTACACCAAACCCAGGTCTGCAAGACCCACCGAGTATGCCACCAGATCAGGAAAGCCCCCACATTTAACTCCACAACCCCCAGATTCCGCTAGCAAAACTCCAGAAAGCCCAAAGGACACACCCACTGACAAGCAACCTCTGAGGCGAAGTGCACGCATCCAGGCATGTGTGAAAGGAGCAGCTAAACAGAAGAAAGGAGCAGCTAAACAGAAGGGAGCGGCCAACCAGGACTCCGCCACCGGCGCAGACCAACTTCCATCCACCTCTACATCTCAGCCTGAGTCAGGGCCCAGTACAGGGCCCAAGGTTCCACCGGTTACACCACCAGAGTCTCCTACACCCATACTCAACCAAGATCCTGATTTTTGGGGTAAAATGCCCGTAAAGACTTTACCGAACATGTAGCCACATTACCACCGGATGCTGCAGCTGCCATGAGGACCATCAGGCGCCGTTCTCTAAGCCGAATGGCAGCCCGGCGAAGCGCCAGCTTCGTGAGGCAACAGCGAGCTGTGCTCAACAACATTCTCCTTGACCTTGACGCGCAGAAAGAACGTACAGAAGGCTTGTGTACTCGCCTAACACAATTGGAAGCAAGCCAGGAACAGCTGCTGGGCAACTACCAGCAACTGGTCGCCCGCATCGAACAAGCGGAAGCAGCCATGTATGTGCAACAGGAAAAGATGACTTGCCCCTAAATGATGGACGTTACTTTGTCTTATCTTTAGGTGTTTTATTCATTATAACGAAGTATGGGTTTTATGTTATTTTCTTTATGTTAGGTTCGTGTGGTAACAACAAGCTTTATGCTTGCCGAATCTCATTTAGCAAAAAAACAGCTCACGCAAACTAGAATGTTTCTTGCACTGATGTATTATTCTAAGCTTGCCATATTTTATGATAGCAAAAAAACAGCACACGCATTTTATATGTTTTGGTTTGACCCAGCCCTCATTCCCTTACCTTGACCTATATACTTATTTGTTTTCCTTATTACTGAGTCTCAGGATCCGTGTGGACAATCACATGTTGAACCACTTGTGTTCAGGAGTTTTGCTGCCTTGTATATGTATATATATATGTATATGTACATGTGTGTATATATGTATAAGTACCTTCCCCTGGCCAAGTATGGGACTCCTTCGGATCCATGTCGAGAACATGCCGAACCGGATATTTAGTGCACACTAGAAGTTTTGTTTTGTGACACTCCCAACCTTCACTTGCCAATTTGTTTTTACTTTTTCATAAATATCATATATTTTCCTTAGTTTAGTCACAACACAGGGAGATTTGCTACTGTCGAATGACGCATTGAAGGCTGAGGATCCACATCTTCACTTTCCTCGTGAACATGTGTTGAACCAGTATGATCACGGGATGATAGGTCCCATTTTACCAGTGACTTACTATTAGCAGTCTGTCGGTGCGACTTCACAGCCGCAAAGGAGGGAATGTTGTGTATTATTTTGGAGCATTGTAGCCTAAATTGTTGTCATTAATTGCTAGAGTAAGGGTGGTCCGCATAGTTGTTATTTAAAGTGTTATTTTATAAGTGTAAAGTTAGGATCACAGTCTTAAAAACCCCTATATAGTTCTGTGTGTGTGCTCCTTTGTGCTCCCCTCTGAGTCCGTCCGGCCGCGCCCAGGCTCGTGTGTGTGTGAGTGAGCAAGCTCGTGTGCTTACAACACTGCCTGCTCAGCAGTTTTGAGCAAGTTCGTGTGTGTAGGGAACAAAGGGAGAGAGCAGCATAAGATGGCAGAAGGCAGCATAAGATAGCAAAAACAGTATCAAAACACCTAAAAGGGAGTTTAAGGGTTGTGTTGCGGAACATGTCTCTATATAGTCCATCTCATTCGTGATTCATATTCATATACTCATATTATGTTATTTTAAACTATGATGATGCGCACTCATGTAACCATATTATGTTATTTTAAACTATAATCACATAAACTATAACCATATGTGCTTAACCTATCATATCATAAGTGTTTAATAAGTGTTTGAACCTACCGTAAGTGGTGAAATGTTATTTTAATCCATTTTAATCCATCCTGTGCTTTATGATCGTGCAATGCTGTGAGCTTCATCTTGTGTGTAGCGCACACACACTCCCCTGAAGAGTTACGACCAGGCAGGGCGCCAGGAACGTGCTAGGCATACGCAATGCAACCGCATGTGCTCAGTAGAGTGGATTTATGATCTGGCTCTGAGGCTTGTGGCCGGGCGCAGCGCCAATGTAAGCACCATGGGCTCTGCTCTTTCAGATTTACAGCCTGGCTTCGGGCCATGCGGTGAGGCATCGAGCCAGTGCGGTCGCTGTAGCGCACAAACCACAGAAACTCAATTATAAAACTGCCAAGCACCGTGTGATCGATGAGATGACGACACGGAAACACAGGCCTGCTGCCAAAAGAAGGGACGGAGGGCTGTTGAGCGCTCTCCAAAAGAGGCACACAGCAGAAGTGCTGATACTAGCAGTGTGGGACAATAGAACGCACTCCATGGATGGTCCGAGACGGTTGTAAAGTGTAAAAAAAACAAGTAAACACACACTAAATATATTGGTTATATGATTGTTTTTAAAGAAAATGTATTAACAAAAAGTTTAAGTTTTAATGGTACAAACAACATGCCTTAAGACTTTGAAAAATACGGTGAAAGTGAAGTTGAAACCTAATGGTAAATTTCTGATCCTGGGAGATATAAAAATAATATATATAAAAGGAATAAATATGGTAAACAAAACATTAGTACTACTATTAAAGTAAAGCATCTAAAAAAGTTTAAACTTGAATATGTTTGGATAAATAATATACACAAGAGGCCACCAGATGGCACCATAGGATAAGAAGTTTACCATTGTCAGAGGGGTGGTCGGCAGCATCTACAGGAGGAGCTAAGGTGTAACGCCCACTTTGTGGGCAAAGTAAAAGGGAAATATAAGGCGATGTAAGCCGACCGCTCCTCGGTGTGTTTTTCCTGACCTGCTTGGAAATCACCCGGGTTTATTTGTCTTTTTGTACAATAAACTCTTTTGCACCGACTCTTGATCGTCTCCAGTGAAGTTTTTTGACTACAAAGAATCAGCGAAAGAAGAAAACTAATAGAGTATTATTTGTAGAGTTTATTACGTTGGGAAGAGTGAGGTCCAGGCATTTACTGGCCCAGCCTGACCTTATTTCAGACCCGACAAAAGGCAACAGAACGGGGCCCGCCAGCCTCTCAGTAAACCGGGAGTGTGACTGAACACAGCCTACGAGACTGATAGGAGACAGTACAGTACCAACGCATCAGAGAGGCAGCAACAGCTGGGGCGGTTTTGGGGGGGGGCCAGCAGGGGCCAGTGCCCCTGTAACACAGCCCCTATGGCCCCCCTCTGAATGAAAAGTCTACTGCAGTCCTAATGAATTAGCGGCCGCGGGCCGCCCCGAAGCCCCATGTGGCCCAGCATATGATCTAACATATGACAACAAAAGTAGCCTACACTACATGTATAGTGTATGAAAGTATCTAAAGATTGAGCTGCTGTAGGCTGAACCATTCCTTCTCATCTCATGTTGAGTTTCACATGCGCTGTACCGATCACCGCTCAACACTTACTGTCGGACCTGCAGCCTCTCCACTCCTCTGTGAGTCTGCAGAGCGCCTCCACACACACGCACACGCATGTGCACGGAATGAAGTCAGACGAAGTCAGCCATCTGATCAGTGGTAATCAGCTGATTACCGACACTGATGACTACTCCTCTCGTTAGTGTACGTATGTGGTTCAATAATCACTTTGCCAGTAAGAAGCCACTACTTTACCGCTGCAGCTGTCTTTAGGTTTTACACAGGCACAGCGCTGGTTCAGCTAATAGCTTAAAGTGAAAGCTGTCTGTCTTTAGTAACTGTTCAGCTTAGTTTACTTGTACATTAAAATATGGCACATTATAAACTCAGCTGGTGGCTGAGACAAACCAGCCCTCCCCTCTACCAGCAGCAGCAGCGGGAGGAGGAGGACAGGAGGGACTAAGTTGTTCATAATTTCTAAACTTCACACAGTATGTTGATGTCAGGAATATGTAATATTTATTTTACTGACATGTTAAATTTGTTTCCAGTGAGATATTAGTGACTTTGCAGCTATAAATCCTGTTGCTGCTCTAGAAACAACAAAAAATTAAATAATATATTTAATTATTTAGTAATAAATAGGACTGATAAGAGCATCAATAAAGAACTGAACCAATAAGGATTACCAATACAAGTGTGTCAATAAAATCTTAATGATCCCAACTCCTGAGAAAATGTCCGTCCCATCTCTGTGTCCTGGTTTTAAAATCCATCCCAATTAAATTTATAATTGAACAGCCCTGGTCTACAGTAATCATAATGATGTATCTTCTTACGACAAAATTAAACCGAATGCAGCATTGTAGACAATATTTTGTCCTTGTAATCCATGTTTGCATTGCATGGACAGCCTTTGGATATTGCTGGAAATTGTTCTGAGTCCCTCTCCTTGAAGGGTAAATTATTATCATAACACTTTAATAATGCATTGAATTTAAACAGCACTTTTCATACACAAAAAGCCATAACAGTAGCCTACTAGTCTAACAGGAATGTTTTGTTTTGTGTAATGTAATTTAATAATTATATAACTAAGTTACTGAAAAGATCCTGTTACTGAAACATACTAAAACATTACATATACTATACGGGACATTTTGAAAGCTTGAACTTTGCCTTTGTCTCATTTGTCACCGATTGAATGTGCCCCTCTGGCAAAACAACTGGCCTCAGTCTGGCCCCCTCAATAAAATTGGTCTAGAACCGCCACTGAGCAACAGCATGTAGAGCCAGAATATTTTCACATGTAACTTGGTGAATTAAGGGTTTGTTTCAACCAAACTGGAGATTGTTGATGGAACAGTGGAAAGGCTAACAATAACAATAGTTTCGGTGAGTTTTATTTTGTTTTTATCTAGTTTGCATAAAGTGTGTTTTACCATGAGTTAATAAGGCAATTGGTTTGGTGAAACTTTAATTCAGGCGTACAGTTGTATTTTTCTGTTTGATAAGTAATATAATATGTGTAAGAATATTTACTATCCTGACATTTTGAGTTTATTTTAGATGATTTATTAGGCTAACAAAGTTAGGAGAGCTGGTGTAACATAGAGAACTCGCCGCTGGCACACATCTCCCAGCTGAAACTACGAAGGGGCTATCGCCTCTCGAAGCACAAGCGGTATTACAAAACAGCACGGATTGAGCAGTAAGTTCCTTGTGGGAAAAGAAATTGACTGAATTAATTATGAAACAAGATCATTGACAATTGAGAAACAGTACAAGGAAAGTCAGCCAGAGAGAATAACCACAACTCATACAGCAGGTAGGTTGGCAACACATGGAAAACCTTCACACTATCAAAGTACATGTTCACAGTGCTGCCTTCGGAAGAGTGCAGATGAAAAAATGAAAAGAGAGAGCACAAGCATAAGAGATTGGAAGAATATAAGGGAGGTTGAACGCTTGTGAGGCTGTACCACTGCAGTAATCCCAGATTTCAATGTTGTGGCTGAAAGGTTCACAGTGGGAAGGAAAAGGCAGTGTGGGTAGTTGGATGCGCCGACATCCCTTCCGTGTGCACTGCAACAGCTACTTCAGGTCTGCACGATGATAAAACTACATCACAGAGTGAAGAAAACCCTTCAGAGGTGAAACAGAGAACATTGAAAAGAGAAATCCTCTGTGATGAGATCTGAACACAGCTGTCGAATCTGGCCACCAGCAGGGCAGAGATGAGCTGTGGAGGTAAAGGCACTTCAACTAAGAGCTGGCTGTGACACAATAAGAGTCCTACAGATTGCTCTCTGTCTGTCTATGTGCCTTACCCACCCACCCACCCACCCACAGCCCCCCCAACCTACACACACACACACACACACACACACACATATATATATATATAATGGTGGCAGTAATGACCCTTAATCAGCTCCTGCTGAGCACACAATTACTATCTGAAGTGGTGACATTAGTCATACTGCCGTCACATCCGAGTTTCAGGCAATACAAGACTAATTGCGACTGAGCAAGTTCTGCAAGTACAATCACTTTGCAGCTCTGAAACAGGCCTGCTTTTATCAAAACAATTCACTTCGATGTGTTCATCAACAGAAGGAAACCTGCTGCTCTGAATACAAAAAGTTCAAATAAAACCTGAGGGTTTGACCGCGATCATGAAAATAGGCCTATTGTTTGGCACCTTATCAAATGCAGCTGAAATTATTAGCTGATTAAACAATTAGTCCATTGACAGAAAATGTACAGATTTTTGTATCGAATATGTGTTTTCTTTCTCTTATGTGATAGTAAACTGAATATATTTGGGCTTTGGTCTGTTGGTTGGACAAAAGCAAGCAATTGGAAGATATATGTTAGGTGCAATATGAAACTCCTAATATTTTTACTGGAAGATTTGTCGATTTTTTAATTATACAACTGACAGAAAAGTAGCCTATTCTGCAGCTATTTTTTCAAATATTCATTTTGAATCAATTTATAAAGCAAAATTGCAAAACATTCACTGGTTGTGGCTTCTATAATATGAATATGTTCATTGTTCTTTTCCTTGTCTTAAGTAAAAATAAACTGATTATCTGTTGGTTTTGGACTGCTTGGACATTTTATAGACTAGACTATTAATCGATAAATTGATGTGGAAATGGCAGATTAATGGATGAAAATAACTGGTGATTGTAGCCCAAATATCAAACACTTTATTAGTAAGGAGACAGTTGAAAAGTTATCGGCATTTATTTAAAAATCGATTTTTTAAAATTGACTGGTTTTCTTAGTGTTACATGATAAATAATTGAATGTCCGTGATTTAAACTGTTGGTCGCAAAAAACAAGTAGCCTAATTTCAAGTCGTGAGGGGCATTTTTCACTCGCCTGTTTACTGACAAACAAAATATTTAATGAACTGGGGAAAGAATGAATCGACAATGAAAATTGTCTATGAATACTACAAACAGCTAAATGGCGTTTAGGTTTTTGTGTAAGTGAATAGCAAGCATTCCTGTGCTTATCAGTAGTTTTTGCGCGCGCTAATCAAATTGGTCAGAAGAGCGCGCGTTGCTTTCTTCTCTCTGCAATTTGCCTCAGTTGAAAAAAATAAAAAAGAACAATAAACACGTCTCACAAAGCCTCCCATTCTGTGCGTCCTGCTCCTGTCCACAGACATCAGGACATCATGCGCATTTATGATGAACACTTCTCCATGTGGCCCTACCTCTGCCCGGCATCACTGCCAAAAGGGTCCGAGCTCCAAGTGGCCACGGACGAACTGATCCAGGTTGGGATGATGATCTTCGGATCCATTGTCCATTGACACCTGTTGCTGCGTCGTGCAGTCAGTCTTAGTTCCTACAGTATACGCTTTTTATACCAACACGCCTCCCCGCAGCTCTAAAATAACTCAAGCACTAACTGTGTCGGGAGATGTATTTTTGAGCTTTGTGAGGAAAAAAATCAAAACACGCCGAATACAACAAACTATATTTAAAAAGCAATTCAGACAAAGCAGTGTTTTATAAATAATTTATTTTGAGGAATATTTTTAGAAATATATACAGTCTCTCTTTCTCTCTCATGCCTGTTGCCATAGCAACGTTGCTACGACTGGAATAACCCTAACTGATGCTGTTGCAGGCAGCATGGTCCTCTCCTGTACTGCAGCTCCTGAAGAAGCTGTAAACATTCACTCTGACACACTGGAGGAGTGGTCTTATTTTTTTGCAGGTGGCATAAGGCTTCATGGGCATGTCAGTATTTACAGGATCTCAAACGTGTCATCGGAAGCCCACATGACTTACAGCTTGCAAAGCCCAAATGCTTGTGTCATCTTTCTGTTTTTCTGTTTTTGCTCTTATGTCAGGAGAAATGAACAAGAGGCGGCTGTGGGGCTCTCTCTGCTGTGCTGATGTGGAGGTTTTGGCATCATGAGGGACAGACAACAGCACCAGAAAGATCAATGCTTTATCCATTTGGATAGAAGAAATATAGAAGAAGAAGAAATTTAAGACCAATGTAGCAGGCTCTGCTCTCTCTTTGCCTGTCTCACTCTCTCTTCTGCGTCCCTCCCACCTTTTGTCTTCTCTTAATTTGAAGAGTCTGAAGTAGTAATTTATAGATGACCTCCTCCATGAGTCAGTGCTTTTGAAAATACCGGAACAGGCTACTCCAATTGAATCACCTTCGCCCACACTATTACTGTTGCGCCACTCAATGTGGCTTTCCATGCATACATGAGGAGACCCCATTATGCCATCATTCCTGCCTGTAAAATATGTGACATTTTGCATCTATATATTGCTAAATATAGCTGAAAGCCGTAACTTAGGTGGGAATAATGAAATAGAAAACATTGGATACAGTTAATTGAAAAAAAGACTGGAACGGATGAAAGGAGAAAGACTGCAGCACTTCATATAAGGCTGATAGTTTGACAGTATTGTGTGTGTATGCGTTTGTGTTTTTCTTCTCATGCATGCCTGCCTTTGAGAAAATAAACCTTTGAGTGATGGATGATCCCTGGGCAGATGTGACCAGTGACATTTAGGAGTTCACAGACTGAACACAAGCCTGGAAGCTAACCACAAAAAATCTAACCTGGAGCATCACTCACCTCCAGCAACACTATCTACCCCGAAACAGAAGAGGGATTTATTTGCAGGGAAAGAACAGAAAATGATAATAGCTGTCTAAATAGGAACCAAAAATGTAGACAGCTTTATGGAGGAGAATAGAGTGGTTGTTGCAGCTGGGGAAAGGTTACATTTGACTGAAAGGATTGGCAGAGCTTGCTGTTTTTCCTCGTCAAATAGATGTCAAACATTACAAACAACACTGCGGTCTCAAAGGTTTGCTGCTGCTGTAATCACATCTAAAATTACATTTGATCATCACTCTCCTGAGTTCCATCTGGCAGAACCCCAGATTACATACTGAATAAATATCTTTAGGAAACACAAATATGAGCGGATAACTAACTGCTGAAGATTGTCAAATTCAACACTCTTAAAAACCATTGCAATAACAGAAAAGGGGCCATGTGTTTTGCTTTTTCAAGCTATTTTTGACTCTTTGTTTTAGACTTGAGAAGCAGAAGCTATCTAAATCCTTGCTGTATCACAGTTTCAAATCTCAGGACAAAAACAAATGAAGCAGATTTCAGAAAAACAGACTACTGATCTTGTCTATGAAGCCCAGAGGCTGCAGCAGAATGCGAACTGAAGGTACAAGAGGAGAAAGTGTGGATGAAGAAAGGTAGATAACAGAGGCAGTGATGGTGAGATCGCATTTAAAATTCTTATTGTGAATTGGGTCACAGTGTTGAAAACATGTTTCAAGTCCAACTTTTTTGAGTTTCAAATAAATTCTTAGGAGAATGTATCAAACACGCACACACACACACACACACACACACACACACACACACACACACACACACACAAAGACACACACTTCACAACTTCTGCTAAACAACCAGTGATTCAAAAACACTCTTCTTTTTCAGCACCATGGACAGCACCCTAAAGTCTGCTATGTTTCTGCTTCATTTCCTCTTTCAAGGCTGACAAAAACTAAAGCACAAACACCACTTACACCATATAACAGGGGTAGATGACACTTGGGTATGTTGTTGTGTATGCTCAGACTGCAGGGGATAGACAAGGTAAACACTTCATGCACAATAATAGTGATGTAACGCTAAAACAACTACAAACACTGCCTCAAAGGGGGGTCAAGTGGGGTTGAATGCTAATTCAAAGATTAGCGTTCCACCCCTAATTATAAGCAACATGAGATGACAAACAGAGCTGTAATGAGGTGAAATAATCTGCACCACTGGTCAAAATAAAAGTGAAGAAAGTGTGAAAAAACCTTTCATTAAGTCTTACAGAACTGTAACCAACAATGATCTTTATTACTGAAGAACCATTTTGGTCTACAGTGAAATAGTGAAAAAATGGCAATCACAATATCAAAGATCACGAGGTGGTGTCTTTAAATGTCTTGTTTTGAGCAACCAACAGTCCAAAACCCAAAATGCAATTTCATAGAATCATAGAAGCTGTTCAATGACAGTGTATTATAGTGAATCTTTGGCATTTTTGTTTTTAAAATGACTTCAACAATTAATCTATTATTAAAGTACATACCAATAAATTTTCTGTTGATTGATCAGTGATTCCCAAACACGGGTACCCATAGGGTACTTATACAGTTGCTTGGGAAAACACGAAAAGACAACACATTGTCACTCCCAACTCATCACATATGGAAGCTTGGTCAAGACCCTATGATGTCACTTGCTAATGCGCTGGTTACTCCTTTAGCATCATTTTTGGTCATGTAGGGATCGGATCAGTGGTCATGTTGGCATGCAATGCCCAGTTAGACTTTTAAAAATAAAACTAGTGTTTAATGTTGTGAAACATCGCAGTTTGTTTAGGTTCAGGCACTACTTTGGTTAGATTTAGGAAAACATCATGGTTTGGGTTAAAAAACAATTACATCACTTATGTGACTTAGCTCAAGTAACACTTAACTTTTCTAAAAACAATTAATGTTGAGTTTTTGTTTCACATATGAAACAATCACTGGTCTAGTGGGCGAAAGTATGGTTTCTGGCCCACCCATCAACCATCAACCCATCAACCCATCCACACATCCTAACGCTACAGGGTTTCCCCCACTGCATTAAACTATGATGCTAAGGGGCTTCCCAGAGTATTACAAACTGATGCCAATGGGTCTTGACTATGCATCAATTTGTGACGACTTGGGATTGAGAACAGGTTGGGAAAGAATGTGATTGGATGTAGCTCTCACAACAAGGCCACTGGGCTAACAGATTTATTGACTAATCGAGTTTCATCTTTAAAGTGTTTAAAGATACAAAATTGTCTGTATCTGAAAGTCAAAATTTGCTGTTTCTCACAATTTTAAACTTTAGACCATCACCAAAAATCAACAACTTCTTATGGATTCATCCAGTGTGTCTATATAAATCAGCACTGCTAAACCTAATTTCTGTGAGTTACAGTTTCTCATCATATCAACGCTGCTGCCTACCTGTCATCATTCTGGAAGCTCTGATCCCCGAGCAGCAGGTCTCTGAAGCGGAAGCGGGGCGGCAGCGGAGGCACCTCACTCTCCAGCTGCTCCATCTTAAGAGTGGAGATGTCTAAGATAACCCCACTGCTGCTGATGTTGGTCGGGAGTGGCCCTGGAGAGGCGCTGGAGGGAGAGGAGAAAAGTAAAGAAGCAGAAGGGAAATGAAGGAAGAAAGAGAGGAGAAGTGCACAAGTGGAGGGAGTTGGAAGGGCAGGCAATGTTGAAAAGGAACAAGGAGCACAGGGAGAAGAAGAGGAAGCAAGTAAAGGAAACATGGGGTGAAAAAGTGCAGACTGATACATGCAGAAAAGCATGGGTTCGAGAAAATGGGAAAGAAAAAAGATACTGTCACAAACTGATAAAAAGTACTTCACCGCAGTCCAGAAAATCCTCCACACTCAGCTTTGGTGATTACATTTAATTACCCTCTTTCACTGTCTGTTTACAGCTGTAATATGAGCTGTTCAAACAGCATCCTGAAGTCATACAGACAATAGAAATCACAACCAGATAACAGTGAGTTAGGCACCATGCATATTTACTGCTTTAATAATCTGCAGGTGCAGACATTAAATGCAGTTACTGTGGCTGTAAGCATACATTTGTGTCAATTTAAGCATAATGAGCAGATGCAGACTGCTAAGGTACAGTTAGACTACAGTAGAGTGAACAGAGTCTTAACCCTGTTTCTTATGTCTACAACTTGATTTTATGCTTTTATCTCTTTACAGAAGCAGAACTGTTCTTTAGACGGCCACTGTATATAAACAGGTATTTCTCTGAAATGGAAAGAAACACTTTTTGTTTCTCATAATAAATCAGTTCTAGGTGTGATAAAGTTTCAACCAGTGGTGGAAAGTAACTAAGTTAATTCACTCAAGTACTGTTTTTAAGAATTTTTGAGGTACCGGCACTTTGTTTAAGTGATCATTTTATGATATGATCACTTGAAGGAATGAGATTCATTAGGAACCCCCGGGTAAATGATTGATTTGTACCCTAATATTTAAAGTACACTGCATGGATGGGTATTTTTAAAATATTACAGGCTTAACTTACTTGAACACCTTGCACTTTAACTCTGTGGTTAAAACATCCCATTCCATTAAATATTTCTCATCACAGGAAGATGGAAGAGATGTATTTTAGGATTCAAATGAATTTTCATTGGAGACGGGTGCTGTTTTTTAGTTTCTTTCAAACAGACGACTGAAGAAGCAGCTAAACTTCTACAATACAAAGCAGGCAGAGTGTAGAAAACCCTTAAACTTCTCTTTCCTTCCATCTTTCCACCTTCAATCACTTTGTCTGTCTGTTTGCTACAGTCCTCCATTAAGCTTGTCAAACTTATTGCATAATAGATGAAGGGCATATTTCCCATGTGGATTTTATGAAATCCATCCATCTAACTTAACCAAACAAAACCCAATGGCAAAGATCCCCACTCAGATCTCATTAAACACACAGGAGCACTGTTTTTGTTTTCTGGAGAATCAAGAGCCAAACACCTTAAGTGAGAAATTTATGGTTAGATTGTGGAGCTCATCTGTGTCTATGTCTTCTTTGGGACCTTTAACATACATTTTTTAACTATATGTAGTTTTTTAAACACTTTTTTTGTCAGGGTGACACAAATGTCCCAAAGAAGACACCCAGATGCTATGTCCAATACATTAAAACATTAATTAACGTGTTTATTATTAGTTATAGTTATGCAACCATACACACAGCAGATAATATCCAGGCTGTAATGGAGAAAGCTGAGACAGAGAGCAAGCAAGTCAACAGCTGAACAAACAACAGTGGTGATAGGTAGACAATGTGTGGATGGAGCTTTGGGAAAACACTGATACGATCTAAAAAGCAGCATGTTTATGCATATGCCCTACACCACAGCTACCTGAATGCAAAATATTAAAATTTAATTTATAAAGGTTGTTGATACTTTTCAGTTTTTATTCAAACATTCCTAATCTACAAGCTTGACAGTGATTGTAAACACTGAACTACGACAGAAACGTGAAGTCTAATAATAATTTAAAAAAGTTATTATTCATCCATAATCTCCACACATTACACTTAAAGTTTTTCCCTGACTATTGTTTCCTGTCTGTTTCTCTTACCGAGGCTTGTGGTCGTTCACGGTCCCATCATCGTTCACAAATGACTGGTTTTCGTAACATTCGCTGCACATTTTGGCCGAAGATCCGGCGCTGCCGTCGGCCTGGAGAGCTGCGGTTGTCGGCGTTGAGTCCCCCTTGACAAAGTCTTCTTCCTGGGTTAATTGCATCGGAGGGTGAACTGCCAAAAAGGAGCGGACTCCCGGAAAGAAAGACGCGCTCTTTTAAAAGCCCGGGTTATATCTCCCTGCGGATGACCCCCCTCACCTATTCAGGTTCATCTTGGATGTATGGAGGAGTCAATGTCAACCAACGCAGAAAAGAAGCTGCGAGCAAAGTGTCAACTGGCTAATGAAGTCTTTCAAGAATCAGACTTAAAGATGCAAGTGAAATAATTTGGGTGTCGAAAAAATCGTGTGAGGGAAATATTCTGTGAGATGTAGAGGACACGTCTGCAGCAGTGAACATGACAGCTTTCCTTTCTGAGGTAGCGGTACACCTAATGACATAACTGGTGAATTATCACCCAACTCTTGATGAGGAGAGAGAGATTAGCGCCATCTGTCGGAGCCTGTGGGTCTCTTAAGTTATCCAGAATGTAAATCTGAAGTTTAAATAGGAACACTGACATTTAGACAAAGACTTTGCACAATAAAAACATAACAAAAATGGCCACAAAGCTGAGTCAACACTGTGATATAAAGGAGAAAAAAATATATAATTACCAGCTTCAAAAGTTTTTTTTTTCTTACAGTGCTACTGAATTATATTGTGGGCCTACAAGTGTTATTTTATTGTGAAGTATGTCAAACATACAACGCAATCAGTGGTGGAAGAAGTCCTCAGATAATTGAAGTAAAAGTAGCTGTTACAATTACATAAAACAATTACATTCAAAATCCTACTTAAAATTACAGGAGTAGCTAATATCAGCAAAATGTAGATAAAGTAGACCTACTCATTCTGCTGAATAATATCCCAGTGACTGTTATTTAATCATATACGATATTATTAGGTTGGATTACGTTGATGTATCAAGGCGTAAGTAGTATTTTATTATTGTATAAATCTCTTTGGGCCTGGGAGACACCTTTAAATGAAACCATTTGTAAAGTTTAGATTGGAAATCACTCTTAGAGCTGCTAACAGTAAATAGACATCTGAACTGTGACCGGGGGACTACAATACGCACTATTTTTCTTTAAGAAATCTACAATCTTTAATGCATTGTATTAAATAAGATTATTATGTTTGTTTTCATGTAAAATCTGAATCTGAAAAGAAATCTCTCATATAAATGTAGTCATGTAGGAAATATAATGTTTGCCTCTGAACTATAGTGGAGTAGAAGTAAAAAGTACCTCAAAATTGTATGTACTTAATTACTTTCCATCCCTGACTTCGCACAAGAAACATTTTCAGCTTAACATACAGAATGTAATTATATGATAAATACACATACAAAAATGTCAGTTTGCCTACAATTCACATGTGATGTGTTATTTTTAAGTCCTTGTGTGGACCAGAACAGTAGCTTTCACATGGGTTGGAGATTATTTACTAAAGTGTCCTGTACTACATGGCATCACAAGACAGCAACAACAACGAAGATGGCAAATCAGAATATGCAGATCCACAAATTCAAAATGAATATTTCAAAAGATTTTCTTTACATAACAGAAATGTCCTCTTATGTAGGATACAGGTACTCTGTCTTAGCTGCTGTGCATATTTATAATTCTTTTTCAAATAGGCATCTCCATAAGAAATCCAATGACTTGATGATGAGTAATAAGTAAAATCTGAAAATCCACATTTCCTTCCACCTTCACTGCTGTCAGTGATTCTCATGTGTGCTGAGCTCAAGCAGCAGATCATCCCACCTTTCACACAGAGTAAAACCCACGAGGCGTCTCATAGTCTGACAGACAGCAGGGGATGTTACAGAGGCCAGCGGCATCTCTGGGATTAACAGGCAGCTCTTGGGATAAGAGGTAATGCTTCCAGTTCATATTGCAGTGGATTATCAAATAGGCCTGAGATTGGTATATATAAAGCATCACAAAGAAGAATCCTACCACAAACCGGGTTTTTAAAAATGTTTTGTAACATGAGATGGCATTCAGTCTCTGTGTTGTAATTTTATCCTTCAGAATGACACTAAAACTCAACATCAGTGATGAAAATCATAAAAGATAACAAAAAGGAGGAGAAGCCAAATGACTTACACTCCCAGAAGTGTCAGAAGAAGAAATGAAAATAAAATAAAAAGAGAAAAGATTGCCCGACTGGATTTTCTATCATTATTATTATTTATTTCTTTGTTTATTTGATGACGCAAACTGGACCAAGTATGGAGGAGACGTGGGAGAGGTGATATGATTCACTGGGTTGACGGTCACATGAGGTTGTTGAAGAGTTTTAAGCTTATGATGGATGTTTGAGATTGAGTCAGTCGCTCTGACTAAAGCGGGAAGTCTTTTTTACTCTACTGGAGAAAAGTCACACCTGTGAGATTATCCCACCTGTGGAGATCTGCAGGATTTTCACAAGAAAATTATGAAATTATGAAATAGAAAATGCAATCATCTTACAAATATTTTTGCTCTGTGGATGTCAGGCTGACGGTTCACCACCTTGGTCTAGACTGAAATATCTCAACAACTATTGGATAGATTGCTGTGACCATTTGGACAGGCATTTTTAGTCCCCAGAGGATTGCCCCTGCCTAGTATTGATCACCACCATGAGGTTAACCATGAGGTTGTTTTTAAGGAAATATTTTTGACAACTATTTGATGGATTACCATATATCACAACACATACAGACATTCTTGGTTGCCAGTGTGGTGTCCCATGACTTTTCCTCTAGTGCCACCAACCATAATATATAATATATAGTAAAATGCTGCTTTTTTTGGTTGCAAAACTACGGCTTTTACTTTCGATACTTCAAGCATAATTTACTGATAGTACTTCTGTACTATTACTCAAGTAGGACTTTGAATGTAGTATTTTTTACTTGTCATGGATTTTTAGTGTGGGTTTACCACTATTATTTAAGTAAAGGATTGGCGTACTTCTAAGAATCAATAATGTGAAACTGGATTTCAGCAATCTGCCTGACTGCTGATAGACAGGGTGTCTTAGGGAGGCAGAGTTGAACTGTCATCCTCTAGTGGAGACAGAAAACTTCCGTTGAATCTCAAATCCAGTCACTTGAACACTTGATAGCCAACTATAGCTCCTGTATCTTTGTATCATTTACTTTATATACAGCAGTATATGACACAAATACATCAAATAATCACCTCACATGTTGGTTTAAATCTGAAAATGATTTTTTTTAAAGTGAAGTGATTTTTTTAAAGTAAAGTGCGAAATTAGTCATATTTGTCCTTAAATGAGTTGTCATTGAAGTTCAATCTATCAAGTCAAACACACTGGATGTGTGGGTTTTGTTCTCCATGGTTTAGGAGAATCAAAAACTCAAGAACAGGTCAAAACTAAGATTTTCAATGTGAAGCTGCTGCTCAAAGCACATGCAATACTGCTCCAGTTTCAGATTAATGGTTTGTCTGTTCAGAGAAACTGGAAACTCCCTTTGTCACTGTGAAACTAAAGAAAAGCCTCACATTGATAATAATATTGCCCCATGTATAAACAGATCCAATGAGGTCCAATTTACTATTGTCACAATATATTATAAAATCATCTGACATAGATGTGTGAGACAAGAGTGGCACACAGGAAAAATATTTCTGTCTATACTCTCCTAAATCATACCATTAAATTTACTTTACTTGGTGCCGCAAAAAAAATTTAATGGCTATTTTAAAAAACTTTCAAGGTGTGATTGAAATTTGAGAATCACATTTCTGGTTGAAATAATGACCCTTGTACAAAATATGACAAGTAAACAAACATCAGGTGTCAGAGTGCATCCTCTTTAATTACAAAAAATCATTTCTATATCAATTTTACTTAGTAAACAAAACATTTGACACAAAAAATGTAATCAATGTATGAAGGATTTGAAGAGCTGGAGTCTGATCAGCAAGGTTGCATTTTTGGTCGAGCCCCGTTTGATTTGAAAGATACTGTATATGATGAAGGGAACTTGTTATTTATAAACACCTGGATGGTAAACATTTGAGGATAAGTTCCTTAATTATTGCTTAAGTAACTGGTAAACACTCTGTGAAGACAATACTGACTTTGTCATATGATGTGGAGATATAATGACGTGCACAGGTTTCCATCATCTTACAATGGCTGCGTTTGATGAGTTTGTGTGTGTGTGTGGATTTTCACCTTCTTTGTGGAAATTCATCTTGTTGCAATAATTTTAACTGTGACTGGGATACTCCAGCGATTTAGTGTTTCTAATACGCAGGGTGACTTACAAGAGAAAACCAAAGCAGCAGATTTCAAGATATACTAACCTTAAATATCTAATATGGGTCAAGCTTCAAAATCACTCATTCCTACATTTCCCATAATGCAACTCAATAGCATCTTCTGTGAGAACCTCCCTATCTTCTAATTGCACCAAATCTTTCAAACTCCATGACCCCAGGTTGTAACGCTTTCTGTAAAAAAAATGTGCAATTTCTAAGCCCAAATTGATTTAACGTACATTTCAATACTTTACTTGCCACTCTACTACTCTAAGTCAGCCTAAAAGATATTATATTCATCAGATGTTTAATGTCCTATTAGAAATGCCTGATAAACATAATGTGTTTAGATAGCCTAAATAAAAAACAGCAGCTGAGGTCTCAGGCAAAGCATGTAATTAAGAAATTATTTGTTTTTAAATACTTCCAAAGTACTTAATCCTTCCTTTTCAGACTTTATGTTGTAGGTGAATATTAGCATTTTTGTCAAGTCATGTTTTAAAATTAAATCATGTCCTGATTTGTTAGAACTATTTATGTATTTATCAGAAGAATTGTTTATGAAGGCAGTGTATAATATGTTAACTGACAGATTACTCAGGCACTTACCCATTACTTAAGCATTAACTAGAAACCCATGAAGTTTACTGTTGTTTGTTTGCATCAGTCTGCTCCTTCTGTACTGACTGAGGCCACAGCTGAAACATAGTACGGCCCCTCTCTGAGATAAGTCTTCAGACGGATGTAATTCTGGCTGCCCAGAATCTCTGCTGATGTCGATGAGCACACAATCGATCCTACCAGTTCAAACTTAGCATCTTTAGCCTCCTTTGTCTGACCCGTTGAACGATCCAAAATGAACTCCATGAAACTGGGAGTGCTGATCATTAACTTCTGACCCCATGGCTGAGAGGCGATGGCCTGGAAAACACATACACGCAACCAAAGGTGATGATACAGATGTGACTGGAGCAATGTTGATGGCATTATGCTTTTGTGTAACCGTACAAACAACAAGACAAACTCTTTCAATATCAATAGTTCAACAGGTTTTCAAAAAAGTCAGTAACACAGGGAGGAAATGATGGTAGTTAGAAACAGCTAAGCACTCACAGTAAATATCCGCAGAGCCCCACAATGCAGCTCTGGGAACGGCTGAGTGCTAATGTTGCAAATCATGTCCATGGGCTGCTTAGACAAAAGGTGAAACCAGGACTCTGTGAGGGCCAAGAGGTCTTCTGTCTGATGCTCTGGCTGCAATGAAGCATTATAGTCATAATGTGATCAACTTTTTTTCTGAAGATGTTTTTTAAAAACATAAAAAAGAAGTATGTCTATGAATATAACTTTGCATGTGCACACACATACCTGTAGAGTGAGAAGTTGTGATATGGCGTCTAAGTTGCGCACTCTGAGCTCTGTAGCACCTGAGCTGGCAAGCTGGCTCATTCTTAACAACACAGCTTTGAACTTTTCTCCTGAAGACACACAGAGAATCAGTCACAAAGAACTCAAGACATAACCTAGATTTACAATAATGTAAACATTCTCCTAAAGCCTGGGAGAACTTAGGAAAAATAAGAAAGATAACAAGCTAACCTGTTTTCTGAAGGACCTGCTTCCCTTCCACAGTAGACCCGAGTAATCCCAAAGTGTCCACAGCCACGCCGATCATCGCAGGGTCCGGGTCCAGAGCCATCTCAAACACCTTATTCTGGAAAACCGGGTACGCTTCACAGACTTGCTGTGGGCTGTCCATAATGGCCAGGTTTCCAAAGAACTTTACCAAACCTACAGGAGTAAAATTCAAGACAGTAAAGAACTGAATAATGCAGCATTTAACTGTTATATTAAATAAAGGAATACTCCACCTTAACATAACAATGTTCCCTTTGCATCTGAAATGATTTGCTCACATAATAGAAGAGCAGGAAAACTAGCAAGAAAACAAACAAACAACATAAAAAGGAGCCAGTAACTTAAGTAACTGCTGAGTGTAGCAACATGAAGTACACTGAACTGGCTGTATTTCTTTATTTTCTTGGAGCAGTTTCCTCAAGAGACTCACCAGGAAGGTAGAGTGAAGAGAGCGAGTCAGTCTCTGCTCCTCTGATCATGTTGGATATCTTGTCCATTATACCCTGCTGGGCCAAATACTGCCGGCCATGCTGACTATGAGCAAGAGTGGTCACCATCTCAATGGCTGTGGCTCTGGAGGAAAAGGCAACAACAGAAACAAATGAATAGCATTGATAGAAAAGTAAAGACACTCTCTGTATTTATGTATTTTATTTATTTAGGATCAAACATATTACCTGATCAACACATCGTCTCCTGTCAGTTCTCCAATCAGCTGAGAAATTAAGCTGCTGTTGGCACAGTATCCAAGGGAAATGGGAGATACAGAAGAGATTTCCACCACTAGCTGCAAGCAGCAAGAAAACTTATTAGGGAAATCTATACAACGAGCTGTTTTGTGTGTGCTTATATGCAGTATAAACCTGAAATAAACTTAAAGTTTATTCATTTAGTTGCTTCTATGTACATGGTTCAGTTCATCGTAATGAATTGAAACTGTAATATAACTGAATCTAAGTGCCCACACATTCTGGCAGAACTTACTGTTATGATTAGTCATCTTTTCTTCTGATTCCATCCAAATAAAAAGTTGTATGTCACAAAAAGAAGTTGCTACTTCTGCATTATCATTCACAAAGCAACCCAAAGTGACACACAGTTGAGCTTACCTCATATATCCTGTATCTCACAATGTCACTTGTGGTCATCACATCCTTCATAACCTTCAGCAAGTCGCTCTGGAACAATGTGTCTAACCCGGGCTTGGAGTGACTCAGCTTCGACAAGGACTGGATGGCCTAAGAAACAACAATTATTGAATACACTCTATATTCATTAAACATGCAGGTTATTTGCGTGCTTCGGTCTTCACCTGCTTTGCCACAGCAATTTTCTCTTCTCTGATGCAGTTGATCACCGCTCGAAGAATGTCATGGTTGTTGAGGATTTCAGTTGCAGCGTCGGGGTGCTCCACTATTCTTCCAATCTGAAAAACATAACAACTTAACAAGGTCAGTGGTTTAAAGTCTGTGTATGTGTGTACGTACTGTGTGCGAGCAGCCTACCTGTGTCAACGCCAGTATCTTAACGGTTTCATTAGGATGAGTCAGACCCTCCTGTATCTCAACTCTGTAGTTCTGGGCCAGGGACACAGGGCTGAGGGCGATTAAGATGCATTTCAGGATGTCCACACACAGCTCAACCTGCTCCCTGTGAACCACAGCTCACATTAATAACTTTAAACCTGCAGTACAAGTACAGTCAATTTATAGAGTGATTTTTTTCTGTATTTATTAAGTAATAATTAGGTATATGAACTTACTGTCTGTGTACTCTACTGTCATGGAAGACAGCAGAACAACAGTCAGAGATATAACAATTAATAAAAATGGAACTCTGTGTGAGTGTTTGGACAGTGACATGTTTGTATTGGTAGCCTCTATAATCCAGCACGCATAACTTTAAATTAAGCAATGACTATGCAGTTAAACAGCAAATTTTAACTCTAATTTGAGGGTGTTTACGTCCATATTAAATAACGTAACATAGGATGTGTAGCAAAAAGTAAGTATCTTTCTGCTGCTGTAGTGTACAAAACGAATTAATTTGCTGCAACGCTTTGAGCTCTGTTACCTTCAATATGAAAGTCAGCCATGTTATTTTCTTTTTCAATCCATGGTCCCTGTCCATACCAGCGTTGCAATGTGACTTATATGTTTGGTAGCAATCTTGCCAGTTAGCTTGCTAACTAGCCCGGGTAAACGCAGCCTATATAGCTAGCTAACCTTCCGGTATGTTAACCTACTATTCGGGTAACTGTTTATAATACTATCAAATACTGACAGCTCAATGACTCAGCAGTTCACACACCACAGTTTGCAAAACAGTGTGAACAAGACGCATTGTGCCAAACCAACCTTTGATTTGAGTTTAACAGAGAGAATATCACATTGAAACGCTGCCCGCTCACAGAGTCTCTCAACGCGCTGAGAGGAATCGATAGTAGAGCAGTTTTTAAACTCTGTAGCTCTTCAATTGGATCTTCAACAGCACAGATTTCCTCCAGTAAACTGTCTATGGAAGCAGCCATGACTGTCAATGTTTGGGGCGAACCAAACTACCGACAAACGATGAACGAACCTCTTCTTCTCCTTCATAACTGACGCGGTTGACGTCCAACGTTATGGCGCTTTACTGCCACCTGCTGGGCGTAGTGGGAGCTTCCCCTTGATATTATTTTTTCAACCTGTCCACTTCGGTCTAAAACACATTATAGTAAAAAAAAAAATACAATTTCTTTACATCCACCACTCCCTATTTGTGTTAAGAATTACTTTTTTTGTAAATATATGATGGTCAAGTGGCGTTTTATACTCATAGTCAAGACCAACTACATGGTGGAACGGCTATAATTTCACAACATGCAGTTTGGGCTTTGCAGTGCTTCCAGATATTGTTCTGTTCAATAATGGGAACATGCATGTACTGGCTGGTGGCCAGTCATGGTAGCAATTTTACTAGCATTCCACTGATGCACCTGGACCGCTCCTCACAATCAATATCATCAATAATCAAACAATCTGAAAAGGACATCTTTTTTGAAATTTTAAATAAAAAAACTTCTTCTCTCACAGTCTTTCAGATGCAGAGCCAGTGAATGTCTGTCATTTAAAATTTTAATTTAAAAGATAACTTTATCTTATAGTGTGAATATTATAGTGGATGTTTGACCTTCACTGTGCAGAATGATGAATGAGTTTGACACTAGAAAATTTTACACAAAATTTTCACAGTCATCTGCTGTGGGGGGAATGTTTCTCTGTTACCTTAAATATGAACTTAACAATTACAATCATGATTTTTTTTTTATTGCAAAGCGACTAGCCACATAGTCCACTTTGCAAGTAAGACATCTGTGATGTGGAAAGTTGAAGCCAACAGTGCACATACACTGAGAAGGTACTTTTCAGGAAAGTAGGACACATCATAAGTCTAGTATTTAAACTTTTGAAATTAAAAAATATTAGTATTTTGGGAAATTCTGGATTTCAACGAGAGAGAAGGAGTAAATGTCATTTGAATAATTTTTCTTAGACATAAATCATTATTCAAAGCAGGGTATTTTTATATGCCTTAATACATGTCTGGAAGGGACTTAATGTCATTGTGGTATGGTTAAACTATTCCTTCTTGGTATCATTAATTTTGTATGCATGATGGAGGATACACTCCTCTTGATGAAGCATGTGACTTGGAGTTGGGGTGCAGGGTTTCATGCTGCTAGAGTTTCATGAAAGTGGAAACCCAGTCTGTCAGCAAGTAGTGTTGTATAACTGACAACAGCGGGAGGTCCTCTGGTCACATACAGCTAATACAGCTACTAAACACAGATAATCAACAAGACTGTCATGCAGGTACAGTGTTACTTCTTTGCAGCTTATTTGAAATTTTAATTTAAGTGTGATTCACTACCTTTATGATAATTCATACTCTCTTTTTCGATCTCATGCTCCAGTGCTCTCCCTGCAAGTTGCGTACCCACCAGTGGTGTTTCCTCCTCTTCAACGTGCTACTCTTCCATGCCCTGTTGTTTGGGGCAGACTTTGTCGAGGAGTACCTCCTGCAGCCAACGCCTGGGGTCTACACTGATGGCACGGTTGCTGATGTAAGAGAGAAAGCAAGGAAACTTGACCTGAGCAATGCCAGGGAGAACGTGTCCCATGCCTACCCCATCGCTAACCCTGATGCCTGCAGAAACTCGGACCTCTTCCTCCTCACTCTAGTCTTCAGCTCCACAGATAATATCACCCAAAGAAATGCAGTCAGGAGGACATGGGCCAACCAAACATTCGTCCAAGGCTTCCCGGTGCGGATACTGTTCTTCTTAGGATCAACTCAGACTTCTGATGCACAAAAGGCCCTCATGATAGAGTCTGATCACTATGGGGACATGGTCCAGGGTCATGCTGTGACTGACTCATCCCTCCGTGGACCAACAGAAAAGACAGTGCTGGCACTTCGCTGGGTGATCACCTTCTGTCCCGTGGCACGTTTTGTTTTGCTGACCAAGGACTCTGTGTTTGTCAACCTCCCTGCCATCGGAGGCTACCTACTCGGGCTGCACAGGCACCCAGAGGATCTTTATCTAGGTAGGGTGATCCAAAGGGACTCCCCTGACAGGGACCCCAACAGTCCTGGCTACCTGCTCCCGGCTCTCTACCCTAACAAGTATCTGCCTGAATACTGTGACGGGACGGGTTATGTTCTGTCCCAGGATGTGGTCCGAAAAGTGTATGTGGCGTCTGCAGCGGTCCGCGCACCTGTGCCAGCTGATGTTTTTGTGGGCATTTGTGCTCAGAAGGCTGGTGTGGCACCAACCCACAGTGCCAGGTTCTCAGGAGAGAAACATATCCGCTACAACGCCTGCTGTTACCACTATCTGTTTAGCTCAGCAGGAATGAGAAGCCATGAACTAGATATAGTGTGGGCGGACCTGGGACAGAAGGGTGGAAGATGCTCACTGTTGAAGACCTACTATGGCCTGGTGACCTGCAAGGCCCTCACATATCTGGATAAACTGTCCTTCTTCAAGTCCCAGGATCAAGCTGAATCACATGATTAATTGACACAGTTTATGATTAGTTCATATGTGTGCTTGTGAGTGAAAGAGAAATAAAGACTGACGGAAAGTGGAGTTTGAAAGAGAAAAGTTTGTTATCCTCGTACACAAGTGTGCACCAGTGTTCACATTTGCCTGTCAATATGGTGGAAAGAAATGCAAAGAAATCTGTTTTAGTTTTTTTTTCATACGACAGCTAAGATCACTATAATGACTAAAGGAAACATTAAACTTGGTGCACTGTAATGTATACACACATTGACAGATTTGGAAAAAAAAAAGTACTGTGCAAATTTGACTTCTAATAGGAAAACAGCTCCAATAGCTCCAACATTTATTTTTACACCTGAAGAAAATATTACATCAGATTGTCTAAGTAAATAAAATCAGTTGTTTTGTTTATTTTCAACAACATCATTATCTAATATCTAAATTGATGGCTTCAAATTGGGGGGCACACAGCCAATGCAGAGGGGATGCAGAGAGATACAAATGTGAAGTGAAACTAACGCTACACTGAACTGAACAGAGCCCTTCTTAATGTTTTTAATTATACCTGTACGTGTCGTATCTGCTGTGAAAAGAGCCTATTGTGTACGGTCACCAAACTAATGTTGAAAAATAAAATATCAGGCCTGGCACAATGGAATTACTAATGTTAATATTTACACCTGCACGTTCTCTGTTTATGATAGGTCAAAAAATGTCTGTTTGAAAAAGGCCTTGTGTGTTGCCCTCGATACTCATGCAATATAACAGGCAGGAGTCAGAGAGATGACAATGACGCACAGTCTGCACATGCCCACTCAGTGCTGAAGGGAGGTCTAATCAGGCAAAATAACTGAGAACAACTGTGTGGGTGGACGTTTAGTGTCAAGACCCTTTAAAACAAAGGACAAAAAATATTTGGTACAATATGATTTCTGACATCTTGGTGCTTATTATTAGGCACTTTTTGTTTAAACTGTCACTGATAAATAAATTAAAATTGAATAAAAGTTGTCTATTATAAAGGTATTTATCATAAGACTCTGACCTGAGTCTGATATATTTATGAATAAAATTACAGAATAGATTTATCTAAAGATATGGTCCCATTTCTTTCATCTGATAGGTAAGCAGTATTTCCTGTTTTCAGGGAAATTTTAATTTATTCTAGTAGTATTAGCAATAATAGATTATAACCTAAAAGGCAGTTTAGCACCAACCAACCTGATGGACTTTTAAGAAATGCTATTATTTGATACAACATGGTCAACTCCAGGAAGAGATCCAATTCACAAAATACACCATACAAAGGGGGACATCTAGTGCCTAACATGAGGAAAAGCAATAAACTACCTCTGCAACTAAGTGACATACATATGCCTTTGTGTAGTTTTTTCTTCAGCCTGTAAAAAAATCACAGCAATGCTTTGCACTTCCAATGAACATCGTGTCTTCATCTGAAATCGTTTATGCCAAACCTCGGTATTTCTCATTTAGAAATGGGATCCATATATCTCCCTGTGGAGTACTGTCAATAATAAATAAACAGGGAACAGTTACCAGAATCATCATGAATGATTTCAGCAATTTAAGTATTATGTAAGTATAATCCACCCTTATTTTAGAGGAGAAAGATTTGCATGAAAAGTGTAAACACTGGTACTGCAGGAAATTAGTCTGTCTCACTCCCATGTTTGATTTCCAGCAATTTTATGTCCTTTAAATGCTGTCAAAACTACTGCTTCTTTCGCAAAATTCCACAAAAGGAAAATCTGGCCTCTATCCCAGCAGCTGACCAAACAAAATGTTTGGGTGTTCTACAAACCTTTTCTCTTTTGTTTTACTGCCAGGGGTTCACACTGCAACTCTCTACTCCACCTTGGCCAGGTTCCATTGTGTCTGCAAAGCTTTCCCTGGCTGCCTGTCTCACCACATCAGGCCAAGGTATTCAAAGGATAACATCCCAGCATGTCTATAATCATTCTGGCTAGAGACCAGTCATAGCAAAATTTGACTGGCATACCATCAGTGTGAACACAGATCGCTCTCCAGGATTAATCTGGATTAATTAACGTCAACACCTTCCATCCATGGCCTCAGCATCACGTGATCTCTGACCTCTCACCTCTCCACCTGGTCTCTCTGTCTGTCTATTCCAAACAACTGGCCTTATAATACTTTAGTTTTAGACAGCCGTCATTTTATGGTTGTTACTATCCCACATGTGGCATTTCCTGTGAAGCACCTCAAAAGAAACAGGTTTTAACTGGGTACTCTACTGGGGAGAATGAAACATATTTTTATACTTTCAGGCTTTTATTAGACTGCTAATAGTTGTTGGAAACCATTTAGAAATACTCTAAGGAAATAGTTAATACCTTTATTTGCTTTCTTGCCAAGAGTTATTTGAGAAGATCAATACCACTTTATATTTAATGGTAAAATATGAAACTGGTGTCTTCTTGTCAAATTCATGGTAAGAAAGTGGATAAGCGTATTTACAAAAACTAGTGGACTCAAACTGTTCCTTTAAGGTAAAGTCCATTACAGGGTTTAACTTGTGGCCTTACGTCCACACGTACAAATGAACATACTTTACTCAGGACCAAAACCTAAAATATGTTTGTTTTCTTGCTACTGTGGAAATGAAAAAGTGGCCAAAAGCATTTGTAGAGTGCAGTTATTCTTTATACAAAGTAATCAACATAACCTGCTAGCTCAAAAACTCTGTCAAGCTCTGGAAGGATTTTCCAACAGAAAGTGGAAACAGTGTCCGCAGAGCGGTAAAGCCATCAGACCCACCAAACCACACGTACACTTCGATACATGCACACACACAAATATGTACACACACATCCATAACACTGCCTGCAGAGATTGTTAATGTGAGGTTGAGGGGTCGGTAAACTGCATGTGGGTGGCGCTCTAATGAATGCCTCCCCTCAGAGGAACGCATCTCTGCATCAAACCAGAGAAACACTGTTATATTTGGGCTGTTTACACTTACAAAACATGTCTGGGGCTCAATAGCCACTGATTTGGGGGGAGGGTCAGTGGGAGGTAATAGCTCAACTGATGAAAGAAGTAATTGTCTGTCATTTTAATTTTGTGTGTTTTTGCACATATGTCATTTGTGAGAACATAGAGAGTGTGTTTTTATATGTGAGCATTCAATCCTAATAGATTCTCGTGAGTTTTCTGTTTAGATCAGAGGCTCAGTGTTCATGTGGTCCTACAGCCCACATTCATTTACGTAGAAGCAGTAACCTCAAGGATAAACCCTCTTTTTTGACGACATCTGTGGTTTCTTCTCCTTTCCCTTTTTGTAAACTCCATAATCTTTCCTCTGAGGTTTTGGTAACTTTGCCAAGCCAGTACGGTTTTTGCTTCTCGTACAGTTGCTTTTGACTTCTTGTGTTTTAATTATACATTCTATAGCTTCTGGCTATTCTAAAAGAAAGATTTTTTTTTTCAAAAAGGTCATCTGGATGAAATTAAGTGCATTAATCATAAATAATTTCAGCCCAGTTCTCTATGCAAGAGGTCTGGGGATAAAGAGCTCAAGACTTCTCAAAGATTTAACTATGTCTATTAACAATTACAAAAAGACAGAAACATTATTAAGTTAAAACTGCAATCTTGCTGAAAGATTATTCAGAATATATGTCTGTACAGGAAACAAAAAACACACACATTTTCCCATTTTATTTATGCATTTAACTGTGTGTTATATCTTCTGTAAATTGTATCTCCCTGCATTATCCCCGGTGCCAGGTATTTATTTCTGATAGAATATACAAAATTTATTTCATTAATATTTAATGTATTCTGTTTTTTGCTTAAGATACAATCAAGTTTAGTCTAAACACAACTAAGAATTTATAGATATTGTATAGATATTAGGCTAAATGCTAGCATTAGCAAGTTAAAGTGGTCACAATGACAACGCTAACATGACGATGCTAAGGGAGCAATGTTTACCATATTCGCAGTCTGATCTGTTGGCCACTGAGTAGCCCCATCCTGATTTATCCTACCAGCCATGGATTGAACTGCCAACTCGTCATGAGCTAGCTTCTCCAAACATTTAGGCTACTAGAGGCTGATGGGAAAGTCATTAGTTTTGCAGATATGAACTATTGGACAAATTAAAATGTTGACCTGATGATGCCTCTAAAAAAAGGTCAAGGCATCACTAAAATGATAGGGATTCATGTCTGTACAAAATGTCATGGCGATCCATCCAGTAGTTGGAGAAATATTAAATTATGGACCAACTGACACACAGACAATGCCATCCCCTGAACCACAATGCCAGTATGACAGAATCAGACTTAAAAAACTTAAAACAAAACAAACAACAACAAAAACATGTCAAATGTGCAACTGCAGAATTAAAACTACTCTTCAAGTCATTACACTTTCCTAGATTTCCAGAAATATGACCAAGGACATGACCTCTGTGTCCTCAATATCCTTTCATTTTCTTACACTTCTGGCAGGTTCACATGAGGTTGGCTTTTGCCAAGGTTTGGACATTTGTGGGCACTGGGCAGAACTAAATCCTCTGGTTATTGCGTCTGTTACTACTACAACTGTAGTTGTACTCCACGGGCTGGGCCTGTCAGTATACTGAGGCACTGACTGATTTATCATAGGGATGCCTCAGTCACTGCTGGGTGGATCAGTGCTGGGTGGAGACTCCATAAAATAGAGCATATCAGATCACATGTTATTAGAGGCTTCTACTGTGTTTGTTAATTCACTTTGGTGCGGTATCTTCCCCTCTGTGTCTTGTATGCTCACTACCAAATGATCAAGATATCTGCTAACACTCTAATGCTCCAATGTCCTCTGTCAGCCTTTAACCCCTTTCCAGAAATGGTTGTGTTGTGTATTTCTTTCAAACCCTTGATCTCTTTGCGGAGTTATTGGTCAGAGAGAATATGGTACAAGGTGGATTTATTTATCATTTTAGGGAAGAAGCTGCTCTGAAGTATAAAATGCACAATGTATTTCAAACAACCCATTTTAACACTAACACTATGTACAGTAAATAAAACATATTACTATATATTATTACAACCAACCCAATGAAATGAATTACATCAAACCCAAACATATGACATACAGCCATGCAAAAAACAAATAACAAATCTTAATTAATTCGCTAAATAATACGTATTGAGGTTATGTAATTTGCAAGGTTGTCTTATAAATTATTTTTTTAGTTGTTTCTTAAAAACTCTTTTTAGAGATTGTGTAGGTAAAATTCAACTCTAAACCCCTGCATTTAGTATTTATAGGTAGTAATACAAGTATGTACTGCATATTCTTATATAACTGGTTTAAACAATATGAACAGTTAATGAATTATTAATAAAGCTGTATAACATGGTTGTCATTTTTAATGATATAGGCTAATATATGACTCCACATATGTCTAAGTAATTAACAGGCAGGTTTAAAACTGTTTATAAATGCAGTTAAAATTCATACGAACATGTCCAAAGTCCACATACTAGATTTCTGCCCGGGCTTTCAGAAACATCACATGGCCTTAACAAACATAACAAATACATACATTTGATTTTCATTTATATTGTATAGATATGTAAAAAATGATTCACAGTTACAGAGGTGCTGTGCTGTTACCACCACAGTCAAGCTGGATAGGAAAGAGTTTAAAGACCAAGAAACAACATATGTGTGTAAGTGTCTTACAGGGAGGCTTGACTTGAAATAATAGTAATTATAAAGCCAATAAAACCACCTCATCAGACAACACATCTCATTACTGCTTCCTCTTCAGCGGCTCTACAGGAACTGATGGGTTATCAGTGTCCAAAGTCCATGACAGTGCCAAGAATAGCTGTGCTTAAGCACATTTGTAGGATCTGTATATCAAACTTAACCTAACTTTTGTGGTTTATGGTTGAGGTTTAGCAATTCAATACACTGACCTCAGATTTATACTATTTTTGTGTAACTATAGGAGCTAAATGCATCCTACACAACTATATCCGTCTATAATGTTTTGTAATTCTCAGCAATTTGTGTGAATGCTGCTGCCTCATTAAGTTATATCACGATAAGTCACAGCGTGGCCAAAACCTCACTTAAAATTTGTTTCAAGTGAAACAAAACCATTTCACCCCACTCTTATATTGCTTGCCAGCCAGCACCATGTCGTTTCCGACAGCATGGCATCAAATATGTTTTTTTCTTGATTTTTTCTTCATGGTGTAACCTTCCTAAGTCTGTATTTGTTTCAGTTGTGTTATTTCCACACATTTGGTTGTAGATTTGAAAGAAAGGCAGGGTAAATGAAAAACTGAAGAAGTAAAAGCAAATGTGGCAAGTTAGAGAAGATTGATGATGTTTGGTGATTGCTGATTTTGTAACCTTTGCAGAGCCAGGCTGGCTGTTTCCCTCTGTTACCAGTCTTTGTGCTAAGCTAAGATAACCAGCTGCTACAGATATGAGTCTGGTATCAATCTTCTCATCGAACTCTAAACAAATACGCATATTTCCAAAAATGTCGAGCTATTTCTTTTAGATAGTGGAAGAATCAGCAGTGCAGAGCATAATAGCTGTGCTCACTTGGGATGTATTCTTTTCCTCTTGGGTGCTCTGCAGAACATAAACAACCCACTAAAAAGATATGTTGTTGTCATGAACAAATAAATATTTTTTTTATGTTACACCCATTCTAGTACCTGTGATCAAAAAAGGTGTTTCACAGTTAGTTTAACTAATACGATTAGTGGAATTGAGGCTACATGCTCTCTTATTACCAAAAATGGATTGCAGATTTACCTTAAGTGTCCGGAACACTGTCTTTGGTTGCTTTCTAGCAACAGCAACCATCTGGAAGAAAGTGTATCTCAAGCTAAGGTCAGCAAAGCAATCTTCTCTATTTCTGCTGGCCTCTAGATCAGTGGTCCCATTGTCCTCCATCAGAATGTGATCTTAATCTGACCTGAATAGAGTTTTGTTTCAGAGAGGACTTTCAACTAGCCATGACGTGAGACACACTGCCGTAAGCTGCTTTTCCATTGTTACGGCTGCAAGCAGAGGTTTCACAGCACTGAGATTTGCAGCTTCTGCTGGTCAGTGGGTTTTACTGGTGTCTTTTATCTGTGCATTATATCATCGTGCATCTTATAATACTTTTTATTCCTTCCTGCCAGAACATTATCTTGTGTTTGTAATTTTCTTTTACAGAGATTCCTTCAGCTTCATTTTTATTTGAAGGAGCTTCCAGTGGACGCTAACAGCTTGAGAAAAAAAAATGTCTGTGCTAAATTGGACCCAGTCCATTGTTTCTTATGTAATGATAGCTCTGACTTGTTGGTGTGCGCAGCTATGCAAGCTCTATTCTTAAACCAAATTATTCTGTCTGTTGGATCAGGTGCCAGTGAACTGGTTTTGGGATCATTGTATCTTGCTAACCCTCTTATTTTGTTTTATTTTTCTTTTAATCCTGTGAGATGCTTCCTCACAGTCTTTTGCATGTCTGCATCCGCACACCCAGACGTGCAATGACGCAAGTGTAACAGGAAGATGAACAGACCAGTTAACAAGCACCAGTGTGATGCTGCACTATGGGCAGAGTCAGTTTCCTGTGGCTCCAGGGATGTTTTAGAACCCAGTTTGATGTTGTAGCCCGATCCACTCCTCGCTGGTCAGCCGCTATGTGAAGAATGCTGGTGTACATCTCTATTGTCTGGTCACAGGGTCTTCACTCATCTCATCTGGCTCTTATCCATAACAGCGTGGTCACTGCTAGGATGTTCTTAAAGGGGCACTCATCAGTTTACTTAAGTACATCAGTCCTTAAGTAAGGGTTAAATGATGGCTCTAGAGGGAGCTTTCCAAAGTCTGAGACAATGATGCTGAAGATGTCTTCACCAGGCCAACATCATCAACCCTGATGACGTCAATAGGGTTGTCATGGCTTGGTGCTTGGAGACTTTACATTTGTAAAAGAAAGCATAACAAACAGAGGTCATGAAGTTTGAAGATGTGGGCATTTACCAGCCAGGGAGGTCCTTATTAAATATACAATTGAGTTTTATTATGGGAAATGTTGGATCCAATGTTTTGGAGCCACCCAGCTTCTGGTGCATGGAATTTCTATTTTTTTATCTGTCTTTTGCAAATTCCCCACTTTATGATTGGGCTGGAGTGCCCCTTTAATTCTAGCTAATTTCTTTCTAAATTTCTGAATTCAAAAATAACTCACTCTTTCAGCAAGTGAGCAGTTCTTTTTTTTTAAAGTTTTTTAAAAAGAGGTTAGGGCAGAGAGACTATGAATAACAATGTTGTTCCATGATTCCTAAAATCTCTCTGTTGACTGTCCAATAAAGGCAAAAAAGGCCACAAACATAAGAAACTGTTGTCACTGCCTGAAAATACACTGTTGCTAAGTGGAACTTTAATGGTAATTTACTGTTGTTACCATTTCCATTTTTTAGGTTTTCCATCTATTGTGGTTCTTTGCAAACATCTAAAACTAATTTCATTCCACAAGACGGGTGGACAGTCCAGCTGGCACCTTCAGGGGTACCAATGCAAGGTTCCTAAACAATAAAACTATAGTCAGAAGGGAAATTCACGTCAGATTTTCTGAGAGTCTGAAAGAGTCATGTCATGCTCAAAACACTCTTTTTAACTTTTGTGTCTTTATGCTAACTACAAGTTGGCCAAGAACGCACAACATGGTATGGAAATTGTACAAGTGATGGAGTTCTCTGTGGTTTCATCCACAAACTGTCAGCTCTGTTTAGGGACATGTTCCAGGAACACAACTGAACACATGAGACAGCCCGTGTGTGTGTGTGTGTGTGTGTGTGTGTGTGTGTGTGTGTGTGTGTGTGTGTGTGTGTGTGTTGGAGGAGAGGGGGGGGGTCTGTTTCGATAATTTCGCACTGAGACCTGAACATACACTGAACAAAATTATAAAAGCAACACTTTTTGTTTTTGCACCCATTCATCATGAGCTGAACTTTCTCTATGTAAACAAAAAGCCTATTAGCACTTCACATCTGTGGTTGTGCACTTCTCCTTTGCCGAGACCACCTCACAGGTGTGGCATATCAAGACGCTGATCAGACAGCATGGGTATTGCACAGGTGCATCTTAGGCTTTGGTTTGTGACCAAATACCTGCAAAACTAATGACATTCCATTCAGCCTTAACTATACTTTGTGTTTTGTGCTAATTTACTAATGTTATGAAGATTGCGCCTGATAAACATCAACACATTAACATTTTCAGTGCAGGGATTATGGCAAGCTGATGTTAACATATAGCTCAAAGCACCGTTGTGAATACAGACTAACAGAGCTGCATGGCTGTACAATCTTAGTCCTGATAACCAAAAAGTACTTTTGATAAAGCAGTAGACAACTCTAAAGAAATAAGAGAGCTTTTATTCCTTTGGCTATTGAGATATCTACCAAGGTATCAGTAATATTTCACATGAATTGACCTGGTGTAGTTTATTGTATAGTGATCAGCAGATAAAACACTGTGCAATCTTTCCTCTCAAGAGCCAGCTAGGATGTCTCTTCATATATAAATAAATGTGTAATGTGAAATTAATTAAAATTTAAGTGTTGCTTCCAACTATGTTGCTCCTGCAAGTTATGTAAATATAATTACACTAATTTCTCAATAAATCAATATAAACCAGTTGAATGTGTTAAGGGTTAATAAGGTGCTCCGTGAAAAGGTCTTTTGTATTTCACCCTTTTCTTATAGCATTTATAACTTTCTTTAGTAGAATTGCTGCAGCTTTAGAAATGTTTGTTGAATATAAAAGTCAAGTTATGCCAGTTCTGGCTGTGCGTGTGAGCAGCGTCTTCTGTAGCAAAGGGTGCGATATTTAGCTTCAGGGGTGCCACTTCCTTTGATGGATGTTTGCTGTTTATGTTATACATACAGTGAGGACGCACCAGACGCACCCACATGCATTCCTTCGTACCCTGTGGTAGCCTGAATATAGTCTTTTAATGTCAGGAAGAGCTCCACCCTTTTAAGTACAAAGTTCTAGATTTTATGAATATGTTGGATACTGTATGGACTCGTTTCAGTAAAAGAGCCTTAATTTCATGTCACATGTGTCAACCCTGTGACAGTGTGTTGATGATTGTTTCTGACCCTCTCAGACTCAAAGTGACATCCTACTTCCATAAAGGCTATGATCTTGCTGTGCCAAAATATTTCCACATGGCTTGACTTGTTAACTGCAACATTTTACAGAGGAAAACACAAAGAAAAACTTGTTTTTCTTGGAAAAGTTGTTTCAGTCCTGAACCACTCATTAACAAATAAAATGTAGTATTTCCAAATTATTTTTATTGTTTGATTTTATTTTTAACCAGGTGTTACGTTCCTCCAGATGGTAAGTCCAGGGGAAGGAGGAGCAACAATAATTGAATGAAAACCGCATGAAACACCAGGAAATAGCTGTATAGCTTGAATGTTGAGTTTGGAATGGGGAATTTAATTCTAGCCCAAGACTCTTGTGAAATCCCTGAAGGCTCTGGATTAACCTAACCTCATATATTCACAACTGATTGACACCTTGTGGACACCCTGTGCACCCAAATTACTGTAACCAAAATTATGATGAGCCATAAAATGACCATACATACACACGTGAAAACAGAGGTAGTGTAGGTTGTCATTCAATTACCTAAATCCCCTCTGCAGGTGAGAGGGACGTAGTGTGACCATATTGAACATGAGCGTAAATTCAATGTTATCTTTCGTTCACATTCACTTCTTGTGAAGGACGAAACACTTTAACAATTTTGAGTTTGTGACTGCTGTCTGGTTTATGTGGTTTAACAGATAAATAATGGTATGTGGACAGCATTTATATAGTGGTCATAGTACCAGAGGCAGCCAGCTACCATGCATCAACCACCGGGAGCAATTGGGGTTCAGTGAGTTGCTCAAGGACATTTTAACATGTGGAAAGAAGAAATCGGGGATCGAACGGCCATTGATGCAATTAAATCCATTCATATTCATTCAGATATAATCTGAATACAACATGCGTGTTTAGGATTGAAAAGCAGGCTTCTCAGTGGCTGCTATGTTCTTCCCTTTCCTCTCCTAGTCTAAGAAGTGAATTTGAATCAAACACAAAATGTAACACATTAATATCTTAGCAGTTTTCTTGAGAATATAGTTCTTAATTCCAAATGTAATGGGAAGTTTGGCATACAAGTTGAGAACAATAGTCCTACATCACCAGGACACTAACAGTGAATAAGCACAACTTGGTCTGAAATAAACAAGAATAAAGAAAATATTCACACACATACATGTTTTGTTTGTCATCTTTTTTCTGTCTTATTACACTTTTGTTATACCATATAGGAGAGTCTGACATGAAAACTTGATTTGATTTGATACCGTACAAAAACAAGCACATGCAGAAATATCAACTGTCTAGGATATCCGTCCAGGAATTTAAGTCCTGAGCTCATGACCAGGAGTGATTCTACTGGTTTCTACACATGTGAGCACATACAAGCATGCATGTTCACATAGTGAGGAGTACCCTATGATCCAGTGTGGGGGACATATTTTTCATCATGCTGAAAATATGAGGACTTCATGCAGACTGTCACTAATCACGTGAAGGAAGGAGGCTTGCATACAGAAGGTGCTTTCGATGTTTATGTGTCGGAACGTAAACAGATGAGAAAGTCAACAGGCCAGGTTTAGGTTAGAGGAAGGAGTTAAAAGGCTCATCTTTCATCTCTAGTTAAATGAAGCCTTTTGATGGATGTTTTCTGTGAAATGAGTCTCAGTGATGCCTTAGTGAGTGCCCTTCATAAGGCAGAGCCCTGGTCCTACACAGGCCTGCTGTTCTAGTGGGAGGCAAACACGAGGAATTCTCAAAAGTCCATCTGTCTCTTTCTGACCTGTTTGGATTTCTGCAGGAAGTTCAGCTAGCGAATATAGGTGTGACTGTACTATGATATTAATGAGTTTTGTAGAAAGGCCCCATTGAAAATAGGCCCTGAAAAAAAAGAGGAAAAAAACAGGGCCCCACCGGGATTTCAGTTGAGCTTGCATCCTGCCTGCCTCTGAGAGAAGGAAGGAGTGAAATCAAATTTTATAAATTGCACACTTATCTTCTATTTCAGTTTCTGGAACCAGAAACAGGGCAGGACAAATGTCTCGGGTGCCAGTTTTTTTAAGGCTAGAATAACATTTTCTTCCATAACCGGAAGCAAAAACCAGGAATATAAAAGAAAAGTGCACATAAAGTCAGAACAGCAGATATAGAAAAAAGACATAGACAAATAGAAGTGCCCAGAGGCATTTTTACAGACTCCAGCTTTAGACAAGCCTGTCATTAAGGTTTGGTTTACTGGGACAAGTGTGGCGGTTTAAGCCAGGAGGCTTCGTATGAGACAAGGCTGCATAAGATTGAATCCTTGTTGGGAAATGACAGTGGCCTCCGCCTGCTTGCTGGCACCAAAAATACACAGCTGGGGATGGCTAAGCATTGGGTTTGGTAACGTATATATAAAGTTAATTATTGTATATGCTCAAAGAAAAATATAGTAGGCTGTAGCTAGCTACTAATTTTCTCTCTGTCTCTTGACTATTAGACTTTCTGTAACAAGCCCTCTACATGTACAAGGGGATTATAGGATGTTATTTGTTTAGTCGGTTCTTGGTGTGGAAATATTACCTTTTTTCTCCTCTCTGCTTTTAATGTCATAAGAATTGGTTCAACTGAGCTAATCATTTTCTTTCCAGAAATGTAACTGTCTTCTGTCCCAAGTTGCACAAATCCATTGACTGATTCTGCAGCATGCATTGTGCACATACAACCACCAGAGGTAGCATTGTTCCTCTGTGGGCCCATTAGTCTCAAGGAGTGACTATGTTAAGGTATATCCTGAGTTAAACATTGGGAGAAGATTCAAACATGGGCTTTTAAAATTGACACTGGTTGTGATACTGCTGGTTTCTTGGTAAATAAAAGACACACATCTTGTTCCCCCTACACTTGCATCTAAGGGTTTGTGTATTTTACGTTGTGGTGTGGGCAGCGTGTGGCCGCAGCCAACGGACTCTCTCTCGAAGCCTTCATTTACCTGGATCGAGGAAAAATGAAAGTCAGAAAGAAACATTGAGGGTGTGTGCTGTGCTAAAAATGAAGAGACAGGAAAGGGGAAGTGAAACAACATCAACAAAATTAGTATGAATGAAAGGAGGGAGCCTTATAAAATGACAGAAAATACACTCAAAGGAGGGGAGTGAGCTATTAGGTTGACGACGACGTGAGGAGATAGCTACATAAGATAGTCATATAAAAGTGACAAAGCACATGAGAAGCAGCACTGTGTCCTTCTTCTCCTCCTCTAGACCTTGGAGCAACTAACCATGAATCCAGCTTTGTGATGTAACAGTGTATTGACCCTTGGAGGGGCCCCAGACCAAAAGAGGGTGTTTACTTGAACACGCAAGGAGCTCTAAGCGTTTCACAGCCTCCTGTTCTACGAGAGGGCCAGCGTTCGTTGACTGCCACTGGAAATGGCACTGGAATGGCCCGTCTCTTTGGCTCCCTCCCTCCCACAGAAATAACAGAGGCACATAGAGACTGTATTCAATGTAAGTATAAGTCACTCCAGCTACAGTCAGTCAGATTTGCCAGAGCCCCAGATTAACACGGCTCCGTGTACAGTGGGAGTCCAGTCCAACACAAAGCAAGCCATGAGCTCTGAGAGATTGTTTATTTGGAAGAGAATCATACTGTCTGTCATTAGTGTGGACGCTGCTTTTCCATAAGGACTCTTTAACTGTAGATAGTGTATTATCACTGCATAAAGGATCACAGTGAGAGCTTATGTCATGTCTTGAAATGTCCCAGAGGTTAGACAAGCCTGTCTGAGATCAGGAGGATAAACATCCCCAGACTAACTGACTGTGATATCTGGGTGAAAACCGTACATCATCAGTTAATTTTTTCTTTTTAAGTCGTCAACTCTCCCTTGAACCTGTGTCAGAAGCTGACAAGATTCTGACAAATGTGTTACAGCATGTAGATGCAAGATGAATGTTAAAAAGCTGTTATTTATTTTTTATTTTATTTTCTATAGATAGAATTAGGTTTAAAAGATAACTTTGAATTTGAATTCACGTAAGACACCTGTAAGCACAACTTAAATCTGCAATAACTGATTTTTTTGGCCACCTGAGGGCGTTGGAAACACGTTGTGGACACAACATTGACACATCATCACCAAGTTGATATTGCAAACTTGTTAGCATACATTTGCTTATTTACACATCCAGCAGAAGCAGAGCAACATATCAGTCACTTGTCATGTTTGTGGCCACCTGCTAATGTAAGTCCAATATTGACTCTCCTTACAGCCCTGTTTTTGGTTTCTACCCACTCATGGGAGAAATATCTGGCTCTTTTGTATGTACTGTATTCACTAAGTAGTAGCTAACTGTTGCTAAATGTGTCAGTAGTACTGTACAGTGGTTTTCTGTTGTTGTTGTTGTTGTTGTTGTTGCAGCTGCCTGCTGCAGAGAAAAGCAACTTTATGATAGCAGTGAGAGTGAACCAAAACAGTAAGCTAAAGCAAACATTTCATCTAAACTGGGCGATCAGGTCTGTAGCTTCATCAGAAATAGTGACCACTTTCACATTGTCACATTATTTTCACATTGTCCTTTGATACATTGAAAATATTTATCACTCAGTGTATGTCAATACATAAATAAAATTTATTGCAATAAATCTGGGAATTTAAGGTTCTCTGGGAATAACTAAGGGATATTATTAGGCCTAAATTGTGTGGAGGAATTTACAAGACACCCCTTTGTTCTTTAATAAAGATATGCATTCAGTTGCTATTATATGAGATGAACAAAAGCAATTTGTACACTAGCTCAGGGAGGCTGCACTTTGACAGTCATGTAGTCACTGTCAAACTTATGGCCTCGCTGCGGTCCTCCCCCACCACATCAGCTCTAGGTCCAGTCCATCAGGTCAAAGTCCAGTTCAAGCACAGCAGAAGTCCTCCTCATCACATCCAGATCCTCAACATTTTTCTTCAACCTTTGATCACCACAACCAGAGTTTAGACACCATCTTTCACATTTCACTTTTCACATTCTCATATTCCTTGTATCACATGTCAAGTAGCCTCAAGTAGCTATTTGATGAACTGTAGTTTTTACGCCATGGAGGTTGCTGCTTGGATACTCCTTGCATACTGATTCACTACACTCTCCTCCTGCTCACTCTGTTCCTTCCTGTCACATATCTGATCCTCTTCTTGCTCTTCTACCTGGCAGCGGCCATGGCAAGCCATCTCTCATCCTTCCACCTATTACTGCATAATGACGAGTTGTCACTGTAGATGAAGCTACTGCTGCAGCAAACATATCTATCTATTTTATCCACATTTTTCAGCACCCCACTTCTTACATTTTTGCTTTTACATCTTGATAATTGACAAAGACATCCCTCTTCATCCACAGATGTTTGGCTCTGAGCCACGACATCTGACACCAGTGAGATTGGGCAAGCCTAGGGTCATTTTAGGAAATGAACCAATGGGCTGCTGCCTCTGCTTTATGGGCAAGCCATTAGCAATAAAAAATTTAAGTTATCACGTCCCCAAGGTGTGTCAGCCCACCGGAAAAATGTCTGGTATGCCAGATGACCAGTCCAACACTGCTGCTAACCTAGCTAGCCAATATACTGCTGTATCTGTCTGGAACTAATGCTGATTCCTAATTTAACATTTGATTTACTGTTAGGATAACAAACTACATTCATAGTGAGAGAAAAAAACTTCATTATTTTTGCAGGTATTTGGTCATAAAACAAAGTATGGGATACATTTAAATGTTGACCTAATGATGGCGCTAGAAGAAAAATAAGCAGATCTCCAAAGCCATTGGGATACATCAGCTGGGAACCATGAATGTCTATACCAAATTTCATGACCATCCATCCAATAGTTGTCACATCATTTTAATAAAAAACAAAAGTGTCAACTTGAATAAATTAAGATAAAACTGGGGGAGATTTTCCAGCATGGAGGAGTTTAGAGTTAACCTTATATATAAGTTATAAGTTAGGGAAATCCTGGATTTTCATTTACAAAAATGTGATTCACAGAAAAGCCTTCATTCCTGAAACTGGAAGTACTTGAAGTATGTGTCTGTCACTATGGCAATTTATGCACTATCCTGCTTTGTATTAGTTTAACTTGACCATAACTTGAACACAGTACATACAACCCTGACTTAACAGCATTACAATCCTCCTATCAGGCTAAAATGTGGCATTTTCTCCAACATTTCACCCTTTATCTTATTGCATTATGCCTTAAGTGAGAGTGTATAATTTATTCCTGAAATAGAATAGAAAAGCGTTTTACAGCCAACTCAACATACAGGAAAAGTTGAGAACTGCTAGATTTGGGAGATTGTTGGGACCTAAATATAGGGTGACACTAATGCACATGCTTAAAGGTTCATCACCATATACCAAAATGGTCTAGTTCACATTAACTGTGCCCATAATGAGGGCCGGCATAAATCTTCTCATGTGTCGTTGACTGGATGAGAAAGTTGAAACCAGCAGAAATTCACAATAAAGACAATGTGAGGGAAGATGGGGGAAATGTGCAATAAAAGAAGTTACAGTAACAGTGATGTTGTGGAACAAGATTTTTTTTCTGTCCAAGAGAAGCAATTATTCATACTGTGTTGTAATTTTTTCCTAATTTCCTAAATATTTTGATGATGTACCACTCGCCTCCAAGCTTGCATATGTTTTAATGTTGGCTTTTTTAAATGATCATTTCCAGATTGTTATACTTATTGAGTCATAAAACCATTCAATAATGTTTTTACAAGAAGGAAACCATTGCAGATTTAATTTAATGACTGCAGGCATATACAAACAATTTTTGTGTCTTTCATATCTCAGCTGGAACAAAAATGATCTGACTCCTGACATTACCTATTAGGTTATTAGGCATGGGATGATGGAATATTTGGAATAGATGCAATTGGAACGACAGCAAAGTTGCAAAACATCCTCTACAAATTAGTCCTATTGTGGTGCTTTTAATCAACTAAAATATTTTGTCATCCTTCAATCCAATAGCCCTCAGGCCTTTTCACAGATGTCTTTGTGGGTACATCATGCTGGGCTTACCCTCCACACCCAGCAATTCTCCCTCCGTTCTCACAGGGTCTCTACATCCTAAAGGTTGGATTCTACTGTATCATTATCATTTATATGCTCTCACAGTGGCATGCCTCCATGCATTTCACTAGCAACACAGAGACTTTACAACAAATGCACAAAAAACAAAAGGGTTTCAAGATAGAGGGATGTGGGGAAAAAAGCATTTAAATCGTTGTGCGGAACAGTACTGTAGGTTCTCAGGAAGACCACTACAACAAGACCAAGATTTTACAGCCTTGAGAGGCTGTGCAGCTATGCTTTGAGAGAAATGCTAACATCAGCATGCTAGCATGCTCACAGCAACAATCAAGTTGGGCAAATTGCTCAGGAATTTCAATAAATTTCTTTTTACTTATTACTCCTTAAAAAGTAATAATCCTTATCACTAGGTATTAAAAGTAACTATTTACATTACTCGTTCCGTTACAATATTATTTTAACTAACCCATCACCTCTTCCCCCTCCTAAAAAGTGACAGACAACCTGTTCAGCCAGCTCATTTTAGGAATGAATTCACTTTACCTGAACCTTAGGAGTCAACAATCAGCCAAACTGAAAACATTGCAGCATCTCAAACCAGATGATGCTATACAGAATGGGTACTTAACATAATAAAAAATGAAACAAGTCTCTCCTGACTTTTAGCATATTCATAAGAGCAGCAAGGAGTTTTTTGTTGTTTTTTTTACAAAACATACAGAGTAAATGCCACTGCCTGAAAATGATGGATTCTGGTAACGCAGCAGTACTTTGATTAAAACTGTAATATTTACTGAATAACGAGTTACTGCCCAACACTGGTACTGGCACAATACTAACATGCTGATGTTTAGCAGGTTATATTTAAGGTGCATCAACGGAGTAGCCTAAATGGAGGCAGGTGGGAATGTCATTAATTTTACAGGTATTTGTTCATGAGAAAAAGTATTTGGAAATTTGACTTGATGACAGCACAAGATGACAAGTCAGAAGATCACGAAAGTCAGTAGGTTACATTATCTGGGGACCACAAATGTTTGTACAAACTTTGATGGCAATCCATATAGTTGATGAGATATTTTGATATTCATTTTAAATATTTTAGCTCTCAGATCAGAAACCACAAAAATTAAGGGGTGAGAGCTGCAGTGGGTGCTTATTTGTCCAGAAGAAAATAAGCATACAGTTTGATGGTAACATTATATTCCCCTTATCCTCTAGCCACCCCATATCACTGTGTGATAGTTTAGCAGCTGCATGGAAGATGTATATCTTTCCTAACTAAATACACTGCAGGTAACCTGAGTATTATCATTACTACTATTTATTTTGGCTAGGGAGATGTAACAATCTGTTAGAATAATTGTTAGGCTGACACTAGGAATAGAAGAGTGTGAAGGGTCCCTGTGTCTGAGAGGAGGCGGACCATTTATAAAGGACCTGCTACAAAAATCTGCATGATTAAATCACTGTTAAAGTATTGACTGAATGATGTTGACTTGAGCACATCCTATAGTGTCCAGTGTCAAACTCAATATTCACCATACTGACACCTCACCTTGGGCTACCACATTTACTTGAAACTCCCACTTTCTTGCATCTCATGCACCACCCACTCCCAGTGTTGGGCAGTAGCGTCGCTACAAGTAGCGCCGTTACTAGTTTAACTACATTTCCCAGTAGCTTGGTGGTAGCGTCGCTATTTTCTGAATCAAATAGCTTTTCAGTAACGAAGCTCTTTTATTGGCCGAGTAGCGCGGTAGCTTCCACACACGCTACATTTTCCCAAGCATTTCTGATGGATCAGTAAGTGACACCGCCGCCACACACGGACCTGTATGTGCAGCCGGCAGAAGCGCTTCCCTATGATGGTGACACCACGTACCGATCCTTGGGCTGATGTTTGCGACTTTGCTGCAGGGGAATAAAGACACGCACGACGGAGTCTCTCTCTCTCGCTCTCTCTCTCACTCGCTCTCTCTCTCTCTCTCTGCCATGAATGTTTAGGTTGTTTAGGTTGCAATGTTGTCAGAGCACAAAGTCACATATAAACTATAAAAAATAGAGAATTAATTAATATTTATTTAATTAAATTAATTAATAATATGATAATTAAGTTGCTTTATACAAACAACAATAGTTCTTCGTTTGTTGCATGAGGAAGTACATTTAGCAGCAATGATATGGCAGGAAGTAGGAGAGTTTCTGTGTCTGATTTAGCTCTCACACACACACACATTAGAGCAGGTTTTTGGTCTTTCTTCTATTGTTACTGTGGAATGAAGTTGGTTCAATATAAACTAGGCCTATGTTGTGTGTGTGAGTGTGTGTATATAAATATTTATATATAAATGACCTAACTATAAACTATTAAAAATTAAAAGTAGCTTAGATGTAACTAAGCTACTTTTATACGATTACTGTAGCTTAGCTTGCTACATTTCACTGGGGGGTAGCTTCTGTGTAGTGAAGCTTCATTTAATGTAGAGTAGCTAGTAGCTTAGCTCACTACATTTTCCAAGTAGCTTGCCCAACACTGCCCACTCCTACACCATGCCCATTTCACAGGGCTCGAAAATGCTAAATGACCAGGCAAAGGTTGCCAAATGAACATTTGAAAGTTAGGAAAATGACAGCTTGTCACAGAACTGCAGACGAACATCTTTGTGCAGTTATGAAAAATCACTATAGTTGACATCGTGTCTTTGTTCTACTTTTTCCCAAGGTTTCTGGCTCTTGATACAATCGTGGCTAATCACAGAGCATTGATTTCCATGGGGGTAAATACCTTCTTTTTTATATATGCTAAAAAGTTACAATTTAGAGTCATTAAGTTCAACTACAGGCATGTTTATGGGATGGGGTGGCTTCTATAATATTTTTCAAACTACATAGAGGGAGGATCTGGTGTCAAGATGATGAAAGAAGAATAAGAAAAAGCACAGAACAAGGTTTCTCTCACAAAGTACTTCAAAGTGTTTCAAAGTCCCCTTCCAAAGGGACAGATTTATTTATTCCCACCACTATGGAATGTGTGGCTTGGCTTGGCTCTGTACAGAAGTATATATTCAAAAACTTACAGTTTCCAAAAAATATCATCCGTCAACCAAACTCAGTAATAATATTTAATAATAGTAAAACGGGTTGTAAAAAACATTTTTATTTAAACTTTATAAAACCAAGAAGTCCCTTAAGATTAAAATCTCTATTTTGAGGATGACCTGGCCAAGATATCATTACCAGGTTACAAATATAAAATGAAATATTAAAACTTTTAAAACAGTTATTATGAACTAATGGAAACAATGAATTTTTAACATAAATTGTGGGAATATCACATGAAATAACTGTAGTTGGTCAAGAAAGGTTTTGCTAACTGTTACTGACAGTAATTAAACACATTTACATGAATAATGAATGTCTGATGATGAAGAGCTACAAACTTTTTACTCCTTATTATCCTATACTAATAGTCACCAACAAATTCCTTGTGTGACTCTTTTGGGCCTATCACTTTGAATAAAACATGTCCTTTTTTATTTACTCTGTTTAAAATAAAGCAGTTCTATCCTTCTGCAATAAGATAACTAAATGTCTTGCAAAATGAAAAGCCTCTTCATACAGTGATCCAGCCCTTCAACTGGAGGAATGAGCCTGCCCTGAGAAACACAGAATGACAAGCATTTTCAGTCGCTATTTCTGCTCTTTTACATCATATAAGCCTTCCTATTGCTTGCCAGAGGAAATGAAATGTTTATTATATAGCCCTAAGGGCTTTTGCAGAGAGGGTTTTGGTGGACTTAAAGAAAGGATAAGCTTTTCCTCTCTCCCCTCCAAACTTGGCTTCCTCTCATGGCATATGAGATGCAGGAGGTAGAGCTAGGGTCACAGAAATAGTACAGGAGGACCAGCATAAGGAATGAAAGAGCAGGAAAGAGGGGGTAAAGGACTTAGGGATGGCAGTAAAGTCAGAGCTCTGCCAGTCTTCTGCATGGGACTGGGCCTACGTGCTCTGCTAGATGCAACGAAGCTAAGCATAAGGATATCTGCCCAAACAAGCAGCAAGTAAAAGCCTTATGACCCCCCTGTTTGGAGGCTTTAATTTGGATGGATGGACCCTAAAGCTGTTCAATCTTTCCCTTTTCCTACAGAAGTTTTGATAAATGGAGGCTAAGGTGATGGATTTAGAAATAAATGCATTTAATGTGAGAGAATGAAGAAGGTTTACCTAAGGGCTTGTTTTGCTGCAGGAAAGACAATTTATTTTTCTTGACAGCAGATTTGAAAAAAATATAGCCTTCTTATCAGCAAACCGATGATATGTTAATGAAAAGCCCTCTGCTTCAGGCTAAGAGAGGTACAGTAAGCCACATTTTGCTGTGTAAGGAACCCAGGCTCCAAGTTACGGTCTCTTTAATAAGAAGAAACATTCATCTTGGCCATACCAATGGCGATGACTTGTGTCACCATCCAGAAGAGGAAGTTATCTTACTGGTGTGCACAGGACACAGAGTCATATGGCCCCATGACTCGTGTCCATAGGAAAATTCTCTAATTTCCTGCAGTTGCTGCGGCCACAGTGAGTCGGATAATATTCCACTATCAGAACCATCTGATAGTTATTCCCAGGCACAGTGGCCTAGAACAGTTTTGCTTTACAGAATAGTCAACGTCCAAAATTCACATATACACATGGTTTTTGTGGTTTATATATGGTTTAACACAAACACACACAAAGTGCATATGCCAGTGTAGTATGCACATAAGCAGCATTTACAGCTATTTGTAATCTCCAATCTGTGCACCAGTTGTAGTGGACAGTCAGTAAGTTACTTATCAAAAGTTCAGCTGACCTTTGTTTGTTAAACAAAGGAATAGCATTTTGGGAAATTATTCCCTTTCTTGATGATAGGAAGATTGACAGCACTCTCAAATCTGTCCGGTAAATGTAAAACAGAGCTCAACAGTGAGATTCCGAAAGTGGAAATGCCATTCATATTCTGAATTTAGGATTATGACTACTGGTTATAATGTTGTAATCATCCGAGGCAGACTTACCTTGTAGTAAGTTGGCTTGGTTCCAGGCTTAAAGATTTTCTGAAATGTTAATGAAGTGAATCAGTGTGATATTCATTTAGTTGTTCCGAATGGCCACACTCAAAGGGGGAGTGAAAAAGCCGGCCATCATAGAGAGGATGAGATGCAATAATGAAGATAACGTTGCATGTTGTCTCTACTGGAAGGTTGCACTCATTTTTACACACAAAAAATACTGAATTAGTTGTGTACAGATTGAAAAAAATTAGGGCAGAGTGAGAATTTTAAAACCTGCTTACTTTCTCACCTCAAGTGGCTATAAAAATGCTGAACTATCCCTTTACAGTTTTTTTCAAAACTCTTCACACAATCTGCATTACCAACATGCATCATGGCCAAACAGTTAAAGGGGCATTATGTAGTTTCCAGCGTCCACTAGCGGTGCCCTTTTATAGTTTTTTTACAATCTCTATGACAATTTTTTCAATACTTTCACTAACAAATTTCCTAAACTCTTAACACAGTTTAGCACTATATCAGTCTGTATAAGCTATACTATTAACACATTTGTTGTTGCTTTAACACAAAATGCATACAATTAACACAAATTTAAAATGCTTGAACTTATTTTACACACAAGCTCAACCAAGACCAAAACAATGTAATTTTACTGTCAAATTTACAAATGCTTTCACACTGTATGTCAGAACAGATAACATCATGTTCTAAACATAACTTATATAGGCTAAAGTCAAAGTGAACAGCTGTTCATATTGTGAATTGAAACACAAATACATTCCCTGTATCTTATTCCATTGCTAATGAGAAACAGCTTATTGAAGTTATGCAAATATATAAATCACAGCTGATTCCCATTTAGGAAGCACACTCAGGTGTTGAGGTTATTTCAATCGCATGATCATTATGTTATAAAAGAGGACTCTTTGGGCTGATCTTGTGTGGAAAAGGAACAATATAGAGCAACACAAAGAAAGAAAGAAAGAAAGAAAGAAGAAGAAAGAAAGAAAGAAAGAAAGAAGAAAAAATGCCTGCACGAGGGAGAGGAAGGCGAAGTACCAGGACAAGGGAGAGGAGTTAGAATGCGTGGTGGCGCTCAAAGAAGGACCAGAGCTAGGGTAACTGATCAAATAAGAGCTACTATCATTGACCATGTCATAAACCACGGGCTATCATACAGAGAGGCTGGTGAACGAGTACAGCCAAATCTCAGCTGGGAAACAGTGGCATCCATTGTCCATATTTTCAGAGAAACCAACAGGTAGGATATTGCTTGTCCTACAGCAAAGTGTAAATAATTTTACCTAATTTATTAGAGTGACTGTATGCCTCCGGTCTCTAAAATGTAACTGTATTTTGTCCCTCTAAGGATTCAACGTCTACCTCCCTCAGGGGGCAGAGGAAAGCTCCTGAATGAAGAACAGGAACTTGCTATTGTCAACATAGTGATTGCTGACAATGAAATAAGACTGAAGGATATTCAGTCCAGAGTTGTAGAGGACAACCTTGTCTTTGGGAACATTGCAGCAATTCTGTCTCTGTCTTTTTTTTCATAAACTGACACATAAAATAATGCGGTTTCTGTAATTTCAGCTGATGATAGTGTTTTTTTGTCATTGTGTTATGATTGACTAAATGTTCCTGTTGGAAGAGAACATGTGTTAGTGTTTTGAATAATTATTTGATTTTGAAACATGTTTGCAGTGTTTTGTTAGACATAGTGTTTTGTTAGACATAGTGTATTGTGTTAGTGTATTTTGAAAATTAGATTTGGAGTTTAGTTTACAATGTGTGATTTTGAGCATGAAATTAACCGTTTTGCCAATTGTGTGTTTTAGGTGTGTTGGTGCGTTAAGAGTTTAGGAAACTTGTTGAATGTATTGAAAAAACTGTCATAGCGATTGGAAAAAACTGTAATAGCCAAACTCGGCAAGTGGATCATTTTAATGGCAGATTACAACCCCTTCACACACAGGCAATAAAAAAAGGATTCATTTTAGTAGAAAAACTACATATAGCCCCTTTAATCTGACCTCCAAAAGTCACTCAAACCACCAAAATTTTTCAAATGTTAGCATTTGAAAAATGTGCTGCAGATATACATTGTTTTGTAGGTGATGAAGTAAAGAGTTCATGGATTTTGGAGAAAGAGTCATTGAATGCCTTTTGTGTGAAAGCAATTAAAAATGACTTACAGTTTGGTCCACATACACTTCTGTTGGGTTGATTGTGTGAAGAGTTTTGACAATGTGACTTCAGTTTTGACCAACGCAGGTTAGCAATTGAAAAAAACTGTAAAATCTACAGCACCAACTATGAATTGAGGCTACATTAAAGATGTGTACAGGGCCACCCGCCTTGTGAAGGGGAAACAGTCCAGGTAGGAAAAAAACTTCTAGCTGGTCATAAGTGGAATCTGGGATAATGTGTGTGTGTGTGTGGTGGGGTGTTAGGGTTCAGGTTAGGAGTTAGATTAAGATTATGGTTAGGGGTAAGGCTAAGGTTAGGTAGTTGTGATGGTTAAGTTTAGGCTGCCAGGGAATGCATTATGTCAATGACGGGTCCCCACGTAGACAGTGACACAAGACTGCGTGTTGGCTGTGTGTGTGTGTGTGTGTGTGTGTGTGTGTGTGTGTGTGTGTGTGTGTGTGTGTGTGTGTGTGTGTGTGTGTGTGTGGAGAGGAAGCTGGGAGTGAGGGTGAAGAGAGGAGTAGTGGAGCCATCGCTTAAAACTCTGAGTGAGAGACCATCTGTTTGAAGGGATCTGGAGGTCTATGGGAGTGACACTTCCTGACCACTTCTGAATTATGTCAGAATGATGGAGAGACAGAGGAGCAACAGGGAAATTCAAAAGTTGGGGGGTGCTTTTCCTAAAAAATGCCCTTTTAATGTCATGCCCGGATAGATATTCTACTCGTAATATTTTATGATTCCCTGGTGGCAGTAATATATTTCTACGAACAGGAATGTTGGTGGCATGTCCTAGTAAAGGAGAAAAATGTATTGTAGTTTTTGCAGGATTTTGTTTTCCTTTATGTAGAAGGTGACTGATGGGGGTAGGCTAAGCCATCTCTGGGATGCATAAACACTGAGCCTGGTGTAGGATCTGGTTCCTTGGGGGGAGTGAGTACAGCATCATAATGACCAAGCCAAATATTTGTCTAGTCCATATTCAGAGAGCATAATGAAGTCCTTTTACAGAGGGCATCATTGGAATCTGGACACTTATTTTATGCCAGAGAGAGCAGGTTTCACTCGGCCCTGCTGTTTCCACTTACTGTAGGCTTCCCAGGTCTCTGGTGGCCCAATCCAAATTCAATACAGAGCCTTGTGTCCAGAATAAGAATGAATTGTGGCTCTGTTTGACAGATGATAAGTACTGAATCGGAAATTGAAGTTAGATTTAATCAGAAGATGAATTGCACACAAAGGTGGGATTTTTATACAGTGAACCGAATAAAACTTTCCTGAAATTTGAAGTAAGAGTTTCTCCTCCTGTACATGTTATCAGGGTCTACTGTTTATGGAGGGAGGAGCTTGAAAGGTGGAATTTCACAGCAGCCAATATAGCCAATTTTTCGCTCACATACACATCTAAGACCCTGCATACTTGTGCACACACTTACAGTATGTATATACATTACTGTACATCTTCTATGCTTATACTCACACAGGTGGAGACTAACTTCCTAGTGTGTTGCACCTTTCTGATGGTGCCAAGTTGGTGCTGTGTCAATATTCTCTCTGACTGCCAAAAAATGTGTCAGGAATGAAAGGGGACAAAAGCTCTACTGCCCAGGACCATTCTTCTCCACTTTTACTTCTTGCAAGATATTTCTTTTGCAGGTTGATCAGCCTTACCTGCTACATGGGTGTATTCCTAAAAGGATAATTCAAGGGACTCAACAAATTGATGAAGTGACTGTTTCACATGCTCACAACAAAGCATGTGATGCAGTGTGTGTGTTTAGGTGTTCGATCAGCATCTGTCAACCAACATACGCTTTTTCAATTTCTCAGTATCTCCAGAGGACATTTAGTGGAATCCAACACATTTTCACATGTTGACGCTTGGTCAAGGCCCTTTTGCGTCATTTTTCAACGTCCTGGGTACCCCTTTAGCAACACTTTTAGAGGTTTAGGGCTCTGTGGTCATGTTAGCAACAATAAATATGCAACGTCCTGTAAAGTTAGCAACTATAATAATGCAAGGTCCAGTTACATTTTCAAAATAAAACGCTAACGTAGTGAAACATTGCCATTTTGAAACGTTAAAAGTTGTGAAATGTTTAGGCACAGGTTTAGGCAACAAAATTCCTTGGTTAAGGGTAGGAAAAGATCATGGTTTGGTTTAAATAACTACATATGTAACTTACGCAATTTAAACAAACTTAAATAAAAGTATTTAATGTTGACTTTTTGTTTCACACAGGACACGAACACTGGTTAGGGTTACCTCCTTACTCAGTCTTTTGTATTAAATATACTTACCTTTACTGTCTAATACTGATGCTACAGGACTTTCCCCACTGCACTGAACTATGATGCTATAGGGATCTCCAGTGTGTTAAAAACTGACGCTGATAGGTCTTGACCACCATGGTCTCTATATGTAACAGGTTGGGGAATCACGTTTCCTGATGGATATTTCCAAAGTGTGTCAAGCAGGTAAGCAGGCAACAGACTCTTTTTAATGTTGTTTTTTAATTTTTTCAAAGTAAAAGCTCTCATTTCAACTTGAAATAAAGCATTGCTTCAAAAATATTCTCACACTTTTATTTTGCAGGCAAAACCACAATAGAGGAAGTGAAGTGACTGTGTGAGTAAGTAAGTGTGAGTGTAGGCAGCATGTTAGTTCTTCAGTCAGTGCAATTGACTGGGCACTGATTAAAAACCTGGAGTTGGTCCCCACTAAATATTGCACACTTAAAAACATAAAAAATTGATGCATCCTGTTTACCAAATATATGTATATATATATATATATATATATATACACCACAGTGAACACTTTCATAAAGAGTTTATGGTCTCAATCGCTAGTTTCAGGTCTTCATCAATACAACATGATGTTCATTTAGTAATTTATGATCCCATTTAGAGGAAAATAGACCATAAAACAGTGTATGCTTCAGGGTGGGATTATCTATCATTGACAACTCGTTACCATGGTGACTTGTCAATCAGGCTAGAGACAATATTGTCAGTCCTGTTAAAATGACAGTTAACATGAATTACAGATGCACCTAGCTTAGCTCCCTTGTCTTGTCCAAATATGGGCACGTCTGGTGCCACTGGTTGCAAAAAACTTAAACTGCTGGCGCCCTATTGGCCAAACTCGAGGCTTTAAAACGGCAGTCCACAAACCAACAAGTGACATCACAATGACTACGTCCACTTCTTATATACATGGTACGGTCCCTAAACTGAGCACAAGGTGTGTAAGGCACTGTGTTACGATTACAGTAAAGGTGCCTTATTTCAGCACGTTACAACAACATCTCAACCTTGAACACAAAAATACAGTAAGAAAATAGCAAAACACTGAATAAATCTAACTAAAGAAAGCACACAGTGAGGAAACTCAACTCCATATTTCACACTTCAACAAGTGCAGTTCTGTGTGGTGTTGACACTTTCAGTCCAGGGTAGCCAGGTCTGAGAGCCTGCCCCCAGAAGAGCTTGTCTCCCCCCAGCAGGTTATTCTGGTGTTATTATGAGAACTCAACATGCTCATTATGGTTGTGGCACTGCTTTCGGGGTGGCTGTCTACTCTGGTGTGCCAACACTGGAAATGCTTGTGGTGAAGGAATGACAGGGAGGGAGAGAGAAAGAGAGACAGAGCTCGGGGAGATAGAGGAGTCAGCATAGAGTAGGGTGCGACAGATAAAAGGGAAAAAGACAAAGAGTGATGGAAATAGAAAGAGCAAGAACTCAACATGGAACTGAGTGTGACAGAAATCACAGCAGACAGGAGCTTGTTTGACCACTTTCCACCTCCCAGTGCATTACCAAACCATCCTTACACAGGAAGGAGACAGAACCAGGAATACAAACAAGTGGACAGAACCACCTGTAAAGGAAAAACACAAACCACAGAGTCACTCCCCATATACACGCATGCACATGTGCATTCACACTCTGGCATACACACGCACACATTCCTTGTATGAACAGTCTTCTTGTGTGCAGTGGAGCTGAGAGAGACAGCACTGTCTGGTTCACCGCCACCACCTCCATAACCTCTGCCACTGAGGTGACTGTCTCTACAACCTATTTATTTGTTGGGTGACATGAGGTTATTTTATGTCCACACGTGCTTTGAAAACACCACTGTAGATGTTACTTAGCATATTTCCTTTAACTGTCAAAATTTTAACTTTTAAGGAGTTTTAACTGTCAAAATTACACTGTAATATATTTTTAAAAATCATTCAAATCTTTGCATAATTTCAGTCATTTTTACTACTTAAGGAAACAACTTCTGAACATTTTACTCATGTAAAACTGGAGTGATATCCAGATAAATATAAACCATGAGAAAGATGTGAACACCTAACCAAGCCCAGGGTCCAATTTTTTTAGCCCTTAGTCTGCAAAACACTGTATTGGTTGTTTATGTGTCTGTACAGTACACAGCTCACTGTAAACATTGATACCCAAACAGCCTGTGTTGCTGTTACTCTTGCCGTGCATCAAAGAACAGTCTTGTGTCCTCTCTAGGCCCAGGCTGCAATTTGGGCTCAAGGCGTGGCCCAGCACCCATTGGGCTGTGTCCGCCCTGCGTACCAGTAATGACCCCTTCCCTATGGGGAGCGTTTGATCTGGGCTGCCTGTGTGCTTCAGTAGGGCCTATTTCTGGAGCGTTGGGGGGATAAAGGGAGCTTTCAGACTTGGTGCCAATGACCATAATTAAGCAGCTTTAAGGGGTGGCAGTGAGCGTGCTAGCGAGCACAGAGTTTGTAATTTGGAAGAAAGGGGGCAGAGTCGCTGTGGCTCATTGGAAGTACATGGGAGGGTCTCGTGGCACCAAGTGCTGAAACATAAGGGACAAAGTGTGTGAAGGGCATTGTAAAGAGGATGTTAATGACTTGCGTCCATTAGCACCCACCCCTGGGGCTGGATGACCAACAGCCTTAGGCTGACATGAGGAGAGATCGTTATATCTAACACACGCATTCACCCCGCCCAAACAGAGTGTCATTCAAGGCGACCTTTCAGTGCTCAAGGCCTTTGGCCAGTCAGGTTAAAGCACTATCCTTATCCTGTAGTCTCCGCAGCTAGTTGTTGTGTGCAGCATTCATGAATAAGCAGTGTGGTGTAATACCGATTTATAGTGTTTGGCTGGATATATATAAATTCAGATTTAGTGAGTTTAAGGTGGTGTTTAGGTGATAACATCATCCTATCTCAGGAATCACCCACTTATCCACTTAAAATGTATTTAATTACAATCAAAACACGATTGCTAAAAAGTTATTAGTCCTTATTAAGGGCTATATTGGGGCTGAGGCTTAAGCAAGTTTTATAAAGAAATGCCAAAAGCAAAAGCTGATGTGGGAGTTATTGTTCATACATTTGCCTAGTCAATTAAAGGAACTGTTTACCCAAATTAGAAAAAAACATTTTTAAAAAGTAATAGTTTTATTTTTACTTGCCCAGCTTTTGAGATTTCTGTCTCGGAGATTTTTGACTCCGCCCCAGTATGCTGGATGTGAATGGAAATGTGTTTTCTGGTGCTTACAGCATAGAAAAATGACTTAAGATGACCCATTAATACTCTAGAAAATCCACAGATCTTGCTGGGAGCAGTTTTCATTGAACTTAAGAAATAAAATGTACTTAGAATAGTTGGAAAAAAAGGAAATGTAAAGCACACAAATTCATGAAAGTCCTCAAACAGATGTCAGGTGGTAATTATTGGCTCTTGAGGCTGCGCAGTGGTCTTTCGTAGTTTTTATTCTGCATCAGGCCATGACCCCTCTTACGGTGATGGGAACTGAACCAGGTGCTGCTTCCCTTCCATTAACATATCTCTAACACAAGGGCATTAGAGACATGGTGTTGGTGCTGATGTCTCATATAGGAGAATATTACAATATATCTGTATCGACTAAACCCACGATTTTGCAGTGTTCAAACCACATTATGTTTGTTTTTGTGTGAGAAGAAATAAGAGAAACTGTTTTCAGAAAATGACTAATATCAACACCTTAAACATAACTGTGAGTGGGTTTTGCATTGGGTTAGTCATCTTCTTTAAAACTCCCCTCTTATTTTGACCATTTTGAACCCCGAAGGGAGATGAGCAATGATGTTGTTATTTGCTGGTAATTTCTCACACACCACTTCCAAAGAAGTGGCTTGAATGACTCAAGGCTATCATAGATGATTTGCAGTCACCAAAATATTCCATACATTGAGGGATAATAAGGTGGATACATAAAGGAGAGTCTCTGGAGTAGCTGTAGGCATCCCTTTTTGACAGTTTCAGTTTGTGAAGTGCTGCCCACCGTCTGTCACCCTGGTTCATTCATATGGTTTACCGGTGCGTGGGCCTTTGGGTTAGATCCATGTGGCCACCCCCTGGAGAAGGCGTGTAGTTGCTTAATGCAACCGCTGGGCTTGTAACTTGACACCTGGCTGTGCGGTGCATTTGCCATCGCTTTACCCACAGAAAGCCTATTTAAAAAGGAAAGGGATGAGTCCATCGCTCTTGACTCCGTAACCCCCCTCCAAAAGAACCCAGCTTTCTCTCTCCGGCTGCGCGTCCCTCAATCTGGATCGGCATAAATGAATGAAACACAGGGGAATATCGACAGACAATCGCACAGGAAAACTCTCTGTCCAACCAGCCTGCCTGAAGGAATTTACGTCGGGCTTGACAGGCAAATCAACATGAGTTTTTTCCTCTGGAACTTCATCTCAAGCTTGTCAAATGTGTAAAACGGCGACCGGTGCCTTCTACCCCTCTTGCAAAGGAGTCACGCTGTGATTAACGGTCAGGTTTTTGACTGCCAGGACAAATGAATACAAATGAATTTAGGCACCCGAAGGAGAGATTGCAGAACCTCTCATCTAGACACAAAGTAAGTACCATTTATTTTCTTCTATGTGATTGTGCCTGTGTGCTCTGATGAGAGGATGTTGGAAGAGACGGATCACTGGCGAGGACTGAGTTACAATTTAAGGAACTGTTTGCCTCCATGTGCGTATTACCTGTGATGTGCCGGCTGGCTGAAGTCCAGCTCACCATGCAGGAGTGGCGTCCGCTGGGACTAATGAGGCTCTGTTTGGAGTCTGTTTGGACCATGGGGGTCATTTGCCATTTGTATGTCATTTGTATTACCATAACTTTACAAAAGCGAGTTTTTCCAAGTGTTTTTCTCACCAGTTGTATTATTTTAAAATGTATTCTGATTTTTTTATTTTCATTGAGGTGTACGAAAAATACAAAGAATAATCACCAGGTTCATTTGGAATCAATTTGTGTTAAATATCCCCTCTTATCTGTGTACATTTGTGTAAGACAAACTGTGATTACTTTTGTTGCAAATATGCGATGTGTGCATGCAGGAAACTAGTGTTTACTAAACTGACTCATCTGATAAAGCAAAACAGGCAATTATTCAGACCTATAAAGTTTCATTAGAGGTTCATCAGCATCCACTTAAGCGTTTGTTGGATTTTGTTAGGATGCTTTCCATGTTTTCCCTTTTACTCATTCAGAGCCCCATTTACGCAGTGTAGTTAAATGGAGATTTTTTAGGTAGAGGTGATACTATACTTTAAAGATCAGGAGATAGCTAAAACTATGAAATCAGCTTTTGCAAAAGCTTCCCCGTGAACATCCACTTTTCAATTTATTGAAGAAAACATCTGCAACTGACATGAGTGACATGACATGAGTCATGTCTCTGTGACATAAAAGGCAGATGTTTTATGCACGTGTTTACGGCACAGATTTTCACAGACAGTGAAAAACACGTCGGACAGTTGTAATAAATGGACCCGAAATATTGGACTTTGGCAACTGTGTTGGCTTTTTTTAGGGAAGTACATGAAGCAGCTTGCTGTTGGGCAATTCACGTTGAAAAGTCATGCATTCATTCATTTACGCATTCATTCATGTACACACATGCCCAATTCTTGGTATTAATGTGCTGTGGACATCTGGTTTAGTTAATGGATCTGTGGCGAGATAGTGTGGATGCAGTCATCCAGGGAGTAGCGAAGTCGGGCTATTGACCCAACATCCCCTAGTTTTACATTAAAAATTAAAACATGTTGGTCAAATGAAATCGTATTTATCGATCACACCTGGCTGGATGTTCTGCAGAAACTGCCGTTCGTTAAGAAAACCCAAAAAATGGCTCAATGAGGTTTCAAACCTCACAAACAGTGAGACAACAGTGGTGCAACTATGATTTATTTAAGATGCATGGATGTCGATTTAAGGATCATGTACCTGCGCGTTGTTAGTGCATAGAGCATCATTCACCACATTTCCACGTGGTGTCGCCCTTTATGACTTATCTCTTGGCTTTTACATGCAACTACTCCCTGACAATGGGTCTAAATAATTTGACAGTTTTTACACTGAAAAAGCAACTATAAAAAATATATAACATATAGCCACACAGAAGCTTTATGAGTTAATCACTCTCGCTCGAGCTTATATTGGGATTAGTTTTAGTAGCCACTATATCCCAGTAGAGCAGGGTATCACAGTGAGTCACATACAATTTTTCTGCTCTTAGGCATGATAATAGTTGGAATAAGACTGATGCAAGTAATTTGATAAGTAACAATTAGTCAGGAAGAAAACAGTCTAAAGTGAGAGATTACTTGAGAACAGATGGGCATACAAGTATGGTCTTATGAGATGTCAGTTACCCTCTCTTCCTCATCAGCCACTGTTAGTGTCAACTCATCCATAGGAATTTTCCACTGTGTGTGTATGTGTGTGTGTGTGTGTGTGTGCGTGCGGCGTAGGTATAGGTGTGAGTATATTTGTGTGTGTCTGTGTGCTGTGTGTGTGTGTCTGTGCACACGCCGAAGGGGCAGGCTCGCCTTTTGGAAATCCTTCCAGGGAATCATTGAGCAGTCCAAACGTGTGAAAAGAAACGGAAACTATACTGGCTTCTCAGTGTTTTGTTTCTTAACCTTTGACTGGTTTCTGGCCTACAGACGGGCTGCTGTTTGAGAGTGTGAGGGGAGGGGGCTGTCATTTTGGGAGAGGTTAGAATCAGAATTTAGACATGTGCAGTGAAGGTTAAGGAAAAGAGATGAAGACAGTGATGCCAGAAAATACAGCAGGGAAAGAACATTGGGTTTGAGGAGATACGAGACGTATCTGACAGTTTTCATCTGTATATGACTGGTGCAGATTGTACAATGTGTCAATCAGAGTAACTGAATTTCTTTGCTTCTTGGGATATTTTGCAGACATCACACTGCTTTGTTGATCATAGTGTATCTGTCCATCCACCACTTTTCCATTAAATGGCATGGATTTTTGATAGCAATGAACATGTGTGTTAAGATTGACAGAAGTTCAGTGAGTAGGGAAAGATGTTATCAACAGTACACACACAGATTTCCTCCCCTGTCTTTGAAATAAGAGTTCAGTGGCTCACAGCACACTACACAGGCTAGACTGCTTTATTGTATGACTTAAGAGGAGGTATTGTTCATCTGGCATGTATATTGTCCACTCAGCTCGACTGAGAATTCCCGCAAGGAGTCATGTCATAGCTTACTGTTGCAGTATGAAAACCACAGCAGACAGGGGCAGTGTACAGATGTCAGTTCCACTGATTTAAATGTTGACTGTGCACAAATCCACCTCAGTGCAACCGCCTTCGGCTGCAACTGAAGAAAAATCCCAACCTGTCACGTACACTTCAAAAGCACTCTAATGAAAATCTAAACAAGCTACTGAGAACCTTTTAATATGAAAAGCCAAAGAAAACAACAGTGCTTCCCAGGAAACGTGGTCCAGTTTGCACAGATGTAAACAGCCTCACAAACAGAAGGAGTCATTTTTGCTATAGTAAAAAAACTCAGAATTCATGACTCATTTTCAGAAAGCTTATCTCTCCTCAGCTGATAAGACACTAAATGTGACTGTAGCCATCTGGGAGTCCAGTACACACACACACACACACACACACACACACACACACACACACACACACACAAACTAAGCATCCTGAGTAACCGCAGCCAGCTGTGTGTGGGGTTGATCGTGATGAAGCTTTATTAGCAACAAGGAACTGGGAGAGAGGCAGACATAGACACCACAAACACACATGTAAGCACACAATCCCCCACACACATTTAGATATATACACACCCTGATTATAATCATTCAGGCAAGCAGGGAAGCAGACACCGGTTAGTGCAGAGGTTGTTTGGAAAAAAAATCCTAAAGAAAGACACAGTTTGCCTGGAATAGTGCAGGTAAATATGTTTATGTTTATAACAGTTACCGTCTTTCGCATATCTATGTATCTGTGCTGTTGGCCCACGCCCCCGTCTGCCTGCTTCTCTCTGGCCCTGCAGCCACAGCTGCTATACACATTTCCTCCTCCAATCTGTGTGTGTCTGGATGACCTCCAGCAGTAAACAGTGGCTACCCTGCTTGTCACCAGATCTCCGTCCCCCACTGAGCTCTCAGTCCACTTGCCAATCACTTTCCTCAGCTCTGCTGCACACCTGAATGTGGTGAGGGTGTTGAGACCAGTTCGTTTTGGTGTGTGTGTGTGTGTGTGTGTGTGTGTGTGTACACATGTTGATTTTGGGTAGGAGAGTTAATGGATAAGTCATCATATCATAGTATTCCTGTCTTACAAACCACAACTTTAAGCTGAGTGTGCGTGTGTGTGTGTGTGTGTGTGTGTGTGTGTGTGTGTGTGTGTGTGTGTGTGTGTGTGTGTGTGTGTGTTGGAGAGAGGTGCTCATCTTTCCTCTGAGTTGTAAGTGCTTTTGCAGAATCCAGATCCCATTTGTTATTCACATGGTGTCAGTAGCTAAAATGCAAAGCATATGGGTTTGTTTGGAAATGTTTTGTTGTGATGTGTGATTAGAGATTATTATGACCAACAGAACTGATGGGTTATAAGAAAGTGAAAAACCTTTTAACCTTTTGTAATGGACTACGAATATTTACAACTGTATTATTACCAAACAGATGAGCTAAACACCAGCCAAACGGATTTTTAACAACCTGGCAACCCAAAATGTATTCCTATTAAAGGCTTGTAAATAAAGCGTTAGTAATGATTTCATTTATTATTTAAAGCATGCATCAAAGCAATTAGTTACAACTCATAAACAGCTTTATAAAGGGTTCCTTAATAGAAAATGGCACCAAAATATTTTGAGAGTTAAACAATTGAATGATTCAGTACTGTGTGACCTCTACCTCTTTCTAACATCCTCTCTTCTCTTCCCCCAGGAGAGCCCTATTGCTCTGTACAGTTTTATATTGTACTTGTTACCTGGGACTTACACAAGTACACTCTGAAGGTAAGACCTGTCTTAACGTCACATCCACTTCTCTCAATTCAGTCATTCCACACTTTCTCACCTCTTTTTTCTCCACTGAAATTTTACCAGTGGAAAAAACTGTGAAACTTATTGGAGCACTGGGAGGCTTTTGGAGTTATTCGTTGCCTGTTTGGTCATTACCCAAGCACGTAAACACATTGCTATGAGAATTGGGCCAACCGTTGCCATGACGACAAGTGTTGAGTAAGCTGTGTGAGGAAGGGAGTGATCAGATCATAGATTCAAAGCTGACCATTATAGAGAAAATTTACTCTAAATGTGAAAACATTGTAACAGCAACTTTACAGAGCTTTACAGGTTCAGATGTCAGGCACCCAACTGTTTTACTTCACTCTCACCGCACCCATAGCATAGTTTTCATCCGTTTTTGCACTTTTTGACTGTTTTCAGCTAAAAAGAAAACCAAAAAAAAAAACTGTACAGTATCTGCTCAGCACCAAATGACAGACACTGTTAGTGACTAGCTGGTAAACATAGCGGAGCATTTAGCAGCTAAAGAAGCCAGATATTTGCCTCAGGGGTTGGTAGAGACCAAAAACCGTGCTAAAAGAGAGTGAATACATTCACCAATGACCAGAAACATGTCGAATGAATGAATGATAATGTTGCTTCATAAATGCTAGATGTGTGAATTCGCTACTGATTTCTAACAAGTTTACCATATCAACTTAAAAGTGCATGATATGTCAGTGTTTCTGCTGACCCATGGGAGCAAAAAAAATCAGTTATTGCAGGTTTAATTAAGAAGGTGCAGGGTAGGTTGGATAATAATGCAAATATAAAATGCAATCTGATCATTTTTGTCTCTTGTACACAGTGAGTCTGTTTCAGTGTCCACTGACAGTGGACAGGTTGGGCGTTTTTCCACTCGATTGTGCTACATTTTTATTTTTCCACCAGACTGGGCTACTTTTTGTGTGACCGAGCAATTAAAAATATTTTTGGGTGCATGTATTTCAGCTACTTTTTGTACCGTTTAGCGGCTTCCCTTTGTGAAAAGTCATAGATACATGCCAGTGAATTGGCCCCTTCTCTTCTCCAGTTATAATGATTGAGACTGACAGGGCAGAGTTCAATAGGCCCAAGACACAGTCATTGAAAACTGATGACCGACAAAACCAAAAGTCATCTCTGTTCATTACAAAAAAGCTGAAATTTTTTTCCCAATTCAGATTTTCATTCAGTTACAGCCAACTTACAGCAAGTCATAGCTCTGTCATAAAATCCTTGTGGAAGCTATTCTTTTAATTAATGACATTTTTATTTTTGCTATAATGTTATTGAAAAGATTTGTTGGGGTTAATTTTTTACACCTGTAAGCATAATTTTGTATGTAGATTCATCTAGATGCAGGAGAAAGTGGAAATAAATAATGGCAGTATAGCTGGCTTTATGCTCTGATTGCCCTACTTGGCATCAGTCAAATCTGTCAAGGTTGTCTGTGTCCGACATCATTGTCGCAGAGTGGCTGAACTCACTGCAGTGCTCTCTCTATAAGAGCAGAGCAATGCATCTTCAAACTCACAGCAGTGGTGAACTCACTCAGTATGGCTATAAGCCTGTCATTAGCTTCCTTAGAGTTTCTGCAGTGGTCCCCTAGATTAGGTAAGGGCTTCATCTGTAGTCATGGTCAACAATAGTGAACAATGAGATGCTGTCTGTGTAGTAGTGTCCATAGTCAGTGCTGCAAACACTGATGTTGAAACATTACTTTAGCTTTTTTTCTGAAAGAGTATAGATCTGAGTGTTTTATTCCCTGAGGTAGATTTAACAGTCACAGTCTCAATTGGACTGACTCTTGTGCTGCTCATAGAGATGCTCTCACAGGCATTCAGACCAGCCAGAGTTGGGAGTGAGATTTGTTTTGATTCTTTCCCTCTTGAACCATGATGTTACCCTCTTGAGACCAAAGGTGGTTACCAATTTTTACATAAAGCGGTACTTCACTGATTTATACATCAAAATCTGTTTACAGGTCTTTTAAAGTTTTAAAGCTAAAGCAGTGGAATACTCTTTTAAACATTTTACCTGTGCCAATTTCTAAAATAGTAGGCCTATGCTGTGCTTGTTATGCCTTTTATGCTGTGCTCCAGACTACCACCACTACCACACACAGTAGGTATCAGGGCGAATCAAAGGTGAAGGCCAGGATCCATGTGATCACTCTGTTATGAAATAGTGGATACCACTGGGTTAATGTTTGTCTAAGATTCACTTTTGGAGCACAAAACCAATGAGTTGTATATTGTATCTTAAGATAATTTTATTTGGGAAAATTGTCTGTTGAGGGGGTAGCTATTATGAGGTTCATAACAGCACTGCAATGGCATAAAGTTAGAAGAACATTGTAAAGGGGCTAACAATTAACGCTAATGACACATAACTACAACGTCAATGGTTTGACGTTGCAGTTATATGTCCTATGTGTCCTAGCTGCTGAGCTTTGCTGCTGTCATTGCTCTCTCTTACCTTGTTTCCTGTCTCTCAATGGACCTTTGTTGCATGTCATAACCTTAAACATCTCTCCCTGCATTCCTGTCTGTATCTCTACTGTCACTACCAGGCAAAATGCTACTTTTAAAAGATGAAGTAAAAGATGAACCAATATTTTACCATGTTTTGACCCTTACTTTAATCATGAATCATAAACCATATTTCCAAATCTGATATTGTGGGAATACATGCAATGTATTGCTGTGGGGAGGATTTTTCCGCTCAGAGATATCATAAATGACTCACTGTAGGCCAGCCATAGAGAGTTCTTTTGAGTGTGCTCGAATGAATCAGTGACTTCATCCTCTAACAAGGGATAACATTACAGAGTGAAGAGCCTTGGACTTCTTCTCTCTGTCTTACTTGAGTGACTTGGCACAGAGCAAGGCTATGAACTCCAGCCATGTGTTAAACACAAGTCTGTCTCTTTGTGTGTGTTCACATCCATACAGTATGCTGTATATCTAAAACCACATGGTTAATGTATGCCCCAGTAATAGTACAAGTGGTATTTAAACAAAGAAGCGTGGAGAAAGGAGTTTATGTACAGAACAGATACATGTAATGCACCCCCTGCCTCACTGCCAAGTCATGTTGTCCTTTACTGTAGAGGAGACCACACAGAGAGGATAATTCACTGTGTGGATGGGTATACACTATACCCCATGTAGTTTCTTGTAGTTTCTTGTTTCCCCAAGCTATTTTATTAAACTCAAATGGTCTTTAAGAAACATGTAAAGACCATAAAGCTCTGGCTATATAGGATAGGCATGGCTGCATTTGCCATCTCACTGTGCAAAAGATGACTGTTTTAGGAACGATTTAGTACAGTTCTATGAAATCAGATACAATATTTGTTAAGACCTGGTATGTATCCATAACACTCAACAATGCCAGACCAGAGAGATTAGTTAAAGTGAAGTTTGACATGTGAAAACGCTTTCTACAAAAGAAAAAAAACATTTCACTTCTGAGCTGCTTCATCCCCCAGGTCTAATTCCTTGATAAATCTGGAACAAAATTCCCACTCCTATTTTCTTTTAACTTTCCATGCAATTATATATTTCCAAAGCCTGAGCCCCCCGTCAGTGGTCTAATGAAGCAAGCCTCATATAGAAAGACAAGCGCTTCATTGAAGTTGTTGCTCTCTATGCCAGTATCTCTATACTAGTGCGGCAACTGTTAGAACATCCCATCTGTCTTTCTCCTCATCTTTCCCACTTTCTGTCATCTCATCAACGTTGTTTGCCCACTTTTCTATCTTTTCACAAGCAGGGGAATTCTATACACATGTCCCCATTAGACAAGGCCCAGTGACCACAGGTCAGAGAGAGCCCAGAGACAATAAAGACGTTGAGGGGCCTGGGTCTAAGATCACGGGTCATATAGAGAATGAGCGCCGGGACCACTGAGACTAAAACACTGAACAGAGAGTCAAAGTTGGCTGAAAGGATGGAAACTGTATTCTCGCTCCAGGCGGGGAGATGCTATATACACTTGTGGTGAGTGTGGTCATGTTCTGAACTCTACTGAAGAGGGACAGAGACAGAAGGACAGAGATGAGAAGGGAAAAGGGGAAGTTATCTGATGATGCCGATGTCCTTTGGCTCATTAAACCCCTGTAGCCTAAAAAAAAGAGGCCATGCCATGATATCAGCCAAGCAAGCCTTTTCAGCGCATATACTTCAACATACAGTACAGCAATCACTCAGATGTGCTAATTGGTGTGGAAGTTATATAATTTTGCCACCAAATGTTGATTTAGAACCTGAACTCTGTTCCGAGTGCTTCAAAATTCACATAGACATATTGTTAGCTTTATACAAAATCCAACAGGACCTTTTCCCTTCTAGTGGTGTGTGCTGGCCAGGTTAGTAAGAGAGGATTAGGTCCTTTAGCCTGATTGTGCGTTCCTGGTACTGGCTGCTTTGGCCTTGACTGAGTCTTGTCTTGCTCTGTGCTTCACATGACTAGGAAGGTTAAGGGGCCAGTTATTTGCAATGGAGTCCTTTCAAAGTAGTATGGAGATATGATGAAGGAATTAATATATTTCCTGCATTATTTTTTGCTGTCACATGGGGAAATTTCATTTTAGTGAATCTGTGCAACTTGAATATCAGTAGAAGAAGCACAAAGTGCGTCAGAAGCAGGACATAAAAATTAATTAAAAAATATTAAATAGCTATTGCATCAATTTGCATGTTGCAAGTCCGAGTTCTTCAATTAAGGAATACTTATATTTATTTATTTTTTCCATGTAAGCAAAAAATGTATTTGGAGTTTAAAGGACTTTATTAAGCCTCCTCAAATAGCAGAACCTGACAGCATGGCACTGTCTAGAACAAAACCCAAATTCAACAACCAAAGACAGGAAAACAAAATCATCTGGACCCACAGTACTTTGGCTTTGAAACCTCAAATGATTCTTTTGTTAACCTTTGGACCTGGTAAAAGATGGCCAATTTAGGATTACATTTGGGATGAGGCCTGTTTAGCCATAAACACAATATATTCCAGGGCCATTTGTTTTGGGCATGCTTAAAGCTGTTTTATTCTTTATGAGAGTCAAAAAATGATACCACAACTTGCCACGCTAGAGAGAAATATGAGGCCGCAAACCACTGATATTTGAAACAAAGGCCACCCCAACACCTCTGTACCGCATCTACCTAGTCAGAGAGCATAAACTACATCAGTGTGGTTTTATGTCTGTCTGGACCTACACTTAGTCATTTGTTTTGGTCTAAAGTTGCAATAAACAGCCTGCAGAAGTAGTTAAGTGGCCTCAAATTCCAGCAAGTATATTATTCTTTGTAAATCAGTTTTTGCTTCAACCATCTTTTTTCCAATCTCTTCACCCTGAAGTGTTTTGAGCAATACCTAACCCTAACCCAATATTGTTTGCTGTTGTACGTTTGCTGAAAGATCAAGGAGTTATAGTTAAAATATAAAATTGGCTCATAAGCCAGCATAGTCAATCCAAACGCCACACTGGCAAAGACAGCTATAATATTTTGCTGAGCCTCACTTGTTTCAGGTAACGCAAATTCTCACAATGAGTCCAGAATGTCCTATTAATATTTTAAAGATGTTTAACAGTTTCCCTCTCATCCATATCTACTGTTAGTCCTTTCAATTGTCCTGCCATTGTTCTTGTGTGATGTTTGCTTTTATTAACACAAAATTTCCTCTTGGCATTTATGGATGCCATTTGTATTTTTCAAATGTAAATGGATGTACCTTTTTCACAGTGATGTATTTCCAGGTTCCTGGTCATGACAGGAAATATTGGCATCTCTGTATATTGAGGTTACATAACATACCATAGACAGACTTCAAATGAAATATTAAAAGAATGATCAAGGGTCAACAGAACAAATCAGAGGGATAATGTAAAGTCTTTATTTATTTTTATTTTCACTTTTGTTTAACTGAACTGACAAGCTTGTCATAATTATTTGCACCTCTAACACCACTCTCCCTTCTATACAGATGTGGACATCCTCCAAAAGTTGGGGCTCAAGGGAGAGAAGCCGTCACGCTCGGTGCCAGCAGGAGTCATTCCATTTAAGTCAGGGATCATCCTCAACCAGCGGGCGCACATTGAAACTCCATTGCGCTCCATCTTGCCAGCAACCATCTGGCCCAACTTGGCACTGGTCCTGAGTGTTCGTTCACACCGTGTTAACAGTGCTTTCCTCTTCACCCTTCTCTCAGACCGCAGGAAGCTTCTTCTCGGTCTGCAGCTTGCACCAGGCAATCTAGTCCTTCACACAGGACCAAACACTTCGGTTGCATTGCCCTATGAGCCCCATGATGGTCAGTGGCACCAGCTGGCAGTGGGAATTAATGGACAGAGAGTGACTCTATATGCCTCCTGCGGAGAGCAGAGTGTTCATGCAGACTTTGGGTGGGACAGTGAGGAGGGACTTGCTCCTGAGCTCCAAGGCTCCTTCCTGCTGGGGCGGACAAGCCAGCAGCAAGCCTCAGCACACTTTGAAGGAGCCATCTGCCAGTTTGACCTGGTCCCTTCTGCACAGGCAGCTCACAACTACTGCAGGTACATTAAGAAACAATGTAGGGAAGCTGACACATACAGGCCTAACCTTTCTCCCTTGTTGCCTATCCTACCACGAGAAACAAACATCACAGCTACCGCTGCTACCCCTAAACGCGGTGGCACAGAAATAGCTAGGAAGCCCACGAGGCTGAGCCTTGCCAGGAGCGTTGCTGCTGCTGCCTCGGCTGTCAGATATGTTGCCCCCACCCAAACAATAAAGCCCAGCTCTGGCACCATTCCTACACCCCTGCTGGTAACTGTGATGCCAGTCACAGTCCAGCTTGGTTTGGCCTCCCCACCCCCCAAGGCCAGGACTGAAACTGTCACAGCACCACTCAGGACAAAAGTACCCCTGACGAAACCAACAACACCACCAAACCCAAGAGCATCCACCTCTAAAGCTTCAAATGAGAAACCCTCCAAACCCACTCCCACAAATCCCATTCCTCATAATAGCCCCAAGAAGACAATTGCTGGAACAGACAACAAGAAGAAACCTACTATTCCAGCCGCTGCCAGTACCAAATCCTCTAAGATAAAGCCTGGCTCTGCCTTATCAGACCAAGGTGCAGTCCCAATAAAACCACAACCCACCACAGCCAAGAAAACATCTCCCAAGCCTAAAGTTTCACCATCTAAAGCCACTCCGTCCAAACCCAAAACCAATTCTGTCAAAGTTGTCCCTTCTAAACCAACGATATCCAAAGTCAATCCCTCAAAATCAACAAACTCCAAAACTACAACTGCTAAAACCCCCAAGCCAATCTCCAAACAGGTCATCAAACCAACAAAGCAAGCCAAAACCACCAAGACTCCAGTCACCCCTCGACCAACCAGGCCTTCATACAACCCAGTAACACCACCTGCTACTGATGGCTTTCAGAGCTGGGAGGTACCACCTACTCAGTTCTCCCTGCTGGCTGGACCTATAGGACAGAAAGGAGAAGCAGGCCCACCGGTAAGCACCTTTGGTCTGCTGAGTTGGTTCTTGAGTGTGTTTGTGTGTATGGCAAAAAACGCAAAGTAAGTAAATGCACAACATATGCATATATGTTCTTGAGCAGTCTTTTTTGACTTGTTTTAAGGGCTGACTAACACTAGATGCTTTAAAGATAGAAGGTGTCTGATAGACTGTCAGGGAACACAGAAGCATAGCAGTATAATATGGGCCCAGGCTATGGATGACTATAGAAAAAGCAGGATCGTTATGAAATAATTTCTGAAGCTGACAAAGTGCCAGTGTAGAATAGCTATTTTTACATAATTTAGCATTTTATACTAGCAGTAGGAAAGACAAAGTACACATATATGTTTGAGTTGGCAGTTGTGGGTGGTGAATTGGATGAGACGGTTTATATCAGGAAAGTTAGGGACATACCAGTCAGTTGGTCAAACCAGTGAAAGACCAGGTTTGATTCTAGTCCTCTGGGGAAAGAAATAAGAGACCACAGAGACATGTAGGTTAATGAGTCTCTATCTCCTTTCCCACACAGGTTAGAAATCCTACTTTGTTTCCTCCTTTCCTCCTCCTTCTGTGTACAGGACCCTCCAGGCTGGGTGTGACGTGTCAGGTCTGACGCCTTGCCGTCTCTGCACCAGATTCCTGTGTCATAGAGGGCTAGTGGAGGTCTCATGGACCTCTTTCAAAGCTATGTCAAGGGTCAAAGCAGTCAGTAAACACCATCATTCAGCTTCCCAATGCAGGCACATAGTATATTATAAGGAGCGGGAATACTGAGGCAAGCAGGACTACTTTCACCTTTTCTCAGTTGCATCTTGACTGACCACTTGAGATAAAATTCAGCTTCATAGTTGATTTTATAGTACACTGACTTCTTTACAGAAAATATACAAATGCACATTTGTGTTTTCAAAATGACTTTGTTAACTGCTTGGTAACATGGAGTTCATTTTTTCCCAAGTTGTCTGGCATAGACAAATGGTAAGGAGTTGTATCATGTTATAAGCAATGCATAATTATCTATGCAGTTCTTCACCTCCAAATATGGCCTGAGTAATCAGACCTCTATGTGTCCTCAGCACTTTCTGGGTGTGTTTATAATTGTATTTAAAGGTACCCTTGTGATTGAATAATCTTAGTGTAAAGTAGAAGCAGGGATGTGTGTTTGATACCTGTGCCTTTGTTATTCTTTGCAGTGATCTGTAATTTGCCATTGTAAATTGCAGAGTGCGGTGTGTCAAGGGTTGGCTAATTCACATCCACACTGATGTCCACACCAGACTTGACTGTCATTACAGTGAACCAAATTGCTGCCATTTAGAAAGCACTACCTGCAATCTCAATATGAAGGGCTTTAATCTCCCACAGAAAATAGATTGTAGAAGGATGATTAAATGAAGTTGTCAGGTAATTTACTGAAGGACTGTCCTCCTACTATGCCAAAAATACATTTGCGAATTTATGCCATATGTATATCAAATCACAACAATCTGAGAGTGGTGCTTTTAACACAAAACTGCCTTAATGTCCAATCATAGAAAAATCAGCATGTACTCCAGCTGTGGCTCAGTATTCAGAATCTGTGTAAAAGTTCCAGGCTTTACATTACATGTTTCAAACGTTTGTCAGGGTTCTGACTTTAATGATGTCATTTGACAAGATCACGCATAGTACATATACTAACATGTGCATTATTTACTTAGAGAATATATCAGGGATTGTGTGTGTGTGTGCATGCATGGATGAGTGCATGTGGGCATATGTACACATATGTGTGTTTCTGTGTCTCTGTCTTCTTTTCAGCATAGTTTTATTTCAAAAACACACCATGTATTACTGTCTCACACCTTCTTACAGTACACACACACATTTTGACAAATGTGAAAGTCAGAAGCCATTGAAAAGCATTATATTTATTGAGTTTTCAGCCAATATCTTTGTCATTCATCACTCTTACTGCCTAAAGACACAGTGGAACTGCTATTTGGACTTTGTTTCCACTGTGCCGATTCTGCATTCTGGCTGCCAGGAGAAACATCCAGTTCAGGCACAGATATGGCAACAGTTTTCCATGTGAAGCACCTTTGGCTCCTCACTGTTGCATTAAAAATGACTTCCTTTGAGATCTGCTCCACTGCACATCTGAATGTAATTTATATGTTCTGAATTTTTATGTGATCGCTGAAAGTGAGAGTTGGAGCTTTAATCTGATTAATTTTTAATTGGAGCTGTACTGGCTGTGAGCTTAAATTTAATTTAAACCAGAACCGACTTCATTGAAATTGTACCTGCAAGCTGCCTGAGTACTTAAGTGCTGCCACAAGTAGAATGCTTTTAAGCAGTTTTCTTTGAAATTGATAAAAAAAAAAATATAGGAGAATTTGCCTATTTGCACTGGGTTTTCCAGTAGTTTGTTGTTTGAATAATTTAATGAAAGTCAAAAGTAAATTTAATTGAAACAATCACAACACAACTCTGAATACATAATTCAGACTCAGTTGTCAGGTGCCACAAATCATGCCCTAAGTTCCTCATGAGCACAGTCAGCAAGTCTAAGCCTTTACCATCAGACTGTGTTTCAAATGTGGTGATAGGAAAATGATTGGTCATGTGGGAATTTCCTGAAACCGCTACATCACTAGCTAGACAGAATCCAACTCTCTTTGGTAGGAAATAAATACATTAAAGTTGGACATGTGCGCAAAGATGGGAAGGTCAGTAGGAATAAACAAACAAACAAGTGTAAGGAAGGAGAGCCAAAGCAGGGGGTGGAAGTGTAAAGATAGACAGGAGTGTGTGTTGATGTTGACAGGTCCTTAGGCCACCATAGCGCACACCACCTGTAACAATGGGGGTGGTCTCAACCTTGGAGGTCGTCCTGGAAGAGATGGCGGGGGGCCAATTATAATCTTCAGAGCGATATAAACCAGATCACAGACACACTGCTATACACAGGTAGCGGCTATGATCACAATAACCTTTAGACTCAGGCTTGCGTGTATACAATGTTGTTTTGAAGTCGTGATTTGTCTCTAAAAGTTCATAGCCTTGTGAAAGCTGAGATGAGGAAACTACAGAAAGGGTACAACTTTCACACTTCAACAACTATGCTTTATGGTCGATTCTGCTGCTCTTTTACTAGATCTTCATATTTATCAGGGATCTAATTTAACAGGATAGTAAAAATTCTTTAATGCATTTACTGTGAAGGAAACATTTTAAAAATGCCATATATAGCTTTAACGCAAGTTTACATCATGACCCAGAGCCCTACAAGTAGCTCTTGTTAGCTTGTGCACAGCACAGGACCTGTTTTTCCTCACCTCTTCTTTTCCTCCTTTTTGATGAAAAGAAAACGAACGAGCACAAGCCTGCTAAAACCTCACAGGGGATTGAGTGGCGCAGGAAATTACCTGTTATTTCTAGTGTTTCTATGGTTTCCTGCCACACAGGCTCAGAACGTCCTGATGGATAAGGCTGAACTCTCATCACCTTGAGATGGAATTACTTCAGAGGGAAAAGATGTCACTTTTTACCCTGCAGCCACTGTGCAGCCTGTCTGTGGAAACACACAAAGGAGTCTAAATGGCCTGGTGGTTTTGATAGAAGGAAATTGCTCAGGCATCGAATAGGATCAGCTGTATGGTATATGTCAGTATGCAACACTGACTAAATGCTCCCTCTCTCTCCAGGGACTGCAAGGACCTCCAGGAAAGCCAGGCCTGCCAGGCAAGAGGGGTCCTCGGGTAAATCTCTTTGTTTGCTTTCAAACACCTCCAGCCACATCAAACACACTTCCATTTGTAACCTCCAGAAAATATTTTATGTAATGTTCATCTCCAGGATTTTTTTAAGTTTACTGTGGGCATTTCTCTGTGTGCATGTGTGTTTGTTTGTATTTTTGCTACTGCTGCTGACGTACATGATGAAAGCTCAAACACAAACAGTCAGTAAATCACCCACTTGTCAGAGAGATGACTCAAAAAAGACAGACAGACAGGACAGAGAGGACTGTATATGTGTGTTCCAACCTAGAAGGCAAAGTCCCGGACCATTTTCTGAAGTTACAATAATAACCTGCCAAGCCAGTCTCCCACATCACTTTAAATCCCTCCCATCCTCCAGCTGACACACACACACTCTGACATACTCACACACAAAGTTTTCCTATGCAGGCAGATTGACCATATTCAGCACAGGGCTGCGAGTGCTGACCTCCCACCCCTCAGCATAAACAGGAAAGCTCCTATAAAGACGGCCTTTCAAAAGACTGCCTGTGCCACAGGATGCCTAATAAAAGCACTGTAAACAGACAGAGAACACATGGCTCCACTGGACTTTCTTCTTGTCACTGAGCTGTTGCAGCAGGCTGCACCGACACTTCATAGGAATCCCATTCTAGGCTAATGAAAGGCCTCTTTCTCAAACGCAGTTAAATAGATATTGTCTCATTTGTGGATCATCTTCGAGGAATTCTGGCTTTTCCTCCATAATTGAAATTTGCTCAAAACTTCTGTCACGACCAAATACCTGCAAAAGTAATGCCATTCCCATCAGCCTTCTAAGCTTTGTGTTTATCACTATAATGCAAATGTTAGCATGCTAACATGCTAAACTAAGTAAAGAACATGGTCAACTTTATAACTGCTAAACATTAGTACGTTAGCGTTATCATTGTGTGCCTTTTAGCATGCTGATGTTAGATGTTTTTACCTCAAAGCTCTGCTGCATGCTAGCATGGCTGAAGACTCTTAGTCTTGTTTTATATAGCCTATTACAGACTATAGACGCCTCTGGCTATTTATTTTTCCAATTTTATTAATAGACAAACATCACAAACAAACAGTCCACACAATAGAGTAATCTAATCTAAATGTGTTTATCTATTTATATGTTTTTAAGTATTACTTACTGTTTGTGTCTGCCTGTGTGTCAGAGACTCTTAAGCTAAAGTCTCTGTGATCCCCCACCACTATAGATGTATAAGGAGGTCTTTGTCTGGCTCTAATTAAAGCTATTTAAGCCCCAGCAGCACCTCCCAACCCGTCTCTAGTAGCAGTTCCACAAAATCAGCCCCACTTAGGTGGATTTCTTATGATCCGAATAAAACTTACCTGGAATGAAACTTTAATTGGGCTTAAAAATCTAAGTGCAGAGCTGTGTGAACTTGGTCAACCCAAGTATGTAAGTACTGTATAAGTGGAACTATTTTTGTGTGACCAAGCAGCAACTTTTGTCAAAATATTTGCCATAATTACCTTGAGGGTCTTCAAAAGAATTTCTCTTTTCAAGACTAGCAAGTAATGAATCAACTTTTCTTACATATTTACAGCCAAAACTACTGTTCCAAATATGGACTGCTGCACAATTTACATCTTAGGTTGGAGCCTAGTTGGGTTTGGACATACAGTTTCAACTTGGTAAAGAAGCTATGCCTGTCTCAAACTTCATTCATCAGCAATACAGTCTATGAGTATGTATCGACTAATCACCTCATACTGATTTACATCCTGGTGTCTTAGACGTGGCCTTTGTCAACCACAGCAAACCAGCTGTTGAACAGGCTATGGCATTGTCAGTGGAAGCGGTTGGTTTGCAAAGTGCAAACAATAAAAACAAGCCTCTTCAATAAAAAAGCAGTTGTAAAGGCCTTTGATTTTGATGCCACTTTAACTGGGGTCACAAGCAAACACGCCGTCAGTGTCTGACTCTAACCTCACAGTCATTTTCTTTAACGCACACACAAGTACATACCAGCAATCTCATACATGCTACAGCGCTAATCCCACGCCTGTGAAGCACAGACATATGTGGTTGTGTTTATGACCTGCCTACATAAATAGTGAGACAGATTATGGAGCTTTCCTGTAAACAAAAGCATTTATCAAGTTTAATTGCTGCTGCCATGCATGTGTGTATGTGCAAACACTGTGCTGCATACTTACTTACACACTTGCAAACACACACACTCACAAACACATGTTCATGTCCAAATTCTTCCCTCTTGGCCAGATATGAGTGTGGTTTCAATTTGGGAAAAGATAATTTACTTTTTGATCACTGAAATAATTAACTCCAAATCTGATTTCACGCTGCAGGCTGCTTAAGCTGCAGGCTCGCAGGTGGCATGGCATGATTTGATCACAAGCATCATCTCTTTTATGTGGAAACTAAATTCCAGTTGCAGTTTTTTTTGCTGCAGAGAGCCATTTTTTGCATGACCTTCCGTAGCCTTGGATTACTGGAAGTCTGTATGATGACACACAGAGCACCATTGAGCCCGCCAAGCACCACCCATGAACCTTGACCTCTGATCCCACACATGTGAGTGTGAGACGCCATCGCTATGGCAACCGCTGTCCTTACAGAAGCCTTTGCTAGGTGTCATACGTGAATAGTCAGGATGAACGCTTTTGAGTCTGTTTGTAGGTGTATAATGACTGTGGTGGTGGTAGAAGGGTGTGAGAGGAAATGTGGGGTGGATGCATCGCGGGTACACAAGCCTGTATCTATCTGAAGACTGGCTGCATGTATTCGTCTGGAGCCTGCTGGGTCAAAAGGGTCTTTGTCCGAGTGAAGAAAATCTCTGTCATCCATCTCTCCTCAAGCTTTTCCTCCAAACCACTCCTCTGCCACTAAACAAAATCCCCCCACCTTGCTTCACCTGTATGTAAAGCTAATGGGCTGATGGGCATTTCATATAGAAACCTGGAAAACCTATAAACTATAAAGAACTTTCAAATGAGTAAAGGCGTTGAGCTCTGCTTAGGGGCAGTGTGTTGGGCTGTTGTGGTAACACCAGGCGACAGAACAGCTTTTTAAGGGTCTGTATAATCCACACTGTAAACTGTATATATGGATCTCTCCTCTGGAACATTACTGTAATACGCTCCAGGACAGTAAAAACCACAGACTTCAATTTTTGCAATCCCCCTTTGAGCACTTTAATAAATGTTTTAATACCAGGTTTTAGATGTTTGGCATAAAGTTAGCTCTAGGTTTCCGTCGTAATTTTCAAACTTGTAATGGCCATTATGAACTATTGCTGTTATTGTTGTAAATGCCTAAATAATACTTTGGATTACTTATTATTTCCTTTTCCATATACTCTGGTCATGACATGATGTATTCAGTTCTAAAAACTTTGGCTTTTGATGCAAATAAATTTATATGGTTGATTTTTTACCAGCACAGCTTAATTCATTCACCCATCTGCTTCTGTTATTATGAAGGCTTACTGTAATTAATGTGGCATTGGGCTGCAAATTCTGCTCTTTATGCTCAGCTATAACAAGGCATGCTATTGTTACTTTAACAAAGAGGGAATATATTCTTGAATCCTTAGAGGCAAAGTTTAAAATGCATGTGTGCTGACTGGTATTTCTACTTATAAAAAACATCCAGTGGATTTGCATGCTTTTGATCTAATGTTAATTTATCAGACATTGCCCCTTTGAGTTTCACTTGGCAAGGCATCATACAGAGTGTCTTTTATCTTTAATATGGTGAGTATATACATTTAAACATGTCTTTTACAAGTGTGTTGAAAGTCAGACAATGTTTAAAGCATAGCCCATTAAAAGGGCCCATCTAAAATCTTCTGTGTGGGAATGTAACCTTGGGAGTGTTGTCATGCATCCAGATTTAAGATCCACAAGTACACATATAGCATTGCTTGGCTTTAAGTTGCACATATGGTGTTGATATAGATTCAAGGACAGATATTTATGTACCTCAGCGCAGGCAGCACGCATGTTATCATAACATGAAGGGGCTATCATTTTTTTTGATTTGGACGATTTTGTCTGAATAGTGCTAGCAGCATTATTACCACAGGAACCGCAGTGACGCCCTGAATTGCTGTTCAGATGTTGGTGGGTTTTCATTTGATAGCCCTCAGCTTGTGTGTGCCCCACCCTGGTCTTCTCTAATTAGACACCTGTTGTGCGAGAAAGGAACACGACATAGTAGCAAGAGCATAGTACCAAGTGTTTGTGCCAGCCTGTGCCTACCAGTGTACTGCCCACACTGCGGTAAACCGCGGGGTTAATTTTGAAGCATGTAATTCAACCATGTCTAGTTTGTTTAAGTTTATTTAGGGCACAACAGTGTCCCTTAAGACTGTCTGGACACACTAACTCTCAAGGGATCTGAATACAAACTGAAAATGATAGGGGAAGAGAGTGAGGAGAGGAAAAGAGGCAAGATATTTAAAACTTAAGAATCCTTGACATGAAAATATTGTTATTTGGAAAACATAACAAATTAAAGATCAGATTTATGATTATTTCAGATTCAAAACATCAATTTGGAGTGTGGAATGTGCTTTGATTCACACTGGAGATAACACACACACTTAGCAATGTCCTGTTCATTCATGAAGAGCCCTGTCTCAAGTGAATCAGACGTGACTGTCATCAAAGCACCCTTTGACAGGAAGAGCAGTTACAACAGAGGCATTTATGTTGTCATGTCTGCACCCGACCAGTATGTCTGAGTTTGAACATTGCTCAAAGGGCTTTTTTGTTGAGCTGTATAACCCGGCCCAAACCCCAGATTACTTTTTTTTTCTCGGTAGAATAATAGAGAGAGCTGTCTGTCTGGGTGTTGGTAGATGTTATTTTTGATGCTGCAGAACAGTTCGCTAACATAATGGCTTCCTGATTTGTTTAGACAGACCTTAGTGAAACCTGCTCTTAAAGCAGTTGTGGCTCTTTTTCCGCCCTCTCTGACTCGCTTGACCCTTGACCCACTACAGGGGTAGGTTAGGGGCCCAAAGGTGCCAAATCACGTGGAGGGCAGGAGTGAGGTCAGAGATCCACAGGAAAAAAGTCACTCAGGAGAAGAGAAGGTACATAGACAGACAGACTGACTGACTGTTATATATATATATATATATGTATATATATGGAGACGTAGCGACAACGCTCTTTGCTTCTGTCTGATGGACAGGGAGCAATGGTTCACATTACCAGTATGCTGCTACTGTAGATCTTGCTTTGTTTGCTTTCAGACACAGTTGTGTTCATTTTTTTCAGTAATAGCCAATGCTGACAGAAACACACACCAGCAGAGGAATTCAAAATGTTATGATGTTAGATGATCTGCATTACTCATTATCATGCTTGGCAAATGTGTGTTTGTGTGTGTGTATGTGTGGAGGGGGGTGGGCTGTGGAGTGTGAGGCAACAGGGGGCAGGAAAACCACATCCATATGGTGAAGTAGCTCCATTTTCCATAAGCTTCTACCCCCAACACCAACCCCAAATACCTCACACATACACACACACACGCACAGCTGATGTATAGGAAAATAGGTTAAAGAAGCATGAAGGCTGAGGTTCTCCAGACAAACTCCCCCTTCACCATCCACCCCACCATCCCACTTCTCAGGTCCCATTCACTGTAGCAAAGCCACAGTCTGCATCAGCTCTATCCCAATATGAACACTGATTGAGGTCTAAATCACTGTTTGATTATGTTTTCCTCTCTCTGGCTTTTCCACAGGGCGCCCCTGGTCCCCATGGAAACCCTGGCCGACAAGGTCCACCCGGGCTCAAGGTATCTTACACACTTAGTCTAACTCATGATCACAAGTGAGCCTTTCTTTTCTTTTTTTTGCCAGAAGCCCGGGAGCCACATTGATATTTCCAAATGAAACTATTACATTATGTACATGCTTCTTCTATTAATTAATCTTCTCTTGCCTCGTGAACGTGAATGACAATCTCATGAGGATGAGGATGTGTAACATTTAAAATTATTCAATATCAGCTGGAAAACATAAAGCGCAACAAGGGTGATGGAGCTTTATGGCTGAAGAATCAGGGTCATCCAAGTTCACTGAAGTGCAGCAAACACCTGGCACTTTGAGACACTCCAAACACCACAGCACTTAATACTGAAGAGCTGCTCCACTGTATCACTTTAACATGTGTGCTGCAGAGATGAGCGTCAGGAATCCCATTTATATTTAATGTGCATTAAGGATTTTCAGATTCTTGGAGATCTGCTCGGTTTAAGCTTCAAAAATGTGTGTATGTTTATGCATTTATATAATTTTTCTGCTAGTCTCTGTGCTACCACTGCAACTCAAGCGGATAGAGAAGAGAAGGGTGGTTCAACACCAGGGGAGTTGAAGTGATTTATCAGACCTCCAGGGAAAGACATTATGAGTCGGAAAGTGAGAACTACATATAAATCTGTCTAATTTTAACGTGTGAACAGGAGATGACCCTACCCAAGGCAGATTTTCTATGTCCCTCACCTGATTGTCTGGACTGATGTATGCTTTAGCAAACAACCTTGACCTCTGGCACTGTGTGCTCAGAGTACATAGTGTACTTAAAGTGCATTATAAAAATGTCTTGCATAAATGACAACTGTGCAGCTGTATGTGACACTGCTGACCCCCAACACAAGAGTCCTGACCTCCCTAGGTCACCCAAAGGGACTGTGTTTATCCTCGTCTCCCTTGTGTAATTTATATGATTCTGCTCTTTTCCTTTTCCACTGAGTTGCATTCTTCACTTTTTATAATCATCTTCTAAATAGTTTACCTTAACATAAAGATGGGGGAAAACTCTTTGTTAAATCCATGCAAAAAACAAAGTCAAAGTGTAACAATAACAGTTTGTGGTTTTACGGGTTATGTGCCAGAATCTTTCTTGGCTGGGAGCAGGGACTTCCTGGAATGTGTAGGAAGTCACTATGCCTGGCCAATATTGTAATTAGTGAGCTTTATAGGCGCTAGTTAGTGGATTTTGTATTCAATTTTGTTTTAGTATTTCCAAAAAGGTTAAGCCAAGACGCATATTAAATAACCATATAAAAGTCACTGGGTCAGTTTTGGCTGGGAACCTGTTGTGTCAAACCCTCTCTCCAAATTATATATATATATATATATATATATATATATGTATATATATATATATATACATATATATATATATAAAAACAAACATGCCTGAGTACTCAATGGAGTGCAAGCATTTCAGCATATTCTAGACAGAGTGGTGCAGAGCAGGCTTCATCTACCTGGCAGGTGTGTTGAGAGTATCATTCTGGTGTGTTTGATGTCTCGGGGGGTTCACTGCAATCTTTGCTCTTTCATCCTTAATAAATGAAACAAAGTTGTAAATAGCAGGGGTCCGTGGGGAGAGAAGGAGTCAGCACTCAGTGTAATTTCCGATCCATAGCTTTGATGTGCTGAAGCCCCGTTATTGTTACCTGCTGACAATGAAGCTTGGCGTGCGTAACTGGAGGGGCAAATAATGCGGTGTGTCTAAGAAAAGCAGCTGCACAGATTTTTATATGTGGATTTATCAGTCACATGGTAACTCAGTCCTATTCATTTTTTTTATCAATTGTAGCTTCCTATTATCTAGTGTGGGATTTATAGAGGATACCTTTTGTAGCCTTAACCTTTTCCTCAGTCCAAAAGAAAGGTGTTGGCCAGTGAAATTATTTTGTTAATATAATTGTTTGTCAGATACTTTCAGAGATTGAAATAACTGACGTGAAGTTGGGTGATTTGAACTCATACAAAGTTCACCTTTGTGTTTTTCTTTTCATCAGGGGAGAAAAGGAGACCCTGGTATCTCACCTGGGCCAGCACCTAAAGGAGAGAAGGTATTATGTGCCCCCCTTTCCTCCTGCATGCTACATTAAGTTATAACAACCTGCTGTTTAGCAAGCTCCTAGCACATTTATGATTGCTATATGTGCAGCCAGTCATTGTTGTTTTACTGCCTTATGTCATTCTCATTGTGTCCTAGGGAGACTCAGGGATTATTGGTCCAGTTGGAATGACTGGCCAAGAAGGTCGGAAGGTAAGACCTTTAACAAATTTCATACAATTAAATGAAATTCAGTTGTTCTTAAATGCTGGCCATAAGCCCTGCTTCCCAATTAATCTGAGTGGGTATAGTTCCGATTCTGCGAACATTGAATAGTGAGACCCTTGAAAAGTTTGGGAAAGCCCAGGAAAAAAAAGTTTGTGTCCATTGTGATGTTTCGTAATGCATCAAAGCATATGTGTGTGTGTGTCTGTGTGTGTGTGTGTGTGTATGTGTGTGTGTCTGTGTGTGTGTGTGTGTGTAAACCCACTCATCTCTCTAAAGCTCTCTTCTCGTCTCCTTCTTAATTTTCTCCATCTCTCTTTCACCATTTGGACTGTCCTCACTATTTCTTCACATATGTGTTCTCTGGATCTAGCACAGAGGGGTCTTAATGTCGACAGGAAGGATGTCATGAGGGATGAAGGGGAAGGTTTTTGGCATCAGGGAAACAAGGATGGGCACTAAAACACAAAATTACCAGTGACTTTTACTTAAGTCGCGAATTTGAGTGTATTGAAGAAAAAGTGGGACAGAGGTTATGGTAGACAGTATAGACAGTAGTGTAACAAGCACGGACCAAGAGTTAAGTCTAAGAGGAAAGCCTCAGTTGTGTATGTTCTGTATTCACCATTGATTGCATGCATTCTTGCATGTGTGCTTGTCAGTGTGTGTGTGCCCATAAAACAGACATCAATTAGATACAATACTGCAGTGATTCTCAAGGGGTACTTCTGCAGTTGGCAGGGGGTATGTGGGAAAATTGTACAATGGCTGTTCATTTTCTTAGCTTACAAGCTTGCTAACAAGTTAGTTAGCAACCTAGCAGAGAAGTGTGAACGGTAAAATAAATAAAAGTAAATTTACTAATTTGGCAGACTCATTTGGCAAAAGTGATGCTTAATGGTTGAAATATTAGATAAAAGCAATGAATAAACTTTTCAAACAGCTATGTAAAATAATCAAGCCACTTGCAATTGGCACATTTGGAACATGACAGATGGCGTTGATGAAGGGGCACTTGAGTTTTATTTGACAGGTCTGTGGGTGTATATCAGACAAAAAATGGTTTGGAACTACTGCTATTTAGGACATGATTACCAAAGCTGTATAAGGTAAAAATAACCTGTTTCACCTTTTCTTGAACAATGAGATGTAAACACATGTCTCATGGTGGCAGAAGAAGATCTCATAAACTGCTTTCAGTCACATTATGTATCAAATGGAACTGAGCTTGCATTTCAAACAAACGAGACGAATTAGTTGAGTAATTGAATATAGCAGGTAGATTGTATGCATTTCAGCAGAGGTGTAAAGGGCCTCTGCGTGTATTCACTGTCTTCCCAGAGCCACAGTGATCTGTAACAGAGTGTCGGACTCTAGTTGGATGGCTGCCTCAAGCTTAACATATGGCTTTTGTTAGGAGTCTGCTTTTCTCTGCATGTCTCTGCGTCCATTTGTATGTCTCTGTCTCTCTCTTTTTTCGCACACACAAACTTATAATGGAAAATGTAACGCTGATGGAAAACATATACAGACTTCTTTCAAGCTAAATGAGTATTGGCAGTGATTTAACGGCCCATCAGAAAAGTTAGACAGTCACATGTGAATCAGCGCTGCAGATGACAGTGTAGAGGTCCGGACAGCTGATGGACCTCTCATACTTCTCTGGGATGTCTATGCTGTGATGAGAAATGCAGACACTTATGAGGCCGAAAGGTCCATTGTAGCTGTTCTTTAAGAGTATATCAGAATGACGTCACATCCTAATGTTTGGGAAGTTTTTGCTATGGCAACTTCATCAACACACACTCTGATATCATCACAGCATGTCTCAGGTATTGGTCAACGAACCTCAGACACGGTGACTGTAGAGGAAACTTGTTAAATTAACCACAAGGAGGCAGCTTCCTTTCCGTACACAAACACAGGACAGCTAATTAGTCTGTGTTCGTCCGGTGCTGAAAACAATGTAACTTTTCACAGGTCTCAGCTGTGCTTCACGCCAGTGGTTAATGAATCTTGATGCTACATGCTTACACATGGCACTACTATGACAGAGATGTGAGTCACCGTCCAAACTGTGCTGAGGTAGCACAGACTGTCTAGAAACAGGCTTTTTTCTGTTCTGCTCCTTTTTTCGGTAAGCTCAGGTGGAAAGTCCCAGGCGTGTCCTGTCCTGATGCAGGTCTCCACTGAGGCCTGCTGCAAGGTCAATACAATATTGAAAAGCAATGATGACTTTCACTGCAATTACATCACAGTGGTGGGCCACCGTGAAACACCCATGTGTTGTTTCTTCCTCTTCATACCTCTCTAGCAGTTTGACTTTGGCTCTGTCTCGCTTGCTTGGCTCGTTACGCTGAAGCTGTGGTTTAGGAAAACGGGACAACGGCAGCTTTTCCTCTGTTCTGCTCTGTATTTTTCCCTTCCACCTTTTCTGCCTCCCATACACACACACACACACACAAGCACACAGAGAGGCTCTTTATCAGCCTTAGCTTGACACTTCAACCGGGAATTCTGGAATTTGGCTGCTGGTTTTCCATGGAAATCTTTAATGGAGAAAGCAGGGGTGCTTTGAACCTGTGATGGGAGAGTGTGATTTTACACCGCCAGACAAGCAAAGCATGTTCCGCTCTGTACAACATTTGTTCTACCAAGCAGATGCTGAATGGCTTTTCAGTATGGTAGCCAAGGTCAGGGAGAGGGGACAAACACAGGGCCAAACCTCAACTACAAGGCCACATTACAAGCCACACGTCTCACCTTACTGCATCCATCCTTCTTTCCTTTATGTCTATTCCCACCGTTAGTTGATCTCTCTTCTCTTTTTGTATCTTTCACACTATGATTGCTTTTAGCCAAGACACAGAACAGTAGCATTGTTAGTTCAGTAGCAGGGGTTTAAATCATAGACTGTATATAAAAATGGACATAGTGTCCCTGATGTCACCCATTGCGTTCTGAAATGCACATTCTTACAGTTTCTGATAATCTGGTTTACTTCTTAGCATCTATAAAAAGAAATGCTGGTCTGAGCACACTTTGAGTTTGTACTTGCCACTTACTACTTCTGTTTGCTTTGGTTGATTTGTTTCCTCTTCATGTTATAATTGAAGGAATAGTTTGGAAAATACACTTTCTTGCCAAGAGTTAGATGAGAAGACCAACATGACTCTTGTCTAAGTATGGAGCTAGAGTCAGGATGCAGTTAGCATAGCATAGTATAAAGATGTCACTGCGCAGGTAACTTCCCTTAAAACCAAAATGGTCTTATTTACATTTCATTTCAAAAATGTTATTAGGCCAGTGGTACAAGCAGTTCTGAAGACTTCAACAGCCAAGAATCACAGTCAGAATCAGCTTTATTTCCAAGTAGGTTTACACATACAAGGAGTTTGCTTTAGTGACATGGTGCATTAAAATAAACATAAAGAGAAACAGTGTTGTCCCAAAAGGTCAGTTAGAGCATCATTATGCAGTTACACTACAGTTAACTAATCAATTAGCACTTATGTAGACACTTCTGTTACGCTACATTCTGGGAAAATATGACCATCTTGAGATATATTATGTTGGCTCCATGAGCTTTTCACATATGTGCCATGTGTTAGGATTTCACAGTCAGCGATAATCCTAATTGTGGATAGTCCAGTTGCTATTGCTACCTAGATTCTATACAGATAATTTTCCTTCAAACTAAGTCTAAAAAATAGTTCTCCTAAAAAGAACATCCTATTAATAAAAAGTAGAACCATGTACCGTAACCTCCTTCATCAGTTTCCTTCATTTAGGAAGACCTGCTCCAAACCAGCGTCTCCATTTAGCTCCTACCCGCTGTTCAAACTAACAAATCCACATGCTCAGCATCATTGTAATTATGGGAGAACTCAAATCAACCATCATTTTCTCTGCATGTTTCACAAGAAGAACAACAAATCATTGCTCTGTCTTCCACCATGCTAGTAGTTTAATAGTAACAATGCATGCAAGCAAACATATTTTTCCGCTGGATAGATTTCAAGCCAGTTGTCTAGTCAGGTTCATGCAGTTGTTTGTTACGTCTAACCCCGCCAGACGTCCGCGTGAAGGGTTTATGTTTTGCTGTACATGCAGCACATGCATGGAGCCAGACGATTGCTCTGGGCAATCATCTGGCTCCATTCTGTAGAGGAAATTTGGAGAAAGACGGGTGGAAAGATAAAAGCAGAGATTAATGAGGTGAGTGGGGTATTTCGGCTACCAGGGTGCAGTCCAGTGTAGTTACACTGTGGAAGACACATATTCAGCATTTGTGGTGTACAGCTGTAAACAGACATGAGGCCTGTGCGCATTTGAACACCCACAAAGTGTGTGTAAAGAGTAGCTGGTAACGAGTCAGAGGAATGACATGTCATCTGCAGACGCAATGTGTCTTTTATTTTATTTCTGCCAAAATGCGCTTAAAGCTCCCTGGGGTACTCCTCGGCTTAGTGGGGTAGGATGAGGAGGGCGGTACTTACAGGGTGCTACCGGGGAGCTGTTGTAAATGAAAAGCATTCTGGTGGGTTTATCTGATTGAACACACATGCTTGTTAAGCAAGTGGCGTTGTAAACACAGGCGGGCCGGTGGGAATGGCCGTTCTCATTAGTAAGCTCATAATAAGTGAGATAAGGATCTGAGATGTTGTAGCTGGGGTTGGATAGCTATGGTTAATACCCAGGAACCAGTGTGCGTGGGTGCGTGCGTGTGTGTGGCTCGTGGACCCCACAGCACAGCTTGGGAACTTAAGCCGCTACACATGTTTGTACTATAAGTAAGCCATGTAATAAGATGACGGTGTACATGTATCTTTGTGGGCACATGTACATGCCTTGAGAATGGCTTGAAAAGTGGAGAACTGGATGGAAAAAAGAAATCACCCTAAAGGAGAAAATAATGGTCTAATGGCAGCAGATGGATCATCAGATTCAAACACATGTAGGAGAGTCAGACAAACACACATTCATCAACACGCTATAACTGCCCAACAGGCCAACTTCACAACAGTTCAATATAAAGTGGTCACACACACCATGTGTCTGCATGTGGATCCATCCCAGTTCTCTTCACAACTCTGCCTATCAACAGTGCTTTCAAAAAAATATGGAAAACACACACTGCGTTTCTGCTTTGTATTGCTTTGTGAGGTCTGTCAGCACCTGGTGACATCTCTGTTTGTTTTATGTGTATTACTCATGCATTTCCATCACAGCTCCAAGGTTCTCCTCCTAGTGGTCTTTTGATGATTTGCAACAGATGATGTAAGGTGATAGTGAGACAGAGAAGTTTTCCAAAAACTAGGATTTATCTTAGATACAGTGAGAATGGTATAATGTGTAAGGATGTGGTCTGTGAATAGAAGTATACATATTGCATAACAAATGTAATGAAACACAGTTGCTGTACCTATTTAAGTACTGAACGTGTGGTATAATGCTGACAGAGGCAGTTTAAAGTGCTGGTATGAAGGTGTAAGCCAGTGAGAGTGATCATGTAACATAACGAGAAGAGGGATGCTGTGTCCCTTTCCCCTGCTGCAGTCAGATGACAGGGCTAAAAGATGGTTTACAGGAACTCAAGGAGTGTTGGCTTGGTACTCTGGAGATGTGGTTTAGGAAAACGGGACAACAGGAGTCTTTCCTTTCTTTGCCTTTCTGTTTTTATTTAATTTTTCCCCTCTTTCCTTTCCTTTCTCTCTTACTCTCTCACTCTATCAAACTGTGGTCTGGAAAGGCATGCGTTCCCACCTTTGATTTAGTTTTTCTTGCTGTTTATTGGGGGGTCTGTGTTGCTGGAGTCAGCAGAACTGTCGGGCTGTCTTCTGTGTTGTTGTCCGCTCTGCAGACAGAAGGGGGGACCTGCTACAGTATCTGACTCAAACAGGAAGGCATTTATATCCTCAACATGCCATGATCCTGGCACAGCCTCTCCAAGCACCATTTCTCAGTGAACACAGCTTGTGGAAAGTCTGATCCCTTGACAGAAGGGCAGATTGATTCCTTGCATATGGCACTGAACTTGTCTGTCTGTTATCGTAAACATGCATATTTTATTCTGCACAAACCTCCACTTATCATTCCCACAGGTTTTCCTTGTCTGTTAACTGTTTTAGATGTTTTTCTTGCACCTCTGCATTATTTTATACATTTAACTCACCTCACATTTTTCATGTTTTTCCGTTTAGGGACAGAAAGGTTACCCTGGTCCACCTGGACTCCCTGGAGAGCCTGTAAGTATCTTTCTCCAGATACTTTCTCATTGCTTTGATCCTTGTTGTCACTGCTGTTTTAACACATCATCCATTAATAGTAATATTAATGTATATGTTGCAACTCATGTCAAGATAATATAATGTTGTTCTATATTATTTTACAGTGTATTGTAAAACTCTTATCAGCACCCCATTGCCTATACCTCATGCATTTGCTGTCATGAGTGTCTTAATAGTGTTTGCTCTTATGATGTCCGACATTAAGGCCCTTATGGATGACAAATCCCATATGTTCTTATGTCCCACTTCATTATTTATAAGCCCAGTCTTCATCCACTCAGTCTGTGTGTGTGTGTGTGTGTGTGTGTGCGTGCGTGCGTGCATGCGTGCATGTGTGTGTGTGTGTGTGTGTGTGTGTGTGTGTGAGCGCGCGCACCAAGCATACCTGCAGTATAGCCAGATTAGATTAGCCTGTTATAAAGCACTGGTGAGGACAGACATCTGGCCAAAGTGCTGTGCTACAGCGATGCTCTCCAGGATATCAGAATGTGATGCCAAAGAGAGAGAAAATAGAGAGAAGAGAAACAGGAACAAGCCAACTGGGCCAACAGTGATAGACTCATGGCTATTACACTGCAGCTTTGGAGAAAGTTTTCTTTTGTCTGACTTTCTTTCCCTGCCATTTGTCATTTAACTTTTGGTCTCACTCCTACAGCATTTTACCTCAATGCTCTCTTAATCTCAAGTCAAAGTCTCTTCCTCCTCTATATCTCCTCTTTCTTTAAACTGAGGAAATCCATTCAATGGATACTTTTATTCGCTGCCACAAGTGGGAGGAGACTCTGACTCTGGTTTAGTCCAGCCCAAAAGAACTATTTTAAGTATGGAGCATCCAGCCTCGTGTCCAGAGCTATTTTCAGTTAGGCTGGGTCTTACTACAACTACTGTATTAAGGAAAGGCCTTAGTCATGGAACAGAGTGGAACATTCTCCTTATTGTCACACAATTTTAAGTAAGTCCCTGTTCTCAGGGTGATGTCACCAGCGCAGGGATTTCCCGCACTACTCATCATGGAAGAGTACTTTTTCTCTCTCACCATCATGTCCTTCCACTCTGTCCATCCTCAGACACCCCCCTCTTTCCCACAGAGCTGCTGCTGATGATGATCACGGCTCTAGCCGTGAGTCTGAATCATCCTAACACCAGTGACAGAGTAATAACCACAACTGTTTGGCAGAATGGACTCTCCAGCTATTGAGAGCAAAGGCCAGCTGGTGTGCATGAGTGTCGATGATTCTTTGTTACTGTAATCCACCATGAGCTGCGCTAAGAGCCCGTCCTCACTGCTGGCTAGTTAAACATCCAAACCTTAGTCTGCCAAATTCTTGTCTGGTTTTAACTGGTTTCATTATGCACTATATTTATCCAGAAGAGGGAATGGCAAGCAGTGCACATTGCTCTACGTCCGGAGCATGTCAAAGGAGGTTATACATGAACACTTGTGCTGGAACCAACCTGATTCTTAACACACACACAGACATAAAACAAACTCCTAATTAGCTTCTATGGTCTATGCACAGGCCAGATTTGAAAATCATGTTGGAAAAAAAGCAGTAATCATGTGTCCTGGTATCCAACAGATACCCTTTCTAAGAATGGGCGATACACAGTGATGGAACACTATATACTAAAGTATATTTACTCAAGTACCGTATTTAAGTACCAATTCGGAGAACTTAATTTCCATTTTTTGGTACTTTATACTTCTTCTCCACTACTCCTTCACTTGTTACTTGTTACTTTGCAAATTAAGATTTTAAATCTGAAAAATATGATCATCTTATAAAATATTCCCTATTGGTAAATTAAAATACAGAATAATAAAATACTTGTGGCCCTGCGATGGACTGGCGACCTGTCCAGGGTGTACACCGCCTTTCGCCCAATGTCAGCTGGGATAGGCTCCAGCCCCACCGCGACCCTGCACGCAGGATAAGCGGCTGACGATGGATGGATGGATGAAAATACTTGTAATAAACTCCACATTGGTAAATTACAGCAGTAAAATAACTTACTTTACACAGAAATGTATCATTAATAGTAAGAATAATTTATTTTAAATTAGATTACATTCAAATGTATTGTCAGCATACACAGTAAGTACCAGTAGAACGATGGTTAACAAATGTATATTGTCCCATAGTATTTCTCTACATTGCTCATCCCTAATACTGAGCTATCAAAGCAAAGAAGATACCATTCCAATAAATAATATTCATATCATAGTGACAGTGCCACAGATAACTGTACTTGTGTTCTCAACAAAAAAGTCCACTTTCATGTAAAGCAAACACATTCATCTCCGCATCATACAGTAGTTGGCTGTTTAAACTGTAATCCATCCGCTCTACTCTGTCTCCCGCTCTGAAAATGTGCAGAATGGCCTGCCTGTGTGTTTGTCTTTCTGTAATTTTGATCACCCACCCCCATCTTTCCTTCTCACCATCTCACTCTCCATCTCCATCCTCTCTCTCTCTCTTTCTCTCTCACTCTCTTTCTTGCTTGCAGGGAGAGCAAGGTCCAGTCGGAAGCCCAGGTGCCAAAGGTTATCCTGGCAGGCAGGTGCAGTAATCCTCTGCTGTGACTGGTACAGTTGTAGTCAGGGCCATAGTAAAGGCAGAGGGCCAAGTGGAATTATATGTTGAACAGCTGACTTAGTGGGAAATATTTGCATAAAAAACTGTATTGAGAAGTTGGACTATTGAAAAAATAGTGGTCCAAGAGAACAACATCACAAGCTACAGCCTCATAAATTGCCATAAAGCTGTATTGATAAATTTATTGCACAGCTACTATATTGTAATATATTATATTGCACAGGAGTACCTGTACAATGTATGTAATTTATGAATAAATGTGAGCAATCTAACAAAACAATCTAGTGTCATTTTAAATGTGTTTGCAAGTCATGTTGATGTATTATATATTCTTATTTTAATGTTGCAATCTTTGTCCTGTCACATTTTAATGCTGTCATGTTGCACGACAAACACATTCACAAACATTATTTCTCGTATAAATCGTGTAACCACTGAAATAAAGTTCATCCCTTTGTTTTTCAGGGTTTACCAGGGCCTATAGGACCAGTGGGGCCTAAAGGCGTTCGGGTAAGTTAATTCAGCCAATCCCTTCAAATGCGCTGCTCTTGTTTGATTTGTTGGTCTAAATTACTAACATTGGTGCTTTGTGAGGAGCGGTGAGTATGTTTTTAGAGCATTCAGCCTGACAGGTTTCTGACACTTGTTATTATGCAATACTTATCGGAACCTGTAAATCTCAGTTAAAACATGCAGAAAGTTGTTAATTAAAGGTTGCAAAACTAGTGGTATGTTGTGATGGAAACCTGTTTTGTATTAGAACATGTGTGTGCATCTGGATGAGGTGGATGCACCAGCATCACCTCTGCACACATAAACACATCTATACACATTCATTCGACCAGTGTGTGCCGCTATTAATAGTATGCTAAACTTAGGAGGCTTTCTTGTAATATAAACATTGTATTACAGTATACAGACACCTACTGAAAGACTGGCTGTTGATAAGCCTCCGTGTACAAACACACACCCTTTAGGTACACAAACAAAGAAACACACACTCATAGACACAAACAGTGATTTTTATGTTGCGTTCCAATAAAGGTTCTTTATCAGCTCCCCTTGGCTGCTCCAAAGCCTCCCCTGCCCCCACTGGCTGGAATTTCCTGTTTAAGCTCCGTATGAGGCCCTGCTGTCTTAAGGAGGCATTCTAGTCCTCTCTTTCTTTCACTGAACCACTTTTCCAAATATTCTGCACGATCTTTTGCAGCATACTCCATATTGTGCACACTCAACTCGTGCTCGCCTGAAACTAGCATCCCACTGTTCCTCCAGTGTTCAACTGTTGTAGTGTTTGTGCTTGTTTTCCTCTGTGTGTGTCTCCCCCTGTACCGACAGCTCAGTCTGATGTCCTGGCTATCTACAGAGATCCCTGGCGTGAGGGTATGTGCCCTTGGACTACATCGTGGAAGCCAGCACCATGCAGTCCATGGGCATATACACTTGCCTCATGGCTTGGTTCTTCATGGAATCCCACCCTATCCATGCTGGACCATCGGCCCCTGAAACCCAGTCCTTGAGCCAAAGGGAGTTACTGTTCTTCCTGCTGCTTTTACACCACCCAAAACTCACATCCCATATTCCTCCTTTTCTCCTCTTCTTCCCCTTGTCCCCTCTCCTCTCTTCTCCTCTCCTGCAGGGTTTCATTGGAATCCCGGGGCTTTTTGGCCTTCCTGGGCCTGATGGCGAAAGAGTGAGTTTTTGTCAAATGTGTATTTTCTCTCATGTATAGTAATAATTACAGAAATGTACAGTACTAACAGAACCCAGCGAAAGGCCCTATGAGATGACAACAGTGCATCTCCTGCTATTTCATTCAGCTTTCAGTTTTGTTGTTGTTACAATGCGGGAAACAGTCCCCAGCTTTCCAAGATGCTGCTGCATAAGGCTATGTGGGAGTGTTGATGACTCATATGATAAAAGCTCCCTCTTAGAGCCTTTGAACTGCCTGAACTGGTCAAGGCCTCCTCTGTCTGTACAGCCTCTAAAACATGAAGCTATTAGCCTACTTATGACATGCTCCAGGGGGTTGCGTCAGCACAGGCCAGGCTGTAATCAGGACCTCTCAAGCTAGCCAGCCAGCCAGCCAGCAAGATGGCTTACACCTTAGCTACACACAACAGGCGGTGTCAGCCTGTTTTCATCCAAGATAAAGCTGTGTTTATTTAACATATATATGTATAACATGGAGGCCTAAATCCCTTATAATAGGCTGGGTAAATGTTGGATAGGCTGCAGTCAGCTGTTCCTCACATCTGTTGAAGAAGGAGCTGAGAGAAGCTGCTAGTTATGGCTTTTTAATTATGTCTTTTGGACTTAAGTCAGTTTTGAAGAGTCTTTGGTTTTGATATGGTCTCTTTCTTTGTTTTTCTGTCTCTTTCCTTGAACCATTTCCTTTGCCCCTTCTGCTTTGTTTTCTATTCCACCTCTCTGTTCTCTCTTACTTGGATTCTTAGGGCATTCCTGGCGAACCAGGGAAGAGGGGCAAGATGGGTAGGCCGGTAAAGTTTTGTCTCAACATACTTTACAGATAATCTTTCCAAAGTGTGATGAATTGTGTTATCAGTTGACTGTGAATGTATAATCTGTTATTAATGATTTTTGAATGATAAGACTGAGTTTGGGAGATGGCAACAGATATCAAAGAATATTCAAATCAGTAATGATTTGAATTAGCATTACAATGACGTTTTATAATTCATTTGTTTATTTGGTTATATAGAAGGATTTTGGTGCAAAGACTCCAACACCTACACATGTGAAATTTTACAAGGTTTGCATTTACGTCATTGTATGAGTCAGCTCAGTATTTCCATGGCTGTTGGAAGGGTTAACTGGAGCCTGAGTACTGTGGAGTCCCACCAGCCGTATGTTGGGGTCTTGGATGCTACAAGAAAAGGCTTTTGTTGCAATAAAGGGCTTTTGGTCCCCCCGACCCTCCGCCCCCAGCTTGGAGCCAAGCCATTTGGAGGAAGCCGTTGGTTTTGTTGTGTGTGTGTGTGTGTGTGTGTGTGTAAGATAGTGTTCAAAGCCAGCTTGACAGAGTGTTTCAGAAAGAGTGTGTAACCCTGAAACTCACAGCTGAGATCATTCTGCAGCTGTTGCTTATTGGTTTTTCAGTAAATAAGGCATTTATAGACCCAAACCTCTGAACACACGCAAGCCAGTGTCCGCTTAGTGTGAGGTTTTAAGAACTCCAGCTTATTCTGTAATTAGACAATGTTTAGGAAGTAGCTGTGGGTGCAGATTCACCTTGTTTCGTGAGCTGATTCAGTTTTTAAAACACTTTTTAAAACACAATTATACAGTTTTGGCACCAGTGATGCAAAACTAAATGTATTCATATGGAAGCTTGTTTCCTGCCCCACGCATGTCCTGGATGATTTTATGACAGTAGCAGCACTGCTTTTCAAGGCCAAAAAGACAAAAATGACAGTGTATCACAATTGTCCTGAGAAGAGACTAGAAGAGGAGTCCTGTCATTTTGATCATTTCATATTCTTTAAATGGTTGCTTTTAACTGCTTTTAACTACTACAGGCCTGTAAACATAACTGGAAAACACACATATCATTGTCGTTGTCATCTGACTTCAGTGCTCCTGCATGGAAAGCTTTGGGCACTTATTAGATGATCCCACAGAGATGATCCCTCTCCTCCCTAGCAAAGGAAAAAGAACAGAAGAAGCACCCGAACTGGAGCCAGATATTTTATTGGCCTTAACCATAACGCTTGTGCCCTGTTGAGGAAACACATTTTGCCATCTACCAAAAACTGATGAGGGATGTATCTAAAATTGTGGAGAGTTTAAAAAGTTTCCAAAGTGCATCGCCAACAGTTCTGGATATCAACTTACCTTTTTTGCATATAACTATTTAGGGTTTAGCTTTGTTGTTTACTTTTTCAGGCTCATCAGTTGCAGTTCTTTCAAATCAGCCTAGGATCTGACAGTGAGAGCTGCTACTGTGTGTTACTATTTTATCTTGAAGCTGAAGAACAGGGTCCTCTTACATCATGTAAAAGCAGAGATACAACAAATGTTCATATGACTCCCTTCAAAAGACTTTTTAAAGTGCTGCTCTTGGCAAAGCTGTTTCCCACATTTGTCCTTAGTTTGTATGTCAGTAGTGACAGCTGTGTGATTCATCCTGTGGATCACTGTTGTGCTTGATAGATTTCTGTTGCACTTGTGCTTCCCCCTGTGAACACAATTTCGTAGTAACATAAAGCAATGCCATGCAGTCTTTTGTGGAGATTCCAAATGTCCGCCAGTAGTTTAGTAGGAACAGAAAAGACCTTTTTCTTATACTGTACAATTACAGTATTTAGTGTAGTTATGATCGCATCATTAACCTGATGGGAATAGACTGTAGATTCAAGGGTAGGTGAACATTTACATACCATCACTCACAAGGATTTATTGTTTCAATATTAATTCTAATCTTTCAAATTGTTCCATACAAAGAGTTACATTTAGTCAGCAGATTCTATTTCTAGGGCAAGTCAGAGATTGAAAAAATATTCACATCGTATATCTAAAACATCTCTACTATTACAAAAACAACTGCCATTTTCTGGGCATATCTACAGTAATTTGCATTGTGAAACAATGTGTGGAGGCCACAGTAGCAGAACAATATGAGACATTATGAGTGTTTTTCAGGTTTAAGATACATTAGCGCACATGCTTTCTACAGATGTGGTTTCTCTTTGGAGCACTATAAACTGTTAGTATAGCTCAGATTAGCATCTCATTCAACACTAAATGGACATAGTAATTATTTGGCAGCTGGTTTCTCTTGTTGCATTTAGAAAGTGCACTCAGCCTAAGTAGAACAGTTGTCTACCCACACCCTACAGCTGATAGATTTAATATGTATAATGGGGCCATTATGCTCTGGTATTTTGTACATATTTCAGATTATTTTATGTGTAATGTTATGTGTGACTGAGTAAAATTGTTGCCATGCAAATCCAGTAGCAGCATGTTTGGTTGTTTAACAGTCAGTGGTTTTTGTGGAAAAATAAGTTTCTTAAATTCTTTAATTGAGGAAAACTTTTGCAGCAGTTTTTACACAATAAATGCAATTAGCATTGGATTTAACTACATTACAGTGGCTATCATCAAAATATAATCAAATTACTACTTTATTGGGCTCGTTCATGGTGGTAAAAGAATTATCACCCAATTCTGCAGTTCCCCTCAGCTCCATGGAGCTTTGTAGCATCTTTAAGTTTATTCTTTCCAGTCCATAACTTTTCTGTTTTGTTTCACTCAGTGTTTTCAGACACAGCAAGCAGCTGTTTTAATCTAAAAAGCCCTTAAAAACAACTGCTCAGCACATAAAAGCAGACAGACTAAGTTAGCAACTAGATAGTGGAGCATTTAGTAGCTAAAGAGATAGATATTTACCTCAGGAATTGGTGGAGACCAAGCTGAGCTTAAAAGGAGAGTAACTATTAGACTTACATTCATCAGGTGACCAGAAACATGACTCAAAATAAATACTAATGTTGCTCCCTACTTGCAGGATGTGTAAATAAGCAACTGTTTACTAACAAGTTAACTATTTCAACTTAAAATATGTTGTTATATTTTGTTTCCACTGTCTCGAAGTGTTAAAAAAGTGTAAAATTGTTATTATAGGTTTAATAAAGCAGACAGCACTTATATAAACCAACAGGACTTTAAATTTTTTGGATGTCTGAGTTTGATTGTCACTGTTTGTGTGCAGCGGAACATAAAAGCTACTCTCTCTTTCCTCAGGGGTTTCCTGGGGACTTTGGGGAAAGAGGACCACCTGGACCAGATGGAGAGCCAGTATGTCATACACAAACAGCCACACACATAAATATATAACCAATCCATGTGCTCACATGCTCGCACACACTAAAACATAGCCATATCACATGCACACACACACACACACACACACACACACAAACTGAGAGCAGTGGTTTCACTCACACACCCACCCTCTGGTGTTTTAGTACTGATATTTTGGCAGCACTGGTGGGTAAATCATCTGGCAGTCCAGCAGTTTGCCTCTTTTTTAATTGAAGTTAGTTTTTTGCTCCAGACAAGCTTTACTGCTGTATTAATTTCATCCCATTCCTCCCTCTGTTGTAGATAATTTATCTTGGCACTCATTTTCAAAAACCTGCAGTATTGGGGCGGAGGGTGGCCTGGCTTTCAAATGCAACCTTTTCCATCCACTAATGTAAACTGGCCACCAACACACATGCAGTATTATTAGGAGGTGATATCCAAGAATAGTAAATGATGTAATAGAATGTCGTTTTGAGTAATTGTTCCCAATTAAGCAACGATAGGTCAGCAGAAATTGTTTGCCAGTCTGTCATGTGTCTGCCTATCCATATGGAAGGAATCACATTATTTGATCTTAGCATTTTCACTATTTCTAGAGATTCGCTGTCATTCTGACAAATGTAGCACTCCATCAGTCAGTGGAAAGCTCTAAAATAAAAACATAAACACATCAGCAAGTCGCTCTTTAACAAACTCTAAAATACATAATAAACATAAAGCGCATTCATGTTTAAAGAAACACTAGGCTCACACATCCCTGACTTTTCCAAAGGCTCAGTCTTACAGCTGAGGCAACTAAACTCCTAATAAATCCTTTCTTAGTCCTGCTGCTTTTGTTTTTCCTGAGAGTAAGTCTCATCCTCCAGAGGGTGAATTATTCATCAGATTCATCAGATGTTATATGTCTTTTCATTACGTAAATCTGTACAATGGGTTTTATGGAATCTGAGGTGACAGACTTTACATATTTCAGCCCCACATGAGCCACTCTTTGTTGTCTCTACATTGTACTTCTGCTTTTGACTTTTTCTGCAACAAATCTAAAGGTCTGAGAGGGAGGAGGTCTTATGTATCTTAATTTTATAGCTATGTGAGGCTGTACCTAGGCACATCGGTGCTGTGAGCTAACTTCAGCATGACAATGCTAATATGCTGACAATTTTTTCCCATGTTCACTTTCTTATGTTAGCGTGTTAACATGCTAATATTTGGTAGTTAGCACCAACGACAAAGTACAGCTGGGGCTGATGGGAAAGTAGTTCGTTTTGCAGGTAGCCATAGCCATAGCCATACCAAACAATTCATCATGTAAGGAACATACAACTTCTGTATAAAATTTTACAGCACACCATAAAATATTTGGGACATTTACCAAAAATGTCAACCAGCTGGTGGACCTAGAGGACAATTTAGGAGTAACGGATACATCATCTTCAAAACCATGAATGTTTGTACAATTCATCTGGTAGCTGTTGAGATATTTCACATGAAAAGGGAAAACTTTGACCTCAAGATGGCGCTAAAAGAAAAGTCAGGGGATTATCCACCGGGGGCCATGAATGTCTGTACAAAAATATGTTTCTTTCATTTTTGAACCTGCAGATTTGAAAAAGCTGCAGTGGGACGATGGGCTCACATCCCCCTCCACCTTTACCTCAGACATGCACACACACACACACACACACACACACACACACACACACATACATGCACACAGTCCCCTCTCATAAGCTGTGATGAACACTGAGCCACTCTTCTTGAGCATGTTTGCTTAAAAAAGAGCCAATAACCCCAGAAACTTGCTCCTTCTCCCTCTCCCTTCATCTCACTTACTCTTTCTCCTCCTCTCTGACTAGGGTGAGATGGGAGCCCCTGGTCCAAACGGAGTTCTTGGACTTATTGTGAGTAGTAGTTTGCGTCTGTTTCTGTGTGTAGTCTGTGTGATCTCCTCTGTTTAAACATTCTATTTTCCTAGGCACTTGTCCCATAAATACATAACTGCAAAATACTGTATTTGTTTTGTAAATGAAACAGAATATGCCCGCTTAATTGAAAAAAATACTCTCAATTAACTCTCATTATCATTTACACCAACAGACACTTTGTGGCAAATTAACCCTTCTCTGCCTTTATCAATGTAAACATATATTAAAATATCGAACTGAATGATTTGTGGAATCCAAGATGGAAGTTATTTTTCACAATGACTGTACAGCCTAAATAATGCAGTTTGTCACTCCCACTTTCTTTCATGACAAACTTGATCCACTGTTTGATCAATCAAAGACACCATAAGAAAGCCTTTTGTTTTCCTCTTTAGTCTCTCTCTTATTAACTATATGAGAACTGAAGAGAACCCTAATGCTCCCGCCCACCCATCACCTTGCCCTCCACGCCTGCCCAGTCGACAGCCACATAATTGTGTCTGATTATAATGTCTCCCTGGTTTCTCTTGTCATGTCCCGTCTTCACCCATTGCTGCCGCTCCTCCCGGTCTATTCTAGGCCACCGGTGGTGGTAGTAGGTCTGTAATTGGAGGATTCTCTGATTACAGCTCTGCTCTGAGCTCCGTGTCCTCTGCATCCATTTGACCCGACAGTATACTGTCGGCTACACACCAGCAGCACAGAGCTGCACTTTAAAAGTATAAACAAACAAACACCCTTCTCTTAGGACTGCAGACTTAAGCTTAGGGTGAAGACAGGCCTCTTTTGAAGAAGGGAAAGTGTTGACATAGAGCCGTAGCAAAAAGAAGTTGAAAGGCTTTCTGACTAGCAGTACCACTTTTTTATATTCCTTTGTTTCTCTCCACCATTTGGGAGTTCTGCAACTGGGGTGGCAGTGGAAATTTTTCAACGTCTTCCTCTTACCCTGTTTTGATATGAGGGATATTGAAAAGGTTGTTGCACTCACCAGGAATTGAGCATGGGCTGTGGAAAGCTTTAATAATTAACCATAAAAACTTAATCTAATTAAATTGTATAATATATTGTATTTCTTAATGCATTTCTGCAAGTATATGCAGGGAATATGTGATTGATAGGGACAGTGAAGTGTCAGTGGGCCCTCTAGAGGTCTGCTGCTCTGGAGCAATAGAGCAGATGCTGTTGTTTATTTTGAGGCAAATCACTCCAGTTAAACCTTTTATCTCACTTATTTGAATGCATTAGATTTCCCCAGCTGAAGAAGAAGAAATTTTTAACCTTTCAACTCTCAATACCAAATTGAGTGACTTGATGTTGAGGGACATTTCTGCAGTGCGTAATTCAATAACATCCTCTGTCACACATGCAGCTACTTCAGTATTCAGAGAGACAATTATTTAATACACTGAGTCAAGGCCACCCTGTAGGCCTTTGCAAGCAGAAAATACAGAGCAGCAAAGAATGAAAATAAGATAACTACTAGCAGAATGTGACGCTTCTCTGTGGAGAGGACACATATCTCGACGATTTCATGAACATGGCCACAATATAGTCTCTTCCTCTCACACGCTGACAAGAAAGCAGATAATCCAATCCAGTCAAGTCTTTAATCACTCTGCATAATTGGTCCTTACTGAATGAAATGAAATACAGTTCTCCCTTTCCATTACACCTGCAATCTTGCTCTGTCTTTCTTCTTCCCCAGAGCGTGAATCCCAGTATTGGTTACTTTCCCAGTGATAGAACAGAAGTTACCTCCTTTATTTGCTGCATTCCCATCATTTGATTCCGGCTTTCTTTCGATGACACACAATCTTGGCGCCAGCCTGCAGGATCTATCCGTTATCTCTCAAATGTGGTTGTATATTATGATCCATTGCTTTGTATTGCGCAATGTGATGGCTGTGTGGATAGTCTGGAAGCCAAAGTGAACTGAAGTGCACTTGTGTGTGTTTGTTGTATGAAAGTCAGGGCTTTAAACCATGTGTTTATCTGTACTTTATGCATAGTATACCACTGAATAAAAATATGTTTCTTATTTGTCTCTTCTTCTGGCATCAGGGTGATATGGGACCTTTGGGAGAGATGGGCCTTCCAGGACCTAATGGACTGAAGGTAATCTCTCTCTCTCTCACACACACACACACAGATGGAAACTGTTACCATTACAGTCTAATCTCGTATTGTCTTGTTTGAACTGCCTTTTAATTATATTATGTGTAATATGATACAATAGAAGGGCCAATAAGCAGAGTTTGGAGACATCTGAAAAAGTTTATCAGAGAAATTTGCTAGTGATTGACCTCAGTTCTGCACAGTACTGTTTAGTATATTGAGGGTGAAATGAGGTTTGGTTTTGTGTGTCCCTTTCTTACCCAACTGTTGGTGCTTGTTCCAGGGGGTGCCCGGAAATCCAGGAGAACCTGGACTGAAAGGTGATAAGGTGATCTGAATATTCCTGTTATTGGCCTGTGTTTGAGCAGCATGTGATGCATATTTTCTTCTTTGCATCCTAGTGTAGCCATCTCTGTCCAACCTTTAGACATAGAGCATGATTTCATTAGGTCCCACCTTCAACCACACAGTTACAAACTTCTGATTAGTTTTTTACTCATATAAAACATGATGTTTGACAGGTTTCTCTAATTTCCAATGATATTAGTCTTTCCTGTGTTATTTCTATGAAATCCGTTGTGTGATATGTGTGAAACATTTTGGGAAATACATTTATTGAATTTTTTGCCAAGAGTGAGACGATAAGATCAATACCGCTTTCACATCTGATTGTTAACTATTAAGCTGGAGCCAGTAGTTAGCTAGTTTAGCTTAACTTGAAAGAAGCAGCTAGCCTGGCTCTGTTCAAAGTCAGGCAGGTAACTGTGTCCCCCTGTTTCCAGTGTTTAAACCAAGCTAAGCTCGCTCCAGCTCCCTACAGATCTCATCTAAGGGTGCTTTCACACCTGCCTCATTTACAGTAGTTTGGTTGAATTGCACTAGAGTTTGTTTTCCCCCTCGTTGCTGTTTGTTTGGGTAGGTGTGAATGCAGCAATCAAACTCGGTTGTGCACCAAGAGAGGACCAAACAAGTGTACCGAGACCACCTCAAAGAGGAAAAACGAACTCTAGTGCGATTCAACTAAACTAAATAAGGCAGGTGTGAACGCACCCTAACACTCAGAAAGAAATTAGAATTATATATAATTTAGCTAATTAAAATGATAATTAAAAAAGAGTTTTAGTATTGTAATGAGTAATAACGGCTTGAAACAGAATCGATAATCGTTAATCGCTTATCTTAAGATAAGACCTGAAGTAACATCTTCTGCATTAACTCTAGACGGGTGATGTTTCTCCTCTTAAAAAATGTCCATTAAAATAATCAAGCCTGGAGGAGATAAAATCAGAAATTACTTTATGCAGATTTGCAAACGACAGACAGATCATAGTGATGTCTGTTGAATTAAACATTTTAATTTGTAAGGCGGCTACTCACTGTCAGTGATTAATAATCTGTTAAACACTGGCTTACTCTCTAAAAATGATGCACAGAATGGTGTAATTGCTATCAGTGCATTTCATTAGACAGATTGTCAGCACATGAAGAACTTGGATGCAATGGACTACATTCATTGTGTGTGAATGATCATTATGTACAGACCTGTAATTAGTATTGTCTGTTGGAAAAGCTGAATCTGATTGGTGAAGTACAAAGTTACCATTCTCCCTAATGTTCTTCATTTCTCTTTCTTTCTGAACATACCTTCCACCTTCCTGCATCAGGGTGAAGTTGGGATTCCTGGAGAGCAAGGGGAGATTGGGTACAAAGGAGACAAGGTAGATCATCATTGCAACACATATGTAGATGTTACAAATATTCACACATCCTATAACCCCCCCATTCTCTCCCCTCATCAGCTTCTGCATACTGGCTCCAACACACACATGCAGAGTTATACAGCCTTTGTTGCAGAACTATGCCCTTGCAAAATGACTTAGCCAGATGTGTGCTGTCCGACTTGTGGAAATTCTTATGTAAACCCTTCTCATTTGTCTGTGTGTGTGTGTGTGAAAGCAAAATCTAACCCTTTTAGCATCATAGAAAAGAGTGATCCCCAGAGATAACAGAAATACTGAGCATTCATGCATGTCTAATATCTGCTTCCCTAGAAAATAAATCAGGGTTCTGTTTTTTGCTTATACTGTCTGACTATCTGTCTTGGGTTTTATGTGTTGTGTTTGTATTGGACAGGGCATCCAGGGGGCTCCAGGGTTACCAGGCATCCGTGGGAAACCAGGACCACAGGTTAGCTCTGGCTTTTATGACCGAGAATTCAGAAGGATCAGAAGAAGAATCAGAATACTGACAACACTTGCGATACTGTCTGTTCAGCATACAGCTACAGCCAGCAGCCCATTAGCTTAGCTTAGCATAAACACTGAAAACAAGTGGAAACTGTTAGCCTGGCTAAAGGTAACAGCAGCTCAGCACTTCTAAAGCTCTATTAGCTGTGGTCTTCTATTGAATGGACAGATTTGCAAGGGGTAATGGTCTTCTCATCTAACTCTCAGCAAGAAAGCGATTAACCTATTTCCCAAAATATCCAGTTATTTCTAAAAATATAGGAGTTTTCTCATGTTCTTGTTTGTCTTTGTCACAGGGCAAACTAGGAGAGAGAGGCCCTGCTGGTGCACCTGGACCACCAGGCCCTGAGGTTTGTATTTACATTGCTGCATTGAATGTGTAAGTCTTTATTTCAAACAGACAATAGCAAGCATGTTTTTCAATGATCATGACAGGGTTTCCCAGGTGACATGGGACCACCTGGAGAGAACGGCCTTGAAGGACCAAAGGTGAGTAAAACCATCATCTTGACAATGCCAACATGCTCATATTTAGCAGGTATATAATGTTTACCATGTTCACCATCTTTGTTTGCTGTGTTAGCATGCAAACATTTGCTGATTAGCACTACAAGCAAAGTACAGCTGAGGCTGATGGGAATGTCATTAGCGGCATTTGAGGAAAAGTCAGGTGATCACCAAAGTCCAAAGTATTCATCCTCTGGGGACTTTGAATGTACAGTATTTCATGGATATCCATCCAATAGATGTTGAGATATTTCATTCTGAAATATGCTAATAAAAATAATGTATGTACTACATTTACTTTTACACATAAGCATTAATTTGACTGCTTTTTACCCATCCAGGGAAAGATAGGGGCCAGAGGTTTACCAGGGCCACGAGGGGTACCTGGCTTGGAGGTAAGACTGTAAGACACCACTCACATAAGATCAACCCCAAAACGCCAAAAGACATTAAAAGTTTTACGGCACATTGATTCTCTTTGCTGAGGGCAGCTTTATGTCCCCAAACATAACTCATGCTATGATCAATATCATCTGTTTCCAGGGAGATGAGGGCCCAATCGGACCACCAGGCCCAACAGGACTCGAGGTGAGTTATTAGACACCTGGTGTTGCATGGCTGGTGAAAATGGAAGGAGAGAGAGCTGATGAGAGGGATCCCTGTTAGCAGTATAGCATGTGAGCATTTATGTGTGTTTAGTCACAGAGAGTCTGAGTGTGTCTGTTTAAACTGAACCCAATGCAGGACAATCAAACCATCTATCACGAGGGTGTTTCATTTCATACCGTTTTTATGTCTGTAGTAAACAAATCAGAGAGAGAGGAAGGGACTGATAGAACTGTGGTATAAAGCTAAATCTGTTTGAATGCTTTGCAGTACAACAAACTCACAGCCTTTTATTGGCTTGCATTGCATGGCAGCCTATTATTTTACATATATGCTTGACTCTAAATCATGTCTAACTCAGCCATCTATGCAGTACGCAGTATAATTTAATATCTTAATTTTAATTATGCATCCCAAAGTTTGTTGTGCCACAGTGAGAGTTAATCTGAATCTGACATTTATTTGAGTTTATAAAATTAATCATTAATCATTATGGATTTTTCTATGGTTTGCATTCAAGAAGATGTAGATATGTGTCTGGAGTTTTATAGAAGTTGTTAGGTCTTGTTTTTGGGTGATAGTCCTGTCACACTGGACTGCATGCAATCTATATTTGTGGCCACCAGGGGGTGATAACTGCCATCACCATGTTTATAGGTGACAAGATTTATAGCTGCCATAAAGTGCTAGAAGATGTTAACGGGCCACTGCAGAAACATAAGACTTATTGACTATTTCTCAGATGCTTCATTGAATGACAAAAAATGATCATTACAATTATAGACATGCTTTCAACCAGACACTTTTCATTATCCCAGATGTTACAAGTTTTTCTTCATCAGTTTATCTTTTACTTCTTCCTATTCTCAGTCTCCCTGTATTTTCTTTCACTCTAGCCCCCTCCACACTCCATCCCCATCCTCTCCCACCCACTCACTCATCTCATTCTCTAACTCCTCCATCTAAGGGGATGTGGTGTATGACTCCTTCAGGAGCTGTGATTAATCTCTGGCCAGATGCCACAGGTCCTCCTACTACTCCACCTCATCCATCTCCTCAGCCAGCTGTCTTTTAGCTTCACTGCTCTGCTCAGAATGACCACCTCTGCCTCTTTTTATCTTTTACCATCTCCCACACTTTCTCAGTTGCTCTTCATCCTTCTCTTAGTGCAATTTCACTTCTTTCTCTGTGTATTTCTTTCTTTCTTTGGTTAATGTGGTCAGTCACAGACATAAATCTAAATCAGGTGATAAGAAGTCACAAATCCTGTACAGCTCATATTAATTCTCATGTTACTGCAAGAATCTGCTTTTACTGTGTTTTTCTGAGTGAAATACAGTGTTAGCCTGTGCTGTCTTATGAAAGCTTCCAACCTTTCTGGAGTGAAACTTTGGAATTGTTGAGTCACTCAGTCTTTGGGAGTTTGGCTTGGACATTTGTGACCTGGAGTTATAGCTGGTAAAACGAAAAGCACTTAGCCCTTCTCTTAACCTCGGGACTTACTGTCTGTACAAGAGGAACATTATAGTCATTGAACACTTCCACAGGCTGCCAAAATGTACTCTCAGCATTACCTGCACACGCCATTGCATATTTCTCCGGCATGTACAGTGAGTAGCAACAGCTGCAGACTACTTGCCAGCTCTCTCGTCAAACTGTCATCTCAAAGAAAGCAGATCCTTTCTATTCATCAAGAATATGTGATAAATGTTAATGATGCATGAACTAGCAGGTGTATGTGTGTATATTCACTATTCATTATTCTATGTTATGTCCTTTTTCAGGGTAGAATGGGCAGAAAAGGATTTCCTGGGAAGGTTGGGCCAGAGGGAGTTAAGGTGAATAAAGTCAATAGTTGAATATTTTAGTTTTTTATATTTTTCTCAAAACAAAATATTGATTTACATATTTTAGACAAATGACTAGTAATATGTTTGTCTCTGCAGGGAGAAACCGGTGTCACAGGAAAAGTTGGACTCATGGGAGAAAGAGTAAGAAACCCTGACATCGCCACTTCCATTTTTCCAAATGTCTATCCATTTATCCAGCCAACATTGAGTTTCTGTATTTCAGGGCTTGGTGGGTTTCATCGGACCTGTGGGAGAGGTGGGACTAGCAGGAGAGAAGGTAGAATAACAGTTTTTTTCCATGTAAATGGATTGTTAGATGTCCTAACAAGGTGACTTTGAACACTGAAGTTGTGGTCATGTGTATTTAGGGGGACCGAGGGGAGATGGGCCTTCCTGGACCACCTGGAGAAAAGGGAACAACGGTAAGACAAATTAGCAAGGCAGAGGATGGATGGGAGGATTTGTGTACAATTTAAGTTTGACAGAGAGTAACATTTTAAAATGCTTAAATATGAGATTAAGCATGGTTTTCTGGGTGCTACGTCATTTCTATGTGCCAAGGAAATCCTAAGAAATGATCATCTTAAACTAAACTGTGTGTGTTATTCCCATGGGAATATACTGATGTGTGGTATTAGGTCAATACCACAAGAATGAGGCTCATCACTCCTTGGATGATTTAGGGCCGTGTTTTTTAGGCAGTGGTTTGACACTCAGCAGGAGGCCTTTTTCTGGAAAAAGTTGTAACATTGGTTTTAACAAAGGATAAAATACTTTAAATGGATCACTTCCAATGATTTACCTCCTTGAGGCCACAGGAAGTGCTGACTTCTCATTCTGAAACACCAAATGCTACTGGGATTTGCTCAAAAGAAACAAAGAAAGAGGGTGATCTATTTTTAGATATCTATCCATATTTTGTCTGCTGTCTGCAGGACACTCAAGTGCCACTGAAGGTCCTGTCGCACACCCATTTTGCTCTTTCAAACAGCAAGTGGCTTCTCTGTCATGTAGTGTTTTTATCTGATGTGGGCCATCTAATGTAAACAGTATGACTGGCTGGAGTGGATGAGAATTTAGCTATCATTCTTGCTGGAACAGAGAGAAGTTTCCTGCTGGCTGACAGCCAGAGAATTGGATTTCTCTCAGGACAGCCACACACTCACCCACTTATAAGGAAGTACTGTTATGTTCCTCTCTCTCAGCTGCAAAACAGAAACAGACCCTCTGGAAAAGACTGCATCATATAAAGGGAAGGGAGCTGACCAGCAGACATCTATAGCTGCTAACAGAGAGCTCATACTGCAGGCATTTATGATTTATCCCCGTGGATGCATGAGATCAGAGCTGTCTACTGTGCTATAGGTTTGCATATTGGCTAGATTTTATTGCACTCAGCTGATCTGAGTGGTCTGACTGAAAATACTCCCCATTACATAGTTATGCTTTTACAAATGGTCCGGCCAAAAAAAATGAGGTCCAGTAAAGGAGAAAGGAAAGCAGCCATAAGCAGTATGTTTTCAGATATAAAATCATCTCCTCAGGCTGTCGGTTTTTCTCTTTTCCCCATTGTCTCGTATTGTTACAGTAGATGTGGTTTCCAGTGTGCAGAGCATTTCTGCAGATGTATTTTTGGACTTGTGCTGGTGTGTGTTTGTGAGTGAAACCCAGTTTCAAACTGTGTGTATGTAGAAGTCAGAATTTAAAATGAGAGAACTTGGAGTGAGTTTGCATCTTTAACACCTTCCATTCACATTTGAAAACTTTCTTTGTAAAGACTTGCATCATAGTTTTGTGTCGCAAAAACAAAAAATCTTAACGTTAATCCTAACGTTATTATTGTTCCCGAATCCTTAGTCTTATTGTGAATTTCAGTCAAGCATTCATATAATAATTTTACTTTTTTGTAATCTATGCTGTGTGTGTGTTTGTGTACATATGATAGGGTCACCCAGGGACACCAGGTGAAACTGGGACTACAGGACCACCAGGAAGACCAGTAAGTGACCACTCCTTTGCTCAATTTGCACTTTCTCCCTTCTTTTCACTTTTATTATTTTTGATTATTTTTGCAGTGTTGTGTGTTTATCAACATCAGGGACTCCATCTAGGTTTTGCCTGAGGCTCAGGTTATCAAGTATGGTTGTGTCAGAGAAAACTGACAAACAATAAAAGCTAAAAGGCTAACGGATGAACAAAGATGTCTTTGTATCTGTGTACAATAAGGTACCTTTCAGAGGTTGTAGATGATAGTAGTATGCAGTGTTAATAACCCACAGTCTGCAGCAAAGGTTTCTCTGAGCATGATGAGAGCTGGCAACCTCCTGCTGAACCTGCATTACCCTCTTGTCAGTCAAAAGCCCAACACCTATAACCAATTAGAGGCTGCCCCTGCCCTTCGTTTCCCCTTGTTGTGTCCTTGCCATGGCCAGGTTTGACAGAGTGCGGGGCTGAACATTGGTTGACGGTGGGGGCCACTGAGGCACCAAAACAAACATAAATATGGGGCTCTGGGGTGCAGCAGGACAGGATTCCAGAGCAGGCCCTTTAATTGGTGTGAGTGACAGATCTAACAACAAACCCTATAGTGTGTTCCCGAGGTCAGGCTGCCCCCCAGGGTCAACAACCAAGGGGCTCTGTGCTCTGTCAGTGTAAACCTTTGTTTTATCTCTCCCCCCCCCCTCTTTCTTTTCCTCTTCCTGCCGCTTTTCCTTTGTTCGTCAGGGCCCTCCTGGAGCGACTGGGCCAGCCGGTACCAGAGGACCCAAAGGCTTACGGGTAAGTTAGAAGTTTCACACCTGTTGTTTTTGCCGCTGAGCTGTGGACTAGTGTGCTGCAGTCAGCGTATGATAGTTCCCAGCCGTAAGAACAGGTCATAAAATTTGCAAAAAAGTGTAGATGCGCATCACTTTGCTGTATAGGAGCTGTTGTTGAGCCATTGGAAAAACCTTAGGCGGTGAACATAATGAAGTGATATGGCACTGCCTCTGAAGTGAGGTCATATGTGTTTAATGGACATGGCCGCTTGCACAACAATCTTGGGTTCCGAGTCAAGAGAGTCTTTTTCATCCGTTTCAGACGTCAGTGCTCATTATAAGTGCTGGAAGAGCTCCAGTGATGTAAAACAAACAGCTCATTTTCTTTGTTCCTTATAAATGGAACACTGGATATTTGTTATAGGAAGGAAGGACCTGCCATCAACCCAGCTACATGACATTTGCCTTGGAAAATGTAACCTGGCTTTTGTGACGATTCTGGACAATGCTTTGCAGATACAGTTTGTAAACTGGGGAAATAAAATTTTCTGTGAGGATTAGCAAAGGCTTGTTTCCAATAGCAGGAGCCTTTTTAATATTTTTTTCTAAATGTGCTAAACTTTTCAAAGGAGCATTAGATAATGGTGGACTTATTTTTTGTCATTTTTCATAACATTTGAAAGACATTTGAAAGCCTCCAGAAGAACAGGTTTTCACATTAGCATTACACCAAAAACACTAAACACATAGTGCCTGTCCTGTAAATCACTGTGTGTTGCAGCTTCCATGCTTATATGATAGATGATGTGATAATTAAATTAACTTAACAAAATTAGAATCTCTATATTAGAGTCTCTCACTGTGCATAAATTATTGCAGAATTTTTGAGTTGTCAATCACAAGTGTAATTAATAACATTAATTGTTCTTGCATTCCATTTAGGTGGCTCACTTAAGTGAGTGGAGCAATCAGTGTTATTAGATACACCTGCACTTTTATGGTTAAGACATGTTTGCTGTGTAAAAAAAGTCTAGCAGCGTAAATGTAAAATATATAGAATAGCTATGAATGTTCAACAAAAGGAAAATTAATATACAGTAGATACAGATGCCAGTAATGATGACCTGCAGAGATTTGTCAGGTTACAGCCCTGCAGTGTCAAGAAAAGTGAAATCGTATAATGGAAAAAAAGTGAAATTGTGTAAGTAGGGATAAAAGGGATAAAACCATGAATTTTAGCTGGCTAAATATAACTAAAAATTTAGACCAGATAAATAATGTTCATAAAATATGACATCTGGAACAACATATGGCAAAGAAATTCTTGCTCAACGAGGGTATTAATGTGGACTCCTTTTGAGAACGATAATGGCCATAACTATGGCACAGCTTTTCCCAGCACTATAGTAGCATCCTTTGTACGTTATTTGCGCTCTTGTGGAGTTCAGACCCAGTCGCTGACCTTTTTCAAAGGTTTTCAAAAGATGTCTTTTATCACTGTGGTCCACTGAGCCAGCTGGAAAGTGAGATGAAATATCATTGAGCTTCTCTGTCTGAGGCGTCCATGGGAGGCCTGGACACACTCTCATGTCTCAAGCTGTGTTTTCAATTAATACTAATGTCAGCAGCTTCCGCCGCCAGTAAATCTGCCTGCTGCTTCATGACTTATGTTGGGTAGTCCAAGCTTAGAAACCTGAGTGTAGCAAGCCAGAAGACATAGTGGTTGTTCTCTCACAGGCATAAATGTGTGCAACCACAGAAACACACTCGTGTCTCACCCTACTCCCCAACCACACACATCTCCACAGCAAATGCTTTTAGAAATAACGTTTTCATATATCCTCTAGTCATCATTAAGGAGATGCTAAGATGGCTAATCCACTCACTGAAATATCTGTAAAATTCTAAGCACTATAAAGTCAAGGTTAAGACATTCAGTGTCTCTTTTGATAAAACAAAATGGAGGACTTTTTTTCTCAATGTTCAGCGCGAAAGACTGCATCATTCATAAGGTGATTTCAACTTTAAATAAAATCTGAATGAGACTGTGTACAACTTTTGTCTTTTAGATGTGAGCTGCTTGGCTTGAGGCACAATGCCTTAATGTTGACATAAATGTAACATCTGGCCTCACTCTGAGAAATATTGGCACTGGATTCTTTTCCAGCATGGAAATATTAAAGAATCAGAGACAATATAAAACCAGAAGCTAGCACTACCATTGTCTCTCTGTTTATCCTGTGTTTATGTGTTATTTGCTCGCATAAGCCTATTTAAACTTGTGGAATCAAATTTGAGGAAGTCAGCCACAAAGAATCACCAATCTGGCTAATCATGCTTTCTTATCTAATAAGTCCTCATGATGTCTGACCATAGACTGTATATAAGAAGCGTTTGACCTAAAAATCCTCAGCCCTCTAATGTTTTAAATATCAAAGAGAATATTAATTTCATCATCTCTCTATCAGGGCAGTCTGTGTTTATTATTGAGCTGGTTTAAATAGATGTTTATGATTGTTTTGAAATCATGCTCCTGGTGTTCCTTTTATGCCTTTGTTTGAAAAAGGTCAGATGCTTGTGTTACAAATTAATGTAACTCAGTGTAATTAATTAAGTTTGCATAATATCAGAGTGAACATGTTTTTCTTGGGGCCTGATATTGTGAAATATTTTCCCTACACATAGGCTAATCCAGCTATGTAAACGCAAGCAGCGGGTTGCAGGTACCCCAGACAGGAATGTTAATGAGCGCTGCTTATCCAGCTCTATGTATAATAGGCTTATAGCACTTTGGCTAGCGGAGTTCTCCACAGACCAATCTCCCACTGTGCTCAGCCATCAGCCACTCACACTCCTGTGTGGCTGTGCCATGTTGTATTTGTTTTCTGCTTTATAATCCTGAGAAAAAAAATAGTAACCACTTGTTATTTATAATCACTGTTAGCTAAGATTGACCCACAGAGTAGGATGTTATCAGCCATTGACGATCTTCAGTGTCAATGAGCCCAACATCTTCTACAATATAGAAGAGAAAAGTTGTGCAGGTACAGGTGCAGAACAGATGGACTGTATTGGTCTACTGCCTGGCTCCCATTTTTTTTATAACTTCTCACTGGACTAGTAGGCCTTTAAGCGCATAAGATTGATTATGTTTGACAGTTGTACCCTTGCAATCTAAACTGTCAGACTGTTCTGACAGTATGTGTGTTTAAAGGTGAACAGTGTGTACCTGCGTGTGCTCAGACTTCGTGCCCTGATTCTAATATTAAAATGAAAGTCATAACCCAGTAACTTTGCCTGCCATGTGTGACAGCCTATAGAGACTTGTAGCTGTTCCTACACTGTCCCTCTATGCACACATACACACATTTACTTTAGCGCAAACACTTATACATAATCTACTTCCTTATTTACCCAGAAAAGTGCAGTTTACTGGCACAGCGACCCTCACACTGCCTCTGACAGGGGGGTATTATTGGCATCAATGCACAGAGATGTTTATTTACAGTATGTTATTGGCTGTCTGGCTGTGTTACAGTGACCTCTGTTGGTGAAGTGACAGCTGTCTTGTGTTTCAGGGAGCGATAGGGCCTGACGGTCCTACAGGAGAGATGGGGTTAGAGGGCAAGACGGTAAGAATTCAGACTTGATTGTGTGCATTTGTTGGAATTTGTTTGTTGTATAAAACTTGAAACATTCATTTAATAGTGTAATGATCCTCCTGCATGCATAATATATTCTTAAGAGGGAAACTGGATCACATGCACCAAAAAGAGCAAATTGTACATCTTCTCCATTCACTCAGGAGGCAGGAAATATATAATAAACTTACATGTCTCAAAGCACGGCTTTCTCTCATCCGTTCCGCTCTCCGCAGGGTCTTGATGGTCCTCCAGGAAAATTAGGTTTCCCAGGACCACAGGTAAAGCACTGGGGTACTTTTCCGCTTCTTCCTCAACAATATATTTTGGTGCTTGTGTTCCTCTGGAGAGGCGAGGCATCAGAATGATTTAGAAGACCGACATGATACCAGCAGTGTGGAGGCTCTGCAGTCAGAAACAACATATTACTTTGGAGGAGAGAACTGTCCCTTCAAGGTTTTGTACAGACTGTGGGCCAGATTTACATACATGGAAGTTGGTTTTCTGAAGGGCTCATTGGTGGGATTGAGAATATTGATCAAGCCTGCAATAAATCCACTCCTGTAAATAATGTGGGAATATAACACTGAAAATTCTAATAATGTGTGTGTATAGAAAGGTTTGTAAATCTAATGTAGTGGAAGTCAATACATTAACTTTAGGGATAAGAAATAAAAGAAATAAAAATATATGGAGAAATGGGAATGACAAAAACAAGATATACAAAAAAGACAGCTTTTACAATAGCTTATCAAACAAGTACACTTGCCATTGAAAGTTAAAATTTACTGGCCAAACTCTTTCCCCTATTTGTTTTGTGTTGTACAATGGTCTGATATAACTATTATATCTGAAGTGAAGCCTCAGTAAATCTGGTCCTACATGTTAATGTATTTTCTTTGTCAAGTACTGTATTGAACTCAGTTTTTTTGTGAGCATCATAGATGCTAATGAATCCTGATCTAATTGATCCTGTCTTACATATTTTTCCTTTTACTGTTCCCCTACAGGGGAAGATTGGAGAGACAGGGGAAACTGGGCCTAAAGGTTTTCCTGTGAGTTCACTATTCTCACACAGAAATAATATACAAATACTGTATTATTTAAGAGACATTTAGATGCACAGATGGACCCCAAAACATCAAGCTTAATACTCCACATACTGTATAATAATGTTCCATGGTTTAATTGCTGATGCATTTGTATGTATTGAATGCCTGACATGTGCTGTTTCTGTGTAAGTGCTATAAGTTTATAAAAACTATAAATGTGTCATTGTTTTATGAATACAATATGATGTGTGGACATCTGCATGTATTCTGGACTCTGTCTCCAGGGCATCCAAGGGCCCTCAGGACCTCCAGGGGACAAGGGAATAGCAGGCGAGCCGGTATGATCGTTCAGTCCTCTCTCCATCCTTTCATATATTTCTGTCCCGTTTTCTCACATTATCTGAATCTTTACGCCTCCCCTGACATATCTTGATATCATCATCTGCCTCAGCCTGCCTCAGTTCCCTCTGTCTCTTTCTGTTTTTTTTGCTGATGACCAAGTCTAAAATATTCTTATTTGCTCATCAAACTTTTCCCCTACCTTTTTTGAGTTTTATTACATTGTCTTTGGCAACAAGCATCACCCTGGTCCTCTCTGCCCAGCCCTGATAGCTCCAAAATATCACAGCCAGTTTATGAGACATATTTTAGTTCTTATTAAAATATATTTGCCTGTATTAAATGTTTCCTCCAGAGCAGCCAGAGAATTGTCTAATCCACATCTGTTTGGTTGTGTTAAGAGAGTGAAAAGCAAGCATGCTGAGTGACTAACTGAATAGGTTGTTTTTTTAAAAGGAAACAGTTTATTAATAGAAGTGCAAAATAGCTGGATTTGCAGGGACAACATGTGTGATTATTGCCATGATGGATAAAACCTTTCCTGTTAAAGATTAGCTGTACTTCTCTTGGTTTTATTTAATTAGCACTAAAAGAGGCAGATCAGAAAAAGATTAAAAAATGTGTCAGTTTGCATGCACACAAATTTTATCTCACCGATATTTGAGACAGGCATCCATTCCCTGTTTGGGTTCATTGGTTGGATAGAATCACAGGCTCATACTCTCCTGTTTCCTATTAAGTCAACATGGCTCTCTAGCCATTTTACAAGCAGTTTACTTCATAAAGCACACTGTTTATATCTAGAATAGTAAAGAAAAATGTGTGAGAGACTAAATTTAATTTTAATAAGTAATATACAATTGCATGATCATGATGACAACAGTTTGTTGATTACATAGTTTGAATTTAGACAACGTACTGTGGTTACCTATAAATGAAGATTCAATTACAGTTGGCGGACGACAAGGTTCCCTCCTAATCATTACCTATTGTCTCAACTGCTTTTCTCGAATAGACAATACACTTCTGAGTCCTGCTATTAACTTTCTTTGGGCTCGTAACCAGAAATATGATTTAAAGAGCACACAGATGACTTCAGTTATACCGTTACTATTGTTTGGACTGGATGCAAGACAACCAGGGAGCAAACATTATTCATATGCACTGAGATTAAGAAATACTCATGGAAAAGCGCCAGTGTTTTAGAAGCATAATTAGTGACACAGTTAGTGCATTCAGATCCAAACTGTGTACAGATGGTTTACAGATTTATCTGCCTTTGCCTCATCCTCAACATTAGAGAGTTCCTATTTTTTGTACTAAGCTCTGAAGTTGAGTTTTAATATGATTATCAATCAATTATTTGTGATGTCATCTATAGGGGCCACCTGGTCCACCAGGGACTGTGGGACTGTTAGGAGAAATTGGTCAAAAGGTGAGAGATTTTTCAAACATGCTTGCACACACTTGCAGATACACTCGCATGCATATTCCAAATGGATAAGATGAACTGACATTCGTGCACACCCACAATGGGTATTGTGAAGACTAAATGATTAAATATGTGACATCTGTTGTTCACCCAACACCACTGACTCAATAATGCTCTCTGATTTAAGTAATCTGTCCAATTATAAGTAATTAACCCACATTACAAAGGTGTCCTCTTTCTCTTTGTCTCTCTCCCCTCTCTCATGTCAACACGTAATGGGACTCACCCCCGACATATTGTTCACATCTCATGCCAAAGAGTCATTAGGCCTTAGGTTTTCTCCAAAACCATTCATAATTTTCATTTCTCCATCCTCTGCGTGTTTATAAAGGGTCCTCCAGGCAAGGTGGGGGAACCAGGACTGCCAGGCGAACCAGGGGAGAAGGTGAGACAATATGTTGCTGCAGTTTTTACATTGACCATAAAGTTTAATATAAACTATTACATGCTTAATTTGATCCATTTACATTGATAAGTATAAAAAAATACACAGGAGAGACAGAAAGAACATTGTCTGCCTGTGTCAGGGAGCCATTGGACCTGCTGGGAACATCGGAGAGCAGGGACTAATGGGACAGCGGGTACGTTTATCATTTACAGCATTAAGCTATGAAATATTTATGCGTTCATAAGGTGGAATTGTTCATAAATGTGTGTTTTTGTGTGGGATCACAGGGAGAGGCAGGCCTAGAGGGAGAAGCTGGTCTAGCTGGTGCTGATGGAGCCAAGGTGACGTGTTTTCCCACAATGTCATTGATGTCGTAACGCCAAAACCCAGCCAAATACTGCACTAGTAAACTTAATCTTTTTTGCATGTTTTAGGTGAAGAAACTTAAATAGAGTCATGTTTTTATGTACATATATTCAGGGTGAAAAAGGTGACATGGGTCCGGAGGGTGACAACGGAGAAAAAGGTGAAATTGGGCTAAAGGGAAAGGAGGGCCCTCCTGGAAGTCCTGGACTCAATGGCGTCAGAGTAAGTCCTGTCTCTTTCTGCTCAAATTCATACATATACAGTTTTTTGCAAGCTGCCTCTCACAGACTCTTAAACCCTGCCTTAAGCTTTTTCTTAATTTTGTTTTTCTTTCTGAAGGGTCCAGAAGGCAAACCTGGCAAAATTGGGGAAAGAGGCAAACCAGGGTCAAAGGTATTAACATCAAATCACCTCTGCTAGCAGTTTTAGAATTCACATGACATGGAAATGTTGTGTGATCACCTAATATGTAATTTCAACTAATCATTTGTGTATATTTAGGGTGCCAAAGGTCAACAAGGTTACCTCGGGGAGACTGGGCTGGTGGGAAAGACTGGACCACCAGGTTTTGTTGGGCCAAAGGGGTCCAGAGGAACCATTGGACACGTGGTAAAGTGGAACAGTAATGATATAGATATTTATCATTCATTTTTACGTTCGAATGTCATGTTATTCTCTAAATTGTACAGAATGACACAATATTTGTTCTCTTTAGGGAGCTCCTGGTCGAATGGGTCAACAGGGGGAACCTGGTCTTGCAGGTTATGAGGTAAGCTCACTTTATTATAAGCAAGTGTCTGTATATGGTTGAACACTAAAATATTAAACAAGCCTGTTATAGGTATTTGCATTTGTGTATAATTTCTCATAATATGATTTATTGTGTCTGTCTTTGCAGGGGCATCAGGGAACACAGGGTCCCATGGGGCCTCCTGGACCAAAAGGTGAAAAGGTACACCTCGTTCACTTTATGTGTAATACTGATGTCTTGTTCTTCCTCCTCTTCGTCAATACCTCAGTCTGTTCCCGGGATATCCCAGCACCTGTTTGTATTGACAACAAATTACCTGAAAGTGGATCAATAACACCAAATGTGTTTCATTGAGCTATTAAATAAGCATCCCAAAATGCACATCTCTTTGTAAACAGCTTGTACTGATCAACCTTGCTTTGATACTTCAGTGCCTTCATCAAAGACAACACATTGTTAATGTATCATGGCTTTGAATGTACACAATGTACATATGTAACATTTTAGGAGATGTTTCCAAACCTAGATACAGTGTAGTGAAACATCAGCAATAAAAACATCTAAATGTTCTCTGTTGATTTTTATCTGCAGGGTGAGCAGGGAGATGATGGGAAAGTAGAGGGTCCTCCTGGTCCTCCAGGTGACATAGTAAGTCACACCTGACTTACTTTTCTTCCTCCTTCTACTATTTGTCTTCTATAAGGTTCCAGAAATCAAATCATTAGCTATTTACTCATACATTTCATATTTTACCAGGGTCGTCCAGGTGACAGAGGAGAGAGAGGGGAACCAGGAGATCCGGGGTACAAAGTACGTACAATCACTCCAGGTGTTGTTAATAGGATTTATTTGGGTAATTTGGTTCATGAGTTTAATATTCTGTTACACCTTCACAGGGCCAAGTTGGTGTGGATGGAGAGAGAGGCAGGTCTGGAGCTCCTGGACAACCTGTGAGTGTCGGACCTTGTGATTCCCATTCACAGCTCTGTCATTAATTCTGCATAAATAACCAGCAGGCATGCTCACACAGGTTGTCTTTATACGCTTTCATTAACATAACTGGTGATTTCAGGGACAGCCCGGACCTCATGGACAACAAGGACCCAAAGGGGCCAAAGGAGATCAAGTAAGTCAAAACAAAAATATATTGTGTGTTAGCTGTGTGTGATAGAGGGTCACTGTGTCTCTGCGTCCATGCTTAAGCATAAAGTAAGATTTATTGTCTGTATTGCATTAGCTTCAGTCCAAACCTTTGGCTGTCCCTAGAAAGCTTTAGATACAATATGCCTAAGCTTTTAAATGAGAGTAGGTAAGATTAAGTAGAATGTAAATATGTAATTAACTAAGATGAAAGAGCATTATTTGACCTATTTTTAATCTATTTTTTATCTAAACCTATGCCTTCCCAAAAAAGGACCACAATGGAAATAAGTCATCTGGCTTTTTGTGTTTTTATCCTTTTGATGGGATCTGTAGCTGGGTATCTCTCGTTGGAGGCACCACTTTTATATTTACAATCAATAAAGAAGCTCAATCAATCAAGCTCAATCAAGAGGTTGCAACAACATCAGGAGGTCTTTGGAAAAGGGATAAAGTTAGCTGATATAGCAGTGATCCAACAGAAACATCTATTGAAGAGCTCATTAATCAGAATTAAGGTACTGTAATTAACACTGTGCAGTCATTTTTTGGCTTGAGAAAGAAATGCCACGTTGGTCACTAGTACCTGGCTATATCTTATGGTAGATCATTGGCAGTAAAAACAATAACCAGCAGATGTGGGACAGTAATAATCAAGAATAATGTTATTTCACCTTAAAAACGTTGTCTCTCTCATAAGGGTCAGAAAGGCAAAAGGGGTCAGTCGGGACAAAAAGGAGCCAGAGGACCAGAGGTAAGTCATTGTTTTTACATGCATCTACACCTGCTTAAGTAACTTCTATTATTCCATTACAAAAGACAGATGTTTCACATACTGTGAGCCTTTGAAAAAATTGTATTCATGTCTAAAATAGTTGGAGTCAGTACTTAAGGCATAAACATAAAGTCATACATAGATTAACTTAGACAAAATACAACTGATTTGATGTTAATTTACTCAAGTAAAGACAGATGAAAAAGAAGCCAGTAACACACACTGTCAACACTCTATCTAGATTTTTGGTAAGTCCTCTCTTCTCCTTAGGGTGGGGGTGGTCTTCCTGGTCCCAGAGGTGTGGTGGGCCGAGAGGGACTGGAGGGTGTGCCTGGGGTAGACGGAGTCCCAGGAAAGGATGGCAGTAAAGGCATGCCGGTGAGACAAAGAAATCTCTGGTTCATTAACCACATTTTTTCTATTTACAGCTGCATCTTTGCTTACATGCCCTAGAGGGTTAGATATTTATTATGCTACACAATGGAAACATGTTAGACAGAGCAAACAACAACTTGATGAATTGTGTATGTTTAGAGATCTGTTGTGGTGCAAAAGAAATACCAGGTTTGTCATGAGGGTGGTGCTAGTTGACTGGGGTCATGAAGCTCTAAATGGTTTATCCCCTTGGTACCATGAATGTTATCAGCAAATTCAGTGGTTCTCTATTAAATAATGAGATGTCTTGTGTTAAAGGTTGATACTCTGACTGAGAGTGGTGATAGAATAAAGCTTAAAGAGTGCCCAAAACGAAAAGGGTTATTCTTTGGAGAGCATGAATGCATGAAGTGACTTTCATGGCATCCTGCCCTGTAGATTTCCTGCTCTGGACCAAAGTAATGGACGGACAGTTGGACAGACTATCAACATTTTAATGCAGGACTTAACTTTTGTTTATTGTTTGTGTTAGGAATGATTCTCATTCATCTTGCTTTCATGATATGTATCTAGGGAGAGCATGGTGATGATGGGATGGTTGGTCTTCCTGGCAAAGCTGGCTCACGTGGTAAAATCGGCGTTCCAGGACTCCCAGGAGATCAGGGGGGCATTGGACCAAAGGTAAATAATAAGCATTAATAATTGTAATGAAATGCAAGGGAGTGAGCAAAATAAATTAGGGTTGGCAGTAGCTCAGTCATTAGGCTGGGAACGGGAGGGTTGCCGGTTTGAGTCCAGCTAGGACCAAAGTTGTGGAGCGTGGACTGGTAGCTGGAGAGGTGCCAGTTCACCTTCTGGGCACTGCCGAAGGTGGCCTTGACCAAGCCCCTTAACCCCCAACTGCTTGGGGCACTGCACTGAGAGGCAGCCCCGTCATACTAATAACATTAATAACACCAGAGTGAGAACATTGAATTTCCCCTTTATTAATATTATTTAATTATGTATAAGTATTACTATAAGTATTAATTCTAAGTATTTCTTCTTCTTCTTCTAATGTTAGACAGAATGTGCTGCCATGCTTGAGAGGTACTGGGATGATGGCCTTGATTATCAGATGAATGTGCAAAAATTCATGAGTCATCTATACAGTCAATTAATTGATTATTTATTCATTCATCCAGGGTGAACAGGGTCTTCGAGGACAGCTTGGACCTACAGGGAAAAGAGGGTTCAGTGGTGGAATGGGACTGCCAGGGCCACAGGGAGACCGAGGACCTAAAGGACAGCCTGTGAGTATTGGCCACATACAGTATACATACACGTAACAACATACAAGACCTGGAACGATATTGTTTCATGACATTTTGTATGTCTGTTTTAAGAGATTCTGTGTATCTGATTGTTGACTCAATTTTTGTTCAGGGTGATCCAGGGGAATCAGGATTTCCAGGAATTCTGGGAGTTTTTGGACCAAGGGTATGTTCAACAGCAAACAGCAGCGCATCTTCAGCAATTTGTGCACAGAACAAAACATTAAAATGTTACCCACACCCACACTACCCACACCATTATGTCTACACCGTACTCTTTGTAATATTACTAACAGAGAGCCAACAGTTCTCACCATGAGCAAGCACTTGGTGACACAGGCAAGGAAAAAACTCTCTTTTAGTAGGTAGAAACTTTGAACATAACTATGACTTGGTTGCAATAATGGGATAAGAATGCATACAAATGGAGAGGAACTGGGACCTGGTTCCACTAGTTCCACTGGTTCCACAGAGAGGAGCTTAATAGTTGAAGGCTCTGGCTCCCAATGTCTTGGTCAGTCAGCCACAGTGGCACAACTCAGTGAACAAAGACCTATATAGCAGTTTTGCTATAGCCCACATTACTGCACATTAGCAGCCCCATAAACACACACATCATCACAAACCAATTGTCATGACCAATGTGACTTTATACATGGTGGTCTATCTTTAGCAAATGGCTTATTGTTATAATAAGCTCTATTTGGATGAGCATTTCTGAACACCCTGGTAATTAAATTTGTAGCATTTTCACAGGAAGTGGTTTTGTCTTTAAGTTCTAAGTTCACTTTTGTTGTTGTTTTATATTGTTTTATATCGTTTTAATGTTGTTGTTTTTATTGACTCTCACGCATATGGATTGTTATTCTATGTACAGCTTGAGAAGCTGGTTTTAAAGTCTATAAAATAAAGTTTATTATTATTATTATTATTATCACTTGTACAAACATTGTTTGTGATTCATTGTGATTTTAGCCTGGACATTGCAGCACTTGGCATTGGAAAAATGGAGGTTGTCGCAGTGACAATAATTACTGTAAATAATGTTTGCTTGTACAAATGTGTGTTTTTTTGTGTGTAACATCTGTTTTATTATTATATAACTATATATATAATTACACTTACATCAAAGAAATTATAGCCTACTATAACTATTCCAACAGCTTCAGCACATTGTCCATAAGTCTTTCAACATGATGGGCTGTTCTCCCATCACCAGATCCCATTTACAATTACACCTTGAAGAAAGCCAACACATTTTCTCCTCACTTCCTGCCCATGAACTGTTTGTGTTGCTACTTTCTGTAACAATCCCACAAACACCAGTTTGAAGACCATGTGTGCTTTGTGTGTCATTTTGTGTGATTTTTAAACAATAACACAACTCCTTGCGTGAAGGAAAGTTTTCCATCATAAACACATTCCAAACCATGTGTGGTTGAGTGGCATTAAACATCTATTCTGTTGTACTAAAACTGTGACACAGGACGCAAAGCCAGAATCTGTTAGGACAGCTGGAAACGTCATTGTCGATATGGAAACAGTTAGCAATGTCAGATGTTCCATGATGAGATGTAGATATAATTAGATATACAGTATGAGTTAGTGTGCAAATAGACACGTTGAAAGACTGACAAACAAGTATAGCAGTTTTAAACAAGTGTACAGAGTGTATGATGGTGAGTGTGTTTAAATATTTATTGCTGCTGTTTCCAGGGGCCTCCAGGTGACTTTGGGCCAAAGGGCATACGGGGACCAAAGGGGCCGCAGGGCGCAATGGTAAGTAAACTAGTGATCTAGATTACACTGAGGAAATGCATTGAACCTTTTATTTCATTCTTTTTCTCAACTGTTTCTCTCCATCAGGGCAGAGGAGGAGTTGCTGGCCCTATGGGAATTATTGGTCCCAATGGAAGCACAGTATGTTTTATACAGATAGAGATAAGCACTGACATTTCTCTCTGCTGATATTCTACAGACAACTTACTGTGTACATCTCTTTACAGGGTCCTAGAGGAGAGAAGGGCAATCGTGGAGAGACTGTAAGTCTTCTTGACTTTTGACTACTTCTGTCCTCTTCAGTTTTACACTTTTTTGTCTCTTGTATGAAAAGCAGATTTAATACAATATTCAAGCTGAAAATATGTCTTTTCTCTCTCTGAACAGGGATTGCAAGGCCCAAGGGTATGCTTATGTAGTGTCTTTTTCTGTTTTTACAAGTCATTTGTATTTTTTATGGACACTTGATTGACAACATATAACATCATCCAGCATGTTTGTTTTTCTTCTTCATTAGGGATCTCCTGGACCTCGTGGACCCCCTGGACTTCCAGTGAGTTTTCCACCTTTACAGGTTTAAGCAAATGGAAAACAAACATAATGTCATATTCAAGTTGTGTGATTCATTGTCTGAATAACTATTTTTGTTCCCTTTAGGGTCCCATGAGTATCCCACCATCATTTGTAAGTCATGTTATTTTTGCAGATTTCATTAAATCCAATAAGTAGTTCAAATGTACTGTAATGTGTTATCCAGATGGATACAATGACAGTGATGAAAGAATATGTATATTACAAAGATTTTGTTCTTTTGCTGCAGAAAGAAGATGGTCTTTTGTTCATGGATTCACACATCCCACTCAGGACTGAGGTTAGTGGAGGATAATGTCAACATGTCTCTGTAGTGTTATGTCTTTTAATGTGTTGCAAACTGCATATGTTCATCTTTTTGTCTTTTGTCCAGAATAAGCCAGTGATGGACCTGCCAATGCTGGACCAGGGCGCCGAGATCTTTAAGACCCTCCACTACCTCAGTAACCTGGTCAAGAGCCTGAAAAACCCACTGGGCACTCGGGACAACCCCGCCCGCATTTGCAGGGACCTGCACAGCTGTGAACAGAAGTTAAATGATGGTGAGTGTGTGTGTGCGCATTTTGTGAGAGACAGATGTGGACAGCAATTTGATGTTTAGATGGACTAGTTAACACAATTGTGTTTGTATTTTCAGGCACTTATTGGATTGACCCCAATCTGGGCTGCTCATCAGATACAATAGAAGTCTCCTGCAACTTTACTGGAGGTGGACAGACTTGCCTGAAACCAATAACAGCATCCAAGGTATTTAAGACACAGTAACAACCCCAATGACATCAGAAGTCTACAAGATTATAAAATATAAAGAATTGTAAATATTACACACATGAGCACATACCAGACTTTTAAACCAGAGCTTGTTCTGTCCGTTCTGCCTGAGCAGCCGATAATCAGCGTTGGCCGTGTCCAGATGAACTTCCTGCACCTGCTGAGCTCAGAGGCGGTGCAGCACATCGTCATCCACTGCCTGAACTTTTCGGTTTGGAGGCCAGCTGAAGATCAGCCGGGTGCCCAGAGGTCTGTGAAATTCAAGGCCTGGAGTGGCGAGGTATTCGAGGTGGGAGGAGAGCTCGAGCCAGAGGTCATAGAAGACTCCTGTTGGGTAGGGCCAACATGATGTCACATGGCTTTGTGCCCTTCAGTTGACATCATTCTGAACTTTTCTCAATTTCACACTTGTTGCCCCAATTGTGATGTTTATGTTTTGGACTGTTTCAGATAAAAGATGGACGTTGGCACCAGACCCATTTTGTGTTCCACACCCTGGACCCCACCCTGCTCCCTGTGGTTGACATCTACAACCTCCCCAAGACTACTCCTGGCTCCCATTACCACCTAGAAGTAGGCCCTGTATGTCTCCTGTGAGGGCTACAGTGTAAGTTGTCTGAGCATGGAGGGCTGGATCATCACCCATGAAGGCATGGCGGTCGGAGCGGTCTCCTTCAATCCATGGCAATATAATCCAAGCGAGTACAAGCCTCCCTCCAAACACATCCTGCTTCACTCTGCCAAACTCCCATTGGACTGCAGACACGGAAGAAGCACGGGGAGCTGGGGGGGGGGGGACAATGAAGAGCTGAGTAGGAGCAGGGGAGTTCTTGCACTAATAGCTTCTCCATACGGCAAAAGCTTCTTCAAGCTCTTCAAGAAAGATCGCCATATTTATGCCCGCTTGGAGGAAAAGAGGCTCTATGCCACATAATCTCTCTAGAACATTGCTAAGTGAAGGGAGACCAAGGCCAAGTTAATCAGTGGACATTATAGTAACTTATTTTTTTAACTGTATACAGTCTGTATACTGTGTGTACTTTTTTGGAAATACCAGGAATTCAATTGTTAGAAGAAAAGAATTAAAGTAATTGGGATGAGTTAAATGTACATATATATGTATGCTTATTATTAACTTTTATACATGTATATCTTATGTAAAGAAATAATCTTCAAGTGCAATAGAAAATGAGAAGATAATTTGATATTTTAAACTTATATGGAAGGATTTTTCAGGGGTGCCATTTCATTTGCCTTTGTTGCTCATCTCCTTGTGAATTAATCCAGAGGCAGGCTTATTTTCTTAAACTGAGCAAAAATTATATCTGTATTTACTAGTGCTCCAAGTGGGTTATCATGGCTTTCATTTTCTTCCATAATGCAGGAAAACCGGTGGCACCCAGTCACCTCTCACTGATCAACGTCTGAAGCAACACAGTGATGCACACAAGCCGTCCACATGGAGAGTCAGAGCATTTAATACTTACTACTATGCTTATCACTCATACATTATTGAACCGGATGCCACTGATGATTAGGGAGAATATCTGCAGTTGGGGAGATTAGAGGTCAGAGTGAAAAGGAGTATGGAGCTCTAGTTCTCAATAGTGTTTTATTAAGTCCTTTACAACTGCGGAGTGTGAAATCAGTTCCTTGCTTCCTTACTTATGATAAAAGATAGGAGGATAATTGTTATTTACTCAGCACCACATGGGACCAGGAGTCTCTTCTTCTACCCCACTTACAGTAGACAGACTACAGGTACAGGCATTCCTTGGAGGGTAACTGAGCCACGAGAGAGAGGAGAGTGGGTCCATGAATCAAAATAAATGCCCATCATCTATCCCATCCTCTCTCTAATGCATGGTGCTAAGTAGGTTGTCTAAGGTGCTAACCATAGTGCTGTTATTACACCACTTTGCTAAAATATTCTGATGTTTATAGTGCATGCTTGTTTAGAGTAATAAAAAAAGTCCATATAATATATTGCCACAGCTTCCATAATGCACTATAATGGTAATGTCCCATCCAAAACTACAAAGTTCCTTTATTCATCCATCTGTTGTTAATTCAAAGTGTTTTTGTTCAATGCTGCATTTCTACAAAGATGCTTAATCTGATCTATTTTAGAGATAACCATAAAAACTACACAGGGTTTTAAGTATTTTGTAAGAATAAAGTTTTCTTTTTCTCTGTACAAAGCCCCCAACAGCTGTATGTAATATTTTTAGAAACACAACTAGTGAAGATAGTTTTAAATAAAAGTTTCTTTGTTGTAGCTGGACACAAGTGTGTATAATTGTGCAAACTTTGCTGTATACAGTGGATCCCCTCTTGCTAATTTAATGTTATTTAATGTTGTTAATGTGGTTGCTGACTGAGCAAATTTCTGATGGTTGAAGCAATACTACTCTTTCTGACAACTTTATATATCAGTTTGCCCAACTGGTCTTGGAGTTTATAGATTTTTTATGTGTAAATTTGGGGCTCCAGAGAACAAATTTATTGCAATGTTAATTATCTTTTATTTTTTTATCTTTTAATTTTTGTTATTTTGCTTTATGTTGTTTCTCCTCTATGATAACCAATCATGTACTGTACCAGGACTCTGTGCTATACTATAACTTGTGTTTTAAAGAATTATGCAAATATGTGAAAATTATTTCTTTTCTTTTTTTGTAAATCTGTTGTAGACATTAAAACGAGCTAAGAATACCTCACATTGTTACACATGACTTGGAGCAAAGATTTTCTGTTGCCTTTATAATTAAATCCTGTTTGGAAATATCAGCCAAATACAGTAAGTCATCAAACTCTGAACGAAACCCTTTCTCGTGCCAACGTCCTTTATCTGGCATACTGTTTATTCATTGTTCAGTGTCCATTTGTTCAATAAATACGTTCAATTTGTGTGTGGATTATTACTTTTTAATTATTTGGACACCTGTAATACTCACAAATAAAATACCTGATCTTAAGTTGATATTTCTGAGCCTAATAAATTCCTAAAGGTACAATTCACAATTGTATACCAATAGAATATTTTTTTGCTCACGTCTCTACACATAGAGATAGTAATTTTAAAATGGTACAAGATGCCAAGTGTTGTGATGATATTTGTTTAGCAACACAATTATGATATGGGCATATTTATTTTAAATAAGTGGATTGTGTTACTTCAGTAACTTTTCAGACAAGGTGAAAGATTAACACCAACAAAAACATACTTCATGTGAAGTGGAGGAGTTATGAGGCGGGGTTGCCTTGTGGGAGGTTGAGAATGTGTTGACCCTATGGCCAGATTAACCTGTTGGGGGCCTTGAGGCAAAATTTTGTTGGACCCCTTCCAACCCTATGTATGGTCTACTCTATCTGCAATGTCCAGTACTCCTATGGTGGAATACTGCTTTATTGAGAATGTGTACTATGTCAGCACAATATAAACTAAAATACTTATCCTGTTTTAACCAAATTTTGACTCACATACGCACTGCATGTGCGCGCACACACACACACACACACGCACACACTCTCTATGACAGGGCCAAACCTTGCATTATTACCTAATAATGCACGACTCTCCTCATTTGATGTTGCATTTTATTGGTGCAAATCCCCTAACACATTTGCAATTAATCAAATTACCAAAACCAGATGACAAACAGTAACCTAGGGCTGCTTGTAGCCTTGGGCAGTTGTCCACATTGCTCATGTGGTAATCCTGCTGTGGAAAGTTATATTTTATCACTAGCACCACATTACAGTTTTATGTCTTGCAAGAAAAGATTGGCCATTTAATACTTGTGAAACTGTCGTCTGTGTAATAAAAAGTTACACCACTTGATGTCGCTATTGTTGTGTGGATAAATTTCATATGCGGCTGGACCAGCTGTTTACACCAAGGAAGTGACAGATGTCTCAGACGTTTCCTGAACTTAGCTAAACGGGTGATAAAATACCCAGACTGCAGTCATTATCATAAACTGTAGGCCTTCTCCAGCTAAATGTTATAATTAGCTGACTGGGGCAAATGTTAATTATTCCACGCCGTCGTGCAACACACCCATCGCAGTCGCCACATACATACAAATTATAAATAAATCTATGGCCCTCTCTTGTAATCAGTAATTAAGCTGCTTATACTCCCAGCATTTTTATTATGTGATGACCTTTGTATGTTAAGAAGCTATGGATTCTTTGGCCCAATAAAAAAACACGTCACTTTTTCTTAGAAATGTGTTATCAGAGGAACTTACGCGACTACATGGCTGGATACCAAAGCAGCGAACTTCTTCATCCAACAGCGTCTTTATTTTTAAGCGTCTATGTTCCTCCCCAAAGTGTTTGTTTTGGCCAATCGCTTTGTCCCAGGATCCACCCAGTTTTATGCTGCCTTTTCAGTGCTCGAAAATTCAAATTTTTAAGTCACAAACAATAAACTCGCCATGAAACAGCATTGTGAACAAATCCTGAGACATGGCGTAATGCAATATTAGCGCATAGCCCTTAGTGTTGTAACTTTACATCGTCATATTCATGTTTATAAGGCATCTACTGTGAGGTTTCAGTTGTATATTCACATATTTCATGCAGAGCCTGAAGGCATCACAAGTTTCCAACGTGCACAATGGTGACGTTTACCATATCATGATGGCGGTAGCCTGGACTGTTTTGAATTCCGTCCCGCTTTTTGATTTTAACACTATGTCTAGTCCGTAAAATGTCTTTTTATTCCTGAGAAAAGAGAAATAACTCAACGCTATTATGGATTCCGTCGTGGGGGACGATTTGACGCTCCCAGTTGACATCAACGGAAGGTAAACTCGCCAGTGATAGTTAGCGAGCTAACGCTAGCTTGTAAGTGCATTGCTTTACGATATAACGTTAGCTAATACTAATCCGAAATCAGTAAGTAGTTACCGCTATATGGGCCCTGGCTATTATCTGGAGCAACATAGAAACACTCAAGTTGTTTTGACTTTGATGTAACGTTAGTGTTAAACTGAGTAATTACGTTAGTTAAGTTACCAGTAATTGACATCAGTTTTTATAGCGTAAGGTCTCATGAGAAATGAACTTAGTCTTGTTTATTTTTAGTCGGTTATCTAACATTTGGATGATTATCTGTAACATTTAACAACTAACATAATGTTGAACTAACTGCTAATAATCTGTAATATCGTTAATTACACAGATAATGATCCAGTTACAGGTTTATATTAGGTTGCTTTTGTTTAGCAACATAGTTGTCTAGCGTTAAGTTATATTGTTAACCTTAACTAATGAAAAACATTATTACGAGATTTTGATTTTTGCATTAACTAACGTTACATAACTAACTGACGCTTTTATCAAAATGAGCAAAATCTCGTAAAAATAGTAACACTTTTGTGCTGCCAGTTTCACTCAACCAAAAACAGACAGACCAAAGTAAGACGTTATTTGGGTGCAAAAATCAAAATGATCCATCTTTCAATGATAAACCAAAAGTGCTGTAGAAACATTGGTGCAGACAGTTTGTCATAGACTAACGTTACTAGTGTTATAAATCATATTCAGCTGATGGGATGCTGCTGTGATATTACTGCGATTGGTAGGTCTGCTTACTGACCTGTCATCCAGAGAGTGCAAGAAAGCGGAAATTATATCAGAGCCCGTTTTCAACGGGGTTCAGACAGAGACGGCAGCGACGTCTCCCTGCACACTTTTGTACAAAATGTGGAGTTAACATTTCACATTTGTTTGTTTTTCCCCCGCGTGCTCTCCATGACATGATAGAAGAGTGTGATTGTGGTAGGTGAAACGTACATTAATAGCTTTGATCTTTAGTACTCATGCTGATTTAGTTTGTGCTTAACTTAGCTAGTCTGTAGCTCTGTCTGCTCCGCTGGGAAGCTAGTTAGAGCATCTCTGTGTTTACGTTTGTTGTGTCCTTGGTCGTCTCCTTTTTAAATGACCTAGCCCCGCTGAGGTCTGTGTCAAGTTTTCATCCAGGTGGTAAGCGTGCCTCTGTAATTCAAGACGTAAGCTGATATGTGTGGTGTGAATTACTTATTCGGTAATTCTAAAATCTAATTCAGGTTACAGTTTTAGTTTTAAAATATGGCTTTTAACACTGTTGTTAGTCGCTTCAGTTATTGTTATTTTTTCATTAGCTATTGTAAACGGTATTCTTGTGAGCACAGCTGCTTTCATGTTTGTCACAAGCAGTTGAACAACATGAGGTAGAAAATGAGGAAGTCACTGTTTACAGGCTCTTACATTGTTTCCACTTTGTGCTGCAGGGGTTCCTACAAATGCTGTGTCAGTAACACTGAAACAGACGTGTTTTAATGTCATCTGTTATTTATGAGTCATTCTTTTAGGACAGTTTCCAAGTTGTTTAACATGTTTATGTTTGATGCATGTTATCATGGCTCTTGTTGTAGAGTGCTTCCTCTCCATCAAGACAGGAAGGGGCATGTGAAACCTCAGTGATGCAACAATTTTCAACACATTCAGCTGACCCTGGTGCTTTGGGAGGAGTATTGTGCTCCTGCTGCTCATGTGCTTCATGTTTTATTTTTCATTGTGTTAGGTAGACGACTGCTTTTACATTACAGCAGTGGTTCTCAAACTTTGTCAGGTCAGGGACCCCTAAACTGATTTGACTACAGACCCCCATTTGATAAGATGTTGTCGCAGGATTGCCCATCTGATAGGATTTTCGCTTTTAGATGTTCAGTGTTTAGATCAGTGTAAAAAAAATCATCCTGATTAATCCACTGTGATTCAGTGTTGGGAAAGTCCAAGGCGGTTGAGTGATTTTTTTTGTTTTGTTTTGTTTTGTTTTTTAAATTTTCTTTTCACCACTATAATGTACTGTGTTATGTTCTTTCATGTTGGTTAACATTGTATTGTTGGATGTCAAAACAAAGATGGGGGAAGTGTCATTAGAGTTTATTGTTGCATGCAGTGTGCAAGCTATACATACATAAAGAGTCACAGGCAGCCTGGGAAAAGAATGAAAATGGAGTTATATACTTCTCACTCATCTAAATGTATATGGAAATCCAAAACAAATACCAACTTTGATGTTTTAAAAAAAAAAGTCTAAATAAAATTAATTTGCATATATATCTGCAAATATGTTTTATCAGTTTATAGTTATTCAATTTTTGGATTGTTATGACAAAAGCTTAAGCTCAATCTGCTAAGTTCTATATACAAAGAATATAAAACATCAATATCTACACATGAAATATAATCAACTCATGTTGGAACTGTAGATCGTGGCTGAGGAATAGAGAAGCAGCAGAGCGGCTGAGCTTCTACTGCCAGGGGAGATATGTGAGGTGGTTATGCAATGCTATGCTGCATATTATATATTATTAGACACATGGGTCAAGGTTAAGAGACATGAGCTTGGACCCAAATAGTTGATGCTTTTGTTTATGCGAGTAATTTCCCTCTTAAAACAGATTTGTCAGGAAAATGTTACACTAATAATAAACAACATTACCATAGCTGCAAGTGATTCATTTTGTACTGTGGCCCTACAGCCGTGGTTCCTTTTGTGTCATTGTGATCCAGATGTGTGTCGCTGATGTTTGGTGCATTGTGCCGAGTCTGTGAGTGCCACCACTGTCCCATCACTGTGTGATGCTTAGCTGATCAGAGTCACAGTAGTCTACTTGTCTCCCAAAGAAAGCGTTCTCCGTCCACTGGTTTGTCAGTTTGCTCTCCTCCTGTCTGAACATGAGAGGCTGCCAGTGGCACATGGGTTCACAGGCACACACATATGCACACACACATACACATACACTGAAAGGGTTTCTGCCAGAGTGGATGTAAATGAAGCAGAGAGTCATTCTTAAGCTATTTATGGAGCGTTCCTCAGGCTCAGTGGAATTGGCCAGCGTGAGTAATACATAAACACTGCACGTTCGTGTTGTTCAAATGCTATAATGATCATTATATGTGTGTGTACATTGAGCAAGGATAGACAGAAGAGCTTGATTTGATTCCTGTGATTTTTAAAAACATAAATTGTCTTTGAATATGAATGTAACCCTTTTCCATATATATTTACAGCGACTAGGCTGCATCTCTAACAAAATGATTCTGTCCCCAGCTGCAGACTGCCAGACTCCATAGATGGTGGAGAATATTCTTCAGACAGCATGACAGGTACAGGAAGACCTTCTTTTGTTCTACTTTTGTTGTTTTTCTTGCTCATGTTGAGTCTCCCCCCTGTGTATTAATTAATGCTGTGTCTCCAAAGCTGTGATAAGGGATTAGCTAGATGCTGTTAATTAGCTAGTCCTGTTTCTCATTCATTGTCAAGCTCTTGTAGTGTGCCAACAATATACTCAACACTAGGACAATACACCCAAGCCAGTAAACAACTGATTTATAGATGTCTGACAGTGTTTGTTGCCTTCTGTCAAGTTGATCGTGTGGACAAGTGCACAGAGACATCCAGGCAAAACACTGATGACTGCAGCGCTGTCCTGCTAAACAGTAAAATTATTCTCTTTGACAAATCTTTTAATATCAGGAAAATATTGTGCACGTTTCAACAGCTGTATTATAGGAAAAAGGACCAAAATAAACGTTTGTTCTCTGTTTACACATTTAATAGTTGGGTTGGGCAATATGATGAATGTAGATTATATACTGTACATTTGTCAGCTGGCAGAGATTCTGCCACACGTTCATACAGTGATTGTTGTTTCTTGTTGTTTGTTTTGACTATTCTCTATTTCTATTTAAAATGTCACTGGTTTGCCATCTTGGCCAGGTCTTCCGCGGAAAAGAGATTTTAACCTTAAGGGACTTTCCGGTTAAATAAATAAATAAATAAAATAAAATGATAGCAATATTTTTAGTGTTTGTGTGCATTAGGACATGTGGGAAATCTCTTTATCCATTTAAAGTTGCGCAGTTGCATTTCCAGAAAATGCACTGTATTAATTGGTCTATGCCCGACCCATTCTAATTGCAGTTATTCTTAGATCTGAGGACAGTCTTTATTTTGATATAATTATAGACATCATTTTGAATCATTTTTACTTTTTTTCTCTTAAGGTAAAAAGATTCTTGTATGTGTCTGTGTAAATGGTTTTTGACATGGGAATCTAGTGGCTTTGACTAGAGTGATATAGTGACTGTTTCTGGTTAAACAAAAAGGATGTTACTCTTTAAACAGGGTATATCTCTGTAGGGATCATTTCCATGATGTTGTCAGAAACTCATAATAACAATCAGAGCCTGTCTGTGGCAAAAACAAGCACTTTAATAGACGCACAGGATTACGTAGCAGCTCTGTTTTGCTGCTGCCAACTGCAGTGCGCTCGCTCAGTACTGGACCAGTTTCAAAAAACATTGTCCCAATTAGTTACATAGACTCAAAAACATAATGAAATAGGATCCAGGTTGCAAAATACCAAATATACCATTTAAGGGTGATGAATACCATCTGTAGAGATCAAGATTTATGTTGATATTAGCTAGACATCTCTCTGATTTTGAAATTAAATGTACATAAACAAGCAACTGATACAGGGGAAATGATGGAGCTCTTCCTGTCAGGCTGTCAAACTCTGGAGTCAGGAGTTAGTGTTGTGAAATGTGTCGACGAGTGTTACATGATCAGCTGTGGGGTGCTTTCAACTGGTCTAAACAGGGCAGCTCTCCAGAAGCTATCTCACCTCTGATGTCTCTGCAGTGAAAAACACTTCTGCTTTCTCTTTCTCATTTCGTCTCTGAAATTACCCGGCGGGCTGTTATGTGTTATTCTTGTAAGCAGGTTAGAACTCTATGCTATAGAGACTGTAGTCTAGGTTTGACTCAAATTATTAAAAGTGTGTCACTTTGTTGTTTTACAGCTCCATCCTTCCCTGAGAAGATGTCCCCAATCAAAGCTCTCACCATGAAGGACTATGAAAACGTGAGTGATCAAGTGGCACAATGTTTCTTAAATTTGAGTTGCGATGTAGTGATGTAAAGTCTCTTGGATCGTCAAAAGCCAATTTTATATAACATCAGGTTATAATTTGTTAATGCTACACTGAGTGTGCCGTATGAGGCCATGCAGCCAGCCGTACCCCACCACAACAAACGGGGTGTTATGATTTACTAAACCAGATCTTCAGTCTAGTAAAACCAAGCCATGCTGACCATTTATGGAGGTTTAGTGATGAAGTGTGTGTGTAGTAGGACTGAGATGTGCTAAAGCCTATATTTCAGCATTTGAGTGGAATGCATGCTCAGATTTTTTGGCTTGTGCTGCCTGGCTGGCTGCATGATTAGAGGTTTATAGATGGGTCCAGACTTCTACCTCCCCCGCCTTTGAGAGTCTACCCAACCCCCATTACCAGATGTATGATGTTCTGACCCTGCAGCACAATGATTCACAGTCTACTTCACACACAAATGCACTCAAACACACATACAAGCATGAAGGCCTTCCTTCATGTTAACACTAACCAGACGCATGATCCTCTCCTTTCTGCTGTGTAAACATGTTGTCCCACTTTTTGTGGCTTAACTGCTGGTTTTCTTTGACCCAAATTAACCTTCTTATCAATTAATATACGTAAAGTAAAGGCATAAATTTAATTTTTGGCTCAGAGATTAAATTACTTCAATATATCTCTTTTCACTAAAATGTTGCTGCTGTTTTAGTTATTTTCCTGTATATTAAAATTGTATTTATCAATCATATGCAGCAAATCACAGCTCTGAAGAAAGAGAACTTCAACCTGAAGCTGCGCATTTACTTCATGGAGGAGCGCATGCAGCAGAAATGTGACGACTCCACTGAGGACATATTCAAAACGGTGTTGTATATACTTTAGTGTGCAAAATGCGATTATCTTAGTCATACATCTCTGTGGCCCCTCAGTGCCTTAATGTTTCTCAGTGACTCAGTGTTTCCTGCCAAGACTAATTGAGATCACAACTTCAGCTACAACAGCTGGATTTTGTTCAACCAAAATCCCACATTTCTGATCTTAGAACGGCCGTCTTGGTTTTTTTTGTCTGTTTTTTTGTTGAGTGAGATGTGAAAACAGTGGAATATCCTTGTCTCAATAGGGCAGCTTGTGTTTCTTATTTTTTCCATTTTTGAGGAATGAAGTGTCATGTAAGAATGTTATCTTTATGTACACACTCTAAGATAAACCATGAGATTTATTAATTTGGTCATGTTAACAATGCAGCTGTCAGGGAGAACGATTTGCAATACTCTTTCACTGTTTGTGCCAGTGTTTTTGTGATGACTCCAGATGTGCAGTTTGTGCTATAATGGACTGAATGGTGTCTATTTACAGAACATTGAGCTGAAGGTGGAGTTGGAGTCTATGAAGAGAGATTTGGCAGAGAAACAGGAGCTACTCGTGTCTGCATCGTGAGTATTGTTTCCTGTACAGTCCTGTTGTGCTGAAGTTCACTGTCTGCTGAATTAACATGTTTGGTGTCATTTTAAGAATTCAGACCCAAACAAGATCTTACTTGACAAGAAGATGTTGTGGATGCCCAGTGGCGAAAATGTATACGTGCGCTAACCTAATCTCCCCTTGCAAATGTTTTTCAGTAAAGCGCTGGAGAGTCTCGCTGGCCGAGAATCCGGAGAACCCCAGCGTTTGAGAGAGCAAGCTCAGCGAGAGATGGATGCACTTCGGGACGCATTCAACAAGAGGATAGCTCACCTAGAGCAGGTGAGTCAAAAAGTTATTTCAGGAACAGTACTGGACAGTATTAACAATCAGCGTTGGATTGGTGATAATTGCTTTGACAGTTCAGTCTGTCTTTTTGCTTCATGTCAGTGTCTGCGAACAGCAGAGGAAGAGGTTGAGAATATGGCTGCCATCGCAGAGCAGGAGAAGCTTAAGAATATTAATATGGAGAAGCAGCTTCAAGCCCTGGGTCCACCGAGCACCTTCACCCCTGTCCCTGTCCCCAGCCCACTCCAAGATCTGCAGCTGGCCCTGCAGGAGAAAGACAAGTAGGGATACAAGAGATAAGCACAGACACATAATATGTTTTTTCCCCTTTTAAGTGTTTCAAATGTTTGTTTGTTTTGCTCACATCAGTATCATCGAGCAGCTCAAGATCACTTTGAAGAACCAGGAAGCCGTGATCCATCAGAAGAAAAGGGCAGACATTGCAACAGACGCACCATCAGCTGACTGTGTTAAACAGCTGTCTGATCTCATCGCCAAGAAAGATCAGGAACTTGAGGTACGACTTTAAAATGTTGCCAAAGATATGTCATTTAGGAGCTTTCCCTCTGTAATGACACCAAATTGTAGAGTTACAAAATGTTTACATCATTTATTGCCATGTTGTCATGAGAACATACAGTATGTGCTAATGTTCACAGAAATTAAATTTATTGCCACTATAGCCACAAAGTAACTAAAACGGTTTCAGCGCTACTTGAAAAGAAATTTGAGTGACCTTTAACTGCCTGTTTTCCAGGCACTGAGGGAAGAGCTACATAGAGGGAAGGACCAAACAACACCGCACCATCAGGTGGGTGTTGTGTTTATTTCCTCACTAATTCTCCTTGTGGTGGGCCATGAAATGACTACTTCACATTGACAATGACCTCTCGCTGACCGCTTGGACTTTTTTTGGATTCTTTCCACCTAGTCATGATGATGTGTTTTTGTCTTGCCCACCGGACGTTTTATATCCATCACTTTTATGACATGACAGCATTAATGTGTCAAGTCATTCAAACCTATGTTATTTGCTGGGTGCACAAAGCAGGTGCTGTTGACGTCAGAGAATTGTTGTTCTGCTGAACCACAGGAAATGTACTCTGGTATGTTTTGTGGCTTGCTTTTTTCTTCTGTGTGCCTCCTGGTGCAGTTTTATTTTTGTTCCCTGCTTCAGTAAAGAGGGTGTGTACTTTGTGTTTGCTTGTTGTGGTAATGTTATCTAATGTTGGTTTCACAATAGAAAGCTCGCATCATTACTACTTGGTTAAGTAGGGAGTTTGGAGTAGTCCCTACTGGTGCTCCTTGATCATCCTTGGTTGTGACTGATATTAGATTGATGTTTTAAACCTATGGAGTAATCTCTCAATTTCCCATAAATCTTTATATGCTATAGACCTGTATCTGGAAGGCATTGTCTAAATGTATTCTATATACCAGTTATATGGTTTTACATTTTGTGAGTTTGGAGCTTGAATATTATGACACCTATCCTTAACATTAACCTTAAATGTGAATCCTGTTTATTGTGCTGATATGATGTATTAATCTTTGATGGTATTGAAATATCTAAGATACCTACAAACTTTATCTGTAGATACCTACAGATACAGTTTGTCACTTTAGAGAGCTTTAGAAAGCCCCAGTGTATAGAGACAATGCAATGCAGTTTGAAAGTGGTCATCAAATCGTTATGCCGGCTACTGGTGAACATACTGTGCTGTTTTTTATTCAGAGAAGAAAGCTGTTAGTTGGGCAGTGTCCATGGTTTCCTCATCAGGCTTTGACGTCTGGAGTCAGGTCACAGTGTTAAGACTGGATTACCATGCTGTCTGGAGTTCCTCTGAAAGTTATTTATGTCCATCCTTCTTTATTAAAGGGGGGAAAGCAGTTTAACCTGTCGGTGTAAAATCTGAACAAATGAATGCTATGCATGTATTGTGAAGGATTTTGAATGATTGAGGACATTGTGTCTGCCAGGGATGCATTTGGGACATGACAGGACTTTGAGTGTGTTTAAATGTTACACCTCTCCAGGAAAGAGGTGTAATGGAATGTGTGACGGTAATGATGGCCAGCAAACACCTCTTCTAATCTTAATGGGGATATTCAGAGGTGATGCCAGGCAAGATGGACTCTGTAGAAGTGATCGGCTGCTGCAATCTTTACCAGTCTCCGAGAGAAGCATCAGGATGGCGCCGAAACTTCATACATGATCTCACTATCGGGGGATCTGGCAAGACGTTTTCTAGAGATGGTCTGGCACCAGGCATAAAACAGATCACTGCAGCAGTCCTAGAGGATTTGATCTGATTGAATATGTGGGGAGAGTGGAATAGAGGCGGGAGCAGGGATTATCAAAAGCTTAGGGCTTATAGTGCTCTGCACTCAGTCATTCTCCTCTGTGCTTCTCTCGCTGCATCAGCGAGAGAAAATGATAGATGCCTATTCCTTGGTTGGCAGGATGATGACCACTGGACAGTTTGTGTGTCAGTGAGAGGCTTTTTGGAATTGTTTTAAGAGGGTGAGTCTGGAATCGAAAGAAGGGGCCATGAGGGACCCGTGCCGTATATGTGGTGTTCGTGCGGTGGGAAGCCAATGTCGCTGGATCTTCAGCTCATCAGAAAAGAGGAAATTACAAGTCATCTTGTCCCATGTGCTGGGCTGGGAGCTGACACGAGATGGTCGTGGAGAGTTCCTCTGTGGGAAATGTGTGTTCCAGTTAGAGAAGGTGGTACAATGTGACGTCACCATCAGCCAGCTGCAGGATGAACACAACAGCCAGATCCAGAAGCTGCAGGCGGAGAAAGACCAACTGATCCAGTGCATTGTGCACATGTATAAAAAAAACAACCCAAGCATGGCCAAGAGTGACTTGGAGAGCACCAGCAGAAAGACTCTACACAGGACCTCTGGAGGGGGCAGTCCTGATGATGAGCCTGTTTGTCAGTTGTTTTCTGAAGGACAGCTGATGAGGGAGAGTGGTAACATGGAGAATCGTATGAAAAGGTGTGTGAGTCTGGATCAGATTGTTAGTAAAGGGTCATTCTCAGGACGCTCAGGCCTCAGGAACAGCAGGCTGGGATCAGCGGCAGGGCTCGATTGCTCTATGAAGAGCTTTGGTCTCCGGGGCACACGCAACCGCTCGCAGAGCATGTACCTCGACCTGGTGCATCGTAAGGGCATACTGCCTAGACCAGGATTCAAAGGTCGCTCCACATCCCTGCAGTCCCTCAATAGAGACTTTTCCTCAGACACCCCTCCAGACTCTCTACCCAAACTAAAACTCAGAGAGGCCAAGGTGCTTGTTGCCAGACATGGTGCCACTGATGATCCAGGAGGAAAGTTTCAGGCCAGAGCACTCCTCCGCCGTTCCTCAAGTGAGCCTTCTGTGATCTCTGACCTGATCCAACTCCTGCGCTGCATCTCCAAGCAACAGGTCTCTGCCCCTGCAGGGAGCCACATCCCTGTCCTGAAGAGGTTAAATACTGGACTGCACAACCCTCACGCCAAGCGCAGACACAGAGAGGCAGAATGGAAGTCTCTGCAAGACCTTACAGAGGAATTTGATGATGAGTACACTCCTGTCAAAGTGAAGGTAGTTCCTTTCAGTAATCCCAGCTGGGCAAAATGTTACAGCGCCGCTAATGAGCTGTGACAGACAGCAGGTTTAACTCTTAACATTGCTGATAATAATACATTTTTCCCCTTTCCTGTTTTGTGTGTTCTCTGCATTTGCTCAGGAGAGTGAGGTTAGCCGATTGGAGTCCTGCAATAAGCTGCTGACTGAAGAGCTCACCCAGGCTAAAAGCATCACAGAGAACCTGACTAAATCACTGGAGGATATCCAGAATCAAAACAAGGTACACAGAGACAACATTTTGCTCTATTTAATATCATTGAATCAGATTGAGACGTTTATTTGTGTAATATCACTTCTTTCTGTAAACAGAACCTGTTAGTTAAGTTGGAGGAGAAGGAGAATGAACTCAACTCTGAGAAGAAAAATGCTTTGAAGCGAGACAAAACAATCCAGGGGCTTACTCAGGTCCTCGGGGGAAAAGGAGAAAGAGGTAAGGTTCATACTATTATTAACACATTTTATTTATTGCACAGTTGTTAAATGTGACAAGACTTCATCTGTCTGTGCTCTCACTATTATTATGCAGTGAGTGCTCTAACACCAGCCTGTCTGTCTTTATGTATTGCACAGATTGCAGAACTGTGTCATGAGATTGAGGACAGGGATGACGCTTTGGCCAAGGCTAGAGAGGCAGCACATAAAGCCCAACTGCAGAAATATCAGGTAACTAACTGCACCTTTTCTAGAGAGCCAAACATTAAAGAGAGCCTGACTCTACATGATAATTTCAAAAGGGAGGTTTTTTTAAACCTCCATCTCATTGACAATAAACACTGCAGTCTCTGTAAAGATAAACATTTCTTGCATTTATCCCTCAGGGAGTAGAGGAGCACCAAAATCTATTAATGGAAAAGCAAACAGAGCTGGCCCAACTACAGGGTGAACACCATGCCAAGGTGCTTGAAGCCCAAAAGCTACAGCGTGCCCTTGACAGGAAGGAGCAAGAGCTTGCTGACTTGCAGCAGGCAAAGGACCAATTAGAGGTGGAGCTGGAGGACCTTCAACAGCAGAAGAAGAAGGGAGACAAGGCTCTAAATGTAAGACACCTGGAGGATAGTGACTATCTAGTAAATATTTTAAAATAAAACTTTATTATTATCTTCAAGCCATTGGGCTTTTTCAATCTTTCTCTGTTGTCTGTCACCAGTCAAGTACAGACTTTTGTGTGACAGTATTATCATCTCCCCTCCCACACACACACATACACACACCAGGATCTGAACAATCAGCTCAAAAAGCTGAGTGGTGAGATCGGGGACAGGGAGAGTGCTCTGGAGCAGCAGTACCAGGAAATGTTGGATCAAACCAAAAGAAAACTGCAGGCCCATGAGGTCACCATCCAGCGGCTCACATCCACTCTGGCCGATAAAGAGCAGCAGCTACAGGTGACACAACAACAATGAGACAGAGAGATTCTGGACCAAAAGATCTTTTTGTGTATTTGTGTTTCATTACAGTGCAAAGTGCCGTCAAATATATTCAGATAATTGGCTTTTTTACATTGTTTTTCCTCTGTGTTCCTCAGGAGTACATAAACATGGTCAGAGACTTTGAGCAAAGCAAAAGCCCAGGAGGAAACGATAATGTGCTTTCCAAGCTGCGGCAAAGGCTGAAAGAAAAGGAGAGGGCTCTGGAGGTGCGCATTCCTTCTGTGTAACTTCTAACCGCACTGACTATAATTTGATTCTGACATTGTTCGGTTTGCTTTCTCACAGCAAGCGCTGGATGAGAAGTTTGCTGCCATTGAGGAGAAAGACAATGAGATACACCAGCTGCAGCTGTCTCTTAGGGAGAAGGAAAGAGACCTGGATAGGCTCAATAACTTGCTCTCTCACAATGAAGAAACCATCAATGTAAGGAGCTCTGACCATGTTTGATTGGGAAATAATTTCAGAAACTGAGGCCAGACATTAGCCTTTTTCAGTAATCAGTGATTCAGTTGTTTTTGGGAGGTTGCTCTTCAATCCAGTGCATCTCCTTCGTCTCCCTCCAGAGTTTTGACAGTATGATCAAAGAGAAGGATGTGGACCTGCAGCATCTTGCAAACACACTGAAGAACCTGCAGAGAGCCAAGCAAGATGTAGAAGATAACTTGAACAGATCTCTGAGGGAGAAGGACTCCATCATCAGCCAGCTACAGCTCTCCCTAGAGGGCAAGACAAAGGATATGGATGTGAGTTTCAGAGTCACCTTCACACTCCCTCTGCTGTATTTTCAGTCTTTTTCATTGTGTTTTTTTTCACCATTGTTAGCCGGGAAGTTTTAAACATTTTATGTGTAGATGTTTCTGTGTGCTAATTTTTGATTGTTCTAACTCAACCTTTGTTTGTAGGAAATGGCCAAATCCATGATGAGCCAGTCGCAGACACATGCACATGACCTCGCTGAACAGATGGGCCAGAGGTTAAAGGTCACAGAGGCTATGTTGGCTGATGCCCTGAAGGCCAGGGAAAGGCTGGTTGCTGACAATGAGAGTGCTGTGGAAGGACTGTTGGCTACAATCAGCAGCAAGGACCAGCTTCTAAAGGTTAAAATTTAATTATGAATGCATTGTCAAGGGTTTTAGGGATTCGCTCAGGAAAACTGAGTCTTTTAGCAACACATAGGGGTTGAATATAGCAAAGAAAACATAATAGCAATAAGACCTGCTGAATAGAGAATGAATTAACTACATATGGATTTTAGAAAAGTGAATAGGCAGTGTGTTTGTATTAACGTTAACAAATCTACAAAAAGCCATTTGTATGTGCAGAATGTGGGCAAACATCACTAACACTCATTATTGTCGTTTTCCGCAGGAGTCTGCAGAGCACTACAAACGCATGCTGTCTGAGCGTACTCAAGAGATTCAGGAACTGAGGAAGCAGCTGTCTGATAGTCAGCAGCGGCTTGCCACGGCTGAGAAGCAGAGCTCCACAACAGCCCAGGAGGGTTATTTAGAGACTGCAGAGCTCAAGGCCCTGCTTGCTGAAAAAGAGACCCTCATCAATGTAAGTTCCTCTATGAGACAACACAGTCAGTCAGCTGTAAAATGTGCTTGACTTAGAAGCCTAATGAGGACAGGAAATCAAAACATCCAAGGCGAATACTTCTAATAATAAAACTCTCCTTCATTCTGACTTCAAATGATTTGGTTGCCTATTTGATGATCTTTCCAGACTAAGTTTATCAGTTGTACATGGCTGTGTTGTTAATGTTTGTTATTTTGCAGAAGCTTCTGCAGCGTGGTCAGGAGAGGGACCAGTTTTTGGCAGAGATGAGTCAGAAGGAGGAGCCGGACCATGTGTTGGAGCTCAGACAAACTATCAAGATTATGCAGGAGAAGTTGGACGAGACGGAAGGTGAGGCCTTTTTAGACCTTTTAAACCCTCTGACTGGATATTTATAAGTTAAGAGTACATGTCGATCCTACATTTGATTCTATTTTGTCTGCACTGCAGCTGAGCTGTCCAGGCGGAACAGTGAGGATAGTGTGGAGAACATTCCTCTCTCCAAGAAGACGGTCGTCATTCTAAAGAAAGAGCTAGCACAGAAAACTGAGGCACTGAACAAAGCACTGAAGAGGGAGAATGAACTGAAGGTGAATTTTTTAAAGCATATTACTTTGTCCATATTCAGGAACCATGCTATGTCCATTTGTGTAATCCCCTAATTTATTTTCTTGATATCCAGATTTCTTTGGCAGAGCTTCAGTCATTGCTATCTGAGCTGGAGGGTCGCAGTGAAGGTCAGGCTGCTAATATTGACTCCCTGACTGCCACTCTGATGACCAAGGATGAGATTATCAATGTAAGGATTCCTGTTTTCACAAGAGTCAAACTATTGTCACTCAATGAAACACACAGTAGCTTTTAATAAGGAGATTTTCTTATTCTTCTTAGTTCACATGTTTTGTGTTTGTCCCTGAGCAGGTTCTCCACCAGCGTCTCGGTCAGAGAGGGGACAGTCGGTCTGATCATACTCAGGATCAGGTCATTGACTCCGGCATGGAGAGATCTCTCCCTGGACTCCCTCAGAGAGAGAGAACCATGATTGGTGGAGACAGCCAGCATGAAGTAAACTAAAAACCTTACTATTTTTTTTCCTGAATGAAAAACCAGACCAACAACAACATACTGTACACTTAATGCTTTGACTTTGCCCTTTCATTTTCTGTCTTCCTTAAGGCTTTGCCCAACCTTATAGCCTTGCAACAGGAGCATGAAGCTCTAAACAAAGCCCTGAGAGCTGAACAGCAGCTCTACTCCAGCCTGGTCAGGACTGTAAAGGAGCAGGACAGGTGGGGATAATGGTTGCTGTAACAAATAAATTGCAATAAACATATATGAAAATAATGAAAGTGTTTGAAGAATAATACTTTCTGTATACGGATGTGCGTTTTGCAGTGCCCAGCGTCTCCATGCTCTGCAGCTGGAGCTGACAGCAGTGCAGCTCCTCAGGCAGCAGCTGGAGGAGAGCATCAAATCTAATGAGGAGCTAAGGGATGACTTGGAGAGAGAGATACACAGAGCCAAACTCAGAGAAGGTGCAGTGCAAACACACTGGGTGGTAACTGATGATGTGAACTGAATGGGGGGGAAAAAAAGAAAAGTATGAAAGGAAAAAGAATAGGAAACACCATATTTATCTCGTATCAAGTGTTAGGAAACTATAGCTCAGAGAGACATGCTGTATATCCATAGCTCCTAGGGAAAACGCATAAACACACCTGTCGTCTTTGTCCTGTGTGCTTGCACCAGTAATATCTCCTGCTGACAAGCTCAAACCCCCTCTTTATCTGTCACTTTATTCAGCATGCACATCTGGTCTTTCCCCTCATCTTTGTGCAGTTTTATGTTCATTGTTCTTTACATCATCACCTCTTCATCTGCATGTTTTGTCCATAGTAGAGTTGCAGCCTGTTTTCTCTGTCACTCTTTAAATGTAATGGCTTCACTCTTCCACACTGTTTGTCCATAAAAGAAGTGAATAAAGGCTGCTGTTGGCCGGTCTTCCTGTCTCTCACTTTTAACATGCTGTCTGCTTGTTTTGGCTGTCTCATTAAAACATTTGGTTGTCTGTTGACTGCATCACCTCTCTATCATCCCTCCGGTTATTAATCTAACCATCTGTCATTGCATAAGCACGTCATTATATAACAACATTAGGAAAGTTATTAAGGTTATACTCCCAAGAAATAGATAAAATAAAAACAATCTGAAGTTTAGTATTTTATGACATCACATAGTTGGTGTTATTAAGCACAGTTAGTGCTTCAGGTCTAGCGAGATATCAGGGTGCAGCCTTGAGACTGATTAAAAGAGTCAGTGTACGTCAGGTAGTCATCTAAGCCCAATGACTTCAATGTCTGTCCACTTGCATGCGTGTGCTCACATATATGTGCATGCTCATCCCCGGCCCCTGTCTAAAGAGAACCAGGTGTATAAATAGGTCAGCTGTGAGTAAGAGGCCCATGGCTCACATTCTCACTGAATCCTCTGCAGTAATTACCACTGAATATATTTCCACATTTCATGTTTTGGTTATATAATCCTTATAAAATACATGTATACAGGGTAATACTTAACTTTAAGTCCCCCTAGTTATCATTTATAAGATCAGTCTATCTGTCTGTTGGTCTGTCTGTCTATCCTTCTATCTATCAATCAATCATCTATCATCTTTCTATCTATTCACATTTATAATGTACAGTATTTGTCAACAAGCATGAATTCTCTTATAAAGACATATTTAAAATTATAGCAGCAGTTTTACTATATTATCATTTATTATCTATTTATACATCGGCCTCCAATTATAGGTGCTCAGAGGAGGATTTCTATCTGTTTACAACTACGTTATAGTGTGTTTTACCCATTAATAAATGTTTATACAGCTTATAAATGCTAAATGGGTTGGTCAAAGTAAAATGTTGCTTTAAATGTGTATTTTTCTGTGGCTGCAAAAACCAAACTTCTCTTGACACACTGGTGCGTTTCCACTACTACCTTACCTCATTCAGCGTTATGTAATATGTATTAACAAGCATACCAAGATACATCACTGCAAAAGAATATCAACAGGATCAGTTTACATTAATAACACATAAAAAATGTACAGAAGAATTATTATGATTTTAAATAATTCTTCATATGAATTTTGTTGTTTTAAATTGGATTCACTTTAGTCACTATTTAAATGATCAAAAGTTAGATTTTACAAAGATACACACCTTAAACTATGAATTTCAAATTTCAATTTTGTCCCTTATTTTGCATGTCATCCTATGTAAAGTCGTTGCTTCTTGGCGAATCTGTGCAGACAAGATGCAAGTTTTTTTTTATAGTCAACAGTATCAACAGTATCTTAATGGCCTCTTTCACATTTAGGAACATTCTGTGAGAGGAACACTTACAGTATATACACAGAAATGTACTTGCCCTGTCACACCAGAAACATGGCAGTGTGTAACTTTCTGTGTCTATTCAGGTATGGACCTGATTGATCCTAAAGAACTGGAGAGCATGAGACATCAGCTCGAAGATGCACAGCGCTGGAATGCCTCTCTGCAGGCTCGCTTAGGAGCCATACAAAACCGTGGAGGAGGGGTTGGTGGGGCCAATGATGGTGGTAAGAGTAGAAAAAAAATACACTTAATGTATTATTCCAGAGTCTTAGTAAATGGGAGCCTTTTTGATACATGTCACTCAATGTGTTTTTTTCAGGTGACACTTTGAGTTTCATTGGCGATCAGACTTCCTACATGAGTATCTGTGTAGGAGAGGGGCAGGATGACAGCTTGTCTCTACTCTCTGCACAGGAGCTCAGGCACAAGGTGAATTTCTTTCAAACTAAATATTTTTTGGGGGAAAAAACATTGTCTTTCTATGTAGAGAATTTAACAATGTAATTAGTTGGTAAGACATGTCACAAAAAAAGAAAGACACTCATGCAGACAGATAAACATGCGTCCGTCTGGGGTTTAGGTGGTGGAGCTGCAGGATTGTGTCAACAGACTGCAGACATTAAACAATGAGCTCCAGAACCGGCTGTCACTATTGGAGGAGTCACAGCCTGATGCTTACGGCAAGGAAGACAAAGCCGTGGCCAGCAGTAGCCCCTGGAAACAGGTTAGAGGCCACAAAACTGCTGCAAATGGATGAAGGTTTTAAAGTGTATTTTCTAAACCTAACAATAATGGTCTGTCATTTATCAGCAAATCTTTGTACAATTTGTTCCCATATTCCAAATACTTGATGAATCATGTCCAAGTCATTGTCTAACATCCACCTTTATTAGCTCCTTTCTAACCTTTGAACCTACATCTTAACCTTTGCTCTGTCTAGCCTGTTGCTAATGTCTCTTTACTCTGTGGTACTGTACGTCTAATCTCTCTTAATAAGTGTGTTTCTTGTCTGTAGTAGAAGATACCCACTTTTTCTCCTTCACCTTTCCTAATCAGTCCCTGTTTTTTTTTATCTCTTTGTCCCATGAAATGGTCTCTCTCCGCCATGCCACATTAGACACGTCATACCATTCTGCTGTTGCTGTGCAGTGTTTTATGGATTCTGTTCCCTCATTAAGTTTTCTTTTACCAAGCCATGTGTGTCATACTCGCCTCCCATCCCATTACTCTAGCATCTCGAGAAGACGCAGGAGATGCAGCCTGTGGCTCACAGTAAGAGGACGTATCACTCTGGTCAGGATAAAGAGAGTCAAACAGACCTCAAAATAGGGCAGGTATGAAATGGATGATCTTTATTAAATTTTGAAGAGCTTTTCAAATATTTTTAGATAATTTAATGTAAGTACTACAATAAAATCCTTTTTAGCCCCTTTTAACTTAAACCATATTTCTAAACTATCCTTTTTTAGATGGTCTCCGGAAAGTTGTTGGTTGATAGCAGTTTTGACAGTGGCCTTGGCCAGAGTAGAGAGCATCATCAGTCTGGCAACAACACCTTGGACTCTGGAGAAAAAGATTCTAAGGGGAAGAACACACATGTAATGGCACTTAAACTCCTGCTGACTGAATGTGGGGCCACATCAGTTTCACACCTTAGGTAGGCCTTTTCCTCTGCGATATCCAGATCCTACTCCATATATTCACTCTAACTGAAGAGTCAATTGCCTGAACAGTAAAATAATTAAATTTCTCTTATTACAGGGAGGAGCTGCTCGGACTTAGATCCGAAAATGTGGAGCTGCGGGGTCTCCTGAAAGAACAAAAATCTACTGAGTGTAAAGAGAAAGAGAGCACAGACGCCTCAGGGAACAGCAGTGATGGACAGCTTGAACTGAGAAAGAGTGTGGAAACTCTGCAGCTTGAGTCAAGAGGTCACTCTAAGGTCATCAATCTGTTGAAGGAGGTGTCAGTTAGGGAAACCCCCCTCACCACTGAGCTAATTTTCCACACCACAGAGGGGATGGAGAGTCCACAAACTGCAGACGAGTCACACGGCAAGAGTGCACAGCAGCACGTTGCAAGGCATGGGGTAAGTTTTGTATTATGTTAAGAGTGTAAAGAAAACACCACATTGCTTTCTGTGTGAAGTCTAACTTAAGTGTTTTTAATATCTGTTGTATTTGTTTCACAGGCAGGTGTCAAATCTCGCCTCCCGGTCCCTGTGAAGCTCAGAATGGGGGCTAGCAGCACGCAGCTTGTGTGCTCTGACCACCTGAAAACTGATGCACTTATGCACCATCACACGGATGATGTATATGGGTCTGACCAGCAACTGCATGCAGACTCCAGCTCCTCCATGTCACCACAGCACAGCACTTCCCCTTCTTCCACACTCAGCTATGCACATCGTAGCGGCAGTCCAGTAGGGTCAGGCAAGAGCTCTGAAGCCATAACGACACTGGATCCCCCGCAGGACGACACTTCTCTTTTCACTCAGCTAGAGCTTCTCCACCAGGAGTGTCAGGAGAAAGAGGCCCTGATCCACAAGCTAAACGAGCAGCTAGTTAACTGGGAAGAGCTCCACGCTCAGCTCCAGGAAAAGTCCCGGCTCAACCGCCAGTACGTGGAGGCCTTACAGGCTGCAGAATCCACCATCGCTTACCTGACTGCCTGCAGTCTGGACAGCCAGGGAGGATTAGGGACTCACGCCAGTTCGTTTACAGGTTCTGGCTCTGTGGGTTCAGATGCTGCCCTCCACGACAGATGCGTTGAGCTGCAAAAAGCACTACAGGAGAAGGAGGATCTCAACAACCGGCTTATAGAACTTCTGAACATGGCAGGAGAAACCATCACCTTCCTTGACAGCCAAGAAAAAAATCCAGAAAACAGTGATTTATGTTTGAAGATAGAGGCAGCCTTGCAGCAGGTGAACGCATCTTCAAATAGACAGAGTCCCAGAGGGGTTTTTGGTAGCACAAAGGACTCTATACAGGAGTTGCAACAGCATGCAGACTCTTTGCAGGAGACACTGTGGGAGCAGAATAGGATTAATGGAGAACTGCAGGAAAAACTTCGAGATGCAGATGCTGCTGCTCAACATGGGTACAACAGTAACACTGCTGACCAGAGTGCTAAATGTCCAAAGCAGATAGCTGCAGTATCAGTTAAGGAAAATGAGTCAAAGGAAAACCAATGGGAAATAGGAAGTTCTAATAATGAGGAGCTGACCAGAGTTCTAATGGACTGCATTAGTGCAGCAGAGTCTGCCGTTGCCTCTCTGGCCGCACACTGTACCAATGCCAGCTCCTTGGCTTCTGGTAGATCCTCACAGACCAGCACTGACCTGCAGATGAGCTTGGACAAACTTCAGAGAGCCCTGCAAGAGAGGAAGGAACTGGGAGAACGCAGTCAGTCCGCTACTTCATCTGGAACAAAGGAACCGCTACAACAACAGCTCCATGATAACCTCTGCCGCCTCTACAAGGTCTTCAGTGATCACTCACAGAGGATCTCCGAACTCCAGGCCTCCCTAGAGGAGAGGGGCCATAGAGAGGAGAGCGAGGTCCACAGGACAGTGCAGGATGCCAGGGGATTACCACCGACTGTTCAGCTACAGCTGGAGACTCTCCATAAGGCACTGAGAGAGAAGAAGAAAGCTTGTAAAAGCCTGGAAGAGAAACTGGCCACTGCTCTTACCAACACACCGTCCCCTGAATCTGCACAAAAAGGTAATATAATGCATGCTGAGCTGTTTGCTACAGGTATTTGGCTTGTGTATGAACAATTCAAATTTGTAATACTTGTGTGAGTCTGCAAAGGCTTGTGTGTAAAGCATAGACTGTATATAAAAAGGTGTAAAGTTAAACCCTTTTGTTAATCCAAATTGATGAGGAACACCATAAAGGAGAGAGACAAGATTCTGTACACGTTTAATGATTTCTTCCTAACCAAACATATATTGCCTCCAATGCCAGCTCTGGAGCAGGATGACAAAGGCGTGCAGGTGGATTTGCAGGACCTGGGTTACGAAACCAGTGGCAAGAGTGAGAACGATAGGGAAGAGAGCAGTAGCACAGGTAGACGGCCAGACATTGCATGTCTGTCTGCAGAATGGACACTAATCTCAAATATGGATAGACTCTCTCTATATGTCTGCATGAGGAGTGAGCAAAGGCAACTGTAACACACTGTCTCTTACCTTGGGAAATGTTTTCTGTTTGGGTCTCATAACCACACACTCTCTACTGGTTTTAACCTGGTATTTCTCTGCACTATTCCCACATTTGAATGAGCTGTCAATATTTTGCATTGGTGAATTCTTGCATGTCTCCACTCTGAAGTTTGGGAATGTCTTTCGAGCACTCATAAACCTTTCACTGTTGTTTCTGGTCTTAATTTCACAGTCCAGCTGCCCCTCAAATAATTTATTTCCTCAAATGGCACCGTTTGTTTTCCACAACTTGCAATGTTTCCTGTTCCCTCGTTGATTGTTTCTGTGTCCCTTGTTTTGCCAGATCTAGAGGTTGGTGGGAACCCTAGTTGCAGTGCCTCTAGCCTGCCTTCCCTGCTCAAACACGAACAGGCCACCTTCTCCTCTACTGAAAACCTGGACTCAACCTCCAGCACCCCGTACCCTAGTTCCCCGGCTCTCAGCTCAGCCAAGGTATTCAACTTACTTTTTGCTAAACCCCTCCCCTGAACCACCATTGTCCAATCATAGCTTAGCAACTGTAACTAGGCACATCACAACTGTCAAGTTTTGGATTTCTCCACTTGATGAGATGTGGACTGGGCTGTGGTAAAAGAGGCACTTGATATTTAAAGAGTTTGAGGGTTGTTTCTAAGATATGCTTTAAACAGTGTGTTTGTCTACTCTAATGTACACTGCGTTGTTAGCATGTCAGGCTAACTAACTTATTGCCTACATTAGTAGCTGAATGTTAGTTTCAAGGCCAAGGAACACATCATGACTAACTACATTAGTATGTAGGTTTACAGGTTACGGTTAAAATAATAATCCCTGTTCTTGACCAGCACATTCACAGTGAATTGTTTCCCCAGCAACCACAGCAAATTTTTGTTGCTGATCTTTTTCTTAACATGAAAATATGAACAAGTGTGTAAGCTAAGCAATGCTGTGAGGATGTTTTTGGAGGCCCTGTTCAAAAAGGAGGCTTTTTTCCAGGGACATGCAGCGTTGGCCTCAGTCTTTTAGCCTGTTATCATATATATAGCTATTAAGTACATGTATAAGAACTGCTTTACATGCTTCTCATTTTAAAACTATACAGCTAGAAACATTAAAAAGTCAGCCAAGGAACGTTTTAAACAAAATCATGGACCTAACGTTAGCTTAATTAATTAGCTAGCTAACTGTTTTTTCATTCGGCCAGCAAAGTTATTGGTTCACTGACTAGAAAACAAAAGCTTTTGTTGACATCTGTGGGAAATCAAGGATCCGTTGTTTCAATTTGTGAATTGCTTCTATTTGTGAATTGCATTTATGCACTGTGAGAATAGAAAGCTTAACAGGTGTAGCAACATTATTAATGTGGGCGGGGCAGTTAGTGGATTGTCAATTAACAATTTACACACTACACAATTTATTTCATTAAAGGACAATAAGCCTCTTTAAAAATTGTGCAGTCCAATTATCAGTAGAAACTGATATTTGAATTTTATCAAGCCTCTCCTGTCTGTTTTCCAGGTCAGTCTGAAAAGCCTGCAGGTCTTTGACGAGTATGGTGTTTCTGAGGATCCTCTTCAGCTTCAGGGACAAGTCAGAGAGCTGAAGGTCCAGCTGGAAAACCAGACCAAACTCATCCTCCAGATGCAGAGTCTTTTGCGTAGGAACTCTCTCTCCAGTGACCTAGCTGCCAACACCTCTGACCCGTCAGCCATCAGGGATCAAGAGGGGACACAGAGAGAGGACCGAAACCAAGACAGGAGCTCCAGAAGTGGGCAGCTAAGGGAGAAAAGGGATGGGGAGAACCCGGCAATGAAGGATAAAACCAGCCACATGAATATGGACCTGGAAAGAGAGAGGACACTGAACAGAAGCATGAGCGACCAGCTGCAGCAGACCCGCAGCCGCTCTACATCACCCGCTAGGTCAGCAGTCTTTTTCATTGCATTATCAATATTTTACTATTTTTACACTGCACTGTCATTTTGAAAATCAAATGGTCACTCATGTTATCCATCCCCCCAAACCACCCCACTTGCCCTCATTCTGTCTTTTCCACAGACTGGACTCCCTGGTGCAGTCGCAGGCCAGGGAGCTGTCACAACTGAGGCAGCAGATCAAGGAGAGCCGTAGGCTGGGAGCCCAGCAGCGCCGGCAGCTGGAGGAGCTGAGCAAGGCCTTCAAGGAGCTGCTGCAGGCCGGCGAAGTCGACTACTACATGGGGGAGGTGGTCAAAGAGCAGCTGGACAAGAGCCTGGGCATTCTGGACAGGCTGGAGGGACGGCTGGACAAAGGTAGCTGCTGCCTCGATCCTAAATGCAGATGTTGTCTTTTGAGAAATGGCTCTAAAGAGAACCGCACTGCACAAACACAGCTAATTATTTGATTCATAATACAGGATTGTGCCAAAGCAGACAAACTCCAGCGAACACACAGGCCAAAAGAGGCTCTCAAACATTATGGTTAATCTCAGTATTTAATAAAGTTAAAATCAGGTACTAAGTTTAAATAGCAGCTGTGTTACATGAAAACAGGACTCGTGCAGAAATGTCTTAATGCTTAAATAAAGACAGCCACCAGCAGACAAAGGCGAACACAAAAGAGCAGTCATGTGTAACTGATTTTTACAGACAAGTCCTTGACAGCATCTTTTCCTCTGTCTGCTAGGAGAGTCTCATCTGGATAACGAGGACGTGGCGGCCCTGGATCTGTCTCGCAGGTACGTGTCTAATGTGTTTATTTGTGGTGGTGGGGGGTCTGTAATATTTAGTCAGATCTATTTTAATGTAAGGTTACAGGGATACTTACTTCTCCTTATACTTCAATGGCATGCTTAAAGCACAGTTTGACATTTTATTTTTATTTTTAACTTTATTATCAGTCTTGATTCCTGTTGCTAGGAAGTATTTTTGTCAAAGTTGTTAATGGTGGCATTTCTCGTGTTTGTTTGTTTTTGGCTTTACTCTATATAACTTTTTTTCATCAGTTGTGTGTTCTAAGTAAGTGTTTTTTTTTCAAGGTCAAGTGTGTCCTCCTTTTGAATGGTTCTATATTTTTTGAGGTCATATTGTCTGCTGTTTTACTGTGTGAGATTTGAGGGTTGTGAGTTTGCCCCCTCTCCCCCAAGCCCAATTGCCTTATGACCCTGGGCATACATGTGTTGTTGGTTATGAATAGTGTCCTGCTGTTGACCTAATTTTTGTCTGTGACAACCAAAACATTAAGGTTACATTGCCCCCAACTGGGTCACTGGAGTCTCTGAAAAAGAGGGGAGCGCACACACACACACACACACACACACACACACACATACATACATATCACATGTCAATGTTAATCCATTTATGTCCTTCACAGTTGAAGGACTGTCATCCAGAAAGAAAATTAATCATTAAGCTTTGCATAAAGAAAAGTATATATTATGTACTCCTCAACCGTTTAAACAAAATTTGGAACACTCTACATTTTTATTTCCACCCAGTATAAATGATCAGAGAACTCTCAGTGCAGTTTTCCCCTGTGTATGATAATTATAATAAAATAAATAATGGTAAAATCATATCATCATAAACATTTTGTTTTCATTTGACACAGTGACATTGATTTTAGCAATGAAAGTTCCTCATAGTGGCATACAGTAATCTATATTATTACTGATGTGGGCAGTCCTGGGCAGCTTCAGCAGGGATCACAGTCACTACTTTCCCACGAGGAGGAGAGAATGAGAGATCCTCCTGACAGCCTGGCTAAAATCCAGCAGGAGGTAGATAATCTGCGTGTGGAGCTAGAGGGCGAGAGAGAGCTGCTGCAGCAGCACATCAGCCTCCTCGTCCAGCAAAACCTCACCCTGGCTGAATGCACCAGCGAGCAGCTGGACCTGTGAGTGGGTTTGATCCAGACAGACAGCATGACGTTTGCTGTGAAGTCCTCTTTCATATTTTCCAGCTGTGTGCTTCTGAAAATTGCAAGTCCTCTGGTTAGGAACATATTTTTCTTGCCGTATTCAGTTTTAACTTGTCTTGTTTTGAGTTCTGTTTCTCATGTTTGTGTGCTTTTCTTCCCTGTTTTACGTTGTTTTACTCTCCAGTGCCCAGCGAGACGACGTGATGGATGAAATCCAGCTCTTGGTATTGACATGACTCCAAGTATTAATGACTACTTCCTCTCCTCTTCCTCCTCCCAGGTTGGCAAAAGAGCTGCGAGAGAAGAACTGTCTGATCCAGAGTTTGCAGAGCCAGTTAAGAGCCCAAAGTTCCAGCAGCCACCACAGCTCTCACTCTGATCTGTACCACTCAGACAGGCCCTCTTCCTCCTGCTACAGCCCATCCGCACAAAGTGGCAATCGAGCCCACAGTAAGCACAAAGATATGTTCATATAAACTGCAGACTTCTGGATGTAATACTTAAACACAGTCTTAATAATAGAATTTGTTTGTGATTGGCTGTAAAAATGCATACCCCCTCCTCCTTTTTTCCACTTTCTTTTGGCCTCAGTTGTATATTATTGACATTGCCTGATTGCCATGGCCCGGCCTGCCCACTCGCAACCTGTAATGCCACTTATTTTCCACTCAGATCCATTTTGTTGCAGTGAAGCGTCCCACAGGACAAAGCATGCCGGCCAAGCGCTGAGCAGGTGTTCAGTTTCAATCCACTAAAAGTTGCATTATTCAGTGGCACCTATCCGGTTCAATCCTCAAATTGTGTTTCCCTCGGGAAAAGAGAGTGAACGCTATCATAGAGACAAGTGAAGCATGCAGATGTATATGTAGGGGTCCTGCAGAGGGGCTTGTAAACCCAAATTCACATTTCCATTATTGCTAAAACACTGTATAGTTGCCAACACTCAATTTGTTTGACTCCTTAAGTTGCAGTGGTTCCTGTTCGTGTTCTGCTGTTACTTGTTTCGTGTTTCATGCATGGAGGATATAGCAGTGGATGACTTTTTTTTTTTTTTGCCAACAACGTATCAATTTAGTTTTAACATTGACTAATGAAGGGTACCAGAAAGGTCTCTCAAGCAAACTGATGTAGGAAAGCCCTTTAGACCACGAAAAATCATGGTGAATTTCTGTTTTTTTGTTTTTTTACGTTTTCATGATTAATCTTGAATTACCTGTCGTCTCTGTACATGTTTAGGCCAGCAGAACCCCAATGATTGGACGGGAGCAGCTGTCCCTCCTGTAGGAGGAGCTCAAGAGGATGGTGTGTCCAGTCACAGCAGACTGCAAGACCTGCAGAGGGAGAACGGGCGACTGCAGGAGCAGCTGAGGGGTAGCGAGGAGCTCAACGCCACCCTGCGCAGTGAACTGGACCTTCATCGTTCAATTATGGCCCAGACCAGCTCCCACCATCAGGAACAGGATCACAGCCACGACCGGGACGGCTCAGGGCCTCAGATGGATGCACATAAAGGAGACGGAGACGTTGGCTCACAGAAGAATGCTGCCAAACAGCCTTGCGTGATGAATCCAGGTAAATATGGGGTGTAGGTACGTTGATCAGCGTGTGAGTAAGACTTTATATAATATATTTTACATAACAGTAGGAAAATGCTTCAAGTTATTCAGCTTTTGTTAGCATATTGTGGTTCGCGCTTTGTTTGTTTATGTTGCAGCATCATTGTGGAGTTTTGTCGTTTAATAAATAATTTGGCATTGTATTAATTAAAGGGAAACTCCACCAATTTACCATATAAATTTTAACATACTCATAATGAGTATTTAGCCTGTAACAACTGTTGAATTATGTCTTTTGTCGCTCTGGAGGAGCTTTCCAAAGTCTGGAGAAAAAAAAACCCTGATGATGTCGTAGTGGTGTCATGAGGGTTATCTCGGCTTGGACATGGAAAATACAATTTTTTTAGAAGAAAGACTGACTTACAGACTTGTTCTGTGGTGTTCGAAAGACAATTTTTACATTTTTTTATTTTTATTTTGCTTTTATTTAACCAGGAAAGCCGACTGAGAACAGATTTTCATTTACAACAGCGGCCTGGACATATACCATGCAGAAAGGGTTTAATGAGTTAACGAGTTTAACAAGTTGTCAAGTTGCATTATGGGAAATGTAGGATCTAGTTTTGTAGCTTGCCCATGCTGGTCACTAAAATTCAGGATATCTCGGGCCCCTGCTGCTTAGATTTTAACGACTCTATTTTTACTCTGTCCCTTGAAAGCCCTGTATTCTAATGAAGTGCAATACTAAATCCGCTTAAAGCCCCCCTTTCATTTAGCTTCGTGCATGTGTGTCTGTCAGACTTTCTGGCAGAACATCTACTGGAGATCCGAACTCTGCGGCAGCGCCTGGAGGAGAGCATCCGCACCAACGACCGTCTCAGGGAACAACTGGAGAAGAAACTAGCTGAGGTGGAGAAAGACCAAGGTACACACCTGAAATCACCTGCTTGGGTTTCATTCTCTCTCTGTCTGTCGGTGTGATTATTATAAAGTACTTTTGCTCTGATTTATTGAGCAACATGTCTGTGTGTTTCTGTTCAGCAGCCACCAACATCTTCATCCACGGCAACGAGGAGAAGGGTCAGCTGGCCAATGAGGTGCGATTCCTCTGGGGACAAAACCAAACCTTGAAGGAACAGCTCAACATGGGGTCTAGAGGTAAAACACACATTTATAAGCTCACTGTAACCTGTCATCAGGAACACATACATCTTTTCAGTCCATTAGAGGAATTTTTTTTTTGCCACTCCATCCTGGCTGGTGCTGTTTTGCCAATGCCTTTTTTTAAAAATATAACACAAATCTATCATTGATACAGCGCTGCTATTTTTTATAATTTTGTTTCCTGCAGACAAGCAGAAGGAGAATGAGAAGCTACGGGAGACTCTCGCCAGGCGGACGGCGAAACTGGAGCAGAGCAGGAACGAGTGCGAAGCTCTGAGGCAAGAAAACAGCCGGCTTGCGGAGAGGCTGGAGCAGAGCCACCAAGAAAACTCGCAGCTGCAGGATTCACTGCACTACAGCAAGGAGGAGCTGCACAGGTACACACACACACACACACAAGTAACATTAGTGCCCCACTACCACACACTTCTAAATGACTCTCATTACTACTCTCCGTCATGCAACCTGAAACTACACAATACTACTAATTACCATTTTAAAGAGTCATTACTTTTAACATTATTCCATACTAATTGTACAACTCTGAAACATGATAGTCTATGTGTAGGATCATCTATGAACATGTGCATCCATACATACGATAATGATGGTATGTGACTTCCTGGTCCTTCAGACACCCGAAACCTGGAGTCTAGTTTACTGTCAGATCACGTCTCCTCTCCCTTTTTTCCGCTGTCTCTTTAGTGTGTGTGGACTTGTGTATAAAAACACAAGCCTCATTGCATTCGCTTTTCTTTTTTTCTGTTTTTTTAAGGACCAGTTTTTAAAATGTTGTTTCACCAAGATATTACTCTCAGGTTTCATTTTATAGAAGTACCCACGACTAATAAATCCTGCCATCATGAGGATTTTAATGCTCAGTTTTTGTTGTCTGTTTTAGAGTGATTCAGTTTCAGTTCAGTTTTAAACAATAATGGTTACACTTGACACACTTTGAGATGCATTTTCCCCCTTTTTTTGCATTTTGTCTTAAGTGAATAGTGATAGTTTAGAAAAAGACTGGAAACACAGAGGGTGAGGTACGACATGATACATGTGGCATGGTGCCCTAACTAACAGCATGCCTCAATAAATTGTATTTTATCACAGTCTCCTGTTTTTTACAGTAAAACCAAAAAACCCCACATAGATGGGTAAAACGTAAATGGCCCTCTCTGTCTTTTAATAGATATACCTTTTCTTTTCAAACCTTTTTGATCATTGAATTTGGTGTGTGTGTTTCCAGGTTACAGTGTGAGGTGAAGCTCCAGAGACAGCAGCTGTCTGACTCCCAGCATCTTCTGCAGTCACTGCGGGTGGAGCTGCACGTTTACGAAAAGATGAAGGCCGAAACTCAGAAACACAAAGGTACTGCAAGTTTGTTTGTGTTTTGTTTTTTTAAAGAGCCTATTGACGTGCTATTAGGGCTGCAGCTATCAATAATTTTAGAAATCGAGGCTTCTACTTATAATTTAAGTTTTGTTTTACGCTGGACGGACTGTAACATTCCAGAGTTGTTGTTTTCTTTTAGCTTGAAATAACCCCATACTCTGGACACTTTCTTCTTCGTTCCTTGCTATTTTCTCGCTCTCCCTCTACTTTGCAGAGCGGCATCATAATCACATTGTGTTCACACAGCGTAAGCGCGATGAATTCTTTGCATCGCTGCTTTTTAGTAATCGAATTAATCGATTTAATCAATGAATCGTTACAGCCGGACGTGCTATGTAGTTTAAATAGTAATAGAGGAAGACAAGTGACTAAGCAACAGCTACAAATCATCTGAATTTTACAATGCTGTAAAGCCTGTGTCAGTCTTTGTATCCAAACTCAGACTTTCCTTTTAATTTCTACCTTGGATTTGGACCATGGCTCTGTTTTATTACTTTACAGCTGTGTGTATATTACTATTGGGATGTGTTTGAGTAGCAGAGATTTTATGACTCCTTTAAACGGATCTTGTAGTAAAAAGCCCTGCACTCTGTAATTTTCCCTTGCTATGTTCAGTCCGGAGTGAAACAGACATGTAGTGTATTTTTGTGGAATGGTGATCTTTTAGTTCTGTTTAAAAATCTAGTGCCACACAGTCATTGCCATTTTTCAGTGTTTTGAATTGCCACAAAGTTTTAGGGTACTGACATAGACATGACCACGTATTAATATTTTACAAATCAACATGATCACATTTATTGTTTTCAATTGAGAGTCTGCAGAAAGCAAATATGATGCACAGGTAGTCTATAAAATGAACCTTTGTGGTGGAAAAGAAAACAAGTGTTAACCTTTGAGTATTTTACTCAGGTTACTTCTGCTCTGAATTTCATGTCCTGTAAAAACTAATAAGGATGTTTCACTCTCCTTTGTTGTTCCTCTCAGAATCGAGTGAGGCGACTCAGGAGCCCGTCTCAGTGTCTCCCTCCGGCTCACTGGACCTGAGTGAGCTGCTGCTGGAGATTAGACACCTGAGGCTGCAGCTGGAGAGGAGCATCCAGACCAACACTGCACTGCGACAGAGACTGGAGGAGCAGCTGCTCAGAGGACCCAACCGCTCTGAAACCATCAACATTAACTACCTGCTGTCCTCTCCAGGTAAACACAAGGCACATGTTAATTACATGTGACAGATATACAGAGGCATGCAAACACACACAGGAATCTTCCAGGTCATGTCAGTGGTGGTTTTACATTTGTCTTAGATGAAGGAGGCAGGTCACCAGGTCGTGAAGGCTGCGATCCTCTCCGTCACTCATTTCAGAGTCACAACGAACACACCAGAATCGTCCATGGTAAGAAAACCTCAACCAAAGAGGCATGATGGTTTAATTATCTAAAAAACCCTTACAGATTATTATTAGTGTTATACATTTCTAAACGCCCTGGCACGCTTAAATCCTGTCAGATGAGAAACGTCGCGCTCATTCAGAGGTGGACGGCAGGTCATTCAGCAGCAGCTCTGGCGACAGTGTCTCCGGCGCTCCCTCTCGCCTGGTGCCAGGCCACCGGTTGTGGGCCAATCGCAACGGACGCCATATTTTGGGTCTAATTGAGGACTACAACGCCCTCCGCAAGCAGATCTCAGAGGGCCGTAAGCTGTCGCGCAGCATGGACACACAACTGCAGGAGTGGCTGCACACACTCAGACAGCAGGGCTCTGACAAGGTACTGACAAACTGTCGTGTTTTAGATGTTTTAGTTGCACTTTGTGGTATACCTCTTAAAGTATTTATAAGAATTAGTGTTAATGTCTAATATCTATCTTCACAGGTGATCGAACAGCATCATCTGAAGAGTCTGTCCGGCAGCATGAACACTATGCAGCAAGTGTTAGAGGAGGCTGGCCGAATGCTCAAACTGGTGTGGAGAGTCTCTTTGCCAGCTGGTAACACAGCAGGGGACAGCGGCAGCAACCAGCAGGTAGACATGCACAAACACACATACTGTATTTACCCAATCCAATTAAATATCTACGCAAACCAGATCTCATTAATCTTTTTATCCTCCTTATCAGGATGACCTGCTGAAAAATGAGATAGCCAGACTGAAAAGCAGGCTGTCACAGCAGGAGAGGATGCTGAGTGGAGCCGTTAAACGCCTCCGAACAACCAACCAGCTCAAAGAGGGAATGGAAAGAGTCATCATCGATCAGTGTAGGATTATCTTCTTTAACTTAAGTCAGTTTATACTAGTTTATCATACTGGGTACAAGGCCTGAAACAAGTAGGCAGTTGAAAGAAGCTATTTATAATCGGTTTAGTCTTTCATCAAGGCAATAATGTCAAATGATATCTGCATATAGCTTCTACGTGAGGATTGGCTACTTTTGTTTTACATAATTGTAAATTTGAATATCTTTTTTTTGTCATGACAAAAAAACTTAGATAATGTCATGTTTTAATTAATTTGTCATTGTGTAGACTAAACGATAAATCAGAAACATAATCTACAGATGAAACGATAATGAAAATAATGGTTTGTAGATCTATACAGATATCTGACTTCATATTATTTCCACCCAATCTAGTGTGTGTAACCCATGGAGTGTTGAAGAAAGCCAGAGGAAATTTAGAGGTGAGTTTACCACCAAAAAAACCACCTGCCTCAGTTATAAAATGTCAAACTACTGTTTTCTCTGCAGTGATGAATTCTCCTTCAGTGAATCACTCTTTTTTTCCTTCTCATTCTCTGTGTGATGTAATGATAGACAAATTACTGTACCCTCTTGGGTCTGAAAGGCCTGTCTGGAGGACCAGACGAAGGTTAGTGTGGTTGAGGTGTGCAGGCTTCCGGAGTGACCTGATGCATGAGACTGTTGATTTGGTTTTATCTATTGCATGAAGCAAATACAAAAAATATGTCATGAGGTACTCAGAGCTGCCAGTTTATTGGGTTGACTAAATCCTGCCAGTGTGTGTAGTTTGGACACAGTTATTACTTGCATTTGGATTTAGCTAGACACACCTAATAAACAGGAAATGTATCATATTGTTTTTGATAATCTGCACTTATGATGCATGATAAACCTTTTCTATTGGGCCGAGGCATCTTTAAAGGAATAGTTCAACATTTAGAGAAATGCTTAATCATTATAGATGTCAGTTAAATATGAAGCTACAACCAGAGACTGTTAGCGTAGCATAAATACTGGAAGGATGGGGAAACAGCTAGATTGGCTTTGTCCCCAAATAAAAGAAATGCACCTCTATTAATAGTTAGTACCTCGTTCATCTGTACAAATCCCTGAGGGTAAAAAGTTTGGTTTACCAGGACTCTGTTGGTTCACTCCATGAAGGCGACTAGCCTAGAGCAAGTAACTTATCGTTTTTGTACACTTTGGTATTTGGAGGGATTAAACAAACAACGTAAAGTGGGCTGGTTGACAGGTTTTTGACAGAGCAGCTGTTTCTCCTTGTTTTCTGTTTTTATGCTAAGCTAACTATCTCTTGGTTGTTGCTTCATGTTGAACTGACACATATAGGAGTTCTATCGACCTTCTCACCTGACTCTGAACAATTCCTTTTAAGCAAGATGTCAGATGCATGTGTCTGCAGGCAGTTGTAAAATGTCAGTGTTTTTAATTTTTTTTTTATACCTTCAGCACCAACTGGTTTTAACCTGCATGTCAAGTGACTGTGCCTGCATTCAGTGTCATGTCTGATGTTGCCAACTTGTGTTTTCTTTTTCAGGAGGTCCCAGTCAATGGCCAGTAGGGGACACTACAGACCCTCAGGAGATATTTGTCCCTGTAGGGACTGCAGGCAGACAGTCTGGACCCTCAGAGGATCGCAATAGTGACACCTCTTTAAACTGCAGCTACTAAATCTTTGGTACAATGACGCAAACTGCTTTTGATAATGTAGCTACCTAATTAATCCTGTCCTGCTGTAAAACTGTAACCTTACTCTCCAGATATCAAAGTCATTTTAAACTATAATTGCACATGACCAGCCTATAATTTGATTTGTTAGGTACTTAAGTTGTAAAAAAAATTCTTAACAGAAAATGCCTTTGTAAATAGTTATTCACCATTTTAAATATTTCCTTCTATTCTTTTTATATAATGCACATAAGAACGTGAAAATGTATTTTATTACCGAGTTATTGTTTGTACCAGTGGTTTTCATTGGCCAGTTTATGGTTCAGGGCTATCAGGAGTAAAAGGAATTATGTGCAAATGCAGTAAAGAAAACTTTAATGATGAAACACAATTGTGGTACAAAAGTCCCTTTATTAACGTATACTTTTTTTTTTTAAGTACAAATCTTGGCAGCTGCTTCAAACTGTGTACATGGATAAGCAGAGATAAGAAAATAGTAAAGTTCAGATCAAGATTTAGTGAAGAGAATTAGAAAAGTTTGTCTACAACTCATTGTACATGAGAATATTATATTTGAAAGGTCAAATTTCTTAAGTAGCACTTGAAACATCTGGTCTGGTCAGTATCATCAAAGTGACCTATAAAACTAGGTCTTTGAAAAGTGGACCCCAGTCGCTGACTGATGTCTAGGAGCACCAACATCTCTACAGACTATCTTCATAATACATGTTTTTCTGGACAATCAGGCAGCTTCTCGTTGGTAAAAAGTAAACACTTTGGTTGTGGTCATCTCAAATGTAGTTATAACAGCAGTTTTGGCAAAATTAAATGTTCAACAAAATATGGCTCCAATTATTAAACATATTAGAATCAAACACACTTCAAGTCACACATTTGTGCTATTTTAACTACTGCAATGGTGTACATAAAAACGAGGCATAACACCAGAAAGTTTTTTTTTGTTCTGTTGGAGGAAAAACAACAGTGAGTATTTATATTGGGAAAATCCTCCTTGTGTGTCTGAGATTTGTTTCTTCTGCTGGAAATGTACATCTATCTCTGCACAAGTCTGACAAACGCCTGAACGAGCTGGATGAACGGCTCCTGACCTTCGTGGCTTGCCTTGGATCCTGGTGTGGATGGTTTGGACTGGGCAGAGGGGAGGATGCTGCTGGCTGGAGACGATGGTGAACCCCGGCGGAAGTAGCGCGACAGGCTCGAGAGAAGAGTGCTCTGGTGGTGAAGAAAAGAGAAGGATCGAAGATAAGGCTGGTGTTATTTTAGATTCCTCTTATTGTCAACAAAAGACCAAAACCATGAATCTGTGGATCCCAATAGACCGGCTCTGTAATTACTGAAGCAGCGGAGCACTGTTTAGAGTTCTCTGGCACTAAGGAATTCATCAGGCTTATTTACATAGTGTTTAAAAGGACAAATGCATTGTTGGTTTTGGTATTTTTGTTCAGATTTGTTGACAATAAGAAAAATATAGAATATAACCAGACTTGTCCATTAAAATCATACAGAAGACCGATTAAGAGAGATGTGACATCTCACCAGCTCGGAGCTGAGCTCCTGTTTGAGCCTCTGTTTGTCTCGAGGGAGGATGGAGGGATCTTTGAGACACCGAACAGCCTGAGAGATCAGCACGTAGAAACAGTTCTCCATGGTGAACATTAGCAATGACCTGAAATAAAAACAGAAACAAGTTCTCGATTTAATGGTCTAAAGCAACACAAAGAAGTGAAATGAATAGTGCCAGCAGCCGCTTGGCATAAAGACCGCAAGCTAGCGGACACGGTTAGCCTGGCCCTGACTAAAGACAAAGAAGTCCCTTTCAAATAATACTTAAGTAGCAGGCTTGACTTTTACTCACTTCAGAGCTTGGATCTCTTCTGATGAGGCCAGTGAAGCTATACTCAAGGAAACTGGCTCTTTCTTCTTCTCCATCTGTGAACAAATGACACAAAAACAATTAGCCATCTACCGCAGGCTGACTGTAGCTGAAGTTATCAGTGATTACGGTGAACATCTACCTCGCTCAACATGCTCAGGGCCACGTTGATGGTGGCCAGCAGGGTTCCAAATGAAGGAGCCACATCAGGGTCAAACGCTGGAGTTGTGAAGCTGAGCACAAACAGGGTTCGATACTCTGCCAGGTCCATACTCTGCCACAGGCAGAGACACAATATAAATGTCAACATGTGCCACAGTTTCTTAGGATGCTCCCAGAAATGTGATGCTACTAATCAGGATTAAAAACATAATTGGACTAATTTTGGAGAAAAAAGTGATTAAGAGTAGAATAAGCAGGCTGACCTGGTCCAGGAGTATCTGGCAGCAGTCTGGAGTGAAGTGCTGCAGAGTTGCCAGGGTTTTGCTGAGGATCTTAAGAAGACTGCACTGCACAGCCAGCAGTGCCTTCTGCTCGGCTTCCTCTCTCTCCCCTCCACCTGCTGCCTCTTTCGATGGGGTTTGGGAGGGGCGCTGTGTCCTGGGAAGGGGACCGGGGGGCAACGCCTCACCATTTTTAGCCTAAAAGAGATCCCAAACCACACAAAAAGCAAACAAAGCTGTTATTTATCTGAATAAATAAACATGACAAAATTTTAATTGTATTCTTGTGGAAGCAAAGTTTTCTTGGCTGTAAACGATCACAATTCTTTATGACCAAGTCTAACTCATTGCTGGTTATAATGCAGAATAGAATAAATATGTACCAATGCTGCAGTGCCATGTTATTAAATTATATGAAGGTAAAACATTTCTGACCTGGAGGTAGTGATGGAGCATCTTCTTGCTGTGAAGCAGGTACGTGCAGGTCTGGCACAGATAACACAGGTTTACCTATGTGCATGAGACGGACAGAAAAATACTTAACAACTGAATGTGCGACTGCCCCAGTGGAGCTGTGGCGTCATCTTTGCTGATGTGGAGCTTTCTCCCGGACTTGCCTGTATATCTCTGAGCAGTTTGGGCAGATGAAACTGCCACTCCTTACAGAAGCTTGAGAGCTGCAGCAGGAAACCGACCGTGTGATCTGCCTCGTCCAAACAGGCCAAGCTCTGCACAGTTCGCACTGCATTCAGACACTGAGCAGAAGCGAAAACGTCAACATGACATACTTGGTCAACAGAACATTAATTAACAGCAACAACTTTGATACTCAAATAATTGGTAATAATTTTAAAGTAAAAATGGAAAGAACTCAACTGGTTCCAGGTTCTCAAATTGTGAATACTTGCTCATTCTTCTTAATCTTTTACAGTAGTAAAGTGCTGTTTTAAGTAGTGGAAATATTTAACTGAACATCTTGTGTATTTGGACTTCACTTATATGTGGGATTTAGGAAACTGAGGAGCATTTTTCACTGTTTTCTGCCATCACAGTCATACCTGCAGTATGCGTTCTTGATGTACTCCGACAAAGTCCAGGGCTTCGTTGATGAAGTTATAACGCAGAGTCTTGAGCAGACTCTCCATTAATGACATGCAGAGGCGGTACACTCCCGGCCAGCAGGCAGTGTCCTGGGATTTCCGGGAGAAACTCTGCTCGGAGACATAGGTATACTGTGTTAATACTTAATGTTATTGCAGTGCTTTGTCTGTATGATTAAGCAATCCTTTTTGACATACAAGGCAGAAAAGAAATTCTGTTAGGGGACTGTTATACTTTTTATTACCTGAGATGTTCCATTTGAAGACACCTCATAGACACTCAGAAGAGGGAGGCAGATAGTCTGGATGACTCCTGCTCCAGCAACAGCTGCTGCCCCCTGGAGGACAAATGTGATGAACATGGTAGTTTATTCTGAGTCAATCCCAAATACACTGTATGCTGCACTAAATAAAATAAGCACCAAATATATACATACTAAAACAATCGGACTGTTTACTCCTCTTTGAGAGATGTTTGCAAAAAACTGTAGGACCCAGCTGTTCGGGAAACTGCTGAGCCTTTTCTTAAAATGTAAATATAGTATATTTTTCATCATTTTTATGGAAACAGTTTCTTTTTTTAAAAGCCTGGGCACAGATGCCGGGAGGCTCGGAGGGAATGAGTGTTGGGGCTGAGAGCCAGAGACGGGGTAGGGAAGTAGGGAATATTCAGAGACAGACTAACACATTGCTGGTTTTGGTCTTTTCACAGCAAAAACATAGAAGAGCACCTAACTTGTCCTTTACACAGTATAAAAGTTGTGTTTACCTGAGGAGTGCGGGCCAATGTGAGCAGCAGGTGAAGTGCGGCCTCAGTGAAGTAGAGGTTGTGTTTGGATCGCAGGCTGAGTTCAACAGCGCTGAGCACCGAGGGGAGGACCGGAACCTTCCTCATCACTGACACCCAGTGCTCACCGTCCTCGTCAGTGCGACACAGCTCCTTCGCTAAGTGCAATGCTAGCACACACACCTGGTTAAAAAAAAAAAAAGAAAAGAAAAAAGCCTACAATTACTTTTAGGTTGGATTTGCGCTTTTGCTGTATGCACTGCACTCATTCATCAACGTGAATAAGATCATGGCCAGTTAGGCAATAACCAGTTTTGCAAAAGGTTCAACTGTCCAACTGTTTTCATCTCAGCTCACAGTGTCCATATTAGATATTCTCATAATAACAATGTGGCAATATGAAAGGGTAGCGTCTTGCTCACCCCGCTTTACAGCAAGTTTCAGCTCAATGTTCTTTTTTAGTTTACTCTCACAGCTTTCAGGCACAGCAGGCAGCCGTTTTCAGCTAAAAAGCTCTAAAAACCAACTGTACACTCCATGTTCAGCACCAATCAGCAGACATACACAGATAGAGGTCAGCTGGCAAACATAGTGGAGCATTTAGCAGCTAAAGTGCCAGATATTTATTTCAGGAGTTGGTAGAGACCAAAAACAGGACAGAAACAATGACTCCAAATAAATGCTGTCTGTTTGTTGCTTTCTGGATGAAAGCAATGGTTCGCTTAAGTTCTTAAACTTAAATGGTCAATCGTCATCACAACTTGTTTCTGCTGCCCCTAAGTTGCCAACAATATGTTATAGGAGGTTTATACTAGTCCTAAGTACTGATAAAGATGAAATAAGTGTGAAACCACTTTGTTGAGTCCTCTGGAGACGTGTGGAACCAAAGTAGGTTTTTAAAGTGCATAAAAACACCATCTACAAACAATCTTCCTGCCTTGGCTCACCCCATCTCTCTTGTCCTTCTGTGGGCCGCGGGGAGAGTCTGTCTCCATGCAGTCCTCGTCCTCCACCGTCTCTCCCGTCTGGCTCATGTGCCGAGTACTGTCAATTAACGCCAATGCTTCGTCTTTCGCCGTCTCACACACTGACAGCAATAGCTGGGGCAGCTGGGAAATATCTCCACCTAGTTGACAAATGAATCAAGAAGACTGAATTTAATGTTGCAGTGGTCTCTAGTTTAAGCACAGACAACAGAAGACACACTAGCTTCTTACCGTTGAGTCCCTGAATCTGAAGTACCGATATGAGTGCAGAGAAGACTTTGGCTTTGGTCCTCTCCATCATCTGCTGGTCAGCTTGCAGGACACTCTCCAGGATCAGGGAGAGGGGAGACAAGATGTCAGGAGCTGTTGCCACCACACTGGAGACAGGGAGAGAGCAGTAACAGAGTTTATTAGAGATAAAAGGACAAAGATATGTCAACTGTGCACTGTTGACTACAACATTAAGGAAACCTACAAACTTGCTCTGTTAGATGAAAAAATACACACCTTCTCCACTGTTTGAGAAGGATGAGTAGTAGTGTGGCCATCATGGATCCAAGACGAAGACATGGCACAGACATGGGTGTAGTTAGCTGAGAGAGACCGTAAAGTTAGAAAGTAAAACCACAATAAAAGGAAGAGAAATACAAAAGAAGTAAGACATGAAATTTGGAGAAATAAATCACAGGAAAATGTTTTTGCCATGATGACTTACAGCAGCTTTTGTCCCGTCCAGGACATCCATGAAAAGCTTTAGTTTGGTTGCATCATCCGTTACCTGCATCACATCCGACTGAAAGCATAAAATATACAAATCTTTGTTAAATCACGTTTTCATGTGGTCTATTTGCCCCAAAAAAAAAAAAAAAACTTGAATGAATTTTTCAGGTCACTTAAAAGTTTCAGGACACTCAAATGAATCAAAAATAAATAAAGGAATAGTTCAACTATTTGGTTAGAGAAAATCAATGGCACCTTCACATCTCTCCATTTAATATGCGATTTCATCCGTATAAAAACAGAGGTGTAAGAGCAAGTTGTGGTTTTAGGGGGGGGGTTTGTTCAGGACCATTCTTTAGCCAGAAGCAGTGACTTCTCATCCTAAGGTAGTCGGCAACAGGCAGGGACTTCACTAGTCATTTTGACAATTATTTAGTGAGCTTTAGAGGTGCTTGTAGGCAGATTTTGTTAATTTTGGACAAAGGCAGTCTGTTTCCACTGGCTTCCAGTATTTAGGCTGAGCTGAACTTACCAACAGTGACTGCATATTATTAACCATACAGACAGTGGTATCAATCTTTTCATAAAACTCTCTGGCAACAAAGCAAACTAGTGTGTTTCCTGAAAATTCTGAAATATTCCTTCAAGATAAATTATAAGGGGTTAATATGTTCCTTCAGAACTGCTTGGACGGTCATATTGCTTCGGAAACCCACTCCTACTACACCCTGTCCGACCATTTCTGTAACTTTCCACAACCAGCGATCCAACATTCACACAGAGTTGAGAAAGGAGGGACTGTCTAAAAATATTATTGATACCCAGTCTCCTCCTCTCTATAATGGTTGGCTTTTCACTCCCCCATCAAGTATGGCCATTTGGAACAATGATAAACACTTTTGTTTTCTGATGTGACAACCCGTCATAAGAACTAGTCCTGATCCCTGGCCCGTAAATCAACACCTAAAAACGCTAACATCATGACGTGTTTGCTGTAACATACATGGCTAGTGGAAAGAATGAGCAGCATCCGCCAGGCAGAGATCAACATCTGGGTCTCAGGAAAGTAACAGATGCCTTCCTCCTCCATCTCTGTCACGTGGCACACTAGAGACTTGACATACTGGGACCAGTACTCGTATCGTCTTGCACTGGAAAACTTCTGAAGCCCATCTTTCAGAGACTGCTCCAAGGAACCACTGTAACAACACACACATTTATCTCCAGTTACGTGAGATTTGCGCTATAGTCTATAAATGAAAGTGATAAATATGGGAACACTTGTTATATTAGGGATTCTGAAATTACCTGACAACATAGTAGATCTCCAGGCCGATGATTTTCATGACAAAAGCACACGTCTCCAGAACACAAGGCTGAGAGAAAATACAGTTCTTGAGTTGAAATACTTGACATCAAAAAAATGATTAAGTGTCATTATAGTAGTGTAAATGAGAAAAATACCTCTGTGGTATCTGAAGGTGGGGTAAGGGTTCCAAAGAGAGGCGTTGTCAAATTTTCCCAAAACCTTTCTCTGTGTAAAAAAGTAGTGATATATTCATCATACTCCATTATTCAGTCTTTCAAAACACCCAGATGCACATATCAGAATTGTGGCTGAGGTAATGTGCTTACTTTTTACGCAAGACAGAGATGGCACTATCTCTGCGATCTTGCCAGAGGGCAAGGAGGAAGGCCAGGGCCGCTCGGTGGAGCAGCGGGGGACACCAATATTTTCCCTGCTGTTTGGAGTCAATAAGGTCCAACACCACATGAAGACAGCTCCACTCACCAAGCAGAAACTCCTACAGGTAAAAGAAATGAAAAAAAGAATCACGATGCAGCACTACTAAACGTAAAAACAAATACACTTCTTTATCTTACTACACCTATCCCTGCAGTTCATACCTTTGACCCCTCACTTCCATCTTTGACTTCCAGGTTGAGAAAAAGCTCAATGAGACCGGGCTGGGTTTCCACAGCAACGGTGAGGAACTCAAGGATCATGACCTTGATCCTCATGTCTTCTGTCTTGCTCTGCAGCCGAGTGAGGAATGCGTCGCGGATGGCTGCTGCGTCGTTACCAAGGCAAGCGTAGATGGACATGGGAGCCACCTGCAGACAAAAAAAAACAAAACACATCAATACATGCTGCTGTACAAAACAACAAATATGTAGTGTACAAATATATCAGAAGCCCTTACAGTGGCGAGCCTTTTGAGCAGCTGGATTGCCAGGCGAGGCAGCGCAGGGTCATGTTTATGGTATATATACTTGGCCAAGACGACTATGAGATTGTTCCCGTGGCCCCCATGTTGAGTCAGGGCCTGCTCTAGAGGAGACACAACGTCAGACGGCGGCTTCAGACGGATGACATTGTTGGTGACAGAGAAGGCCAGTTTGACTGTCTGGATCAGGATCTGACCGGGACCCTCAGAGACACAGCTGAACAATGTCAGAGAGAAAAGAGAAGAAAATACAAGAAAATATAACTATTGAACACAACAACACAATCAGTCTGGCGTTGGGGTTAATTATAGGAATACATAAAGAGGAAAACTAGGAATGAAGTCTTGTCTGTTTACCTGCTGGGCTGTGCAGCCAGGACCACATCTATGGTATCCACTCCAACTCCCATGATATTGACGACGGCCTGTCCAGCCTCAGTGTTTGCCAGGCTGTAGATACACAGAGACTGCAGGGTGGGAGTGCTGCGTCAAGAAAGAAAAGAGTAAGTTAACACATATATAAGAACAAACAAATGTCTGTTAAACAGTCATTTTCATTATTTATTAATGCTGACAGTTAAATATCTTGTGATCAGTTTATTATCATAGACTTTTTTAAAGCAGCAAATCCTCACATTTGAGAAGCTGGAACCAGTAAATTGTTATCATTTTTGTTTGGGGGAAAAATGTATGCATATTCATTGTAGATCAACTGATTGATCATTTCAGCTCAAGAATGTTGATGTATAACAACGCGAAAACCTTAAAGAGAATGTCAAACATTTATTTAACAGTGCAAATTATAAAAGTGTTAACCTTAATTGCATGCGCAGTAATATGTTCATAATTATTATTCCTACCAGCCTGTTCACCTGGGCAAAGAAAAATGTGAAGGTAACAGAACTAAGACACTTTAATCCTAAAAAAAGTCACCCTTACCTGCCCTGATCCTCCCCTTCTGGGCTCAGATTGAGAATGGCATGGATCAGCTCCAAAATAAGACAACCTGCAACAACATAAAGCAGACAGTGTTATTCAGCTTTTGCTTCACTTATCTAATCTGTAAGACAGAATCTATTATTTACTGGCATGTCAGAGATGTGCCCTTTACCTATCCTCTCCCTGACTCCATAGGTGTTGTAACGCCACTTATGGTACGTGGGCAACATCTCCTTTAACACCAGCAGGACACAGGGGATCAGGCCTTTGTTCTGAGTGCTGCCAAGCTGACCCTGAAATTAAGAGATAAGATGTACATTGTAGCAGCAGAGCACCAAATTTCTACATTAAAAAAAAAATCATTCTTTCCTTTTTAATGTAAAATAGAAAATCAGCTGCTACTACAGAAAACAGTTGTACATCATATTTGGTTAAAACTGTTACCTTGACCAGGGTTGTAATGAGACGAAGAAAGGCGATGGTCACAGCATACTCCCCTCTTGGCTGCTCTATCTGGACCAGCAGGTTGCCATAGTTACCTGCCTTCATCCCTTCAGCGCTACAAAAAACAAAAAATAAATAAATAGGTTTTTGTTCGAATCAATACTTTTTACTACTTCCTTCAAAAACAAATCTGATATTTGCCAGGCAAATCAAACATCTGAGTTCTTTACTTTACCTTACACACTGAGCCATGCTGGTCAAAGGGCTGGAGGCAAAGGGGAGGAAGCCTGTGTGGTGCAAACTGGACCACACCTAAAAAGATACAGATTACATGTCTGAGGAGGATTCAAGAACAGGGGCTTTAAATTCCTCATTTTACTTCCTGTTCACACTGGATGTATCCAGCATACCCACCTTCCCAGGCATCCTTGCAGCCAGTACAGAGAGGCAGTTCACACAGGAGGCGATCACATCCACTGGTGGGTTGATGACTGATGTTAACCTAACAGACGGTAAACACACAAATGATTCGGCAAATTCATTCTTGGTGTTGAGAAACAAGCACAAATACTAACCCACACTTAAGAGTTACAGAGATAAATGTCTCTTTAATGTTAATTTACCTCTGCAGCAACATGTAGATGCGGGAAGTGAGAGGCAACAAACAATCTGACACAGTCCAGTCTGTGCTTATGATCTTATGGACCAGATCCAGGATGGGCTTCACACGTGCACAGTGAGCTAAAACATCTAGAACAAGAAAAGGCAGAGAAACACAGACAAGTTAATTATGCTGAAACAATGAGTGGAATAATTATTTAATCAGCTAGCATAATAAAAAAGATTTGCTGAATACAGTAAACATTTCTTTTTTAATAATAACATGAATACTTTGTTGTTTTTTTAGCTTATTTAATCTAAGAAAGCAGTTTGATGACCTTACTTTGGGACCTGATTGTAACCTGTGGTCATAATTGGGCATTATTACTGATATTACTGATAATTTATAAAATACGGTAATATTATACATTTTCAATTGTGTAGTTGATATAACCCCTTAAACCTTAGTGCCAACAAATCCCACGAAAGACTAAAAGCAAGAATTTATTGATTGTACAAGAATCTTCCAGTCAAGAAGTATTGTGAGGGTATCCAAATGAGATTTGCTGACAACAAAAAGTATCAGCAGCCTTTTAAAGGATTTAACAATCTGCTTGGTGAGAATATATCAATGACCAGTAGGGTACCTGCAGTTGAAACAACATGGAGCAGCATCTCCACCTCACAGGTGAAGAGAGTCCAGGAGCTGTAGGAGTAGTCCCAGCGAACCACGTAGCCCTGCTCGCCTCCAATCATCACCTGGCCTAGCACTCCCTGTGGCATCCAAAGATTAGTCTGCCCTGTGCCTGATGGTTAAGACAAAATGTTATAGTTGTCTTATATCACTCAAGACAAACTTATACAATCTAAAATATTCTAGAATTATGCATGATACAAATAAGCATGAAAAACTGACCCGACCCTCTGACATTCTTCGGCACACTAAATGTTGTATCTGTATTCAAATCTCAGTAACAACCAAAAATTACTAACCAAGAGGGTAAAGGAGTTTTGGTGTTTGTCTCCTCCACAGAGTCTCATCGTCCTTGGAGATGACATCATTGGGTTTATGTTTGTAAACTTGTGTGTAAAAGGACATCTTGTCCAAAAAGTTGTACACCTGTCAGATAGATATGGAAAACAAAATTGTTTAACCATTTACATAAAGGAAAGGTTGAGTGTCTGTATGTCGGTGAATGTGTGAAATCTACCTTTTTAACAGTCGACTTGTTTGACAGAAGTGCAGTGAGAAGCTGTAACAGTGGTCCGATCTTATGAGGGAACATCCCGACTGCGCTGTCCAGGATCATTCCCAATCCCATGTTTGGCTTCTGGATTTAAAATGTAACAAACAGGGCAGATTATTAAGAGTTCACATTTTTTGTTTTTAAACCAATTTTATATCTTAAGAACCATCTCTTCTTTCTCACCATTTCCCAAAAGACTTCAGCCAGACTGGGAGCAGAGAGGACATCACAGGCAGCATCGATCAGGTGGGAGCACTGTGTCACCACACCACCAGTCTGTCACATGCGTCACAATAAGGCGAGTTACCGACACAGGTTACAAAAATGAACGTCAGTGAGGAATTTTTAACATGCAAACATGCATGGGTGTATACCTGTAGGCTTTCCTCTTCGAAAGAAGTGATCACAAATGAAAGGAGACCGTAGATACACATCTTTGCTGTGCTTGCTGTGCACTGGAGACAAAAAGAGTGACAAAATTTAATGTAGTGTAACAATATAAATAGATATCTAAGAAGAGATGTTGGTACCTACTGGTTTGTGTATATTTGTGTTGCAGCGTCATATTTTAATCAGGAAACAAGGTGAGTTTTTGATCCACAAAATGTGATGGTTTGTTAGAGAAATGTGCTATTTTCAGTTGTCATTTTTGCCATTTTCAGTGTTCCCACAAACAACATTTAGCCAAGCTGTTGACTTTTAGAAAATCAGTATATTTTCTCAGCGCATTGTTGTCACTTCAATGTCTGGCTGCACTGGAGATATAAACCACAGCTTGAGGGCAATGATTATGAAGCCCACAGTCTGATTTAGCTCAGATTCTGACTATAAAACTAATCCAGAGTACAGCATGTTTCCCTACTGCCAGATGGTTTTCATTCCAGCCATCTCATTAGAGACCGATTTAGGTCTGAGGCCCCATGTGATTAAATTTAACTACCTGCTAGAGAAAACCAGAAGCACTCTGAACCCCGGAGGATGTTTGAGAGCCATAGCTCTATGGCCTTTGATTAGAGAGTAGGTTACCTTATGAAAAGACATGTTACTTCCTTAACTTCATGTTTTTCTAAAATTTAAGCAAAAACAGGCAAGGGTGTCCAAAAGTGTGAAATGGTTTTAGTAGCTGTGACCAGACAGTTTTTCTAAAGAGTTTTAACTTTGACCTGACCAAAGTGAGTATTTTTGGTCTCTTACATTATTCCCTGTGACTCCAAGGCCTTTCAGCATGGTCGAAATGTACTTGAACACCTCCAGCTGCAGGGCAGTGTTGCCGATCCTCCTGATCACGGGGCTGGACTCGTCTGGTCGCAGTGTGTGTCTCAGCAGGACCCAGGCTAACAGCACTGGCCCGTGATGAGGGATGTCACCAAATGTCAGCAGCAGCTGATCCATCTCCTGGAAGAATCAGAGGATATGTGGAGGTTCATATGTCTGTGTGGTTTATTCTAGATGCCTAAATGTGTGTCATCAATTATATGCAATTTAGATGAGGGAACACTAGGACTAGGGATTAGTTGAGGTCATTTATTGAGTGGTCTCGTAGAGCCTCTTTCTCTTGAAAAACATAACTAATATTTTTCCAAAACAGGGATAACTTCTTTACCCAACGCTGAAACTCTTCACAACTTTGAGCTTAATTAAAATCATTGTTTTGCTTTTTCAGACTGTATATACACTGTTTGGTTGAGTGTTATTGCTCTACGGGTGCATTACAGCGTATTTATGTCTGCTGCATTTAGAGATCCCGGTCAAACCTTGATGACGTTAGGAGCACTGGAGAACTGATGCTGTTCTGTACAATCTTCTAGGGCACACTTGTGTAGGAAGTCTATGTCCATTCCCTCGACCAGGATGAGAGAGCTCAAATAGCTGCAGGCCAGAGAAACATAAAGACTTTAAAGACTACACAAGCAATAAAATATTAAGCAATGTACTAGATATGGTTTGCAACTAAGGTCACATACCACAAACATCCTATTTACAATTCCTGGAGGACAGCTTACTTTAAACACATGAATGGCACATACAAACACTATGTGGTGCTCTTACCCAATGCGATCAACCAGCGCGTCCATGCTTTTGTCTACTAGGTGTCTGTTGGTCTGCCGCAAACCAAAGCCCTCTTCTTTGAACATTTTGGTAAAGTTCAGCAGGTCAGACGGGCTCATCTCAAAGTAGGCGTAATACAGAAAGATGATCTCCAGCAGCAGAGACTGTTCTCTCAGACACTGCAGGAACCATAGTGACACCTGCCTCTCAGTCTTAAAAAAAAAAAAAAAGAAGTTATTTTTCATCCACTTATGGACAAATGTTAGTCAGTTATGACTTCATGTCATCACAGAAAAAAATGTGTGCAATTAGTGATGTTTATATTTACATTGGATCTAGGTTACAATAGACAGTATTAAACAAACCAAGCATATGAACCAAATTATCACCATGAGGTTTCCGTGAGTTTCCCATGTTGGTGCTTCTGCTTTGAAGAGCTTCTCAAACTGCAATTGGTAGTTGCTCACCAGGTCCTTCTCCAGCTTATTGACACAGTTACTGTACTCAGCCTGGACAAAAACAAACATGCCCACAGTTATATTACAGAAGCAACAAAGAATAGACTTATTTTCTTCAATTATCTGATGTGAGGCAAATCCAGCTGCTTCTCACCCTGTAGGGATGTCGCTCATCCTGAAAGTATGTCAGCAAGAGCAAGACACATCTGAGCAGACACGTGCGCTCCTCGTAGTAATAGTCAGCCATCTGTGAATAAACGCATAGAGTCATAATTTCTAGGTTAAAAATGGAACTTTAACTGTCATGCTGAATCAAGGTTGACTTCACCGACCGATTAATCGGTCGACCTCTACTGTAGATGTACAGACCTTCAGCAGTAGTGCCTGGCTTTGTCGCTCATCCTTGAGAACAACCTGTATGGAAGACTCTGTTAGCAAACATCTGTAAATCTCTTATTATATATTGATACAATCTTTGATTTCTTTTGTTTCTCATGAAATATTGTCAATTTAACCCTACATCCCACAAATAAAACACAGCATGACTGAAAAATTAAATGCATTTATTAGTATTCTCATTTTTCTGTAAAAACTGCACACAACAGGTATGTTTTTTTACACCAGTGCACCAAGATTTCTGACAAAAATTCCAACAGGCACCTTTAATGAGTCGCGGGTTCCTCTGTAGTCCTCCTGTAGGTAGCACTGTAAAAGCTGCACACTCTGCTGCTCATCAAGACCCTGTAACAAGCATTAAATCATGTTCAAATCATTATGAAATGCACAACCAACCATGCATCTTTAACCAAGTCCAGTTGCCCTTGATTTTAACCTTCTTTGGACAGCTATGAGCTGGATGACTGAGAATCTCCACAGACCCCAAATGAAGACAGTGAACTCTTACCAATAGTTTACTGATCCTCAGACCAAAATCCTTCAATGGTTGTGCAACATCTTTGTTCTCCTTCACTTTCCCAGCAGACGATGGGCTAGAACAAATTAGGCTGACAGTTACCCTTTGGTTTTTTTTAATGATAAACAGTGTATTTGATGTTTGGATCTGAATAACCATAAGATACCTGGGTGGCTTGTAGTAAGTGAGTCCTTGATGCAGTCTGTCCCAATGTCTGTCCAGCTCTGCCTCTATCTGAGCCTGTGCCCATCAAACATTTCATAAAAACAAGGGGAAAATCACTTGTGTCATTGGGTCTAGTGTAATTTTCTGTGTGGATAGCAAATATATTTTCTTCATAAAGAATATAAAGTAATTGGCTAATATTAATATGTATGTTATTTTGATTTACATCATTCCATCAATTAAACATGTGAGAATAAAAGTACAAATAGGACCATTTGACCCCCCACATGTGGCAGGAAGACATACCGGCTCTCGCAATGCAGATCTTCCCAGCAGTATGGTCCATAATTCTCGACAGCTCCTGAGAGAACAATGGATATATTTTAGCAAATCGATAACTGACGTTAATGTACATTACACAGGAAAGTAGCATGGATCATCTGCATGTGTAAAGACAATCTGACCTTATAAACAGATATGACAATATACACTGTAAAATGAGCTAGCTCTAAGCTGTTTAGAGTGCACATACCCAAATAAATGTTTGAATGTTTGTCAATATGGTCATTCTACACATTGTTAGCTTGGTTAGATTCTCCACAATTCAATTGTTTAGCTCATTTTACAAAACCAATGAGCACCAGAGTAGTTAATACAGATTTAGCAGCATGGTAAAGAAATTAAAGGCCTGTCTCATATAGTCACCTATCCCAAATACAAGCATGAGTTCAGTGATTTAAGGAAAAATAAAACCCTGGGCCATTAATTGAAGTTAGACGGTACAGTTGTCAAAGATTTTTTTATATGATTTATACTGTCATAGTTATTCTTTTAATATCTCTGGTTTAGTATTTTATTTGTCTCATATTTAACTGGAAAAGCCAAAAAGAAACATTTCTGTTAGATATAATATCTATAAACACAAACTCAACCTTGATTAATGAATTAATAAATTCACACACCCTTAATATATACACACACACACAATATAAAATTAAATATACCGTGAGAACGTCTAAAGCAGTTCCATGTACCAGCTGTAAAACTGTTTTTATATAAACTGTTGTAGAGAGTGGGTGGGGTTATATTCAAAAATTTGATTAATACATACTGATATATGCGTACATATGCAAGGCTGACTGCGTCTTTTGTGTTTCAATGCACTTTATATCTCACACATTATGAAGCTCATTGCTGCATTTTAAACACCCTCCTTTAAAGTTACACCTCCATTACTTTTCCTCAATATAAATCAGTTCTTATTAACTCAGTGTAACAAATGTATATTATCTATTAACAGGTGGAAGGCTGGGATAGTTTCAGTGATCTGATCATGGTTTCATTTGTAAACTTTGCAGATGCGAAGGGAAATATTTTTCATTCAAATAATAAAACGTTAAGTTAGCTAACTTAGTCATTGTTCTCTCCGTGCACAAACACAAGCATTAGCCTCTTCTCTTTTGTCACAACTAACCACTGTTGGAGCTAACTGCGAGACATTTAAACGAGAAACATGAGCACCGGCTCCTCATCTAACGTTAGTTAAATAACCAGAGTTGTAGTTTACAAGTTGCAGCTGTTGACATGCGGCTGACACACCGCGCTGCTGAAAAGCCATTCAAATGTTTAACTGCTAGCACTTGCTAAGCTAATTTAGCGTGGTGCTAACAGCTGAAAAGACACATTGTCAAAATATAAATGTTACTGCTGATGGGTCTAAATAAACAGACCTGTTGCGTATGAATGTGTACTCGATAGTGAATACTTAGAATAACTATTTAAACAATGTAGACGTTAGCTAAAGTTTGTTGCGATCTCCCTACCTGACGCTGATCTCCGATTCCGCCATCTTCGTTCCTGCCATGTGATTGGTTGTTGTGTTGCCTCGTCATTAGCGTCATAGGCACTTTCTTCTTCGTCTTCTTCTTTTTCAGCCAACTGCCACCTTCAGGAGTAGTTTTTTCCATAGACATAATATACAGTTTTTTCCTCTTTAATCGCATCTTCAAAGAACAAACCTGAAACAAACGCGTATCTTTGTTAATTTTCAATACACACAAATTAACAAAAAATATAAATAATTTAATATAAGTTTAGAAAAAAATTCAAAACAACAATTAATCAACGGGATTAATCAGACACTGAGAGAGTGGCACTACGTTCTCCCGGTTTTTGCAATTACTGAAAAAAAAACTTCAATTCATAAATAAATGCTAAACTTAAAAAATCTCAGCTTTAAAAAATCTACACTTATGCATCTAAAATTTAGATATCAAAGAAAATATTACACAATAACTCAATACCTTTGTTTTCCACAAAACAACCAAAACTTAACATTATAGTAATCAAAAACAGGCATTACATTATTTTTATATAACCATATCATATATTCTGTCCCAAAACAATTTAACATTACATCTACAGAAAAGATGTTCCTGAGATTCAACATCAGTCAGACAAAATACAATCTTAATTAAATCCTACTCTTAAAAAATAATTACATGGATAAATATCATTGTTTTGAAATGAACCTTTGAATCTAATTCTCCAAATCTTTCTCTAAATTCTTCCAATTCTCTAAGATTTTTTTAATAAACTGCCTTTTTCCTTAACACCCGTAATACAGTTTAAATTATGGACATCTTAAATGCTGAACTAGCTATTAAACAAAAAGGAAATACACCAAACACTCAAAATGCGTTTTCCTAAAGACACAACACCAAAACAATGTATTTTACTTTAAAAAAAAATGAAAACCACGCCTTTCTGTGACTTTTTTTTACGACTGTACCACGTGACCCGGCTGTCAAATATGGCCCCCTCCTACTGGGTGTGAGAGGAGCGACAGCTGACAAAGGAAAGAAATCTGTCATAAAGGACGGCACTGATTCGCATCCCAACGCACCTTCGTCCAGAAAACACTGCGCCGATGTGGTACGTATGCTTGTCTTTGCTAAGCTGGCTTTTATTTTCATTCTGCCAGCAGTTTTGTGCTCTGTGGCGTTATGCTAACTCGGTGGAGTCAGCTGTATTTCGCAGTTAGCTTGATGTTGTCCGAGGATGCAGCATCCTTGACGTGCAGAGAGGGTCGCGTTTCTGGCCCCACCTGGCTGTGTTAACATGGATGTAACAAAAGACCGGAGGGTTTTTCTTGTCACCGTGTCCGTCTGACGTGGTGGCCATGAGTTAACACAACCTCGACAGCTGATTCAGCCCAGTAGAAAGTCAGTCCTACCCTCACAGGAACAAAAGGTTGCAGCTGATGTAGAAAGAGCATGGATTTCTCCTGGGGTCTCATTCATGTGCTTGCATAGCTGTGTGGATTTCACACTAACAGGGTGAATGTGCATTGTGACCATAGTTCATGACAGACAGCAGATAAAGTGTGACCAAGGTTCACTGTTGGCATAAGCTAAGATGACTCATGCTCTCGAATGACAATTCCTGTGCAATAATTCCTGTTTACTGGCTACAACTTACCATTTATTTATTCATCATTCCACATTTCATAATACTTATTATAATAATACAATAATACTTATTCCAGCATCCTTTGCACTCATCACAGTGTATATGTATGCTTGTACGTGTATTTCCATCTGTATATCACATCTACCTCCGATATGTACATAATAACAATAATGGTAATAATAATTTACTCCTGCATCCTCTGCACTCTGCTCAAGGCACTATTGTCTCAATCGGTCTGTTTTGTTTATAGTGTGTGTGTGTGTGTGTGTGTGTATGTGTTCTCTATACTGTAGCCTGTGTTTGATTTTATTACTGTATTATTGTATTATTATATAAGTAAGCACATCTTGAGCATTGTACAATCCAGAGTCAAATTCCTCATACCTGGCAAAAAAAATACCTCACAACTACTGGATTCAGTAATGCTTGTAATTATTTTCATTATTGCATTTTGTGTATGTACTCTTGAAAGGTAACCTCACTGATTAAATTTTCTTTCTTCCCCAAGACAGCAAGTTAAAAAATGCCTGCCAAATGATGAAGTGCGGCAGAGAGAGGAACTGACAGAAGAAGGCTTTCATTGTTGCAGACCATCTGTTCAGATCAATCCTCCTCCCTCCCTGCGAGTCTCCACCCCGCAGCCATGCTGATCAACCCAGTGCTTGTGGAATCCGCTGTAGTCATGGCTGTGGTGCTGTGTGTACACATGGCGGTCTGGAACCAGCACTCCTGGTGCAGCATAGCCCTCTTCATCCAGGCTTTCTACGTGCAGCACAAGTGGGACCGTCTGCTCAGGTCAGGGGGTGCGGTGTTCCAGTTCCGTCCCTCAGCTAACAGCGGCATCGTCCCTGCGTCCATGGTGATGCCTTTGCTGGGCCTGGCGCTGAAAGAAAAGTGCTCTGCCTCAGGGAATGTCTACTTTGAGCGCTTCTCCATGGTGATCACCATCACAGGCATGATCCTGGCTCTGTTTCTCTCCCTGATTGCGTTGGGCATCACAAGGCCAGTACCCACCAACACTTGCGTGATCGCGGGCATGGCCGGAAGTGCAATTCTCTACACGACTAAGCAGACGCTGACAGTGTCTGAGGTCATCGAGGTGTTAGAGGTGCTGTTGATCTTCGTTTATCTCAGCCTGATTGTGCTTTACCTGCTGCCACGCTGCTTCACACCTGGAGAGGCACTACTCATTGTCGGTGGAATCAGCTTCATCGTTAACCAGCTCATAAAGCGCTCCCTGAACCTGGCAGAGGTCAAAGGTGATCCCCTGAACTATTTCCTCCCAGTTGTAGTTGTGGGCTCACTGTTGCTGGGTGTCTTCTTCGCCCTGCTCTTCTGCTTCATGGAGTCCGAGACCTGGGTGTCATCACTTTTCTTTCACATGATGACAGCCGTTCTGGGTCTGGGAATCCTCATGCCGTGGCTCTCCCTCTTCATCGGCCGGCATCCCATCATGTGGCTGTTGGACTTTGTCACGTTAAATGACCGAAGACTCTGTCTTCTGGCGTACTGGGTGTTTTTGTCTGTTGTGGCCACTTGTGTTGTGTTACACCAGAACCACCAGCGCCAGTCAGGCTCCAAGAAGCACCAGGCCTCCACTATTGTCAGGAAGTACTTCCATCTGATTGTAGTGGCCACATACGTTCCAGGACTGATATACGACAGGCAGCTGCTCCACGTGGCGTCGGTGGGTTGCTTGGCGGTGTTCTTGCTCCTGGAGTACGTGCGTTACTTCCGGATCAGGCCACTGGGTCAGCTGCTCAGGCAGGTGCTCACCTTGTTCCTGGATGAGCGGGACTCTGGGCCTCTTATCCTGACCCACATCTACCTGCTGGTTGGCATGTCTCTGCCCATATGGCTGTTCCCCGGGCCCTGCGCTCCTAAGGGGATACTTCCTGGTGCAGGCGGCCTGGTGCCTTATGCAGGTGTGCTGGCCGTGGGGGTCGGAGACACTGTGGCGTCTGTGTTTGGCAGCACCATGGGGGAGATCCGTTGGCCCGGCACTAAGAAAACCATGGAGGGAACTGCAACATCTGTGTTCGCCCAGATAATCGCCGTGGCCATGTTTCTCATCTTTGATGGGAGCATCAATCTGAACTCCACCTACTCGTGGATTGTTGGCTCAGTCACTCTGGTAGCTATGCTGGAAGCCTACACCTCCCAAATAGACAACCTCTTACTCCCACTCTACCTCTTCATCCTGCTGTTGCTCTGACTGGACAGATGGCACAAACAAAAACAGATCTCTCCCACTGTCCCCAGCTCTTTCTGGATGGAAGAAAGAACGGTGAATTTGGGGAGGGGGAAGTGTTAGAAAGATCATAGAAGTAAAAGTCCCTTTTAAGGAATCAGTGGAGTTGATCAAAGAGGGTAGTCATTTTTACTAGCACAAGAAACAAATAATTAAAAGCTGTCTGCTTAATCAAGCCGGGTAATTATGTCAACAAACCAACGTGGCACTAAATGTTAGCATGACATTAGAGTCTGCTGCCTCCGATGAGAAGTCCTTTCAGTATCGCTTTCCTTGAGGAATGAAACGATCATTTTAGAATAAGTTACCAAGAAATGTGAGGTAAGAGTTGCTAAACATTCTTTGAGCTGCGTCTGTGGTGACAGCAGTGGTGTATATGGTTTCTTTGCTTGTCACGAGCGTGTACTCGACCATTGACACCAGCAGCTCCTGAATTATGCAACAGGAGATGATGTAGCGAAGTGGGAAAATGACCTTTAGTCATTTAAAGAAACCTGGACAGTACAGACGCTGCAAAATTTTGATCATCAATGATAAGGTTTACGTATCCTGTCCCAAACAGATACATGCCTTTTGTATTGCCTTTGAAGAACATTATTTAAGGTTAGCTTAATGATATCTTTTTCTTGATCAACATTTTTGTTATTAGATTATTTTTGCCTCCCCAATGGCAATATGAAGTACTTACTGCTGAAAAGATTTGCCTTAAGAAGTATATTTTCTATCACACTTTACCTACTATTGTAGATGAAAGCATGGCAGCCCTTCTCAACTCTTCTTTATAAGGGCTGATTTATACTTCGATATGGCAGAAACTCACTATGCTCCCGCATGACACTAATGTGAAATTGAGTACTGTACACAGGTATCCTACAGTATATTTTTGTTTGGTAAACTGACTTTGCTTGGTATTTCTGAGGTTTGACGTTACCCCTGAAACTGAATATTTACATTTCCCTGTGATACAGAGCCTTCAAACCCTGCAACACTTTGGAGTCTATAGATATGCTTTGGGCCAAAATGATAAACATAAGCCCAACTTTCTTTTTTGCAACAATTTTTGCATCTTATTGAGTATTTGCTTTGAAGAAATGTCATCAGGTTTCATCTCATCATTCTTAGATGAGGATGCTACAGTTTAAATCCTGAAACTTGTTTTCAGCATGCATTAATTAACAGCCTTTGGTTTATGTTGGTCTGTAAACGTTCTTTGGTGTTTTTTTTATGTTGTACCAATTTATTAGCATGATCCTACTAGTATGTTGTTTTGCCATCACCCTTACATTAAAAATGTAATATTGCATGTTCATGTAGCTGGACGATTGAGAAGCAGGACCTGTGTGACTGAGAGATTGCACTTTGACAACAAACTCATTTGTTTCACAGTTTGATTTAAAAATGACTAAGATATTTGGATGTTGTGGTTACTTCCTACATCATTTTTAGTTGGTTTTCATTTAAGTTATGTCTTAAAATGAACATACTTGAAAATAGAAATGCTTAATGTTGTCTGTTTAAAAAAAAAAAAAAAAAATTATATTCGAATCTGCCATCTAGTTTCGACACAAATAAAAAAAAAAATGACTGACAAGAACAAGAATAATGCTGGTTACAATGTTGAGGCGTTGCTGAATAAAAGTATATATAAATATGTGTTGTAGTGGAGTGTCCATGGAAAGTTCATCAAAACTTTGTTTATTGAAATTAAGTTTTTTGATGTATTAAAGACTCCTATTTAAAAACATTGATATATTCATCTGTTCTGAGTTAATCACCATTAATCCAGTATTGACTTTGCTGTAATTCTGGATCAGGCTACATACGAGCCTACGTGTAGCTCAGAGGTACAGATGGTGTCATGTTGGATACAAAACAAGTCATTTGAAATATCAGCACATTTCATATGGTTAAAACCGTCCATAATGTTGGTCCTTCTTTAGGAAAGAGGGAAACTTGTATTTCCATGAACTGCACCACCAGATTCCCAAAACATCCTTCATTTAGTGTAGAGAGGTGGAAAAGGGAGCTCCTCAGTGGGTTGCAACCTTTAAAACACCAAAGAGACAGAAACATGACAAATATGTAAAAACTTGAGTGTTTGTGAGACATTGTCATTTTTAAAATAAGACATAAAACAAATTTCCTCTTAAAAATTAAAAGTTGAATTTATAAGCATAAAACTCACCATGGCTGTACTTGATCTGGTATGACTAGTACTGTAGCAAACATTAGTTAACTTTATAGATACTGTATGTACTACTCTATAATGGACATTACTGAGTCAGTTGGATGACTCCTCTCCTTGTGCTATTGTTACTTGTGGCCACTATTCAGCAAACATTACGTAGTCTCGTAACTACGTAGCTCGTAGCTACCTAAAGTTGCAAAATTTCCATAGTATTGCTTTACTTTTGCTGAACAGAAGCTTTACTTTGGCTAAACATGGCAATTACAGGATAACAACACATTAAATTTTTCCTCATTTCTTAATATTCTCTAAAGTCTGTTGATTAAAATACATCATATGGCGACCTAACAGAGTGAATAAAGTGGGACCAAGAGCAAAAATAAACAACATACATGTGTTTACTTTTGTGATAAAACCACCATGACAAAACAGTGTTAAAGCGGTCATATTCAGTTAGACAGTAATATCTACAGTTTGCTAACATTAGCCAGGAGGATGTGTTTTATTGCTTATGAATTCACGATGCCAATGGAAGATTGTGTTATATCTTTTTTTCAAAGATAACATCACGCCAATGTCTCAGGACATTTCATTTATCCCTCGTGCTGATCTTGACAACCATCTGCTGGAAACAGCTGATTAACATCAAAAATAAAAATAGGGCCACCCAGCACTCATATAAACTCTCACCAGTTGTCAGGGCTCCAGCAAGTGTCCTTGGATTCCATCATGTGGAAGGTGTAGACATGCCGAGAGTCTTCTGAGGTGTTTTCAGCACTGCGATGCACCACCTCCCCATGGATCAGGACTACACCACCTGAACACAAAACGGTTCTTGCTTAGGTTGGAAATGTGCAACAACTGACCAACTCTCCCAGCTTTATTTGGTGCTACACAGTGCCAAGGCTGTTTTTTTTAATCAATTAATCAAATTAATCACTTTGTCTATAAAATGAAAACATGACTTGTTTTGTCTGTTAAAAAACCCAACAACATCATAATGATGTAAATACTAACTCACATTTAGAAACATTTTCCATTCATTGAAGGACAAGTTTTATATTTTTAGAATTATGTTTTTGCTTGTCGGAAAGATCGATTCCTCACTAACTAAGCTTAGCATAAGGACTGTATACAGGGGGAAGCAGCTAGCCAGGCTCTGTCCTACCACCATATTAGTTTATACATTTTATCTTGTTAGTTTAATTTACAAAATGAGGGCAATTTGTTTCAGCACTAACAATGCACATTATTCATACAATGCATATAGACACTGCACTGTATGCACAACTCTCCACATGCCTGTGCTTCTACAAATCACTGGATCCTTGTGTAGCACACTGTATATCTCACACTGTATAAGTGCTTAGAAATACTAATTCGTTAATCACCGGTCATTTGACCACTTGAATGTAAAGACGCAAGTGAATTACCTTTTTTAACAGGTGCAGCAACAAACTTCTTGTCATCATAGGTCTGCTCTCGACCGGTGAAGTCTGTCAGGGGAAAGGTGCCCTTTGGAGTACGCACCATACGCCGGGAAATACCACCTGGGAAAAGGTGTGGAATGTAACATAACCAAACCACACAGTACTAAACAAAATAGTGTCTGGATGATTATTATCTAGGGTTAGGTACTGAATGCAAAGTTAGTTATATTGTCAGCTTACTGTTGTGTGACCCCCGGGATAAACCACAGGCAGCCATTGTTAACGGTGGCATCTTCCAGGGCGATCCACAGCCCGATGACTCTGCCCAGGGGCTCCGTGTACAGAAACGTGGCATCTTGATGTGGAGTCACTAAGAAAAACAGACAAAAATCTGCCACAAAGATATTTCAGGGAAATAATGTTTATTGCTTAGTCTTTGATACTGATTTCTTACCTTCCCCACCAATCCCCGGTTGCTGGAGGAGAGAGGAAGAGAAATGATTTCTTATCTTAAACTACTTATAGAGCATCTGATATTTCATGCATGGAGGGGTAGATTTTAATGCTTTACCTTAAAAATGTACATGCTTTGCAGTATCACAGGACTTACAAGACCCAGCTTCTTCGCCATGCCCTAAGAGAACAATGTTTAATGTGAGTGTCGGTTATTCTGTGACTTAGTACATCATTCTCTGATATTATTCAAAAGCTCACACTCGCTCACCTGAACTTTGGGTGAATGTGTAACCTTTTTGTACAGTGGCTCATAGGCATGTAGTGCTAAAAGATGAAAACTGGGATTAGAATTGGATGTTGGGAAGCCACTTATGCATGAAATATGATTAGAAATCTTACCATGTCCGACTTTATTTAGAGACCGCTGTTTTGGTACAATGAATTCCCCTGCAAGATAAAAAATGCTTTACCCCTCTAATTAGGCATTTTGCCATTTGAAAATATAATGGACAGGCTAAAAGGAATTTTAACAGAGCTCACCTTTGTCGTCAAAAACTCCTTTCTCAAAGAAAAAGCGGATCTTATCTCCGCTGGTGATGAAATAGTCAGCATTTCCCTGCAAGTCAAAAGTTGAACATTAGTCCCCTGGTCCAGCAGGGAATGACTGTATTACACAGCCAACTTACACAGACTACATTGTTGACATAAGTGTTTGCCATTAGCCTGAGAGGAGGGACATTTAGGGTCAAGGTAAACACTGTGAATCAGTGGAGGGGTCAAGTACCTACAAACTACATGAGCCTGATCATGAAGGAGAAACACACTGACTTCCTGCAGTTAATCAGCATAAGGGAACCTTACCTGCATCTTTAAATGCAATAGGAAGGAAAGCATGTGAAAGAAATATTGTGAGACAAAACTGTGAGTCACTGAAATGTTTAAAGACTTATTTCACAGGGTACTGCGCATTAGGTCACCTGTGTTTTGAGCTGCTCATCATGGTAGGTGGAGAAGGTGGTGCGGCAGTGCTCCGGGACGTCCATCCGGTCCACTATCTCGGCCATCCTTTGCCTCAGCTCGTCACACTCCTGGGAGGTCAGTAGTCCATCCAGAACTACGTATCCATCCTCCACATACTATCAAGAGGGAGGAAAGTGCTGAAGCTATCATCAAGGAGTCAAGACATGTCTTCAGTAACTTTCTTTCATTAGTAGTTTTTCTTTTTTTCTTCGTTTTCGTACATTTCCACCTGTTTTTCACACAGAGAGATATGTCCTTGTTTTCTTAAATTCAGCACAAATCTAAGGTCAAATGTACAGGATTTATAAACTACATATTCTCAAAGTAGATAAAATGGGGTAGCCATAAAAACATGAGTCTTGAGTTTGAATATTTCAATTAAGAGCTGGGACAAGATGATCTTTCACATCTGTTTCCACTTTCACACAGATACAAGAAGTCATGTAACTAAAGGATCTTTGTTTTCTTAAATTTAAGTCCAATCACGTGTCAAATGTACTGCAATTTACGCCTTAAATTTACTCTTAATTGAATTACATCATTAAAGGGAAAAAGGGCACAGAAAAAGATGTGTCCTGCCTATTCAGACTACCGTAGTAGGCAATGTTTATTTTCAATCTTATCTTATCTGCCAATAATTTTCTTGATCAATCACCATCCATCGTCAAAAACAAATAGCACCTCAACTTGTAATACCCGGCAGGCATGTGAACAAATACAAAAAAAAAGTGCCACAGTGTTTGCAAAGCACATCTATATATACTTATACATACATTTATATCCGAGTCCTGATCGGGAGGTAACGTCCGATTCCGATTGAGTCTGAAATAACGTGATCGGGCCCGATTTCCGATCTCATGATCGGATCTGGACATCCCTAGTTTTTTCCCCTTTACATTCCAAAACCTAAAAGTACTCTCACATAAATCTGTTTTTCATTTTCATCCTAATTGCTTGATCAACTAATTGTTTCCCCACCATTTCACACAAACATTCAATTCATGTTGTAGAGGGAGGGATCTTAGGGTTCAAATGTAAACACACTTAAATTACCTAACTAATTGCATTTTATGTCTGTTCCTTTCTTTTATTATTATTATTATTATTATTATTATTATTATTATTATTATTATTATAAAGCACTTTGTGACATCTGCTCTTTAAAGGTGCTCTATAAATAAACTTACTAACATGCAAAAGGAAATAGTCTCTTGATCTCAGTATTTATGCCCTGGTTGTGTCCCTGCTTATAGTCACACTAATAGCAGAGATAAAGGTAAGGCAAGGCAAGGCAAGGCAAGTTTATTTGTATAGCACATTTCAACGACAAGGCAATTCAAAGTGCTTTACACAAAACAAAAGCAACAGGGAAAAACAATAAAAACATTTGAAAGCAACATAAAATATAATTACAATCAGGGTTAAAAGCTAAAAACAAAGAAAAAGAAAACAGGACAGTAAAAGATACAGTGCAGTGTAAGTTATCAATAAAAAGAAAAATCTTAAATATTTAATTAAAAGCAGTGGTAAAAAGAAAGGTCTTCAGTCTTAATTTAAAAGAACTGACTGTTTCAGCAGACCTGCAGGTTTCTGGGAGTTTTGTAAACTAACAGCAGGATTTTGAAATCAATTATTTGACATACAGGTAGCCAATGTAAAGACCTCAGAACTGGAGTGATGTGATCCACCTTTTTGGTCTTAGTGAGGACTCGAGCAGCAGCGTTCTGAATCAGCTGCAGCTGTCTGATGAATTTCTTAGGGAGCCCTGTAAGGACACTGTTACAGTAGTCAAGTCGACTGAAGATAAATGCATGGATAAGCTTTTCCAGGTCCTGCTGAGACATAAGGCCTCTTATCCTTGATATATTCTTCAGGTGATAGTAGGCTGACTTTGTAATTGTCTTAATATGGCTCCGCAAATTCAGGTCTGAGTCCATGACTACACCAAGATTTCTAGCTTGATCCGTGGTTCTTAACATTACAGATTGAAGTCGAGCACTGACTTTCAATCGTTCCTCCTTGGCTCCAAAAACAATAACTTCAGTCTTAAATGGCTAAACGCAAAAAAGAGGCAAACTATTAAAGACAGCTCTGGTGTTTACACAGCAAGAATAAATGGGCGTGTGGTAGTGTAGACCACCTTAAATAGCTAGGCCATTTGTTGCATGTTATGTAATGATGATGAAATGTGTACAACTACTGTCATATAAAGTACATGAATACAAACAGTAACATCTTGCAGGGATATGATCCAGTAGACACAAAGAACGTCTACACAGTTATTAGTGTTACGGACACTTTAATTTCAATATAGCCTTAATTAATTAAGATTCTCTATTTGCAGTTAGTTAAATAACTTCAAGTTAAACAATATAGTGCAAGAGTTCATTTTATCTTTTATGTTAATGTAGTGCTCACCTTTTGCACATCCCGATCTGCCATAAAATCCATGGTCTGCTTGGAGAAGTCCAACTCGCGGGACAGAGGCATCCGGGTAACATACACCCTGCAGACACTGATTTCCGACCATGTGACGTGTCTAAATCAATTAAAGTGTAACCATAGAGAGGCTGTAATAGGATTTTGGACTTTAACTCTTTCATTGCAGCACCTAGGCCTGTAGGAGTTGCACATGGTGGTGATGTAGCAGCCCAGGATGACCTCTAGATGTCGTTGCTGTAACATGGAAATGAACACAAATGAACTACAGCACCATCTTGTGGTGTGGTCACTCTGGTTTCTTGACCAGACGCAGTGGTGGAATTTAAGTAATTAGTGTACTCAGTTGAGGTACTTGACTTGAATATTTCCATTTCATGCGACTTTAAACGTCTAGTACTGTACTTTTTGCTCCATACATTCATTTAGCTGACACTTTTATCCAAAGCGACTTACAAATGCTATGTATCAGGTTACACACCTCTGGAGCAACTAGGGGTTTCTCAGGGACACAGTGGTGAATGGGTTACAGTGGGGGATTGAACCCTGGTCTCTCACACCAAAGCCATCGCCATCCATTATGTTGGTTCCAAAGCTTTAGTAACAGATTAGGAAAACATACAATGAGAGCCCAGGTTGCTCTGATAGTACTCATCAACTTTTTGATGATATTCTTATTATATGACCAGCACATGTATATATAATTTATTTAAATTGCAAGTTCTAAATCTATAGAGCAACTTTGTGATGTGGTGGAATCAATGGGTGGAACAGGAGATACGCATCATGGATGTGCAGCCGACAAATCTGCAGAAACTGCATGATGCTATCATGTCAATATGGACCAAAGTCAACACCTTGTTGAAACTAAGTGTCAAAACTCAGAGTCACTCACACTATAATTTTCACTCACATGTGCACTCAAAACACTCATACTGTAGAACAGGCCCAGCGCCAGGATGAAGTGACTGAGGGCGCAGTTAAAAATAGCGCGGGTTACAAATCTTTTTATATATAGGCTATATATGAACATACAGGGACCTTCACTGCGTGCAGCACATGGCGCAGTTGCGTTTGGGGCGTGTCCAACTGCTCTGTAGTTTATCAGTGAAGTGTAGGAACTCCAGTCTGTTAACAGACAGACGCTGTCTCCTCTATAAAACGTCTGGATTCTCACCGCGCTGCGTTAATATAAACTATGATAACTGGTCGTGGGTCTCTCCCATACACTGGTTTCTGTATTTTGTGTTTTACTGATGTATGAGCGATTTCTTTAGCGATTTACTTTCATGCTTAGAGATGCTGCTGTAGTTTATTTTAAACGTAATGTGTGCAATAAGGTCACAACAAATATCGTGGGGTAGGCTATTTGAGTAGCAAAAGAGAAAAAAAGGTAGTTATAAATGTGTGACAGGACAGAGGAAACGCTCCAGGGGAAAACAGAATTCAACTTTAGCTTCTGAAATTATTTAGACGCTCTGATGGAGCTCAGGATGGATCAGGAGGACGGCTGCTTTATTCCAAATAATTTCACTGTATGAACCTGGACTGAGTGTGAGACATTTTGGATGTGTAGAAGAACAAAGAACATCAATTGACATTAGATCCTGACCGATCCTGTCAGCGTGTCAGCAGATTTTAATAATCAAGGAAGTTACGCTGCTGTGACTCGTGCGTAAATGCGCACAGTGCCACAGTAATGCGGCCCTAAAACAACAAAAACAGTGAAATATTGTACCATTCACTTTAGACCTGTTTTTTTGTGGGGTCAATGGTGCAATCGCTTTCTGCCTTAATAGAAATGCGCCAACAATGTGCCTGACCACACCTCATTTTAAAAACAACACTCCCATGGGCCCACAGATGGGCACACAGGTCAACTGTGCCGGTGTAACACCAAAATCTGTGACCTATCAGATTCTGTGACTACACCCAAACGACGATGTTTTCCTAACCATAACCAAGTACTTTCGGTGCCTAAACCCAACCAAGCTACAACCGCTTCACATCGTCAACAAAGCCTCTGCCGCTTAACTCCCCATTTGGGTCACAGAATCTGATAGGTCACACAATTTGGTGTCACACCAGTTGGAAACTAGAAACATGCGCTGCGCTTTCCGCTTTGTGCTGGATGCAAGATAGGGACTTTAACCTTTTTGGTCTTTTTGATAACCGTAGGTTATCAGCCTGCAATTTCTGTATTTGTTTTCATCCTGTCGTGACAAAATGTCGGTGCTGCATCTCTAAAAGTTTTCACTCTGCTCAGCCTAGCCTGCACATCTCCTTCTGTCATAAAATCCATGGTCTGTTTGGAGAGGTCCAGGTTGCGGGAAAGAGACATCCGGGTAACATACATCCTGCAGACACTGATTTCCAACCATGTGACGTGTCTAAATTAATTAAAGTGTAACCATAGAGAGGCTGTAATAGGATTTTGGACTTTAACTCTTTCATTGCAGCACAGAGGCAATAACCCCTTCATATCTTATTAAATAGAGGAAAGTGTAATCCTAAGATGAGGTATACATCAGGTCACAAGATGATTAACATGACAGGAAAGAAGAAAAAACACATTGCTGCTAAAATTATGTTTACTTTTTGAGACATCTAATATTTGCTTTGTTACTTGCAAATTACTATGAATTTAACCTTAACAATTTATTTAAAAAACAAAACAATCAGACATGGAAAAACCACCGTTCAGTTGAACACAACCCATAGATATAGGCGACCTGTGACGAGGGGGTCGCGATTCAGTGTCAGGTTGACCTTTTGTACGTGAAGACTGCAGTCCAGTACAAGGCCCAGAATGTCACACTATGGTCACACTACAACCTTTGACCTTGTGCTCAGTCGTATTTAGGTCCTTCCACTGTACTGACTTTCCACTGAAAGAACTACTATCCACTGGAAAAGAAACACTCTTGCAAAACGATTTAGTGTTAAGTGTTTGTTTTATTATCATGTGTCAGAATGGTACAAAAGTAGGGTCTGAACATTAGGAAATCAAAGTTCAGTTGTCCATTGTCCGCTTAAAAAGCCAGTGTTCAGTCCACTGGGCAAGAAGTCATTGATAAAGGCCATGTCACGTGTGATGCAGATGGTGCTGATTGAAACAATTCTGTCCATCCAGTTTATATTCAACGATTGTTGCTATGGGGTAAAGTGGGTGGCTTTCCGTATGGCTGTAACACACGAGTTCAGGATTCACAAACTCATGCTACAAGATGTAATGGATGTGAACCCTGAAAGGGCAACCAACTGTTTTCATATATCCCTAATCTACAGGCACCAGAATACAGAGATCATTTAATTGTACATAGTAAATACAATCGTGTTTTTGTAAGTTTTATACATAGGTAGAGATTAGATGTCAATGCAATCATGGCAGTTTTTTTTGAGTAATGCAAGTTTTGGGTTCAAAAAGGAGTGTTCCCAAAAAAGTCAATACTGCAGATATTAAACGATGTGTACCGCTACACACAATGCCCACACTGGAGGGTGAGCTCACCTCCGTTTACAGTGTTAGATTGTCTAGAGTTGCTTCTGTTCAGTTGTGATGTACTGTTTTGTTTTTAGGGAAAAGGAGCTGTGTCCAAAGAAATCAGAACACTAACCGTCTGCTGTAACCCTCTGTAATTCTGTGTAAGAATAAACTGATCAATCATGCCGTTTCACACAACTTAAGCATAACAAACAGAAGCGCATTTTTTATATTTCATACATTAACATAAATTCAGGAGAGAGAACACAAAAAAGTTAAAAGCGAAAGTATTTTGGCGCATTTGCACAGAATGAAAAAAAAGCTCTTAAATATATTGAAGTTATTTAATATTTAGATGAGAATGAGCTGCTTCTGGCTTGATACCAAAGTACTAGCATAAGAGGTTTCACTTAACCAAGGGGAATTTTATTAGTCACTAAGTTTTCCTTTTGGTGCTCTGTAAATGGCTCATCTCAGACCTTCACTGACACTAACATGCAGGAAAGGGAGTGCAGGTTAAATATACTCATCTTGTGACTCAGAGGGAAGTGACTGTATCGCCCTGGTCAGAGCTCTGGAGGTCAGAAAATTTACATATTATAGCCATAATATAGCCAGAAGAACAAAATATTTATATAGAAATCCAAATGTTAGCAGGAAAAAGTGAGACCAAGAAACACTTGGCTGACTACAGATGTGTCATGATGTTGTCTGACCAGGGTGAAGATAGACTAATATTGCTGTATCAAGAATGAATTTAGAAACAGATAAAGAGGATAGCACTTATTACTAAGGCTGGAAAAATCAAAGCCTTTCAATCTGCCGCCAAATCACACTTGATGCAATAGTAGACATTGTTTGAACGTCCTATTTTGACACTCTGCGGTGCACTGCAGGAGGGAGATTTTTAGTGTCAGCAGCACTGCACTGCACCACTACAATGAGCCTATTATATATCAAATTTATTTTAGATGACGCAAGTTGTCCTACAACCTGTCCCTACATCTTTGGCCAGCTACTGCACTATAATAATACATTTCTTTTGTTTAGTTTAATGTGCTAGTACCTCATTTTTTGCCTATTAGCATTAATCTTTTGGCATCCAACAGGTGATGACATGCAGTGAAAAACAGTTCTTGCTGTTACTTGGCAAGACAAAAATTAAACTAGAGCAGACATTCCAAGGTGGACATGCCATATAAAAACAATGTTTATGTTTAAAAATGTTATACATGTTGGAAAAGCTGAGATTCCCTTTGACCTGCCTTTCTGTGGTGGCATGTGTTTTTTTGCTCTCATCCTTGTCTGTGACCTTTGCTTCCAGTTTTTACTGGTTTCTAGTAAACACATTCAAGACTGAGGCTCTTCTTTCAGAACAGGACTGTGCTTCACTAATGACCCCTAGGAGGGCATTTGGATTTAGCCAAGGCCTCAGTGAAAAAAATATTCACTGTGAACAAAGGTGCAATTGTATCATTGCAGTGAAATGTCCCTTAAATCTCTTATAAAGCTAAAATCAAAAAGAAACAGCTGGTAACAATAAGACAACATACCATATGGCTATGTATGAAACAAAAGACGTTAACATTTTAGCTATACATTTTACAACACATTAAAAAAGTCACGAACGTGATGTTTGTGATCATTAACAGGGCATACAGCTTGTAAAAGATAAGGCCATATTAGCAACGAGATGCCTGGCTGGAGTAAACGTAGCAGGGTTACTCCAAATGATGCTATTAAATCCAAGGTCTTAACAAGAAAAGTGTTCCAAGCAAACAAAGCATGTTGCACCAATTTGGACCATGGATGTGGAAATCAAATTCTGCATACTCTCTCTGCAAATAAATGTTTCCCTTGTGTGAGTCGGTCAAAACCAGTTCCCTTTGCTCTGTAATTTCCTGTTTGTCCTCATTTTGCTCTTGAATGGATAAACAAAGCGCTGACAAATGCGCAGCTTTCCCTTGAGTAAACCGAGCATGATAAATAGAAGGGCCAACATACAAACAGCTGGGCACTTGAGTCATCAACAACAACACTTCTTTTGGAAACTGGCAGTGCACCTACCAGCTATTTAAGACTCTCCTGTCTCATCTGCAGGAGCTCAGCCACTTGGAGGTGCCATATAGGTAATAATCATCTAATGGTCCCATAATTCAAAAAGTACCTTGATTCTTACTTGTTTTATTGGTCTATGCATTATCTTCTGGTCGTGCCGTGCATACTCGTACAGGTTTTCATTTAATAAAGACACAAATCAACATTGACCGTCACTTTCTGAATGTTTATGACCCTGCGACTTTAATTCAGGGACTGCAAACTTCATGTCAGCAGGTGGACACCTTGTGTCAGTACAATCTAGTCAGTGAAGCAACATATTAGCCATCAACTGAACAAAGGTCACTTAACATCTTTGACTACAGGTATACGTTCCACAAGAAACTTAAAATAAATTCTTTAACAAATCAGTTGCTCTGTAGAATGTGTTGCACTCACTGAATTTTGATCATATTACTTCACAACACAGGCTGTTTTGAAGGCCCAAACGTGGTACCAACATGTGGGAGCATTCAAAAGTTATCTTGACCTCATTTCAACAGACCAATCACAATCAATCTAACATACCTTAATAAGACACATCAGTAATGTGTCTGATGTTTTGTCATGCAAAATACGGTGAAGCCTGTTTCACATGCCTAGTAAAGACATGATTTTCAGTGATTGAGTCAAAGAACAATGGTGCATTTCTCCATAGCTCCAGAAACAAATGTGCTGCCACACAGGCCGACGTTATAAATTAACAACTGCAGGGTATTTAGACATTGTACTGTAGTTTGTTCTCATTTGTTTTCTGCTGAATATTTGACAGCTTCTCTGTGATGTCGTTAAGGCCTAAGCTGTGAGATCTGCTGTGAAATGAACTGTTGATGTTCATCACGGAGTCGTTTTGTGCACAAAAAAGGATGCCTCCAAGCATGTTGAGTGTACAGCGAGCCCGAGGAAAACAACAGGACCAACACGTTCATCACATGCCTCAACAAACTAGCTGTCAGTTGCACTATAGCTGATTTACTACTGGCAGTTTTCTGAGCCACGCTGCACCGCAACTGCAAATGTAACTGTAAAACTTTTGAGTCTTCTCGTTAATTTTCTCCAATCAAGCTTCTCTCTTCTGCAGTAGCGGGTTCGGCTCAAGCTATCTCCTTATCGGCCCGCCAAAGCTGCTCTTTGACTTCTGTGGGGAGCGTGTTGAACAGGTCCTCCTCCACCACCAGGCCGCTCCTCTTCAACAGCCGACACTCACCGAGCTCCACTGGGAGGCACTCCAGGCGGTTCCCTCGCAGCTCAAGCTGGGTCAACCCGGTGAGCTCTCCGAAGCGTGATGGCAGCGTCTGCAGGCAGTTGTTTCCCAGATTAAGAGTACGCAGCTTTTTGCACTTGAAAAGCTCTGGTGGCAAAGTCTCAATCTGAAGTGGAGAGGATAAAAGGCAGAAAAACAAGTTATGTAGGTTAACAGTGTCACAAACAACAATCATGTATTCTTGTAGCCTTTGTGTGCTTATATGCGACAAACTCATCATATTTGTAATTCTTTTTGTTCACAATTTCAATCTCTGTTCATTGATGTCCATAGAAAATCACATCCTATTGAAACACCTACATGGACACAATATTTACAATTACACATCTCATTTGGATTGATAGTATGCCAACAGTATAAAGAGGATTTAGGAGAGAGAGGCCTTAAAAACAGAAGAGACACCAGATGGGTCCCATGAAATAGAGCTATTTTTGGCTGCAAACAAACCTGCTGGAACCTATTTTCAGTGTGCAACCACACAAGCAATAGCGGTAAAACAGAATAGTAGTCTTTACTGAAAACACATGATCCTGTATACTTTTGAGTTTTCGGGGGAAATGCTGTTGTTCTAAAGAATGAAATTCCTAAATCGTGAATCAAATACGCAAGACTGAAGTGATCTTCACTCAAAGCCAAATGGACTAACCCAGTCATGACTGTAATGACAGGATTTGGCATGGACCTAAGTTAACGATATTTGCAACTGAAACAAACAACATCCTGAATAACAAAAAGTGTTTTTTTTACTTGAAAAGTATTAGGAAGTATACAGGTTAGGTGGAAAAATGTTTAAACAGAGGCTGATACTGTGAAAACGGCAAGGCATACATCATGCTCAAAGAAAAATAATGTGGTCTCAGAGAAAAATTGTGTTGGCGTGTTGTGGGCTTGGCAGTAAAAAACCTGGGCTTCATTCCAGACAGGAGGACTTTTATCTAACATGTGTGACAGCACTTAAACGTTTAAATGCTGTGTACGAAACAGGACTGCATTTACAACATGCCACTGAACACAGATCTTTCAGTCAGTGGAAAGCGAATAAACAAACCAAGATTATATCAATGTTTTCAACCTTTTTGGACTTGACTTCTAAAAGGACATTTTTAAAACTCTGGAACATACGACAAAGAATCTGTTGACAAAACATAAATCCCAAAGCCTCGGTCATGTGGTTGTCTTTGGAGCCATAATTCCCATCCTGTCTATGAATATCTCAGCGTTTCTAAGCGTTGACCTTTGTAAATACCTTATCTGGCCTTTGGGCTAAACTTAGAGTGGTGAAGACAGATGGAAATGTGATATCAACATGGACTAGACAATTTTAAGGGAGGTTTTGCTTCTCACCCTGTTGGCTGTCACAGCGAAGTACTGCAGGTTCTGGAGGAAGCCTATATCAGCGTGGATGCTGGTCAGATTGTTGTGACTCAGGTCTAAGAAGCGCAACTTGCGGCAGAAGAACAGCTGGCTGGGGATTTTCTCTATCTTGTTCCGGTTTAGATACAACCTCTCCAGGTTGGTAAGTGTTCCAACCTGAATGGGGATGTAGGCAATCTGGTTGTACCACAGCTTCAGGCACACAAGCCGGTGCAGGTGCTGGAAGCTGATGATCTCCTCTATTGTCTTCAGGTTGTTGTCCTTCAGGTCAATCTCCTGCAAGTTGTGCAAACTAAAGATGGAGTGTGGAATGCGTTCGAGATCGCAGCGAAGAAGCTCGAGCTCTGTCAGGTTGACCATTTTCTTCAGGCTGTTGAGCACCATCAGCTTGGTACCCTCGTTGTTGACGGAGAGCTTCTGGAGGTGCACTCCCACATCCGTCACTACCTGCGGCAGCTTGGTCAGGTTGCTCTTTAGACGCAGCACTTTGAGCCTTTTGAGCTCCCGAAGCCCATCGATCACGATGTAGCGATTGTTCTCAGCACTCAGGTTCCCGGTTAGGTGCAGCTCACTGAGGTTCTTTAGGCTGTAGATCCACAGTGGGATCTCCTTGATGTCTGTGAACTTGATGTGGAGAGACTTCAGGTTCTCTCTCAGGAAAGCAAGAGCAGGAGCCTCAATCTTAGCTGGGGTGTGATAGAGCCACATCTCCCTCAGGTTTGAGAGCTGGGCGATGATAGGTGGGATGGTTACATCAGGGATAAGCTCCAGCTTGAGCACCTCCAACTCAATTAGATCAAATACTGTGTCTGGAATTCCAATGAGCATGAACAGATGCAGCTCCAGCTTATCTTGGGAGTTCTTGGTGATGCGCTGCCTCAGCTTCTCCAACGTCCACTCATTGTTCAGGTTCAGCTGCCTCAGCTTGTTCTCGCTCACCTCTGACAGAAACACAGCAAAGCGCTTTGAGTAGAGAGGGTCATACTGATCTATCATGTGTAGCATGAAGGCAAAGTCGTTCTTCACGTCAGGGATGTCACTATAGCTGCTTTCCTCGCGGATTGATTCGAAGGAGTATCGTTTGAGGGAGCGTCTGAGCATCCAACAGAGAGTGTACATGCAGATAAGACCATAAACCACCACCAAGCTGATGTAGAAACAGGCCAATATCTTAAAAAGAGTTGCTAACGGGTGAGCACAAAAGTATGTGCTGTACCCTGTTAGTTCCTGAATGTTCACCGAGCACATTACATTGAACCTTATGTAGCGTACATAGTAGGCTGTGTAACTAATTATCAGTATAAACTTGATTACCTTGATGATCGTTTGACGTATGTAAAGACGGTACACTATATCACCCTCCTCTACGTGAATCCTGAACTTCTTCACCTTCTCAAAAAGAGCCTTGGCCTGCTCCCCTTCCTTTTTATCTAAAACTCCAGTTTCAGAGCGATCCACAATTCCTTGTTCAATTCTGGACTTTGTTCTTTGGAGCATTGGCACGCTAGCCTCAACGTCCTCGCTCACAGACGAGGCCTTCTTGTCCATCGATCCGTTCATTTTTCCCAGAGGCTTGGGGTCGCTCTCCTCCACCACGGTCTCGGACAAAGCCCGTGTTGTCCACGGGGAGTCAAAGCACTTGAGGAGGATTGAGACAAAGTGCTCCAGTTTAGAGCTTGTGCGGGGGAACTTGAACCAGAAGTTGCTGCAGGCCAGGAAGATAAGGGTGTGGAGCAGCACCAGATAGGGGAAATATTTGGCAAACCAGTGTAGTTTGTTCTCGTAGCACACAGCGTCGACATAGTTATACTGGTGACGGTCGAGGTCATACTGAATGCCTTTGGGTTCTGGTGCGCTGATGGTCACATTTGGGATGGGTATGGTCTCGCATGAGTTGTTGACTACCCACTTGCAAGGCAGGCAGATCATTTTGTCCTGTGTGACCTGCAGTGTACCACCGAACACCGCAATCATCAGCATGATGACTGAGATGTAGTCTGTGAAAACATCCCACCATGGCTTCAGGATACGGTACGCTGGCTGGGTGTCAGCAAAGTACCGGAGCTCTGTGATGGGAATCATGATAGTTTATCTAAAAAGACAGAGGAAACAGGGAATTAGTGAAGTATGGGAATGTATTTTGAAAACCATTTTTGTACTCTGTGACATTAAACTGAATAAGGGCTGCAACTAAGGATTATTTTCCTAGTTGATTAATTGTCCTAAAATTTCTAGTTTTGTCCACAACCCAAAGGTTTTCAGTGTTGTAGAGGAGTAATAAAGCAAGAAAATATTTACATTTAAGTAGCTGGAATTAGAGAATTTTGACTTTTCTTTCTTATAAAATTACTCAATCTGGAGCATCCACTCAGCAGAAGAGTTACATTGAGCAACGTTTTGTGTTTTGTAGAAGTACTGAATACTTCTCTAACAAATGCATGTGTAAAACAGTAGCATTAGTTCTTAAGTCGAGACACTTGCTTAATTGTTGTTTCTTGTTTTTATCTCAGCCAGTGGCGTTTAAAATTTTTTTTATATGTTTCATAAAAATCATACTCATTGCTGCTGTTATGAATATGCTATTAGAGAGACTTGCTTTGTTTTTTCTATTTCAGCCAGTGGCGTTAAGAAACGTTACTCCTTGAAGAAACATACTCCTTGATGCTGTTATGAACACGCGATCACTTAAAATGTTGGGAAAGGCCTGCTGAGCAGGTTTTCCGATACTTTTAAGGAAGGGGTTGGGGGGTGGTTGAAAGTAACATAAACAGTAACATAAAAAGTAACGTTACAATTAACTTTTAATACCGAGTAATAGGTAAAGTAATATTACTTTTTAAATGGAGTAATAAGTAAAGAGTAACAGTATTGCAGTTTCTGAGTAATTTGCCCAACACTGCTGCTAGATATGCTGTATAGACTGATATGTGGCAAAGACAGGGAACTGCTTTCTGCCCCCTAGTTGCCCGTGCATTTCTGTGATGACGTTGCACAGAAACCCGTCAATAAATCCTCTATACAATTAGTGACTGAACTCCAATTCAGTTATCATCATCATATATGCAGTCCATTCAGCATGTTTAAGTGTGAAGGTTACCAGACTGGTTGCACACAAACAATCATATTTGCTGTAATGTCTGCTGTGTGTCCTGAGCATCCTGCATGTGCCGACAGCACACTGCGGTTCAGAGACTGCAGAGAAAGCCTGACACAGCACACATGTTCACGCAAGTCAACGTTTTTCCTTCTCTCACGACGTGCAGCGATTTCTCTGCACAAACATGTTCATGGCACAATGAAGTTTTGCCAGTGGTTCAAAGTTTTATTTTTAGTTCCAAAAATAAATCACTGCTCCTAGTTTTCTGATGAGCTTTGTCAAATGGGTTGTTTTCACTTCTTAATCAGAATGAGATATGAGATATTGAAATCAAGTCAAGAACAACAAGAACTGGAAAGCTCTCTCAGCAAAATGTAAGTGATACCAAGTGTGATGTTGCTGCTGACCACGTAACAAATAGACCCTGAAACCAAAAGACTCTCCCAGGCGTCAATTTACACTTGAGTGCATCTGCTCAACCGCAGCTAGGCTACTTCCTTACCCAGTAAATGTGTGAGTAATGCAACAAATACAGCAATCTAAGCAGTATATTCTTCATGTTAACCTAAGACTAAGCTGTTAATTGGAATAAAAGTTTGGTATGTACAAGCGCTGTCTTGAATAGAATAGTATCAAGATGATCTTATCACTTTGACTGCCTATTTTGATACAAAGTTGGAAATTTCCACAATTGTATCCCCTCGTCTGCTCAACTTACCCTTTATATACAGGGAAAAGATGAAAGAGGAAAGCTGATCAAGCAGTCACAAAAAAAGCCTTGTTTTGTCCAGTTCAAACCAGAATGGCAGTACAGTCACCATGACTGTACACTGACACCGTGGGCCTCCTCTGTTACATTGCTGCTTTACTTCAACTCAGAAATAACAGCCCGCAGTGACCCTAGCAGCTGCCAAAACACATCTAAATTGTGATACTTCACACGGTATTAATAACAACAACAGGCATAAGGCTTTCCATTCAGTGTATTATTGGCAACAGACTAATTACACATCCAAAACCAGAATAGTACATTAAATATGCTTAGAGTGTGTGTGACATGATTTTACCCAGAAATCTGCTTACTTCCACTGTTTCCTGTTGCCAAACACGGATGACAGAGAAATCTGAAGCCTTATGCATGTTCCCTAATTCAAACTATAGTTAATGGTCTAATGATAAAAAGCTTCAACCTTTTGAAGAGCATCACTCTAGCATCCAGTTCCAGATCGGGTAAACACAATTATTCTGGCACCGGAAAATAAAGTTCCGCAAGAATCTTGTCTTGTCCATGCTTGAAACTGCCAGCCTTTCTAAACTATTCCTCTGGAATTTCAACCAAGGACTTCTCCTTTGAGGAACTAAAGCCATCACCACCATAAAACAGGACCAGAGCATTCAGTCATTCCCATTATGTGGGCTGGCAGTAAAAAGGTCCCTCCACTTATGTCTGTCTCTGGCCTTCTTCTCCATGTCTCCCCATTAGTTTGGAACTCCAGGGGCCGTACACGTCCAGATGTGAAGTTCTCTTTTGTTGCTGTTTCCGTAGCATGTTTTTTTTATGAAATAGGTTTGCTGGCCTCATGTCCCAACAGTTGACTATTGTTGGCTTTTGGGGGAGGAGGTGGAGTTGATTTGTTAAGACTTCTCCCTCGGCTCTTGGCTTCCTGTTTATAGCCTTACCCCTTTATATTTCTCCTGAATTTGTTCCTTGAACAAAGCTGCATTTTAGGAATGCAAGAAAATACTGGCACGTCAACAGTATTGGCGGATAAAGGCTTTAAAAAGGAAATGAACAAATGTGTATTGTATCGGAGCAAAATGAAAATTTCTGTTGATATGACAGGCAGCTAAGATGAAGTATTAATTATATGCATGCGATGCAAATATGTCTGCAGTGTTTTTGGAAGTGTTCAAAACAGATAGCAAAGTTGCTATTGCAAAGTTGCCTTCAACACCACAATGTGACCTGCTCATCTTCAGGGCCACCATCTAGATCATTGCAACAAATTTGTGAAGAATAAAGAAAAGCAGAAGTTTTCTTATTTTGCCCGGTGAATTTGTGACATTTTAAAAATCATTGTTATGTCTGCGTGTTTTTTAAAACTGAATTTTCATATTAACATCAACACACTGAATTTAAAAACAGGAAGAAGGTTCTGAATCTGAAAGCCTGCTGAGGCCTTTCTCTGCAGTCTGCATTTTCTCTTCTTTTGCATGTGGGTTTCCTTTGGGTCGACATGCAGGGTAGGTAAAACTCAGGTTTAGCCATGGGCACGGCCCTGGGGATGGCAAGTTCAGTCAGTCATCCCAACACTTTTGTCCAGACTGGAATTAAACTGACATTAAATTGTGTACCAACATTCAGGATTCCCAAACAATTCCCTGACTTTTCATCTAGCACCATCGTCAGGTCTGTGTCTGGACCTTTAACTGACAATCAGGAATTCACACCAACTTCATGCCCTGGCCAGCTGTGCGGGAGTCAGGGTCTGACCTTCTCTGTTTAGCTCTCTTTCTTCATTCTTGACACAACTATTTCTGTCTCTTCGCATGTGAACGTCCAAGTGCAAAACTAGGAGCGTTTTCCAAGTTTCCTGTGCAGTATTGTGCCCATATTCAAATGATTTTGTGTCTCCCTCCTCTCTAAAACGGTTGTCATGTGTTAGACCTGTCCTGAATGTACACTGCCTCTCACTCTGGCCCCCTTTGCAAAGAAGATAAGTGGTTTAGGAAATGGGTGAATGGAAAGATAGATAAATGGCAGCATTATCATCGCTAATCGTTGGCTTGAACTTTTATTACTTTTCCATTAGACTTTGTGTTTGGTATCTCTCAATACTGCAATTTCACAAATTTCCATTTAAGAGCTAGAAAACACCCAAAGGACCTTCAAAGTAGTCCTAGCAACAGAGCGCATCGCATTAACTGACCTCTTCTACATCATGATAGTGCACACACCATGATACAGCATGGGTGAGTAATCAACAGGGAATGGCATATTTGGGTATTCCCTCCCAGTGTTGTGGTTGTTGCTTAACACATACTGGACTAAACGTAAAGGGAAAATTCAACTGCCTCAGACTAGTTTAAGACAGGATCACAAGAGTCTCAGACCTTCCCATATTAGTCAGTGATGAGTGCACAACAGAGTTTTGTATGTTTGCCAGACATTACATTTGTAGACGTCCCACCGGGTTTTAGGAAACAGTTCACTATTTTCTTACATTTTTAGTATAAATGATAGATTAATTGAAAAGATAATCTGTAGATTCATCAACACTAAAAATAATCATTAGTTGCAGCCCTAGCGCACAACCATCAAAGGACTCAAAACTCCTAACTGAGATTTTGGTTTCTTTTGCGTAAAGACTCTTTGCACAATTAAATGTATTTGAGGTGTGAATATATCATTATATTTGTTGCTGGGTTTAGCTAAATCCCATTCTGATTGGGTGTAATTTTCGCGGGGTGGATGTTAAGTGTACTGTAGGTAGAAAGGATTCAGGATCACGTTCTTGCCGCCCTATAACGGGATCACAGACACCCACAGGTCCTTCCAATGTATGAAATTTTTTCTGTTACACACAAACAACATCCTTCTAGTTGGTCTTCCAGTGGCAAACAAACAAACACACGGCAAGGGTAGACCTCATCAAGAGATTGTGCACAGTTTTCAGTATTAAACTAGTCTAACAAAAACCTACTTTCCCTGAGGGCTGCAACTAACAATTATTTCTGTTGTCAATTACTTTGGATTAGTTGTTTTGTCTATAAAATGTCAGAAAATAGTGACATATGCCAATCAATCTTTCCCAAAGCCCACAATGACATTCTCAAATGTCTTGTTTTGTCCACATCGCAAAGATATTCAGTTTACTGGCATAGGGGAATAAAGAAAACTAAAAATAATCACATTTACGAAGTTGGAAGCTGAATCTTGACTTTTTACTCAAACTAATTTTCAAAATAGCTGCTGATTAATGTAATAGTTGACAACTAATCGATTCATCATTGCATGTCTTTTTCACACATATACACAAGCTCACAACACACATCTAAGACAAAGGCGATTCAAAACCACTTTGTATAAGCATATGTTGATGATATAACTTGAACAATGTGAGTAGTTATTTAGGCAATTTGTCTAACCAGAAAGGACTACAGTAATGGTACAAAGACAGCATACAATATAGGCTCTCACATGCATGTTACAGTGACCCTAACGTTATATCCTATAGTATCACAATAATATCATAGTGGTAACACAGTGAGGCAAGATTAATCCAACACGAACTAACACAGTAATTCACATGGAAACATTCCAGATAAAGCATTGTATTGTGTTTTTCAGGGCCTACAGTTTAAGACATAGATCAGGATTTATATGAAAACTCACATCCATTGTATATTACCAGAATACCTTGCTGGCCTTCATCTGTGGATTAAGCGATATGATCGAGGGCATTTACTTACCTATTCATCTGGGATTAGGAGTCTGACTGTATTTAATGCAGTCTGTTGAAATAACATGAGCTGTAACGTTAACTTAGAGACCTTTCATTGGGTGGGCTTCTCAACAGCCGAGCGACGACGGGAAACGTTGTCTCATACCGATGCCCGGTTAGCAAACTGCGGCAGTGAAATCCCTGAGCCACACCGCTTAGCTAGCTAACGTTAGTTAAAACACATTTTGATTATTAAGAAAAGACCCACCTGTTTTTGTAAACCTGGTGTCTCTCGCCACCTCGGCACACGGGTGACACATTTCTCAAACGTTTCTCAGCGGCTGCGGCTGGTCGGAAACCGGGCCGGAGCCCCGTACGTTAGTGACGGAGAAGAAAACCACAAGGAGGTAACTGCCGAGCGGGTTCACGCAACCGCTACTGCTGCACGAGACTAGCGGAAGTACTAGGAGTAGGACGCAGCCGCTATCAGATTAAAAGCACGGTAGTGTGACAAAATTTTACACAAAAATCTGGGATAATTTAAAGAAATTGGGCATTTAAAATGGACTTTCAGTAGCCTGTTATGTTAATATGATAGGACTAAATGCGATTCTGGAGAAAGCTTGTTCAACTCGACGTCCAAACTACTCCTCCCCTCCCTTCAGTGGTCCTTCAGAAGCCCCGCCCCCTGAATCATAGACAAGCATTGCCAAGGCAACAACACTAAACGACTGGGCAATATGGTGGAGTCCAAAGCCTCTGCTACCCGAGATAAGACTAGCTGAAGTAAACTAACATTATAATATAAAAAGTCATCAAACAAACGACATGCAAGCCTAGCGAGTTAGGTGGGACCTCAACACCAACAACACCAAACATGTACGTAGACCTAATGTATGCGGCAGGTGATCAAAAACATCACAGGCTACAAAAGCCGGAGCGCCCCCAAGGCCACATTAGCCTACCAGATGAGCTAAACACATTTTTTGCTCTCTTTGATCTCATCAACAAAGAGTCAGTTGTAAAGTCTACACTGCCTCCAGGAGAACGGCCACTGTCCATATCCGCAGCAGATGAGAGAGGAATCCTACTGAGACTGATTATGAAACAAGCTGCTTGGACTGATAACATCCCTGGCCATGTAGGCTACTAAAACATGTGCCAATCAGTTGATGTTATTAATGATATTTTTAACAAATTACTTTTAAAGCCACCATTGTCCCTGTACATAAAAAGCTTGGAGTGCATAGTCTGAATGACTAAAGGCCTGTGGCACTCACCCCCATTCTAATGAAGTGCTTTAAGGTGAGGTGAGGTGAGGTGAGGTACCTGTGCAGAGCCCAAAGGATACTAAAAAACCACCCTGCTGCCATCTGGCCAGTGATAACAGACGTATCCACTGTCGAACCATCAGACTTCAGAACAGATTCTTTTCTTCAGATTCTGAAGATTATCAGAACAGATTAACAACTTAACAGATTCTTCTGCTATCACATAGCCACTTCTAAACATGTGCATAGTCAAAAAAACAACAATCAAACTTCCAGAAAGGACTGTTAAATAATAAATGTTGGCTTAAAGTGAGGACTTATAATTGTGCATAATATCACATAGCAAATAGTGTGATATTAAACCAGCAGCATTTGGGGATTATTTGTTTTAAGGTAGACAACCCCACCTTTCTGTGAGTTGTTTGTTAGGTTGTTGTATAAAGAAAAAGGATATTTATTCTGTCCTGGTTTTATCATGTGACACACGTTAGCCCCATGTTGACATCCTTTACAGCGCACAAAAACTGCACTTGGACTCACCACAGCAGCAGTGTGTCAGCACTGGGCGGCCTCCCAGTTTCAGACTGACTGCCATTTCCTCCAAACAAGCTCCCCCCACCTTTCCAAGCAGTATTAAGTAACACAACACTTCAGTCAACACCAGCTCACTAAATGTGTCATTTGTGGACAATAGATGTACACTGCAGCAGCACTGACCTTGTTGGGACAATGGAAATTGTTTTGTTATAAATGCATAATATGCCCCTACTTTTCCTTTTTCCAATAAAGCATTGGCAAACAATGAGGTGATAATAGCTGCCCCTGATTTGGGCCACAGGGGCCTGTCCAGAAGTACTTTGGAGATCTGAAGGAAGGAAAATCTGGTCTGAGTCTTTATGTCACCCTCTGGTGGTTGTGTTCTCCACACTAAGATGTTCACTTGACCAATATGTAAATTGTATTTTGTCTTTGAATGGAAACTGAAATTTTCCCTCCACACACAATGACCAGGGACAAACAGAAAATTACAAAGGCCAGTGAGCATGAATAAGACCCTCTCTGTCACAGCTGAAAATTAACAATATACATCATTCTTTAAAATGGCACTGCATATAATAGAATGAATGCCTAAAATCATGTGTATTGGAAACCTGGTGATACACATATCAAATATATAAACTTTATTACTATCCTCATTCTAATATAATTTGAATATTGACAATCAAGACAGGATTAACTGTACTATTTACTCTTAATTCTGGCCACATGATTTCTGTAGTGGTTTAGTACCTTATGATGGACCTTGTTGTTATGTTAATTAAATGTACATTTTGTATTATCAAAATAAAATATAAGTAAGTAAGTGTTAAACTCAAAAGTACTCACAGTACAGAATGGCTCCTGCTATTTGTAATGGAGTAAAAAGGGCAATATATTCCTCTGAAATGTGGTAGAGCAGACTATAAGAATAAAGTAGTATAAAAGGGAAACACTCAATTAAAGAGTACCTCAGAATTGTACTTAATTACAGTGGCATGACTTGACTGAAATATTTCTAACCTAAAAATAGTATATTCGCAGTCAAAAAGCTCATTCTCAGAATCTCTAGAAAAACTTTATCACAACATAACTCACTCCCAAGATAATGAAATGTAAAAAATCTATTTCAAATTCATGTAATGTTTTTTTCATTTTATGTGTTTATTAGATGAAATGTCATGTCAATGCCAAATACGCCGTCAATAAGAATGCTCATCACTTTTAATTTGTTTGTAAAATGGATTGTTAATAAAGTTCGTTTTGAAAATACCAATTCGTGTGATGTCATCACACCGCGACAAACTAAACTGATGAAACTGCTTGTAACGTGTAGGTGCTTTGATACTTTTCATGCTGGTCTTACATAAATGTTTTGCTGTTTTACGTTCACCATTTTTTTCGAGGACGATGCTGACTGCCAGCCGGTTGTTTCGCAGTCATTTAGCGCCTTCTAGAATCTGTGCTGTGGCTTCCTGCCGTCCTCAAGGACCGCTGAAGACCAGGACGGGGCTTCTTTCCCCACAGGACCAGAGTAGTTTTCATATTTTATTACCTGCTGACAGATGTAAAGCTCGTCTTAGCAGTTATAGAGGATTCTCAACTTCACACCGTATCAGAAGTGACTCTATTGGAAAAATCCAGTCAACACATTATCACCTCATTTACACATGCAAGGTACCTGGAACAGTGTTGACATCACTTGTGCTGGTGCTTTATTTAATCAGATGTTAAAGTTTTCCATCTTGAAATCCCAAAACATTTTCTTCATCTGTTTGTTTATGTTGTGACATATTCCTGGGTTGAAAAGTCATATATGTGACATGTTTGCAGGTTTGCTCTACCAGGTCCACGCAGAAGATATCCAAGCAGGCTTATCACAAAGGTGTTGTGATAGTGACATGTTCAGGGTGCAAGAACCACCATATCATCGCTGATAACCTCAACTGGTTCTCTGACCTGGAAGGGAAGAGGTTGGTGGTGCTTTTGACCCATGCAGCCTTTTGAGCATGGAGTGCTCACGATGTTCAAAATACAGTAGACATGGGTACATTTCTGAATTACTCGTGTTGTGTTGCTTTCCACTTTAGAAACATCGAGGAAATCCTTGCTGCAAAAGGAGAGACTGTGAAGAGGATCGAAGGAAGTGCTGCTTTGGAGATAGTGGTGGATGAATCCAGCAGAGACAAGTCACAGTGTGGGGAAGACAGAGAGAAATCAGACCCAGAAAAACAATAATGCTGTTTATACTGTATTTGTATATTGTAAATTTTTAAAATATATTTAATTCCACAATAAACATAAATCGTTTTATGTGATCATGTATTTGTTGCTGTATGTATTCTAAGAAAGAGATAAGGAAATGACAGAGACTAGAACTACAATCCCAGCTAAGTGATAAAAAATAAAACAGTAAAAGGAATGTATTTATTTATAAAAATTTAGTCTTCACTTGCCACAAACTAGATATTTACCCAATCAATGGCGTACTTGCTAATGGCTCTTACTAGTATCTATTGCCACTTGTAGATGTCCTACTTTATTGATGACTTTTTGATGCTTACGTTGTTACTCAAATGTAAGTCGCTTTGGATAAAAACGTCTGGCAATTGAGCAAATTTAAATTGCCGACAATCTATGTAGGTAGTAATTTATCATATTTTATCCAAACATTCATAGCAGTTGCCTTCCAATTGTGTACGGGTAGTAATTAATCTTTTTTATGTAAATACAGGATGCAGTTCCGCTCCGAGCTGTGCTGCTTGGTACTTCAGTTGAGATAGCCGGATTTCTCGCGAGAACAGCGCGTTGCTGTTGCTCCAGATAACAGCTAGCCGCTAGCGTTCAGCCAAGCTACCTAGGTTCCGCAGTCTTTCTTAACTTCCGGACTGCGATGGATACTGTCGGGATCCTAGACGAGGCAGAGAGGCCCCGACACCGCCCTTTCCTAATAGGGGTCAGCGGAGGAACCGCCAGCGGCAAGGTCAGTCCCTTTTTCATCCAGACGAACTACGGAAGATAGCATCCCGAGTAGCTTAGCTTAGTGTGCTAGCAGCGCCAACATTAGCACCAGGCAAACTGTCAAACCAACAGGCACGCCCCCTTGCTCTTTTTATATTTCTTCTTTCCATCAACACACTAGAGCAGTCATTACATTTCTGCTCTGTTAATTTTTACTGCCTTTGCCAACACTTCCTTGTGACCTTTGAGCGTTAAATAGCTTCATACAGCTAACGTTAAATATTTCCCTCGCAATGACTGACCAAGAGTCAGCTGCTCACTACATTGGAAAGGTCATTTGTTCCCCCTATTGCTCAGGACACTGCCACAAACTTGTTATTCTATCCTAATAAAGCATAATGACAGGTCATAATAAGTTTTCTGCCAGTCAACAGTTTGCGCCAAGATCATGGAGCTTCTGGGCCAGAACAAGGTGGACCACCGCCAGAGAAAGGTCGCTATTATCAGCCAGGACAGCTTCTACAGGGTCCTGACTCCGGAGCAAAAGGGAAAAGCGCTGAAGGGCCAGTACAACTTTGATCACCCAGGTAGGCCCAGGCGACAGTTTGGTCCTTTTAGCGGCCCAGTTTCTTCACAACAGTACACACCTCTATGCAAAAGTCAGCCCCTGATACCTTATAACAATAACAGTATTAACTCACCTGTAATGTTCAACCAACACCACTCCTAATATGGATGTATTTGTGTTTTGCATGCTGTTGTAACGCCATCTTGTCTACTTCGTTAGACATTACTCTGTTGTGGATTGAACATTTAACTGCAATACATGTAATAAGAGATCACAAAATCAGCAGCAAAAATAATATTGGACTGGACCAGCCTGCTTTTTATTAACCGATACTGGCCAATACAGATGTTAGTCCAGACTCTGAAATAGTGCCCATTTATTCATGAATTTATTTATTCCTCATATGCACCAGCAAGCAAGATACGCCTGCATCGGCTGATTATGTTGGTTTTCTTATGCAGAATATTGTTTACACGCTGCATGCACTGCCTTGATTTTTAAAATTCTGCTGTCTGTTTAATGTCTTGCAGAGGCATTTGACAACGAGTTAATGTACCAAACCTTGAAGGACATTGTGGAAGGAAGGGTGGTTGAAGTGCCAACGTATGACTTTGTCACCCATTCCAGGTAGGGAGGAAGCACTTCACATTCATGAAGCCCTAATGAGAAATCTTCTTGTATCAGCTTTTCACAGAACTAACAGTTCTCATGCCTCTGTGTGAAAAACTATGTGCATATTTCCAGGCTGGATGACAGGATCACAGTTTACCCCGCAGATGTGGTCCTCTTTGAGGGGATCCTGGTCTTTTACCCCCCAGAAAGTGCGGGATATGTTTCACATGAAACTCTTTGTGGACACAGATTCAGACGTCAGACTGTCTCGCAGAGGTATTTGATGTCTCCCTAACGCACGATATTCCAGATGTTGCCACAGTATAAAGTTTAACCAAATTCTCCCCGTAGTTCTGCGAGACATGAACAGAGGGAGAGACTTGGAGCAGATTCTCACTCAGTATACAACCTTTGTCAAGCCGGCTTTTGAAGAGTTTTGTTTGCCTGTAAGTATAGTTATCACCAATTGTGTGCTTATTTTGCAGCGTCTTATTCTGTCAAAAACAACTCCTTTTGCGGCATCCACTATCAAGCACTACCTCACTTTATTTCTAAATGTCTCTCTCAGACAAAGAAGTATGCAGATGTCATCATTCCAAGGGGAGTTGACAATATGGGTAAGTGTTTTTTTTCCTTTATAAGTAGACTTTTCTGCTAATTCCTGCAGCTCTATTGCTTGACAAATCAACTGTCTCTCACCAGTGGCCATCAACCTCATCGTACAGCACATCCAAGACATACTGAACGGTGACCTCTGCAAATGGCAGCGTGGGACCATTAACGGCCACGGACGGAGCTTAAAACGGGCCATTTCAGAGCAGATGGATTTGCAGAACGGAGCCGCTAATCCTACAGGAAAGAGGGTCCTGCTGGAGCCCAGTTGTCGGCCTCACTGAGACTGTGTGGGTGCATGGGGTGGACAGATGTGTCCAGACTGTGAATGAGCTTCGAGTTAGGATTGCTGCTACTGATTTGTGCTGGATGGGTCAGCAACTGTGATGCCAGTCTCACCCTCTGCAGCCTTTTAAAAAAACAAACAAGTATCCACAATCCCATGGCGCTTGACACCTCTTCATAAATTTACAGTAATTATTGGTGCATAACAGACATGCTAATAGATTATGGTTTTCACATGCAACAGTCTTCCATGATAGGGTTTGATTTCTTAGTGTTGACTGTAGTTGGATACTTACTGATATGGAAACAGCTGAGGGTAGGAAGTGTTTTTTAAGTGTTTAGTTAGTCATGCTTTTGCACAATTTGACCTTACAATTATCCTGCTTATTGGTTGCTTTAATGGAGATTATATTAATACTTGTGTGTTGTAGTTCTCATGTTGCTTTCCCCATTTCTTTTAACTTATTTAAATCAAATTTGGCCAGGTGGCTGTGAGGTTCAGTAGTGTCAAACCTAGATTGGTATTCGAGTGCTTCCTTTTGATTATTTACAGTTGAATACATGCCTTAATTTTTTAAGTTAATTTTCCACTGACCATTCTGTACAACAATAAATAGAAAATCTATTGTGACCTTTAAAAGTGCATGTCTCATTTGAATTTTGACAATTTAAATGAGGCTTCTGACCAACACTGTGTGTATAGAAACAGAGCTGTTTGTTTTATTGGAGATTGATAGCACAGTGTGATGTGTTGGTTTCGACCATTATCCCAAAAAGGAATCAAAATGATTTACTACAGCACATTTTTGAAATGACAAACACACAAGTCACTGAGGACTTCAGTCACACACAAACACTCTTTCACACGCTGACATGACGGGGACATGATTGTAATTGCCTGATGGTTCTCTACACCTGAACACGGCACACAATGATTCAGTATGACATACATAGATCACAGCATCTTTAGTAATTTATCTTTTTGTGTTTTTGATTTGCTTTTTTTAGTGCACATATGTATGGCACTTCAGGAGAAGCTAAGCTCTTCTCATAAGCATAAACATCCTTTTTAAGAACAAAAGGAGCACTGTATATAATACATTTCATAACCATACATGATTCTTACACAAAATGTTTCAAAACAAACTCAGTCTCAAACGGTCATCCTCTCTTCAAGTTCAAATCCCCTCGCGTCTCCCGGCAGATTCTCAGGTCTGCCGCCTGCATGTTTATGTCACAGTTCAGGGCAGGCAGCTCTTGAGGTTCTGCTGTTTGAGGGGGAATCGTGAGTCAAGGAGAGGGTTGCGGAAGATGACCAGCAAATGGCACATACATAAAAGGAAGAGGAAGGAGCAACTCGGAGAGTAATGGACCATTCAGCTCAATCTCACGCACACGCAACAGTTTCACTCTAAAACAGAGAGCCCAGGGAGCAGACTTAGGTTATTTCTGTAGTGTCTCCCTGTCCGCTCTGTGTGATTCTTCACTCCTCCTTGGCACCAGGCTTCCTCTCGTCTCACCAGTCACTGAATCTCTCCCTGTCTAAACGCCAGAGCCACAGTAATCCCAATTATAATCTCCCAGAGCAGCACAGCTCTTTGTAAACCTCTGCCACGCTTCAGTTGTCTGTAGTTTGTTCTGCATTCCCCACAATGAGTCTCCCATTAGCTCCAGCGGATAGCTTCCGTTCGTCTTTCTCTCAGTCTTTAGTAAAGTGGAGTTAGTGTCATGAAGCACAGTTGGAGGTCAGTCTTGGAGGTCCACAGGCCCTAGGTCTTCTCTTCGCGGTCCGTCTTACGCCTGGTAATGTTCCTGGGCTTGATCTTCAGTGACAGCTCCCACAGGGCCTCCTCTGCCAGGTGGTCGCTGAAGTCGTTGAAGAAGCAGACGATGTCTTCATTGCGCTTCAGCTCATAATGCCTGGGATGAGAAGAGGTTGAGGTTTGATTAATGCAGTGATTCATTAGTGAGAGAGCAAATAGCATGGGTGGAGATGACAGCAATGTTTTATGATATTAAAACCTAATGAAAAACAAAGTAGGCATACGTTGTATTTCTTGCAAGTGGCAAACATGATGGCCTTAATTACTGGGATTGATGTTTACAAAGTTCTAATAATATATCAAGATTACATGCATCTTTTCATCCTGTAACTTCATCCCAGCGTACTTACACTTGCTGGAAGCGCCGCATGCTGTCCAGGATGTTGAACTGCTGCCACCGTTTGGAGAAGTTAACCTTCCCGTCAATGAGGTCAGGGTTCCCCAGGTGGAGAAGGTCAAGTCCTGCAGAATGAGACCCCTGGAAGAAGGAGGAGGCATGTCAAGTCGTGGCTCTCAGCTAAGAGAAAATGTACGAGTTTGAGCATGTGCATAAACATTAAGTCACTTACAGATACGGGATACATGGAGGCTCCACTTCGGCCAGAGCAGCTCTGTATGCTCTGAAGGAGGAGGAGCTGTCGATCAACGTGCAATATTCCTCCAATCCCTGAGAGAAGAATTAGGAGGACGTGTAAGAGAAAAGTGATAAACATAATCAGCAGACAGAGATCTTGACAACTACACCATCTTTGGACGTGACATTTCTCTTTTTTTCCCCCCACACAATCGTCTCACCTCTGAGGTCTGTTTCTGCCACTCCAATCTCCTGATGGGGGCCGAGTCCAGGGCGGACAGTATTGCCAGGTAGGAGTTGAAATTATTCAACTTTCTTAAGTGCTGTAAAACCAAATTTGTATAAATGTTGTAGGGTTGAACAAAAAGGATATTACATGACAAACAGGACATTTAAGTCTAAGGTGACTAACCTTCATTATCTTGATAAACTTGAGAAGCAGCTTTTCTCTGTCTTGGGCTTTCTCCTGCTGGATTATCAAAGAGCGCACCCTGGAGGGTAAAACAGAAACAAACAGTGTGCTGTCAACATTTGTGAGGGCAAGATACTGTAAGAGGGAAGCTGGGAAAACCAATGACAGACGGCGAGGTATGAGGTCATGAAGTTACCAATAGCTCATGTTGTTAAAGTGCTCTGTAAACTGAGTCAGGTTCGGACTCTTCTCCTCATTCTGCTCCTTGGCCCAAAGCAGCACCTCGGGAATCTGAAGGAAAACAGGAAGAGTAAAAGGGGTTGACTCCGTGACTCCGTGGAGGATCAGCGTCAAAACACAAATCAATGTCAATAAAATAAAGACGACACTGTACCTCAATTTTATAGAAGAGCTCAGCATCAAGAAGAGTGAGCTGATCGGCAATTTCGTGACTGCGGAAGTCATGGAGAGTTCCAGGCCTGTTAGGACAAAAACTATTAGGTGATGTATCCAACTAACATTTTACATTGCAGATGGGCTGCAGCCACAGGCCCGACAGGGATAAAAACGACTCTTTCCGGTCTATCATGGTAGTTCCTTTTGGTGCAGCTTAATTGCTTTAAAGATAGTCGGACTGTGTTGTAAATGGGAAACGATTAAATTAAATTTTATTTTGGAATACTAATTTAAACAGTTGGTTAACTAAACTAGTTATTCAAACATATTAAGACATGGATGAGATTTGAGAATTCTGTGTTTTAAAAAAGGAGGACTGTGTGAAATTTTATTACATGTCACACTGTACAAATCTAAAAAAAATCTTCATCACAGTCTGTGTCAGAATGTATGATATCAATTTCCTGCATGTCAGATGAAGGCGTGGTGAATCATATGAGGTAAACAGAAAAAAGTATGGAGAGCAGTCATCCATCTGTGCTGCTCATGCAGGTTTTCTTGGTTTGTGTGCATGTTTTTTTGTTCTTTATTTAAACATTGTGCTTTCAGATTGTCCTGCTGCCCAGTGTATTCTGCGTCATTTCACATCCTTTCCTGATTGGTTTGTTTGCAGACGTAGGTTGTAGAAGCAGTAACATCCTGAGAAATTGGTCCTACATTTCTGACACTGTTGCAAGCTTTGGTCGCCAAAGCTCCAAGTTTGTCACTGTTGACTTGCGTCAGTGAGATCTAGGGCCGCTGTTTTGGACTGAAAGATTTTTACCACATTTCTCTCTTGACTTTCACCTTTCATCTCAGACACCCCAAAAACTCACAGTGTAAAGGGGCCACTGTTGGGTTCAGATGAAATACTGTATTTAGAAAAGGCAATATTGTATGTTGTGTTTTGTATTTATAGTAATTAATATTTCTCTCTCTAAATTACTGTATCCACTAAGAGTTAATTGAGTTTTTTGTAAAAAGTAAATGTTGACGGTAATGGTTTGTAAAACTGCCAAGTAACATAACTGATCAAACATATATAAGGAAAACAAAACAACCTCTGACACCACCATGATGAAGGTAGAAAGCGACAAATGCTCTGGGAATAAAGAATGGTGTACTAGATAAGAGTTGTGCAGCATGTTTCAATTTTGGATTCAGTGGAGACAAAATCATTATAATATTAACATATTATACTATGTGAGAGGAGCCATTCTAAGAGCCTAATCTGGAAATGACAATGAATTTGAGTAATCCTGTGTATCCTTGTGGCTTATGGTGGCCATAAACAAAACACTGGCTGGTATCCTCAACGCTCCCAGCACTACACTTAATATCAACACATCTCATACCGGTCTCTGAAAAGTTGACCCTTGGCCCCCTCAGTACCTTGCAGAGACCCCTCGGGCAGCGAGTGGCTTGAGGGAGTTTGTGTAGCGCAGCAGCTTCTTCTGCTCCACCTTATCCAGGATGTTTTTGCGGAGCACACGGGCGAGGCTGAGCTCGCCATTGCACACCAATGTAAACACCAGGTCCATCAGCTGTTTCAAGATGTCCTCCGTCAGCTCTACCAAGCTGGAGGACACAAGAACAGAAGGAGGAAATGATTAAATGATTAAAGACTTTGGAGCCAAAGGAAGAAAGCAATTCAAGTGGTTGTTGATGATCGGAAGTGCGTGTTTATGACCATAAAATGTCAATTACAGGGAGGATCGGATGCTCTTGCAGAATAAGGGACATATTTTCTGATTATAACTGTCAGCAGAACAATAAATTAAGCTCTTAGGATGATTGAGTTCAAATAAACATTACATGAGGCTGCAATTCATTGTTAGTAGGGTAATATGACTTGACGAATTAGCTTTATTGTTATATCCCAGCATCAAATCAATATTAATGAGTTTAACATGATCCTTTGTTTAGAAATTAAATTTTAAGAGTTTCATTTGAATTCTTTTTATAGACCTTAAGAATGCTATTGTTTCAAAATAAAAGCAAAATTAGACAAAAGACAGAAAAATAAACACAATGTGTCCAACAGAAAGATATTTTTGTTTTATTTCCTATCTTGTTAATCATCTTGTGACCCTTTGGGGGGGGGTCCTGACCCCCAGGTTGAGAACCATGGTCTTGGTACATACTAGCAGATATTGTGGTCATGGAGTACATTTCTTTACTTGCTTACATGCAAACCAAAATAATGGCATTCACAGTCCTATTTAAAGCACTAGCAATATCCATGCTTCTAAATGTACGGATGCTTTTATTCATTAATTCACCGAGAGACAAATTTCTCTCTCCATAGTCGACATCAACTTGAAAACATGTTTTCCAGAGGAGGTGCACCACACACTCTGAAAGGTCTTACCCAGATTAAGGATAAAAATACTGAGTCATACTCACCACAGCTCATCCACCACACGAACCAGCACAAAGAATGTGTTCTTGCTGACTCGCTTCTTGAAGGTGTCCGGACTGTGGCAGAACCTGGTGTATGTGCTCTGTGGTCAAGGACAATGTGGATTCCAAAATACTACAAATATGTAACTAATAGTTTACAAATACTTGTACGTTTGTGATGCTCCATGAAGTGATGAAACAAGATGTGTGAAGTTTTGCACTTTTAAAAGTTTTTGTGGATCTACAAATCAATTCTGATTTTTAACCTTTTACCCCAACCAATGTATTTGTACGGGGTGTGTTAGTGGTGGTGATGGAGCAGTGGATAACACACATGCCTTTGGTTTGGGAGACCTGGGTTTGATTTGGAATCAAATAATATTTCTTAAAAAAGTGACCCAAACCAATTAATCGATAATCCAAATAGTTGCAGATTAATTAAATTGTTGATAACTAATCGTTTAATCATTGCAGCTCTAAACAAGACTGAGTCGACAGACAGGCTAGCTGCTCTGTGAGGCTGTATGTAGACACAGAGCTGCTTTCTGCTAACATGTTCACTAATATCACTGTGAGCATGTTAGCATCCTGATGTTTAGCATTTGTTAATTTCTCTCAACTCTCATTTGCCAGACATCAGCTTTGCGTCAAGTCCTGACCCCTACTCTGCCTCCGATTGGTTAACCCTAACTGCATCCAAACCCTAACCAACAGAGACAACGAATACTAGGTATTCAGATGCAGGGTTTTCAAAGATCTTGCGGGGGGGAAATACATAATGTGTTCACCAACTTAGTTAGCTGTGCCACTAGCAAGGCTAAAAACAGTGACAAAACATTACTCGTGGATGTTTGCTATTGGAGAGCCAGCTTTTAAGATCATATGAGGGAAAATCTGGGAGGGAAAAGGTCATGATACTTTACATACATTAAGTAAGGCGCACAATCATAAAAAGGTCTCAATATTTTTAGTAGTGATTCAGACTTCAGTATACATCAGGAGAGGATTAGGGTTTTACTGGAGGTCTCAATCTATGAATCCTTGTAACTGAAAGAGCAAACAAGTTAAAGAAGTATTCCTTGATAAATAAGGATTATGAAAAATAATCACTTGTCAAGAAAAACAGCCTTCTGTCAACAATACAACGATTAAACTCTGAGTGACACATTGAGTCATTTGAAAAGGATATCTGTAGTGTAGCTTCTTAATGAGGTCCTCTGGGGTTATAAAAGTCCTATATGTAGTCAAAAAGGCTTCACAGTACAAAACAAGATCTGTCAAGCAAAGCAGAGGAAAAAAAGAAGCATACTTCAGTTGAAGTGCAGCCAGAGCTTCCAATTAAGTAACTGAAGCCGAAAACACATCATCAAACGCGAAGCGTATATACCCAGACTGACACATCGCAAATTACTGAACCAATGAGAGACTGAGGGCTATTTAAAATGTTACTCTGATGAGGAGATTAGAAAAGTAATAACACGGAATCACACTTTACTATAATACAATTAAATCTGTCTTTGAATATAAAATGATTCCAGGTCTGTAACAGCAAAACAAAGCTGTACCGGTGACCCCGAAGCCAAGTAACACACCGTACTGCACATAACAAATATATAAGGCGGAGTATGAGTCTTAATGTGTTCTGTACTGTACCTTTACGGTCTGTTTCTGTAGCGTGGACTAATAGAATATCTCCTGATCCAGCACGAACGTCTGGCCCATCATCGTTCTGGGAAAAATTAAGCAGAGGCGAGGCGCAAAGAATTATAGAAAATGAACGAAAGACAGAGAGATGGAGAGAGGTGGATGAGATGGAAAGCAGGAGAGAGAAAGAAGAGTGGTCAGAGTTGATGTGGACTGATGCAGTCCAAAATGTAGCTTGCACCTTTCGTTCTTCTGCCTGTTTTTTTTCTCTTTGCTTCCACCCCTCTGAGAGGCCCCCACCTCTCCCTGTCCTGCACCAGCTCCTCTGATGACGAAGAAAAAGTCAGACTTGTGTAAGATAAAAGCACCACCCCTGCAATGTGTCTTCTGTAACAGCCCTAAATGCCATCACAAGGTATGAATCTTTCCTCATTTGATTTCTGATCTCCTCCTATCTCCTTCTGTAAATAATTTCTGTAACATTGCCCCTAACCTTGCAGAGTGGTGAACAGGATTTTCACACATCTGTCTATCAGACTGCACCACACAGGACAAAGGAGGAGGAGGCGTAGGAAGAGGGCGGTTGTCTATATCAGCGCTGCAATTTCGGAGACTTAACTCCAGAGGGCAGCAATGGCTATCAGAGGTGTATCTCAGGATCTGATTTCACATCTGAGTGACTCACAGTGACCTTTAGCCTGCGCTGGACTAACAGGATAAAATGTGCTTTGTATGCTTGTGCTGCACAGTTCTGTCCCAGCAGATTCCTAAAAACAGCACACTGCATCAGCAATAGTTTTGTCCTCTTACTTCTTGTTTTAGTGTTATCCTGTTCATAATCTCCTTGTGGTCTATGAGGGAGAGCTCGTCCACATCTTCTTCATCGCTCCCCGCCGACTCTGTTGACTTCTGCCTCCTAAAACACACACATACACACACGCACACGACTGTCATCAGCAGAGAAACACTCTGAGACACCAGTGACTATAGCATTGTTCCAAAGCCATAAAGCAAGAAAATTGTGGGGATTTAATTTAACTTTTTGATGAATCTATGAACTGAAAATAATCCGCAGATCAATCAATAAAATAATTTGTAGTTGTAGCACTAATACATAATAATTCTAAGCAGGTCCTCAGTATGTAGTGTGCTCATACTGGGAAAGTATAGTAACAATATTAATGCTGAAATATATATACTAACTTATAAAAGTAAAGTATTATACTATATGTATGTATATATGTACTGTACGCAGTGTGTAGTATATAAGTGGGACACAACATATATCACTTTTAGGATGTCGATATTACGACTCTTACCTTTCCTTGTCCAAAGCTTCTTTGCTGTTTGTGGATGTCATCTGAGGGGTGGGGTCTTGAAGTACATCGTCAACTGTGATTGTTTCCTAATCAGTTGAGGGAAAAGCAATAATCAATGTCGGTACTGTGGGTTACATGGAACATCATTGATGAATGGTTCCATGCATTGACAGAAGGCTGACTATTGATGAGGTCGTATGAGCCACCAATGCATGCAACACCTTTGGTGGAGGGAAGGATGGATGCTTTGTAAAATGTCTACATCACTATGTTTACAAAAGGATGTTATCCCTATTAATGTTGACTTAGATTAAGTTTAAAAGCCTTTCTTGGACAGTATGTACAAGAAAAAAAACCAACAGAAGAACCCAAAACAAAAAGACACCAGGAGGGTAGAACTCATACACACTGCAACTGCACCAAATGTAAAACTACAAATACACATCCCACATGCATACATAGTCTCTCTCTGCTCTTACTCTCACTCACGTTTACACACACCACAACCCAAACACACCTAAAATACACCTCAAATGCACACGAATGTCCAAGGGAATACAAAACACCACCACACACACACACAGAGGCATATAAGCGGTTATGGGGAATGTTATTGGAAAATTGAAAACCAGTGAACCACTGAGAATCCCTTTTGGAGCAGCCACATGTCGGGTGTTAGATCGGAACAAGGTTAAATGCTCGTTAAAGATGAAGCGCAGCCAGAGAGACAGGGATCACCAGCCAGGCGGTCAGAATAACATACAGATGGACATCTTTTCCACAGACATCAAGCACAGAACATAAGTCCCTTTCAGGCAAACCCGTGAAGCTGAAGTCATGCTCAGTCAGGTTTGGCTACATTCACATTCCATTTCAGCACCATCAGTTCAAGAGATGAATCAATAAGAGATGCTCACTGCGACAGATGACTGGTGAGAGCGATATCTGCCAGTCAAACAGGCCTCCTTTCTTCAAACCCACCCACCACATTTCAAACTGATTCATACCTGAAGTGATGGGACGTGAAAATGGAATTGACCTTTCACTCGTGGCGGTCAGCTACTTACTCTGAGGGAGAGAGGCAGCTCCCCATTGGCCTGGCTGGACGAGTACAAGTTGACGTACTCGCCCTCCCCGCCCTCGTCATTTGCGCACTCGCTCTACGGGAAAAGAGGAGGGACACAAACCAAGACGTAAAGGAGCGGAGAGGGGCACAGAGCGTTTGCTAACAGGCGTCAAGTGTGAATATGTGGGCTTGGGTGAAGAGATAGCGGCTAGCCGAGGTTTGGTACTGTACAGGGAGCGGTGTGTTTTCCAGCTCAGTATCACCATGACCATCAGGTGGCACTGGAGTGCATCATTTGTAAAGGTAATAGTATTTACTGGGAAAAAGAACATGCAGTGCAACATGCTCTACTGGGATTCTTTTAAGACCAATAATCAAACAGCAGACGGTTTGTGGGCAGTGATAATGACAACAAGATGCCACTAAGTGAATGAGTCACTATATTATCATCTGAGCAACAATAATGAACAGCAAACTGCTGCATTCTCGCAACAATCTGCCAAAGGAAGTAGTCCACTATCGCATATTATCATCTGTCTCAGAGAGCTGGTTCATATAAGTATCCTGCATGTGCTTCCGACATCGATCCTTTGCAAGCTCACCGCTGAGGTGTGGAGAGAGTCAGTGAGAGAAGACTCAGAAGGAAGACAGACAGCCACAGAGCCCATTGAGCCAGCCAGGGAACCGTTGGGCCCGCCCCCGCTACCATCCAGAATGGTGGCATTGGTCAAGGCAACCTGGTCCAAGCTCTGCGATTGATGGAAAGAACGAAAGCATAAAAGAAAAAAGAAATAAAATAAAAAGACAGGACTAAGGGGTCAGAAAGATGAAGACAGAGCAGATAGAAAAAGAAGCTGAACAACAGGAAGCAGAGGGGAGGAAAAAAGGTGTTCACCTCATTCTCCAACACCGCTATTAAGCCTGGACTATGATAGTGATGTGCCTGAACATGAAATGCACTGCACACACACTCGCTCCCACATACGCACACCAGCCCGCCCAAAAAAATTAAAAACGGGAACCAGGGGTATCTGAAACATCTCCAGTGAGGGACCATGGAAGACAACAAGACAAATGTTTAAACAGTGAAATACATATAAAACCTACCATCAACTCGAGTATGTATATGTGCTTGGACAAGATATGTCTTAATGTGTGTGCGTAATGTGTGTGGCCAGCTGAGGAGATTCCTGTCTGCAGGGAGGTAGTGATAACCTGTTTTAACATGTTAGCACATATCAGCCCTGTTTCAGCATACCAGCATAAAGTGGTGCACACAGCGATCGCTGATTAGCAATGCACACACTTGACTGACGCATACACACAAATTTAATCACGTGTTCATGCACAGACACGCTCATTCTGCCCTTTTTTCATAGTAGCAGTCTCAAGAAAATACTGATGAAGTTGGGAAATTATGTCTATACTATAAGCAACAACACACAGGCGGGAGACACTTCCACATTAAAATGAACTACTGAATATTTGTCTCTCTTTCCTGTCAACATCCGAAGCTGCTTTCCTGGCATGCCTTGCCTCTACCATGACATCCCCCCCAAAAACACCATGCCCCAATGAGTTGAGGAATGCAAACATTCCACAGAAACAGAAAAATGGGAGATGTGGAATAGTGTCTCTGTGTGCGCATTTTGGGGGGTGGCGGTGAATGGTGAGACTAGACAGATAGGAGAAAGCTGAGAGGACACGGACAGAGACTGACGCAGGAGGATGAAAAGACGAGGAGGAAGGAAGAGGAGAAACAGGAGGAATGTGTTTTCCATCAGGTCCATCTGGTGCTGCATTCCACAGGCGATATCCTGAGGGAGATCCACATCGTGTCTTGGGGTGCCTCGTACACAAAGGGGTCATCATGGGTCATCATGGGTCAACCCCCCCGCCCCCCAAAAAATACTGACAAATCACTGTAACAAATAGCCAGATCCGCCATGGGGTGAGTATAGCACTCATTAACCACAAGCTAATATTAACAAGAACCTGATGATGGTTGAAATGTTCCAGTTACACCAACAAAGAGCTATTTTGTTATTTAAAGTGTCCAACCAAAGAGGCTGACAGTCTCTTGTGGTATTTGGATCAACTGCTCCAGACACACAAATCACTCACTGCAACTCTGAGTCAAACTGAAAAGAAGGAAAGGGTGAAATGATTACCTGTCATGTGGAGAAATGCTTCAGTGCAACACGCAAAACGCACAAACTTGGCTGCACAGGACCACAACAATTAACTGCACACATTCATGACCACACAAAGCACACATTAATAACACCACGTCTAATGCCTCAGCTAAAAAACACACAACAAAACAACAAATTCAATCTGTCAAAACAAATGCACGCATGGATGGGTGGATGAACAAAAGGACCACACAGCAACTGAACCATGACCCTCGAGGGAGAGTCCCATCAGCAACCTCAGAGAGGCAGGCGCAGATAAACAGACTGTGTTACATATGGAGCACACACACAGGTCAAGCTGCCCCTGGACCAGTCCAGGACCACACAGCACCCACACCGGCATGGAGATATGGAGGCGGAGGGATGGGGTTTTAGTGCAGTGTGGTGGGGGGGGGGTGACTCACCGTGGGCGTGGTCAAGGACGCTTGGCCAATCAGGTAGGAGTTAGAAACGGACATGCTGAGGCCCAGCCCAGAGCCCGCCTCCTCCATGGCCGCTACAGACGGCTGGAGGTGGCAGGAGAGAGAAGAGGAGGAGGAGGAAGAGGGGGAGGAAGAGTGGGAGGCCTGAGAAGGAAACAAAGAGGACGAAAGAAAGGTGGAAAAGAAAGAAAAGAGAGGGAGTGAGAGTAATGGGCGTTAAGAAAAGCAAAAGGGGGAAAACAAGGTGTTAAGGGAAGAAAAACAGAAGAAAAAGAGGGACAGTTTATTACACTAGTAAGCAAGACTGAAATAGGGCAGATTTAATCAAGGTTCAGCAGCAGAGAAGTAAAGTCAAAGTGATGAAAGCTGAGGAGGATTCTGGTAGTTCAGCTGAGAAGCATCAGCTCACTGGCTGTGAAAATAAGTACTGAACAGAATGCCGCTGCTGAAGTGTTAATGAATATGGGTCTACTGTTATGTTTAAGTTAAAGTGCTTCCTAGAAAGCACTACACTATTAATACAGGTTTATATGATGTGTGCATGCAGGTTACACACGTATGTCTGCTGTGACAGTTTAATAAACTTTATTTTAATATCCTGAGCTTCAGGGGCTTTACAGAAACCAGGCCAACTACAACATGTTCTAAACAGGGCCAATATTATCCGCTCTGGGTTTTTTTCACCCATTTCCTTATCCACACAGCAGCTGAAATGACTTTTTTTTTTCTTTTGCAAAGCCGTGTAAAGTCGCCAAAGCGTGTAAGCCTGGAACATGGGTTTATGGAGGAGGCAAACAGGCTTATTCCAGTGGGCCACGAGCTCATCAAGTCCAAAACATGAAGCCAGATTAGGCCTTGCAGCAGGAGCAGAGATGGCTTCAGTTTGACTGTACACTCAAACAAAAGGATGATAAAAATAAAAGCTGAGCACAGGGCTCCAAATGCACTGTTGTGGTGACAGAGAGAGGACAATGGACAAAGAGAGAGAAAAAAAAGACTCTGCGGTGGCCACAAAGTCTATTTTCTTCACTCGGCTATGATACTGTGCGTCTAGCTATACCCTGGAGAAGAGTGTCATCTGTTTATTGTTCACAAATGTACTGTCTTCATTACTTCAAAGCTTTGGGCCAACCACAGATCAATTTGTCACCTTCAAATAGGTATGGCAGACATTAGTAAGGGAACATAGGTAGGTGTGTTCACCATGTCTCATATGTGACAGTCTGGCAACCACAGACCATCGACTGAACATGCTGTTTTGCAGCCCTAAAGGGAAATTCTGGTATATTTCGACCTTGTGTACATCCCATAAATATGACCATTGTGACTCTTTGTATTGCATCCCCTCTCCCTGTTAACTAACATTGCTATTCTAGGGGGCTACTTCTTGTGTTTACTCAATCAGACTCTCAGACGAGCATTTTTAAAGAGGTCATATTATGTTTTTTGGCTTTTTCCCTCTCCTTTATTGAGTTATATATATTTTTTATGCACACTGTCAAAAACACAGGTGGAACAACACTGAGCTGCAGCACACACACCCCCTCTCCATTTCGAACACTATCTACCCTCCAGGCAGTAGATGGACATAAAGTTGTTACCGTAATGTAGACACAGAGCTCAGTTAAAACTTTATGGATTAAAGATACATGCGTTACAGATCACAGTCACCACTCTGAAACTCTTGCTCCAGTCCATGTTGCTAAGCTGCTAAGGGGATATACAGCTGAACCGAAACTGTGTTTACTGGCTTCTCACGACCCTCCCTTCTCTGCTTCTGATTGGTTAGCAGTCCTTAACTAGGAACTGTGCACGTGCAACTCTGAACAAAGATCTTGTAGAGGCAAGACATATCACTCCATAGCTAAAACCAAGTCTTGAACATACAGGGTGAAAAGAGGCAGCAATGTGCAGTATGACAAAAAACCATGTAAACCTGTTCTGGTACAACTCCTAAATAAGATTTTGAACCTGAAAATGAGTATAATATGACCAATTTAAATCACATTTATTTGGAAAGCTGGCAGAAAATAGTATGTTCATGTAGGACCACATGAGTCAAACTATAGTAAGAAGCTAGTTGAGAAAATAATATTTCAGGGCCTTTGAAGGTTTAATTTCAAACTCACATGGCTTATTACAGAGTGACTTCCTCTGCTATGACCTATCCTATTTCTCTTCCACTCTCCTCCTTTCACTCTCCATCAGACAGTTGTCTCAATTAACCCAGACGCCGACCCACATTAAGATAAGTTGACTGGATCTGATGCAGGACTGATAAGGCTGGTCTTATCTCCCACTAACAACCAAACACCTCAGTGTACACACAAGCGTCTGCTTTGGTTACAAAAATGGTGAGGAGGGGAGATAGAGAGAGTAAGGAGGAGCTGAATAGGTGTGAGGTAAAAAGATAGGAAGAGGCTGGAGAGAATATTGATGAGGATTACCACTGGAATGTACTTTAGCCCCAGAAAATAGAATCTGCATTCTTTCCTCCTCTTTTCTTCCTAGCCAGCATAAAACATGAAGACATTTGGACCGGCACCAAGGTCTGCTGCAGAGGGTTGTTCACATGTGGCAGTAACCGCATCCTCACAAGACACTCTTTGTCATGTAATTCTAGGTACAGTATGATCTCATAAATTAATAGTGTAATAAATGAAGGTTCCGTTTTGGTCTAATTTTAAGGAAGATGAACTGAACAATTTAAGGAATTTAAATTACAGCTTTACTCACACATTTCAAATTTGTAAACCCAACTATTTTTTCCTACCCACTAGCAGAAGACACTTCTTTACTTTAAATCTGGTAGTTTATGAGGAACGGCACAATATTGAAGTGGTTTTGGTACTTCAAAAGCGTCACGGTCATCATACTTGCACACAGAAAGAGGTTTCTTACCAGTTGCCTTTGTTTCGGGGGCAATGCTGGAGGTAGCACCGGCTCGTGGACCGAGTCGGTGCTGCTGAAGGAGTCATTGAAGCCGCAAACCTCCTGGAAACGCTTGTTGCGCTGCTCGTAGATGCTCTCGCTCTGCGGCATCTGGTAGAACACGGACGGCTGGGGCTCAGAGTAGTCTTCGACAAACTGCATGTACTGGAGGACTGAAGGAAGGAAGGGGATTACATTATAAAACATCTTTTCTTTTTTTTAGTTTTTTTAATTTTGACTTTAAACATTTCTTTGACCTCTTAAATTACTCCTAACTTTTCATTAAAGAGGCAATCCAGTAATTTGGTATTGCATTTTCACAAACTTGAGAGACTTACATGGAACATATTGAAAATGAACAGTAAAAGTCAAATGAGCAAAGGCAGAGATAACTTGACTTTTACTCTCTATTATGGGTCAAGTTCCAAAAACACTAGATCCAACATTTCCCATAATGCAACTCAAAGCATCTTTCATTAGAGCCTCCCTGCAGGGTAAACCTCTATGTTTTTTGAATGCCATACCCTTCCTCAGTGTGTAAAGCAGGCTTTCTGCTAAAAAAATAATACCCAAACCCAAGATGAGATCACTCTGATGACATCACCATGACATTATGTTTTTTTCTCAGAATTGACAATTCGCTAAGCCACGCCCCCTTAGTTACTGTTGCTAAGTCTGACAAACTGTTGGATTTATCACAGCGCTGCCACTGTCTACAACTGCACTGGGTAGGTCTCTGTTCACTATTGCAATCATTAAGCAGCAAAAACAGTAGGGTTGTATAACGTTACATTCAGTAGTATGGTAAGTTATGTAACTAGCTTTAGCTAGCTAACACATTAAATCCACAGCCAACTGTTTCCTGATTTGTTTTAGGTTTTGGAAAGGGAATAAATAGTACTTCTCCTTTCAACCTCTCAGTAACGACTGTAACTATTATAAGTGCCCCAGGAACAGCCATTGACCATATCTTGGAAAAATACAGCAAATAAAACCTAGAAAACAATGCTTTTTGCGTACGAGTCAAGGGAGCCCAATCATTATTAAGTGTTAGATCTCAGTTAGAGTGAGTCCTTTACTGAGCTGTGATTGGTCAGCTGCGTATTTGGGGCATGGCTTAGCAAAGGGTCAACAGTGGAGTGTCCCTTTCAACTGGTTTCAAGACAGACAAAGTACACATGCATGAGCCATGCATTGTAATAAGTGTTTAAACTAAGAGGAAGGGGTGACTGCATGGAATGGCATAATACAGTAGCTTGAGAGGAAGTGATGCAGCAGGTGTGTCAGGAAATGACCAAATGTTGCCCTCTGTGCCCTTGGAGCCGGACCCATTGTAGCACATCCTGGTATTCACTTCCTGCCTCTATTCACAGTGGAATATTTCCTTGACATAAGCTATGCTTCAATGAACTGCCAATGTCAAACTGTCCCTTCCTTAATCAACCCCATCCCTTCCTTTATTCTTCCCTACATTAAACTCTTTGTCCCCTCCTTTGCCTCAATGCCCTCTACTTGGTCATCTCATAATGGTCTTTCTTCTTCCTCAGCTTCATTGCTCCTTCATTACGCTCCCATGCCCTTTTCGTCACTTACTGTTTCTGCTTTTCTTTTCTGGCAGTGGCGGTGGGCTGGCAGGGACATCTGCATTCTCACTGGCTATGTATTGGGTGACGAACACGCCCCCATTTGTCTGGGGCATGGGTGAGATGGGTGTGAAAAGGGGGAATGGCGGTGTAGGATGAAGCTCCTCTTCAGACAAGTTGTCATATTGGGAAGGGTAGCGCTCATAAAGCACCCGGGACCCTCCGTCTGGGAAGGGTGATGTCTGGGTGCTACGGCGCTTCTTCTGGGGCAGGGCTGGGGGCGCGCTGATACGGGAGGACTTGGTTTGGTTGGGTTGCTGTGTCCAGTATTCAGGCGGCTGCTGGGGTGGAGGAGCACTGAAGCGGGGATGTGAGGGATGCTGTCCGGGGACCGGGGAAGAGGACTCGCTGTGAGACTCAGGCAGGGGGCTCAGGCACCCTCCTACCGGTATTGGGGGCAGGTTTTCCCCAGCTGACAAGTCTTGGTGGAGGAAGTCATAATCTGGGTCATAATTCTCTGTGTTGTCTGAAAAGTTAAAGAATTACATTTTTTATTAGCAAACAGACATGTAGAAAACATTTGGTTAACATAAGTAGCCTTCTCATTTACAACCAGCATGAAATACTGCATTTAAAATTACAGCTAAACTGAGTCTTTTTGTTGACCATTTCCTCTCTGCTTGCCTAACATTCACCGGCCTCGTGCCAAGTTTTGGGTGCATGCCGCGTGGCCGACAATGGCATGCACATCGCGGTTCTTCGCATGTCTGTTTCATGTAGCCCACTATTTAAAAACAAGATAATATTCTTTTTGTGGTTCATCAATGGTGATAAATTATAACGTCCCAAGAGGTGTGGACAACTCTGCACAACACCAGTGAAGCTGGGCCTCACCAGCAAGTGTTCCTCTTCTGCCACTACACATACACACTATTACCCTTGTGCACTGACAACCCCAGGGTTATGGTTACAATTTTGGATTTATTTACGCACTTTAAAAACATTTATTAAAAGCTTTTTTTCCTTTTTTAGCATTATAGGTTGAAATGTATATTATAATATGCGGTATATTAACATATTGGGAGAAAACGTTTTTTTCTATGAAAAATCAGAAATTGAGCAATCCCATATCCCCGAAATGGCATGATCCTCATTCTGCTGTGAAGCTTTGACTGTGAAACTGACAGTCGAATCAGGTTTCACCCATCAAAGCATCGAATCTTTGACTATTTGGGGTAAGCCCCGGTTGCAATATACGAATTGATTGGTGGGGTCTGGTCAATGTACTTTTGCAAGTTGTGAACATTAATGAGGGTACCAATAAAAGATGTCTTGTAGCTATGCTCTCAGCCAACAAAAGCTGATTACAGATTAGAGCCTGACCGATTTATCGGCTGGCCGATAAGAGCTAATTGCATTTAATCGGCATCTGCCGTTTATAAAGGCAGATATATAACAATTAAAAGGAAACAGTGACTGTTTCTCAATACAGAGTTCCCCAAGTTCGGACTTCTGTGCTTTAAAGCTCGGACTTGGCAAGTTCGGCTCGGGAGTACAAACTCCCTGGAACGGGAGCATGCAGTCAGTCATTCAGCAATTGGAACAGCAGCGGACTTCATGACAGCCGGACCCGTTAGCGGGCGGGACCTCACATCTCTGAAAACGTCGTAGCAATTTTTTAAATCAGCTCTTTCTTGAGAAATTAACCACATATTTGGAGTTTAAACAACTATATTCCTGCATAAAAACTCTTAAAAATACTATATGTGACACGAGAACAGCAGTATTATATGTTACAATTGCGTTTTCTCGTCTGACATTTCCGCTTTTTGGCGGCAAAATGCATTCTGAGATATATGGCGATCTGAAGTCACCACCGATGCAGGCCCGGTAAAACAGGCGTAGCGAGAACACATCCGGGTATTTGACTGTACTTGGCTAGATGCAGACTTTTGAATTGGAACAGTACTTTGGCTGCGACTTATGATGTTTCACAAGTCCACAAGAACACAAGTACAGACAAGAACGGAGATTGAGAAACAGCTGAGAAACTCAGATTTTGCTCTGGACCTGCTCAGATCAGACACTCTCACTCTAGAGTCACAGCTACGGTTCCCCCTGCTCTGTACAGCAGCCACCAACCCGGTTCGGCACGCGTCTATTTTCACTCTGCCTCGCTCTTCCACTGCTCAATAACCGTTCCTTTTAACCTGCAATAAATATTTCTCCCTTTCTTAGTCCTGCACTTGGATCTGCTAGCCTTGCCATACCAAAGTTAAAAACAAAGATTTGGTAAAAATCACTTAGTGTAGCTGTGAGAATAAATAAACTGAGCTCTCTCTCTCTTTCTACATGCACACAGACTTCCGCACCCATGCCGCCGTTATCTCTCCCCCATCCGATCCCCCCCTCACTCAGTAGAACTTATTGGGCATTCTTCTTCTATCTATTAAATACATAGCTGTAGCTTGTGAAATTCGAGACTGCTTATGAACACACGTTTAAACAATGGCCATAACGGGACCGCTGAGCCGCCTCGGGAGGTGGGGGGCGAAGCTTCGATTATTCACTTTTAATTACTATCGAAGCATCGAAGCTCAAAAAATGACATTTGGGCCAGCTCTAGTACATAAATGTGAGCTGAACAAGAAAATAACACGGCTTTCTGTAGCTCAGGCTCTTTTTGTGAAGTTGTAGATGTGAAACGCTGTACTCAGAGCCGCAAGGGCTCTGGTTATAGTTATGTTAGTTAAATGAAATCTCAAAGCTGCAGGTCTTCGTGGTAGAGAGTCATGTTGTATTAGATGCATTTAACAACAGTTCACTGTATCATAGACGGTATGATTTAGATGATGAGAAATAGTTTCTCATAGCTTTGGTTAGAAGAGTGCTGGTAAAGGGATAAAGTAGCTTTCAGTATCGGCCTGTTCTGAGTGTAGTTTATACAATAAAGGGGTCTAATATCCAAATCCTTCTCTAAATCTAAATATTGGTTCATAAATCGTCTCTTTTTCACTTTAACATCGCCCCCCCAAAACCCATTTCAGTTGGGCTCTATTACAGATCTAAAGTGATTTAGAGCTTGAAAGCTACACCTAATTATATACTAACTGATTCGGATTAGATACGATTTTACACTAGATTCAGATATGATAAAATGCCATCGAACCCCAACTTTTAGTTTGTCTTTGCAGTCTTACCAAGCGTCTCACAGCTGGTGTTACGAGAGCACTGACCACTGTCCTGCTCCATGGAGGAGAGCTGTTCATCAGACTTGCTAAGTTTCCCCATGCTGCTGCATGGAGACAAGCGTGGAGAGTCACCCCCATAGGACTGGCTCCCCCCGGAGAAACGCCTCTGAAGGAACTCCTGCTCATAGTCCTGCTTCTGCATAGACAAAGAAAGACCACTTGATGGTTACATGTTGCACATTATGTTTAATTGGTCTTAAAGTTAAATTGAAGGACCATAATCCCCCACCTGTCTGTGGACGCTGCAGGGCAGGCTGGAGCCGCGGCTCATTGGGGCGACCACTGCAACCCGTGTAGGCGAAGGGGCTGACTGACGCTTCTTAGGGGGAAGAGCTGGTGGAGGGCTATCGACAGATAAACAGAAACAGCAGAATAAAATAACGGGATTGTTGGATGTTTTTGTCCTGTGACAGGACAAAAAAGTTGATACGGACAATCCGGCAAGCACACAAAATACAGCTTTCTCAGACATGTATGCACACACAAATCCATGTATGAATACATGAACACACACATTATCATCCCTCCTGTGGAATAGTGAGATGAAAGTGAGGGTGTTTCATGTTAGCCTCCTCAGCTATGACATGAAGCCTGCTTGTCAATCCTAAAGTCTCTCAGCGCGTTAATACCAGGTCAAAATGGGAGCAAAGAGTTGAACATAACTAGGCACCATGGTATGAAGGCCAGCAAAAAAAAAAGACACTGGATAGGTCAGTCACACACTGTCATGCACTGGGCGGTCTTCTTATTTGATGATGAATTCTTCAGGGAACGCCCAGGGTGACACAAATGTTATAATGGGATAATGCAACCATGCAAGTCAAAAACACTTTCATCCAATCCAGAAGCTTTATGGGGGTCAAGGGTGGGATGTTATAATGGAGACAGATGATCCTATGGGCTAACATACTTCTCCTTCTGGGAGGGTCTCCTTTGGCCAGCGTCAGCACTCAACTGTGCTCTGTTCACAGAATCCAAAGGGAAACCACAGGTGAAAAAAATTTGAGAGACAGCAGAGGGAGTAAGACAGGAAGAGACAGAGCAACAAACAAACCAAAGTTCCATATTTAAAGTGTGAAAGTGATGAAAGATTTAAACAAGTGTGCCATTTTTAGCATTTGGATCGATGGATCTGCAGCTGGATCTCATGGGAAAAAACTATCAAACTAAACATCAAAAAATACACTATACACCAAAATGCCTTTGACTGTCAAACTTAATAAAAGGTCTAAATTAGTGAAAATGAAAAAATAAATAGAAATTCCCCTTACGTACCCACACCCTAAGAGCCTTGTTTATTCCTCATTTGATTTTTGTGAAACATTTTTAGATGTAAAAATAACCTAAAACTTAAAATGAAACAGCTGTCATGAGCAAATGCAGAATGGGCACTTCTGCTATTGTGGCCACAGTGCAAAAGTTCATAAACCCTCTGTAGCACCCTCACTACCAAGCCTTGTTTGTTTGGCTTCGCAATGAATGGAGAGACAAAACCCAAAGAGAATCTGACTTCAACAAATACAGCTACATGAAATGCCAGTCCTTCCACACGCAATGTTTGGCCAAAGTGGAAGCTTCAGCGAGAACTGTTGGCTGAAAAATTCCTAGCAAACTAATATTTCAACCCATTGTTGACTTTAACTTTGACCAAACCATGTTGGATCCATTAATTGCAAAGAAACATCTCTCCATAGATAGGACACAGAATATTACAGCTACAGTTAAAGTGCGTGTTGTCCTCACCTGAGCTCTGCCATTTTGGCTTCAGGAAGGGGGGGTTTGGGAGGGGCTACTTCCTCATCTAGTATGTCAGAGGCAGCCGCAGCAGGAGTAGCTGCTGGAGCAGTCTTATTCGAAACATCCTGCTCCCGATGTATCAAGGGCATCTCTGATGACACGCTGCTGCACAGATAAAAGCTGTCTGAGTGAATGAACTACTTTGAGCACCTGAATGAGTATGTTTGTATTCTGGAGAGCACGCTTTGTACTCACCTCTCTGCTGTGGTTGCAGGTGGTACTGGTTTGTTAGGGGTGGTGGGTGATGGCTGCTCCTGTTTCTCTATGGTCAGCTTCACCAATTCCTGTTCAAGGAAAGACAACACAGCCAGCTTCAGTAGTTGCTACAATAACACCACCACAGGGAGGACAAAATAAAACACCATCCATAACATTTCCTCTATCGGTGAAGGGCATACCTTTACTCCATCCAGCACTGCTTTGATGACACTGGTGACAGACGCCACATTTTCCTTGTCCTCCAAGTCAATGCCATCCAGCATCACCTGGTCTGCCCAACGGATAAGGTTGGCCAGACTCTGATACACACGGTTATGGCAGGAAGACAGTGCTGAACTGTTGAACGGGTGTGAGAATAGAGTTGAGGCAAGGGTGAGGTGGGGTGGCAAAAAGTGGCATATGGAAGAGATAAAATGAGATGACATGGAAACCAGAGGTGTAGAAAGGAGACAACACAGGAGAAGGGGTCAGGCACGTTAGACTGGAGGTGACAAAAATAACAGAAACATTAATAAATGATACACTTCGATCCATCTACAATCTATTAAAAACATATTTGGGGGGGGGTTGTTGAGGAACTGCAGGTATGCTTGAGTGCAAGCTTGGAGGATGGAATAAGCAAGCTAGTGCTGACAGAAGAATGTGTAACCACACGGGGAAGCAGGGTGTTGTTTCTGCCTGTAGTGTATGGTGCCTTCAGACCTAACACTAAGGTGTGGCCCAGGCCTGTACCAACATGCTGCAGCTGATTCACAGTGCGGGAATATCCCTCTGCTGTGTCTACACAGCTTAGCCCATTGGTGAGCAGGAGACGACTGTAGCTATGCAGGGTTTTTTGGATTTGAGGGACGGTGGAGCAATTGGAAGGGCGGAGAGAGGTTTGACCCAGAAAGACAATGTAGGTTGCACTGGAACTAAGTAGGAATAGGGAAATTATTGTAAAGTCTGCAGCTATGAGTGACCATTGCAAGTGTTTGCAGATATATACATTAACCTTTTGGCAAATAAGCAATTTAATCAACTTAAGATTGTGTGCCAAGACAATGGGTAGGAGCTACACCCACTGTTGACCTACTTATTTGACCAATATTGATTTAAATCACTGCAGTACACTGTTAGCAAACTAATGTAGTGTTATTAACATATGAGAGAAAACATTTTCTTTCAATGTTTCTCACAATATAGTGACTTGATGTACAGTAGCATATTTGCCAAAAACGCCATCAAACGTCTACTGTGATCTATTGGGGTTTGACTCTACTAGACGGAGGTCAAATCCCCAGAGATGGCTGCCTCTCAAGCAACAATCCATCAATTGCTTCGAAACACGGAGCTGGGAGATAGCAAAATCTGTGACCTCTGACCTCCATACCTTCATCTGCACTGACGGATGGGGAAAGGCACAAAGAAAAAAGCAGAGAAGTTCTAACATGTCCCGACAGTCCAAACAAAACTGCAGCTAGGGTTACCTTTACAGAAAGGCTTACACACATAGGAAGGAAAACAAACTTATTCATTGTATCGGTAAAGATATCTAAAAATGAATTTTTCTTCCTCCAAGGTAAGTCTGATATCATGCCATAATATATTTTTAAAGGCTTCAGGCATAGGAAGCCTCGGGGTGAGGGATGTTGTCTGTCACAACATATATTATCAAACTTCACAAACTGCATAGCGAGTGGCGGTCTACATCGTGCTAGTTCAAACATGTTCTGCATGCATACCAGCCATGTTGTAAGTTACAGCAAGAATGGTAAGAATGAATCACCAAATGGTTCACTGTGAATGATTACATCTATAGCGGGAAAGGATAGCAAGCCGAGACCAAGAGTTTGTTGTAAAGACTGTTTAAAGACGACAAACTTATTAAGACCTAAATATTTTATGTGCATTAAACAGACATAAATGTTGCCAACCTGGGCTATAAAACATTGGGGCGAGTAGGAATTAAAGTTTTCAAATATTTCTAGCTAGTGTTTTATAAAAACATGAGACTCACCTGTGCTGTATCCGGGCCTCTACCTGAACCAGAGGAAGGATGGCTTCAAGCACCTTGCTGGCTGAGCCTGGAAGCATCTCCAGCACCTTCTTCTCCACAACCATTTTGTCCACGATTGTCTTGAAGTAGCGCAGGGCACTGACCACCTCCTTCTCATGCTCCTCTAGCCGACTAACCTTCTACAAGAGAAAAAAAAAATCAATAACATCAAACAGTGCCATAGGATTGTAATATAAAACTACTTTGATTTTACACGTTAAAACCTTTTTAACACCATAAACTGAGTATGCACTGAAATACTTATCACTAACCAACTTATTTAGAAGTTTGACATACACAACAGGCTGGGCTCTCTACTGCAGGTCTATTACTCCCATGGTTTGCTTGCACTTCAAAGCGCCATCTATCAAGTGACGTGGCTTTGAGCCATCATGGTACTACAGCAACCGGCTCTTTCAGCTTCTCTAGTCTTTCACAGCAGGGCTGCTGGGGAATATACTCATTACACCAAAAGCCTTAAGAGGGAGCGAAGGAGTTCATTCAAGAAGCGGCCCTGTTCCATTCATGTCTTTATAGGTTTAGACACCTGCTGTAGTGCAGCCAGCCACCACAGAGACTGGGAAGCTGTGAGAACCAGCAGGGAAACTCACGCACACACACGGACACAATGGGAGTATAGGAGCACAAAACATTAGACAGGAAGACAATTGTCTCACAAATAGGCAAACACACACGGAAAAGGTGGGAAAGAGGCGCATTTCCCCCACAACACACACACACATATATTTCTGGCACATGACCGCGCACACACACCTTATTGGCAGGTTTCTCGGTGCTCTTGGCTGCTGGCTCGGGCTGCAGTTGCTTGCCCTTCTTGGATGGAGTCCTCTTGATCTTGGGAGAATGGAACTTGTCCATCAGTTTCATGGTGAAAGAGGACAGATGGGACCGTTGCGAATCTATGGACAGAGGGGAAAACAGAGAAAGTTGAGTTGTCAGTCGAGGAGAAGAGATTCTCAGGGGGATAAGTAGAAATAAACAAACAGATGAAAACAGATGGCACACTGAAGTGCTGATGTCACTATCACACAATGCCAGTCGTCTGAAATGATGCTCAAGTTAAGAGCTGAACTCAAGCGAGATCGAAGAACAAGACAAACTTTATGTAGAATTTGTAACATACACTGCTGTTTTTCCCTCAAAGATAAATCTGCAGGAGAGGTCTAGTCATAGAGCCTCTTCCAGCAGTACCCTGTATGTGCACAGATGTGAGTGCACACAAAGAGAGACAAGGACAGCAAAAGGAGTGTGTTTGTAATGAAATACTGTGGCTAATGCTGAGATGAAAATTGGTTTATGGTATAAAATTGAGATGGGCTTCATAATAGCAGAGTAATTTAGTAGAATTCCACTTGTTCACTGTAGAGAGTGCCGATTGTATCTAAGGAGAAAAGAGTCCCCCACTCCATTAATCCCAGGAGAATTGACTTCTTCACTTCCCCGTCCCCCTACCTCTATCTCCACACCAAACTGAATCAGGAGATAATAACAGCGGTGGGAGTCTGCAGGAAGCGTGGGTTTTTATCAGCGACAAAATTACACCTCTATCTCGTGTAATCTGCCCTCAGCTCGATGACAGCGGGATCTGGCATTCCACGGCCATCAGCGTAAAAACACTGAATGCTGAATAGCAAATCACCAGCAGGAACACACCCACAAACTAGACTTCCAGCAGGGCAGCGCTTTCATTTGCACCATCGATCCACATGCCGCGCACATATCCACCCTACTGTTCCTTCTCTCCACCCCTAATCCTCATCATCCCTTACTCCGGGCAAAAGCCAAAGTTTGCTGAGGCAGCGAGGGACGACGGTGTGTCTCATTAAAAATGTTGATGACAAGGCTTCCAATGTAGTTTCCCCCCGATACAAAGGCATACATCACTTCTTTGGCTCTGGTTTTATACTGTATAAAAAAAAACATTATCTCAATATTGTGCAAAGATAAATCAACGGTGGCTGTTCTGCAGGTCCTTTTCTGATGAGTGGGTGGCTGGTTAAATAAACTGTTACTGGAAATGTATCTGTAACGACTTTAATCCGCATTTGACCTAGTTCCAAACATCCAAACAGGTCAAATAACTCACATAATGTTTGACATAAATATGCCAGCACCCTCCTCACCTTGTTCAAAACTTCAGCTAGACAGCAAGGCAGGATTGAAGGAGGAGAGAAGGACAACAAAGTGATCGAGCTAGTCATAAAGTCAGATTAGTAATTAGGCACAGTGAAGAGCAACAAACCTGTTCATCTCAACAGCTATCTGGATCAATACTCTGCATCTTAGCCAAAGGTTACGCTGTGCTTATACAGTGTACCTAAACAGGTAGTGCTGATAGTGTGTGAGCATATTTTTCCTTCCCTGAGGCTAAACATACCTGCGCTAGCCAGTTTTGCCGCAAGCCTGGGTGCTATCCTGGCAAGGTTTCACATTATAGCAGTGCGCAGAGCGGACCATATGTTTTTGATTGCACAGCAGCCTCCACACGAATTTAGTCTCATAGAATCGTGTCTGTTTGACCTTGTTTCCCCCATATTCCTGGCACAAGTGCAGAGACTGTGGCTAACATCACAATATGCTGGACCCTCTCGCTCAATCCCAGCCCAAAGAGGCCCAGAAGGACTATGTGTGAGTTTACAGCTGAAACCCAGAGTCTCAGCCCAGAGTGACATCAGCGCATGAGTCACCACCATGATCGATACAGCTGGTCCCTCAGACCATCGCAGCCCCCCGTGGCTCAGCTGTTCATCATGTACACAGGGCTGGTTCCCCGTCTCCCTTGCTCCTTGTTCAGTTTTCTACCACCTCCCACTGTCTCTCTTCATTTCTGAGAACAGAAAGCCACCCCCACCTTCCTTCGCTGTGGAGTTCAGTGGAAGTCTGGCTCTGCATGGAAATGACATCATCAACAGAAAGAAATGAAAAGGGTGAAAAAGAGAGAGAGAATACAGTGAAGTTCTGTGTTATAGTCATGTACACCTCTCACTATAGACGGCCCAGCCATCCCCCCCTGCTCTCCCCAGCTGCCTGCCTGCTGCTGTCCAGAGTTATGAGGTAGTGATGTCATCGGTTGTAACGTCTCAACACTGAATCTGACTAGTCAAGGACTCGACTGAAAGAAACCTCACATGGAAAACATTTTTTTCACTCTTCCGCTGTGTACTCTCGTACACCTGCAAAACATTTTCATACACAATTTCAAGTTTTTTATAGCCAATATTTGGATTTTTACTGCCTTAAGACTGCTTTTAGAGATGTAGTGAACAGAGAAGGGTTGGACACTGACACACACAAAAAAAAAACACTTTTTCCCCTTTTGAGTCCTGCTAGTGGCTCCCAAATGTCTTCCCTGCTCCCTTTAAAATACAGTGCAATACAGTAGTAGAGCCAGCCTGATAAACAGTGAAGAGTGGTTGCACTTCCATAAAGGGTGAGGTTTGTCTCCTCTATTCAACACACACACAAACAAACTCCCCTGAGCCTCGCTTTGTTACACTGCAACCTCACAACCTCTTGCAGAGTACAGTGTGATGACTTTACAGTTCTGCAATTAAGGTCACTGAATAAAGCAATAAAACATTAAATGACAGTTCATTGCAAAAGTCAAATCAAAATCAGTGATGTTTTTTCATGATGCTATAAAGGATATATGAAAAAGAAAATAATTAGGAAAATCAAGGAGTAACTAAATTCAGATTGTGAACAATAAATAGTTAGAGGATTTAGCAAGTAAACATATTTTGGTGGTATTTAAATTGCTTAAACACTTGCATTGAAAGGCCTTGAGGACATTAAAAAAAACACTCCCATCCCGAATGACTCTTGAACAAAGCCTGGGAGAGTTCTCACATAACTCTGTGGTAGAGCAGAGTCCCCAGGAGCCTTCCAGTAGCTGGATTGTCTCAAAGCTAATTACACAATAAGTAAATATAAACATACACACACACACCATGGGGGTAGATTTATGGGCGCTTCTGGCAAAAACACACTGTTAAATGTATGCAATGCACCTTTAATTGTATACAGTGCATCTGGAAAGTATTCACGGCGCTTAGCCTTTTCCACATTTTGCCATGTTTCAGCCTTATTCCAAAATGGATGAAATTCATTATTTTCCTTAAAATTCTAAAAATAGTACCCTATAATGACAATTTGAAAGATTTGATGATCAGTAGAAACAGGATTCACCTGAGTTAAATTTTGCGTGGAAAAATTGAACTTCATCAATTTTGGAATAAGGCTGTAACATAACAAAATGTGCAAAAAATGATACACTGTGCACTCACCATTCTCTCACATCTTTTCTGATTAGCAAAGTTAATGGATCCACATTTAATTCTGTTTTGCTGAAACGTTATGATAAAAGCCATCCAGGTACATTCAAGTATCTTCCATGGAAGTTTAACCTGTCCTGAGTTTCCCCTCCTACAACACAGACCCAACAGCTAAGAGTCCTATCTTTCCAGGCTTCCATCATAACTCTGAATCGTCTCTAAAAAAAAGAAAAAAGATTTTAAAAAAGAACTCATTTTGCTATCTAAACACAAACAAGGATTTCCCTGCCTAGCTGCTCTTTAGCCAGGCTGCCAAAGTAAATTAAAATAACTGCAAAAGCTAAGCCAAAAGACATAATAAAAACTTTTTTATGGTACATGTTGTGCTTAAGGCAAATATGATAATGTTTTCCCAAAAGATGTAATGAATAAATAAAGCTTTTGCACATCTGAAACGATGTCTGACAGAGACATCCCTTTGGTTTTGGAAACACTGCCTTCTGATAAACTAAATGTTATTAGTGTAGAAAGTGGTGCTGGAACAATATGCTTATCTGCTGATGCAGTACTATCACGATACTTAGGTTGCCAAATCAATATGCATTACAAGTCTTATTATACATGCAATTCGATATTACAATTTATCAAGTCATATTTCCAAAAACAATCAGTCAGTCTGAGTTTTAATTCAGTAGCATCATTGCTATACTATATATGATTTCTCTGTTGAGAGGCTAAAAGGTGCCAAATCGGTTATAGTCTAATGGACAACACAGACAATGAGAGACTGACACATATCCATATGTCCCGTCTGCATCAAAACCTTGGATTTATCCACCAAGTAGTTGGTACTTTTTCATGTAGGATTTGCTCTAAATGATTTGTTTCGGTACATACTTCAAGAATGCAAAAGGAACCACACATTTATATTAATACAAAATGTACCTTACTTTGCTTGCTGACTGACCAAATGTCTGGACAGAAGATACACATTAAAATAAAATAAAAATACAATATTTCAGTAGGAAATCTCAGGATCACAGCGGTAGTGATCAACTGATGACAGGTGACATATGAGCTTGTTCAGATCTGACTGAAGAACTGTCAGGCTGGCAGATTGATCTGGTTCTTGTTCAGTACAGGTGTGATCTATACAGGACAGCTGGTCAGCCCCTCACTGGCTGAGGACTGTGTGAAGGGATACAGGGGAGGCTGTGCTTAAGGTTACGCACACAGCTGTCAGTCCTGCTGAACTCCCTCAGAGAGGACTGCTCAATGAAAGTCAGCATACCTTGCGTATATGGACTTGTTGGTCCCTCTAAACAACTGAAACAAGTGTCAGAAAGGTCACTGTGCCAGCTGTTGAAGGGGAAAGACGGCAAGCGGAAAAAAACTCATCTGAATGTGTGTGTACAGGAGATAATTATTTCAGACATCAATCGAACTATGTAAACAAAGCAGTAAAGGACAGTAAACACTAGCTCAAATGGTGTGTAAAATCATGAGAATAAATGGACCGCCAAATGAAATTTGTAATCTGCTGCTGATGATGATGCTAGATGACAGGTTAAAGGGGAGTAATAATAACCAAAGTTAAAGCCACGCCACTATTTTGACTAAAAAGCTAATTTGACCCTCTTTACTCGGATATAGCAGATGTGAAAAAGACAGCCTATTATTTTAAGTATATTTAATACAAGCTTCAGTTAAGTCAATGAATGCTTAAAAGAGGTGAAATGAATCTGCATCCACTTATAACAAGTGTATTATTTACTGCACTTCTAAAACACAAAATACATTCATTCTTAATACACTTTAGTAGAACTGAGAAAGAGATAAACCCCGCCTTGGGATACAAGTAAATAGACAGTGCATTGTTTATAAGCAACTTTGCCTGCAATGCGGCCTCATTTGTCTATAAAAACGACAACAAAGTGAGCGAATTACTGTCTGACTGCTACACTTTAAAACAAAAACCGCGGAGTATCATGTCTCCACAGGCAAGACCTGCTGTAGAGCAAGAGTGTGGTATGCAAACCTGAGGCATGTGAGATGAACAGTGGGGAGAAAAACAGAGAGGAAAGAGAAAAATTTAACAGGAAATTGTTAAGTACTTAGTGAATTATTTATTCTCCCCATTGTAGTGGTTGTCTTCCTGCTGGTTGCGCTCAATTTTAAATAGGAATCCTTTTAAATAGGAATGTGCCCGTTTATCAACATGCTGCACTATAAGATACAGCGGGCTGTGTGTGTGTGCTGCTACAGTCTATGATTGCAAGCAAAGCTACAGTCCAAGGATGGCTGGGAAGAGAGCAAGCTCTTGTATGAAACGTGGCCCTGGTTAATGGTTGACTTCAGGAGTAATGGGGGAAGACGTCCAGTGGTGGGTTTTACAGTTTTCCAGCTGTGTTGTTTGAGTATGCTGTTCAACAATGCTACAGGAAGACTAAGCGCATCCAGTCCACTTACTGAGCTAGTAAATGAGATGCAGTGGCTGCTAAGTGCTCAGTTCCCTAACCAACTATTGCATTTCACTTCACAAATGAGTAAGAGAGACACAGAAGATGGTTTCCATGTGGAAAATCACATTATCAACTGACACATCCAAATGCTGGATTTCTTCAGCCACTCACTTGCCAATGATGTCTGAAGAGCTAAAATAAACAAAATGGGCAATAATTCTGACCTCATCTGAGCAATTACATCAGGGATCACAATAAACTATAAGTCATTTCTAACTGAAAGAATGATGAGCCACTTTAGATAATACATACTATCCTTCACCAAAGTAATAGGAAATAGCTCAGATTAAATTGCTACTTTTAATACAAATATTTTTTCGTAAAACACTTAAGTCTACATGGTTTGTTTTACCACAATCAACAATTATACCATTATTTAAAATATTTTTGTTCAAGAAAATGCTGCATGCATTTTGTGGGCAAGAAAGACAATGTCTTTTCTGGATGTCTGCTTCTATAAAACCCACCACAGCCAATATTTTAGGCTATTAATAACTTAAACAAACATGCCCCTCAGTATGTCAATGACTTGTGAAGCAGCCCCACCAACCATAGGTCAATGGCCAGGAGCAAATATCAATGTGATGATGGAGGCGTATCTGGGTTGCATGGGAACAGACAGCACAGTCAACCATGGCTAACAGAGCGTGCCCACACAACGCAGCTGATCTATAACACAGATCTATATGACAAAACACGTACCAGATTCATAACTACTTGGCGAGATCAGGTTTGGTCGTCCATGTTAAGCCTGTGTGCAATTTGAAGATGAGATAGTGAATGTAGGACAGACTTTTTCCTTGTAAGTGTTAGTGCCATTTGCACTCAAGTCTTACCACAGAGATGGCACAGTAGACAGAGTGGCTGATGATTGAGAGTACAGATACAGGGAAACCCCTGCTCTGTGAATGAGACATCATTACCCTATGAGTCATAGGATCGCAGGAGATAAAAAAGAATATAAGAAAAAGTAGCCACAGTCACTTTGTCACCGTTCTTGAAAGCTTAGAAAAACGGGGGGGAAGAAAATCACATTTAACATGCAAATGTGAACTGATTAAACAAAAACAATCCTCACTCAATAGCGTGTGACGCATCTACAAAGTGAACTGAAACTAGAATTATCAGTGCGGATGACAATGTGTTGCATTAAATCATAATGGGCAACAAGCAGCGTGTGGAGGCACATAACAACAAAATCCAGCCTAATCTCTTGGTGACACACCTTGCATTCTTGAGTCTGTTTATATGTAATGGTGTTGTGTTCTTATTATCCAGGATAAAAAGGCAGAAGTGGCACAGCATGACATCACATGCAAATATTTCCATCACATCTAGAGACGGAAATTTACACCAAAACATACATTTTATTTATGCTAGTATTTATGAAACCAGCAACACTGCCCTGCAGTTCTGCTTTGACGCATACTTGCACATTTTGTTTCTCTAGTTGGCAATCGCAGTGGTGCAATACGTGTGTCACTAAGATCTGAGGTCACTTACTGCAGTTTAAAGGCCCACTGAAATGAACCGTGTATTTTCATAGCGCTCTGAAACACATACAGCGATCCGACAATGCATGACCTGTCATCTAAATCATGTACAGCAATAAAAACAGTGGCTTAAAGCCATGTTTTGCTAAAGTATTTTGCACACACAAAGTCACACGCTTATGCTGTACTATCGCCATGACAGAAAAACAGGCTTCTAGGAAGAACAGTGATGATAAACAAACAAAATGTTTTACAGTCATAACATTGCTTAAAATAAAGTACTATTCTTGAACTCAAGCCTACTGAGGTTAGAACAGGCTTTGCACAGTTCCGTAATTACACAGCTTGTGTATGAGATGTGGTGGGTGATATATTGATATTGGGGGTAGTGAGGTAGAATGAAGCCTTGAAGTTGACTCTGAAAGTGAAGCTGTCTAAATGAAAGACGTTTCACTATCATTTTAACGTTTGTAGCAGGAGGTTTGATGTCTCCTGAAGTTTAAGTTCATGAGCATTGTGCCTTTTGATCAAATACTCTATTATATACAGCATAGGCTTTATTGTTTCTCATTAAAAGCTATCTAAAGCTTAAAGTTTACAATGAAACAAAACAAGCCTGAGATAAAATGTTGCAGTGAGTTTTCTATATGGTTAGTCATTTACCATCATTTTGTTATGGACTACTATACAATGGTTATTGAATAATTTCATAAAATTAAGTAAGGCACTCCACTGAAGCATTTTGTACTTTACAAATAAATTACTAGGCCTTGTATGCATTTTCAGTATGACAGTAGTACAGAAGCACTTAAATATTAAATTATTTCTCAATAAAATGATGCAGTATATTCTGCTCTTGGTGTTCAGAGAGGAGACCTTTCATTCCAGAACTTCTTGCGTATAGTGAATTAATCAACCACAAGCTAATGGTGAGCTGTGTCAAGGGAAGCAGATTTTACCTGCTGTGGTTGTAGTCAAAGCTCACAAAATATAAGGTTTGTCTTTTTAACAGTTAATCTCAAGTATTACAGTATTAAGTGAGTCACTTCATGAACTGCTGTGGTCAAGCAGTTAGTTCTCTGGAATAAAATCCCACCCACTCAGATTTTCAATCCAGTATGACGTATAGTTTGACTCACGCAGAGCTCTATATGGTGTCCAATGTATGCCACTAGCCTGGAAGGTGGTGTTTTGGAAGAGGGTGGGACAATTAGGCCTGTGTATTGTGTGGTGGCATAAACATTTACAACTCTGCAACCTCAATGCCTCCTCTGTTTAACTATGAGGCCAACAAAACTTCTTCCAAAGCGCTCTCTGACCAGAGTTAGCAGCATCTTTTCTCGCATCTCTATGCCCCTCTGTGCCTTCCTACCACTACTGCTGCTCTTGCTGGTAGTTATCCCACACATTTCCTCATTTCTAATAAGTGTGTGATGATAGTAAAAGATCACTGCAATTTATTAGGGATCCTGCATGTGGAGTACTGCATTATACCCCACTGCACTGACTGTGTGGGCTGTAACTGGCCTTTAAGTTATTGTGACTACTCAGATAATCCTTAAGCTCTGGGAGTAGCTGTAACTCTTTTTGTATGGTTTCAATATAGCTTGAGGTCTCATAGTGGGCACTGGGCGAGCTAATGGAACTAGTTATTGGGAGCACTTGGCACAGCAGTTCAGTCAGATTGTATTGAAAGCTATGGAGGGAGCCCTGAGGCCTGTAGGTCACTCAATTGTCCTCTGTACAACAGACACACACATACAACACAATGCACACCCTCGTCCCCAGACAGAAACAAATGAGCACACAAAGAGTCCCTATAAACTATGCAACCACAAGCAAAAGGTTGCAGAGGGGACGCCCCAGGGCCCAGTTTTCAATGACAAAATGATACAGTCCACAGCACACGAGCAGGGAAGCTTTTGATGCCCCAATTGTAAAATAAAATAAAAAACTAGACAGCTGCACACACTGCTTGGCAAAGTGGCATAGGGATTGAGTAAACAACAAAGTGATATAGGAAAGGTCCAAAGGTGAACGTATCACAAAAGTTATAGGCTATAAAGTCTAGTCAGAAAGACAAATTGCTGCAGGAAGGGAAGAAAAACTGGAATCACTCAATGTTTCTAAATAAAGCTCACATCCTCTACATGATCAAATAGGCTAATTTAGTATATTTTTGATATAAAATAGTTTACCTTAAGAATTAGTATTCCTATCACTGTGATGATAATACCTCACTCATGTTTTCAGAGAGCAAGATTTGTGAGATAAAGAACCTCAAGTTTTTTTTAACCATTTGTTAGGTATTGTTTTTTATTGTTATTGAAGGAAATAGATTTAGATTAGAAACATGCTAGTTTCCAGCTTCTCAAATGAAACGATTTGCTGCTTTTATCTGAATTATGTAAAAATAAACAGCTTTTCATAGTGTTTATTGGACAAACAAGCTTTTTGATGAATTAACTGGGATTTTAGGAAGTAGAGATTACTCTATTTTTAAACTCAAATGAGAGAAAAGTCGTTAGCTGTAGCCTTAGTTGTGATAACGTGATTGTTGGTCATTTTACTCAGCCATGCTAGGATGCAGATCCAGCTCATAGGTCTTGATGTAGTGAGGCAACAGACACTGTCACACAATGTTATATTGGAGGGCAGGGCAAGAACATGTGAGGTAGACGGGTTGAAAGCGGAAAATCACACAGCACACACACGCCATCCTGGGTACCCCACCTGTTCCTTCCCCCCTGACGCCGAGGTCCCTGGCACGATTTCCTGTCCCTTGTCTCCATCATTGAGAGCCACTCCCTCTTTTCTGGACAAAGTTCATGGTCCAAAGCAGCCTGGATTCAGAACCTCTGCCCCCCCAGGCATGGCCTCATAGCACTGTGGTGTGCACACACACATCCAGACAGAAACTCACACAAGACAAAGAAGTGCTCAAAGCATTCTGATTCTTCAAAGTGACCTTCTGGCTACAGTGGTTTACTGCATTTTCTAGCATTGCATTTAAAGCTCGCTTTCTGAACAGAGTGTTTCGGCAGAGTGAGAGCAGATTGGCTGGCAGGCAGCAGGTTCACCTTGGGTGAAACCAATAGACTACAGAACCACAAAGTGCTATAAATACCCAGCTTGTCAGTATCTGTAACATCAAGCAGCACCAGAACAGAGGCACTGCGACAGCTAAAAACGCTGTGATCTACTGAGATGAATTCAGAGTTCTCGGTGAATGGCAGCTGTTTGGCAGAAGAGCACGAGGCAAACAGGCACTATAAAGCACTTGAGATAGGAGACTGATCCTACAAACAGCCACAAGAGAACCAACCGCTTTACAGCCCGAGAAGATGGAGACGGATACAGAGAGACAGAAGCATAAGCAATAGTGTTCTTGTGAGTAAATGGCCTCGAGCAGCGAGGAGTGGTACCACTCTCCTTGCGTTCGAGTGCTGCACAAAGCTGATCTTGTCTGTACAGAGGGCTACTTGTCATCCTCTTGACACTTTGCACACAAACACTGTACTGGACAAGACTGACACACAGATGCCGAATAAAACATCTCATCTTGCAGCTCAAATGCACTGTGGCAAACCAAACTCATTGCATTCGGATTGGTTCATAGCTTCTTAAAAATTGTCTTGGATGACAGACGTGTCCGCCACAAAGAACAAGACTTGCCCCCGCACAGCCACTTATAATTAGGCAGTGGTTGTTTAAACTATGTTAGCTATGAGTAATCCAACACAGGCTAAAATAACTTTTCCTTTTACTGCTTCTTTTTAAATTGTTTTAATTTCCATACACACAAACGAAACAATGAGCGTGTTTCACTCTCTCTGTGCTGTCGTGGAAAGTTCATGTATCATGATTATGCCAAAGTGCTTAACGATTTTGAGATGTAAAATTTGCATTCAAAATTTATTTTATTAAAAACTTCTGTGTAACTGTGTTAATAGCTCTATATTTATATCACTTCTAAGAGTCTATTGTGGCATCATAATTTTGAAAAAGGACATAAAACGGCTTTGCAATTGCAATTGTTTCTTTTGTGGTTTTACATTTTCCCACATGAAACAGTTTGCTGGGGCAGAACTTAAAGAAGAGAGGAACTTGATTTGAGAGTTTAAGAGAAGGCGGGACAAAGACCGCAAGAGCTCTATTGTTAAGGATAAGGTCTTGATAATGACTCGAAATCTCTTAAAGAGAGAGTGCAGGTCCTTTTACATACAAATTAACATCAGTTACATTCCAGTCTTTGCCAAACAAGTTCACGCAGTGCGGAGCCATGTAGAGAGCTCCGTGATCTGCCGTTGCAGCAAAAAAAAAAAAAAAAAGGTCCACTCGAGAGAATGTTTATTATTAAGAATTGTTTATTGTGTTTGTTTGCACTGATATGCATTTGGAAACATTGTATTGCATACAGTCATGCCAATAAAGCCAATTAAAAGGAAACTTAAAGAGGACGCAACTCGGCGCTCTACATGGCTTCTGAGCAACTGTAGCAACAGAGTCAGCTAAAGTAACTAGGAGTATGGCGGAAAAACTTAGGAGGCATCCAAGAAAAGTTTATAATTCTCCAGATAAAGAAACCTGGCATTCAGAAGAAGGAATCCAGTAAAAAAACAAACAAACAAAAAAAAAGGTTGATGGTGAGGAAAAAACAGATAACTAATGATGTAGCTTTTCCTCATTAGAGAGCGCTGAGAGAAGAGAAGGGGCTGAGGACAGATGTCCTGTTACCTCTCTTAGACCTGTTGGTATGTGTAAAATATTTTGAGTGGGCTATTCTACTGAAATACCTGTAGGTATACGTCGTGAGTTGCAAGTGTTTGCGTAGTTCTCTCACTTACAGAAGGGAAGACAAAGGTTCCGCACTAAAGGTTTAAGTTTATGTAACAGTACTTTACACAAAACCTGAATGTCATCTTTCAGTGATGTATTGATCGACTGATGCTTTGTCCTCTGGGCTTCCTCTGGATGCAGACACACTGCGTCAGGCATACTGAGCAAAATTAGCTTTTTAATCAAAGTCTGTGTTAAAAGCCAGCAACAGTGATGCGTCTTTCACTAGCATAGGTGGAAACCATTAAGGACAAGTCTATGAAGAAAAGCAGTGTAAAGCTGAGGTAAGTGTGATGTCCTTTTCACATCTTTTGCTGCAGCGGTAAGAGTATAACCTAAGATGTTACTGGAGATCATTCTCAGATTGTGGAAACAAGCTGTGGTTCTACACTGAAGCAGTGGCTTGCAGAAAAGACCCATACACTTCGAAGCAGGAAAAAAATCTGATATGCTTTAAAAACATACACAGGAGGACTTTGCTGAAACTTTGTACCCCTTCCTCGCTTAATTATGGAGATCATACGTAATATTAACAGTTTTTATTTATCCAGGAATGTTCACAAACCTGCTATAAGCCACATTTACAGTGGGTAGCTCTAACATGTTTTGAAGGGAGAGGTGGGTTTTCCTTTATTACTGTTTGGTCTAAAATACATTGTGATGCTTGTTATAATGCCCAATTTGTGTTGCCTCACAACTATAGTAGTGAAAATATTGAGACAAAAATGAAACACAAGAACAGCCTGAGCATGTGGTTGCTCAACTTGACTTTCAGGATTACAGATCAAGATTTGAGGAAAATTCCCTTACTTTGAACTGGAATAGCAGATTAATGAAGAGCACAAAGTTGAAATGTGTGCTGAAGTAAAACTTAAGAGTTCTTTTTCCCCAAAGTTCATTGATCGCAGGAGCAAACTTACTTCACTTAAGCAAAGTATTTAACAATCTCTTTGGAAGTTCATAACTCCAGTGTTGCATGTTTTATTGCTATTTTATAAACATATCCTCTCATTCAAATAGTCTGAGGAGGAACCAAGAGGAGAAGTGGGTCAGTGAAGGCGGACGCACACTTAAACATAACGTCCACATACTGCCCGCAGGGCTTCAGGCTCAGCCATACTCACTGACAGGATAAACACTGTGCGTGTCTGCATGAAAGTATGCCTTATACTGTTTGGGTATAAAAGGATATCAAACCAATGATTCACAATCGCTGATGCACCCAGACAAGTGCACACGCATGCACACAAACACACGCCCACATCTGCCTTGACAACAGTGACTTGTTTTCAAGCAATGTCAACTTCTCTCTCCATTCCTGATTTAGACTGGTATCGGAAACTGGCAGCAACTGTGGGACACCCCCTTCATTGTATGCCAGCTCACTGACCCAGCCATGCCACCCTGGGGTCTGAATGATTTGACACACTCAACATGAGCACAGAGACAGGCACGACTTGACATAAAAACCCTTTTCAGGATCTCCATATTTTCTCTCAGCCATAGAGCTTGTTACTCTCAGTCACACCAAGGCCACTCACTATTTCTGACTCTCTCCCTGCTGCTCACTTTACTTTGGCTGCTTAGAAAAACTGCATGCAGGCAGATATTTCCTTTATTCATTCTTAGTGGTGGCCATTACTTGATCTGGGGTGTGTGCATGATAGACAACACAGTGCATTAAATGACCATGTAATACAGTGGGGTTCTTCATTCAAACTGACATGCTATCACAGACTCTGTTATCCTTTTGGATACAGTGCAATGTCAATAAATGGCTCTGGCTGATAATGGAAATATATGTATCTATAAAAAATTAAAAAAATATAAATATATAAACTTAGCAAGCTGAAACATGAACTAGGTTGAAATCTCACTACAAAACAGAAGTGAAAGAAAAACTGCATAAGACACACGAGAAGTTTCAGTAGTGGTTCTCAGTCCTGCCAGTTTTGGTTCTAGCATGTAATCAAGGATTACTTAACACCTTTACCACAAAGTGTCTTCAGTTGATGCAATTAATTTGTCACGGGATAAAAAGAAACACTCTGAGCACATCTAGCTCTTGGTCATTTAGATTTAGTAGCAGGTGTAGTTCAGTAACACAGCTGCATCCTTTGTGAATCTGCATTGAGATTGCATTGATTTTCACTGGTTTCTGCTTGAGATTGAAAAATGGAATGGTCCACTTGATGATCCTTAATGTGGATCTTCACTGCAGTCGAGCCAACTGTGATATAACACTATTTACAGTCGTTCAAAACATCGGTAGCAACTCAGCTGTGGCTAAACTGTGATCTGTACGAAGATGCAGTCAGTCTGTTTGAAACACATCACCCAGTCTCCAATGAGGGCCATCACAGCTACGGAGACTGGACAGGCCAGGGCAGACATACAAGATATACACACTCATACAAACTCTGACTCTTACTGCCTGCTGAGCTGCAGTGCACAGATTTATTAGGCAGAGCGCACCACAGACTGTGTGTTTTCAAAACAAGGTATTATAGCACTCTGCACTGTGTAATTACACAATGATGGACTCAACTACCTTAATTATGGAGCCGCTATGTGCTACCGGCACACCAGGGTGGATCTGTTCTAACAGCTTAGCAGGAGAAGCACTCACACACACTCACTAGCAACATTAATAAAACAGTGTTAACTCCAGCATGTGGGTCAACAAACAGACTTCCCTACCATGGAGAAGCAAGGGCAGGCAGGTTGGATTTAAGATGCCAAGATTACAGCCCACAGTTAACCAACACCAATTTATTGTATTGTGTAACTGGATTAAGATTACAGCATCTACTCACGCTGGCAGATCCACCTCACCTGATCAGCCAGGATTAGAGAAGCTACTGCTTTGGATTACTAACTCTGGAGGTGATCGGGCCGAGAGGTAAACTATGATGGATGGCTGTGGCCCAGCGGAGCTGCCTCCTCAGGCTGGTTCCACCCAAGACTTCAGCGGAGCAAATGAGCACCTTGTATAAAGCCACACGACACAAAAAGCACAGAGAGGAATGCCTCCTGCATTTCAGTATGCCAGAGAGCCTATTTTACATTAAAGCTCCAAAAGAGGAGAGAGCTAGCAACAGCAGCCTTTAAACAAAGAAGTACACATCACCCCCCCCCACACACACAAAATAACAATGCAAATATGCATTTATTTAACAAAAAACTGTTGAATAAATGCATAGCATGCATGAAACTTCTGTAACCAGCCACTCCACTAACTGTGCAAGTCAAACAGAACCCTGTGCTTGAGAATAATTTAGCAGCGCATAAAGTCTATGCTCTGGCCTGTTCATTTACATTTCAACAAATGCCTGTTTTTGTAACTTGCTTAGGCTCAGTGCTGTTTTAACTGAAGAGAAAACACAAGGCTTTATCTAGTTTCTTCATTGTTATCACCATTTAAATACCCAAAATACAATGCAAAGGATTTAACCATTTTGTGGAAACTCACAGTCAACAGTTCCGTTTCTCCAGTGCTTGGACTCTGTTGACACTTTAGCAATGGACTAATGACAGCATTTATGAGAAAACAGCAAGTGTAGCTTTGATCTTACAGTCCACCACCAAGCATGCATGCATCAGAGGAAAAACTGTCCATATTTGCGTGTCTTTACCTGTGTCCTCATCTAGATCCCCCTGTAGAGACGAATCTGTGTCTTCTGAGGAGGCCTGGCTCCTCAAGCTTATATTGCCCATCCAAGAGGCCTGAGTCCACACAGCTACAAGTACAGGAGTGATACTGATGGTTATACTTGTTGTTTACTGACAACTTGTTGGTCAGACTGGCATTTTCACAGCTATCACTCAATAGCACTGCTGTGAGTTAGTCACAAACTAACCGGCCCACATGATCATTCTCTCTTGAGTCAGCCGCAACACGCAGCAGAGGAAAGAGCCACAAATAGCACAGAGAGAAGGCCAGAGGAATGGAAAAGCGATGTGCTTTTTCTCCAAGTCGATTGTTTATTAACTTCTTGTAAATAAGACTAGAATCATATAATCCTGGACGTCTGAGTTAAAGCCGTCTAAGCTGTCATCAACGGTCCTGTGGAGGGTCTGAAAAGCAGATGTACTGAGCAGACACAAGGAACTGAGAAAGGCCACCTAAGTGAATAAATTACCTGCTCTCTGGCATGCAGGCCAACACACAGCAGAGAAATCAAGTGAAGCATTATCTAAAGACAAACCCCTCTGGGACAGAAGTCTCAAGAGCACAGATGGAAGTAGAGAGGATGGACACGAGCTGTAAATGGAAGTCTTATTGAACTGCATGTAAGATCTCCGAAAAATAATCTGAACTGCGGTGTTTAGCTCCTTGGAAGATGTTGAAGGCGGAGCAGCTTTGAAAAAAAAATCATGTTACAAAGACCTGATTGCCTTCAAAGGCATAGCTTCCCTCATCGATAGCCTCGGTCCGGTCACTTCCCAACAAGCAATCCATTTCTCTCTCTGTGCAGATTCCCATCAATGCTCTACCTTTTCTCCACCCTTTTTCCTTTCTCTCCCTAAGCTCTATCCACTCCCTCTTTCTGCTTTCCCATACACAGCACACACACACAAAACTAATTACAACACAACTAAACCTATATGGGAACAGCAAGCCTCTCATTCTGTGGGAGAGGGAGGGTGAAATGCTTTCTGCCATCAAACCTCAAAATTGCAGCATGTCAAACCAAGACCCAGAGCTTGCTCTGTGCAACAGTGGGATCACTCATCGGCAATGTGCATAAACCTAATCACCCAGGGAACCCTTTTGTAATCATGACTGCTTTAGCTCTTGCTCAGAGTTTTGGTGGCTAAGGCATGTGGGGATTGCTATTTCTGAACATCAGACAAGAAAATATTTCAGTCTGAAGCGACGCATTAACCGCTTAGCAAACACGAAGCCATCAAAATGACTTACACTTCAGTGTTAAGTCTAGGAATGCTTGAGAGCCAACTCTTTGCATTTACAGCTAAACCCTGTCAAAGGCAAAATACACAGATACACACTCCCACACTATGCAAAGGGGGGTGGACAGCCTAAAATAAGTAACTGATGGATCAGTTCCGCTGTGGCTGGCTACTACCATTGACTGTCCAGCGAGAGGAGTCTACAGGCTAATTATAAAACACTGTGCAACTCCCACATTTTGTTACCAACACTGACATGCTGTGTGTCACAATCACAGTCTGTGTCAGGGAAAATAAAGTTGACTTCAGTACAAATATATTTTCAATTAAGGCGTGTTCCTTTTAGTCATGAAGTTGTGTATTTACTTGTGTTTTGTGTTGTCAGACAGAGATACAAAAGCAACCTCTTTGATGGAACTGTTAACACCATAAATATTCGACTAAGTGGCAAACATGTGCACAATATCCACGCATAAGCACAAACACATGGTTTTATAAATAAACCACTACTAGGATCACAGCGCAGTACTTTTTCAACACAGCATGGACAAAGGCACCAGATTTTTTTTGGGCTTGAAACACACAGTATGTCATTTCTGCCGCTAGGGATTTCTCAGATCAAAACAATAACAAAAGATGTAGTTTAATGACATTGTGAAGTAGCATTGAGTCATGGGAACTGTTGTTTTCACCATCAGTCCCTTCACTGCACTCAGCTTCTCCCTCTTAAGATTTAGTGTTCATCGCTCAGAAGGTTTTGACTGGGAGCCAAATTATCTGCATCCAAAACAAATCGACCAGGTGATCAAAACAGGTAAAGTCTCAAAAAAACTTTTAAAAAAACTTTAAAAAAATCAGTGATTCTCTGACGCTGTTCAGCAGACAAAGGACATCCCAGAGGGGCTGCGAGCCCCTAACACTTGATAGTAGATTTATGACAGCTTCTGGCAGACAACCATAAGGGGATTTGACTCCTCTGACAGGCGACCAAATGAAAAGCACCTGTTACCTTGACTAAAATTAGAGTTTTCTCTGGCTAGTTGGAAACATTTGGGATAATTTAAGTACACTGTAGTTATTTTTTGACATTTTAATGTAGAAAAGTTACACATTATATCTTTAAAGCATCTACTTATCTTCGGAATAAAACTAATTTCATTGTCTGTAAAAGGAACACAGTGCACAAATATTTTGGCAACAAAGGCCAACTATAATTGTTGGGTGTATTTAAGTTGGAGTCAAGCCATTCAATTTTAGAATTATTCGTGTGAATGAAAACTTCATGCACAGGACGACAGCAGATGTGCATCTTGACAGGAATGTTTTCCCTGAAAAGCAGATGCAGGATTCATTCTGCAACATGAAGCTGAAGGTGTTTGCTTTACTTAAAGCTTGTTTGAAGGGTGTTGCATTAAATGTATCCGTGCCAAATACAACAGCTGCAACAGTAGAATCATTCCAGGGCATCTGATTAGGTCATTAAAAGCACAACAATACATAAACATTCAATGAGCAATTAATAAATAATTTCAGAAAGTGGTCATAAAGAGAGTCGCAGTACAGCACAGTGGAACGGCTAAACTATGTCTCTACAGCAAAATATGGAACAGAAAGTGTTTCTTATTCTTATTCTCATTCTCATGTGTCTTCATTTTTTAGCACTCATCATTATCTGGTTTTGTTCTAGTGAGAAAAACAATATATACCCAATTCTGAATAAAAGCTTGACACACAGAGGAAGAGACATGTGGTGGAGGTTTGAGGACATATATGCTTTTCATTTTACAATCCAATTACCCTGACAGCCCCCTTTCCTGAGTCAATTTAAACAAGTCCGACACCAAATGTGAACTCACAAATAAAAAACCTAATACTCCCACACTCCACCCAGTTCATATTCTCCGAGGTAAGCAGTGAGATCAGTTTAGCTGTCTGCTGCTGTTGGCGTTTGGGCAACAAACTACCACGGAATAGTGAATCTGCCTGAGTGATGAAGTCATGTGGGTGTGTACACAGAAAATGGGGTTCAGTGTTGAAACAGACACAAGAGCCACCTACGTGATTCCCTAGGAGGTGACATCCTCCTAACTAAGGCCCACACAGGCGGGTGGAGATGCAACTCCAAAAAAGTAACAGTGTTTCATTGTCAGTGTTTACCGCCCCCCTAAAGAGAGGACAAGACAGTGACAGAAAGACACAGTATCAAAGGCTTTTAGTGAGTATGCTGATGCAGCTAGTGACTCTGGAAGAAATGCTGGCCATAAGTCTTCTGCTAGAGCTTTGTTTCCATGTGTGCATTGATAGTCCTACTTTGTTGCTGTGCTATGGTAACTATTTGCATAGTACATCTTGGACGCATCATATCACTATTTAAACCTTACCCCATGACTACATCCATGCAGGAACCCTTCCTTATATTGGTGAACGTTATTTTGCTTTCATCAAATCTTTTCCCTTTTAATTTGCTCCTCGAGGCACCAGTGAATTAATCTCCTTCTGTCAAGGTCTAAAACGGGTCCCCTTTCGGCAGTCTCCACAGCCTAAGCCCGAATAGACACCAGCTATTTCCTCCAATCCTTACACACATGCATGCTCTCTCTCTCTATGGAGGAAAAGGCTTAACAGGCTGGCACTGAAGCTACGCCTGCTGCACAGTTTTTCAGTACTACCAAGAGTCCCCAACCTTGCCCCCCTCTTTCAATTTTAGTGGCATCCAGTATAGTGTGCCCTCTGGGGACATATTTGAGATCGATAGGTACATGTGGGGAAGGAGCAGAGACAGCAGACCAACAAGTGACCCGGTAAACACAACCAGGAGTCCTGGGGAAGCGGGTCAACAAGAGAGCAGTGATGGATTGGGCTCATAGTGACTATTATCCAAGTACACTGCACCCTGTATTTCCTTTTAATTTATCAGTGAGCCAGAATCGACAAAACGACTCTGCCTCTGAGTTTTCAGTAATCTGTGACCATATGTAGTCATCTGTCTGCAAGACATGAAATGAATCGGAAACTTTTACGCGTATGAAGAATGACTGGAGCTGGTGGTGGCTGACACCCCCTCCCCGCCTACTGCTGAGCACTGTGTGCGCCCATGCACTGCAGCCATCAGCGGGCAGGACACTATGTGGAGCGGAGCAGGGAGACAGCTGGTGGAGTGGGATGCAAGTGTAGCTGGCGGGTATAAAGTTTCCTTCCAAAGGCATATCCGAGACCACTGTGTTTCATCTCATACTCAAGTGTTTATTTGACTCTAAAAATGGCATCCAAACACGAGCGGCTACTTAGACACAAAGAGGTGAACGCAACGACAAATGCCACGTGCACAATGTTGAAAGCAACACAACACAAATACACACCACAGGCTTTGGGCGTAAACGTTTTACAAACTCCAGTGTACTAGGTAACTAACGTAGCTAGCGTTAGCTACTGAAAAGCTAACCTTTAGCTGCTGGTGGCTACCGTTACAAACACATCTTAAAATGTTAGCTAACCATCTATGAGCCAGAGAATCAATTTCAAAACACCACCGCTCATGTATTTAACGTTAATTGTCTTCTTAAAATGTTTCTTCCCGGGTGAAAAGCAGAAATGTGTTCTCGGATGTTAGTGATGCTCTCAAACAATCAAACCCTGATTTTATTTACGAGCTGAGAGCGGACGGTGAAACGCCGGTGAAGTAACGTTACCGTAAAAGCTATGGAGTGATAGCACATTTAAATTGTAATCTCTATTAAGCTAGCTAGCTCACGACATCCATCCGGGTGAATTGCTGGGAGTAGTAACTCAACAACGTTAATCATTTACTGTCCAGTTAACCAGCTAGTCACCTCTAAGTTAGTCGGTTTGAGATTGAAACGGTAACGTTTACATAAAAGCCATTTGGTCCAGCGAGTACCATTGGCCGCTAGCTGATGCTTTATTTTAACTGGATAGCCGAGAAGAACAATCCATAAGGCCCAATTAAACCACCATTCACACTGAATATGTTCTTCCAACGTTATTCGGAGCTCCATTTGGCGTTTGTATCGCTCCATAGACCATACATTTGATCCATCCGTGCCCCGTGAGAGGAATACCGTTATACAGTATCCCGAAAGTGGAGCAGTGTGGTCGGGTACAGCCGGGCAGGACTTACCTTGCTTGCTCTCTATTTTTCCCGACATTTTCGTAGCCAGCAGCTGTGATCCCACTCGCAGTTCAACAAAACGTTAGCTACAGACGAGCCTCGCCGTGTGTCTACTCCGATTATTCCCTCATTTTCGATACACTGTTGTGTCCATGAGATGTTTCCGCCGGGGTTAATAGCTTATATTTATAGGCTACACACATTGGTACGGTCAAAAACTGTCTCAGTCCGTCTCCGGGTAATTTTCACTGGATATACACACACCACCCCACACCACACACGTTAATGTCTTGAACCTAGACTCGGGCAGAGAGCGCTCATCCAGTAGAACAGCGCCCCCTTGCGTGAGGAATTAGCCACATCAATCTGTCAACAAGAGGATGGGCGTGTTTCAATTTCAATTCAAGTTAGTAACAAACCAGTGTTTGTCTGTTTCCAGGGCAAGATACGAGTGCGCTGCATTTGCGGGGACCATCAAGATTCACAGAGAGGTGGCATGTGTTGCACATGGAGTCATAAACTAACATAAATGCACGCATACAACGGCACTCTGGAAATTCACCAATCATCTGTGCAGAATGTAGGTCCCATACGCACAATGGTGAACGAAGAACTCCGAGAGCCTAATTTACTTAAGTTAAATAGCAATACCACAGTCTGGGTAAAACTCTGTTACAAATAAAAGTCCTGCATTCAAAAGTGTTAAAATATACCTATTATGCAGAATTAACCATTTCAGAAACATGTACCATATTAGATTGGAGATATTGATGCATGAATGTATAAACCACTTTAATTTTGCAGCTGGTAAAAAATTGAGCTACTTTTATTTACTTTATGTTAATTTATCTGCCTATCTTGCTGTTAACATGGATGCAAATGTGTACACTGGTGCAATGAAAGCATCTCAAAGTAGTTTGAGTGCTTACTGATATTTGATAAATATATAGATGAAAAAAAACAACAAGATGAAACCACGGTAGGATAGTTTGAATGGGAGGGTTTATCTCACTTTTTTGTATGGACATAATACCTTTGTTCAGCTTTGTTGTCCTTGATTTAGCTGTATCTATTTCTGTGTAAGTTCAAAGAGATCAACTAGAGTCAAATCCCTTGTATGTGAACACATACATGGCTTAATAAAAGTGATTCCTAATTATGATGTTTTTTAATGCATGTTTTTTCTCTCTCTTGAAAGAACACATACTGATCTAAATGAGACTACATGATTAAATAGGGGACTAATTCAAACAGACGACTGAGTGTTGGATCACAATATCAAGACTCTGTCGGATTCACACTGTAAGCAATTCTGTCTTCCAAGTCTTGTGTATTTCACCAAACTGTGGGTACTCATGTCAATCAATATATATCAATCAGCACATATAAAGGATTTACTGTATGAAGACATTAGTGATGAGGTTTTTTCCCTCATATTGTCCTATGGTTGTTCAGCTAAAGGTACTCTTGGTGTTAATATTCCAATTTTTAAAAAATAAAAATTATTTCTTTTTGCACACACCAAGTTAGACTGTCTTTCCTCAGAAAATGTCTTGGCAGACTGTGTAGCTTCTTCCTGGCAATGTAATTGCTCCACTACATCATCTAGCTAAGAATATTGTTTTGGTCCATTCAGTTTTTCTTGAGCCAAGTCCAGGACCTTCATAGCTCTCCAGTGGCTTCCACAGGTTAGCTTCAAGGCTGGTCTACTTTTGTGCACATACATTCCTCTGTTAGGTCATGTTAAGGTTAATTCATTGCATGTTAAGGTCATGTTAAGGTTAATTCATTGCTTACACTGATAAGACAGCATTTCGGACATTTCAGATCTTAATCTTCAGAACGTGCAGGGTTTCCCTCAGGAAATTGTTTAGCCAAGGTGGTAAGATCTTCGATCTTGCATCTTGTCTTATAATCAGTTTAGTTAGTAGATGATGGGCTGAACAATAGCCAAATTAAATATATGTTATCACCTCTTTGAAATAGCACCTCTGCCCTTTTTTGCATATATTTTATATTGTAACATAAATGTTTTATAAAAGTGTTTCAATTTTTGTGAGGTTAGTGGAAGTGGGCTTTGTTTCAGATAAGGTGGCCCCCCTCTGCTATAAAACACTGCCAGAAACCCATATTTTATGCATCATCACTGATCATACTAGCAAGGGCAGCAGAACTCTGTGTATATTCTTTTCATTTTTCTACATCTAATTTTAACCTATCCACTGAAACAGCTCAGCAGTAAATAGATACATCTCCAATCTGTTTGCGCCTGCAGAATGACTTTGGGTGTGAAGCCATCACATTTTCTAACTAAGTGGTTAATTTATTTGTTTAGTTTGACTTTGTCATGTACAGCTTAAATGGAAGTACAGAGCCCCCTGTTGGGCATGCAAAAACCTTGACCATTGGGATCCAGCAGGGTTTTTTTTATTTTTTGTCATATGTACCATACATACAACTTGTTCTTATAACAGGGAAGGCTGGGGGATTACTCCTGATATAACCCTGATTTTAGTAAACAGCTGACTAAGGGTTTTGCCTATTTAGTGCTGTACAATAACCCGGCCATTAGGAGCAACCATCAACATTATGTCTTTGGCATATCAAGACGAACCAAGCACGCCCTGTCATCTTTTTATGAATAATTGATCTGACTAAAATGATCTAGATTTTCTGAGTGATCTGGGTCAGCTTGTATGCTTGCGATGCACTCGTGAAAACAGAGGCATGCATTCAAATACTGACATGAGCTCATTACATATTGTTAGAGGCTTCCTTCAAGCAATTGTGCAGCTTTCCTCGTCATCAGCTGCTTTTAATCAGTTATCAAACTGAGAGTTAAGGGTTCATATTTACACTGGCTGTCATTATGCCTGCACTCTCTGGCTTGCACAGCAGAAACCACACCCATATAACAAGTGCAAAGTGCTTTCTGTATTCGTGTGTGCACTAGTGAGAATGTGTGGGCGTGTGTGGTGGAGGGGAAGGAGTGGAATACCTTCCCTGAGGCCATGATAAAGTCACACAGGGAAGACAATAAACTCCTAAGCCGTGGCAGACTTGTCAGGACAGGATAGGCCTCACGGCGCAATCCGAGTATGCCTGTTTTGCGTGTCTTAGCTTTCCTTGACAGACTACATTCAATCTATCTGTAGTGCAATATGTATCAATCTAGCAGTTGTCTAACTCAAAAGTAAATTTACACAATTTGGTTTCCAAATGTTGGCTTCACAAGGCGAAAATCTCTGTCATTTAAGACAACGGACTGTTAGCTGTCACAAGGAAGTGAGATGTAAAATAGTAGACGTCTGCCACATGACAGCATTCAGTTTGGCCGATGATTGACATCCAGTTGTCATGTCAAGTTTAATTTTGTCATTCAGGTCACACGGGTATCATGGTCATGCCATGCAGCTCTCTGCTGCTATCTATTGGCTACATGGCACAGTTCAAACCAAACCTGCCATTATACTGTGTGCCACAGAGTGGTGCTCATGAACTGCTGATCATTCTTGTGTCCTGGAGCTCAGCTCTATGCACCCTGCAGGGGTTTATTTGTTGCAATGTATGGGCAGGCAGAGAGTGCTGATGAGAGTGCTGATGAAATGTAATTTGAGAGGGATTAGTTTAATATAAGAGAATCTGGCATTACAATGATGAAATTGCTGTTTTCTTGATGATATTCTCTAAAACACTAAAGCTGAGATGATGGCAGGAATTTAGATTAGACTATGACAAGGCCTACAAGGAAAGTCAATAACAAACACAAACTAAATCCTTAAATGATTAATAAGTTGTCATATACTTTATAATAACTTCATGGTGCTGCTTAAGTTAACTATTCTAAATTCAAACAGATTACGGAAACAGGCATCAATCAATCAAACCAAGCTCAAGTACTCAAGATCGAAATGTTTAATGAACGTGGGAAGGTTCACACTTGTTCACACTGGGATGTTTCACACTGGGCTTAGAGTCTGATCAGGTCTGCTGTGAGCTGGTTATGGTTCACGGTAGACAGGGCAAAGAAAAGAGAAGCAAGACAGTTTTGTTAGCCGAGAGTTGTCAGTGGGAGCTGAGAGAAGAACAGTGTTTGATCTCTGCGGTGGTGGGCGTGTGATGCAGAGCTCAAACACAGTTTAAGGCTCTGTTAACCTTGGCCAGCGGTCAGGCCCCTCAGTCTGTCTCACATCTGAGAGTTGGGGAAAGAGGGAGCGGATCAGCAGGGCTTAAACGAAGGAATACGTTTAATGGAGAAGGAGGGGGAAAACACCTCCACAACAATCGGGGTCCTCTATCTTTGGCCCCTTGGTCAATATATAATAGAGGGATTTTTCAAGTGTGCTTTTCATAGTGGAATTAGGATGGACAGCTAGAGGTATCAATAAGGGGGTTAGACATAATTCAGTTGAGAGCCGTTGGACGAAGAGGACAAGATGTCTAGGTCATAACCTACTCAATACTGCATGAGAATAGAGCACTCTGTCACTGCCAGAAGCAAGCACACGGAGACACATTGTGACAAGGTCGGGAAAATTGGATGGGAGGTTGTCGTTGAAAGGATGTATGGAAAAATAAGCAGAGCTGCATGCTCTTTCCAATACCCCCTATAAAATAAAAAGTGCATTTTGACACAAATCTTAAACAAATCCACCAACCACAAGTTTACTCACAGTGTCAAAGGTATATCACAGAAAAATGTATATAGGACAGGACACACATACTGTAACTGTGTGCACTCATTTGTGGATGCATACACACTAACACGTAGGAATTATTTATGTGCTGAGACAGGCATTGTTGTGCTGCTCTTTGGAGCGCTACAGGGCGGCAGCCGTGGCTTTTGGAAAGCACAGCTGCTTGCCTTTCAAGATCGCTCCGTCCTATCACCATGACAGTGAAGGTCTCACTCCCTAAACTCTCCCCTCTCTCTTTAGCTTTCTCGTTCCTCTGTATTTCAAACGGCAGGGTCAACCGGCCTTTGTGGTGAGACCCTCCGCTCCACTGTGCCGGCCCTTCCAGTGTTCCTGATTGACATTTAACTCCGAGGCCAGGGTAAAGAGGGCCAAAGAGCATGAAATGAGACTAGCCGCAGGGGTGCACAGTGAGATTTGACCACTCCCTATCTCACACCTCCACCTCCATTAGCCACTGGAGCCCCTGGGGTCTGCAGACGCCCTCAGCCAGAGAGGTGAGCTCACAGCTCTTGGTGTAAAAGCATAAAGACCACGAGAGTCTATAGGCCAGCCCTGTGATGTAGTGACACAGACAACAATTACACTTTTTAAGATTCATTTTAGCAGTAGGCATCAGCTTCCTCTCCACCTTCTACTTTCCACTTTAGAGGACTAAATGTCAGTGTTCATCCTTTCCCTTTATTCTGCCCAGCAGGTCTGAGGCATTTAATTTGTGTGAGTGTACTGCTTTGGTGACACTAAACATTTTAATGCAATACTAATTCAGTGTGTAATATTGGTCAGTTGTACTGGTAGGTGTTATCAGTGGATATGGCAGTTGACCAGGATGCATCACTGTCTATTCACACTAGTCCAGCCCAGCTTTGACAAGAGCATGTTATTTTGAACTAGGTTTGGAGTGAGACAGTCTGGTCCGTGGGTGTCACACTTAAGTTCATGCCAGCTCCTAGGTGAGGGGGTTACTGGCCTGAAAAGTCCTGCAACATGGCTCGACTGCCTAGCCATCCAACTTACCATCCACACAAGGGCCATTTAACAGGATCAGTGATTAAGGCTGTGAGTAATTGAATTAGGATTGTGAAGCCCGAAGCTAAAGCTGCCTAAGAGGGTTTTGGTTAGGGTTGTATTCACAAGTGACAAAATTATATACAAAGATGTCAGTATGCATGCAAAATTTTATTGTATCGCATTTTATTATATTGTATCTGCTCATATCATTTTTGATGCTGGTTAGACAGATCCATGAGTATTAAATACATATTAGAAATTAAACATTTTTTTCCAAAATTGAATTTGGCAGCAGCATTTTAAAATCAGTGTTTGATTTATGTTTATTGCTGCAGGTTTTGTATCATTATTACAAAATAGCAAAGTGCATGAATTTTGTTTAACATTAACTACCAATACAGTGTACTATAAAGTTCAGCACATAGTGAATGTATTAGTATATAGTGTGGAAGTGGGACAAAATTTAAGTCAGGTCTAATAACTCGCACTGCTTTGGAAAAATACATTGTGACAAGCCATGATTAATGTTGAACTGCACTACTTACCTACACAAACACACACACACCTATTGTTTGCAGTAAACCACACCGGCAATCACAGAATTACTTAGACACAAGTTTTGTTTCTCAGGACAAAAAATGAGTGCTGTCCTTTTTTTTACTTTGTTCTTTCCAGGCTAATAATAATGGTGATGAAGGGATGGATCCTATACCAGCACACAGTCTGCAGAAGGCAGGGAAAGCCCTGGACATGTTGCCAGTCTATCACAGAGCTAACACAGATTGACAGATAAACATACACACACACACACACACACACACACACACACACACACACACACACACACACACACACACACACACACACACACACACACACACACACACACACACTCCCATTCGTTCCTGTGGGAAATTTAGAATCTCTAATCCACCTGATTGTATGTCTGTGGGCTGTGGGAAGAAGCCAGGGTATCTAGAAGAAAGAAACCCATATGTACAGAGGAGAACAAACAGCATGCACCAGCAGCTGTGGATCAAACCTGGGACCTTGTCCCAAGGACCAATCCCTGCGATGTGAAAGTGTCACGCTCTGTCATTGATTCCTAGAGGTTAAATCACCTGTTCACTTGACCTCCTTTAACCTCTATCCCCACCTTGTCAATCTGAGTTTTAATATATAATTTATATGCCTATTTTAATACAGTTATGCCTGTCACCCATTAAGGAAATGTTGAGACAAGATATTTTTAGAAAAGTAGAAAAGCTGGATGATAGTGTGGCTTGTTTTTACACAGGACACCTAAATGTTTACAACATCATTATAAAAAGGAAAAACGTAATTGTTTTCTCAAGAGCTCATACTGTGTTTTCATTTTTACATTCCATAATAATTTTCCATATTTTTCTAATTGGCACAGAAGTATATTTCTGTACTTTTTATTTACTATTTGTGATTTATTACGTTGTACCAGTAGCCAGCACTTTCATTAATATGTTGTACCATGATTTGTACTACTATTATCTATTTAGTTTCTACTTCATTCTATTTAATATATTTTATATAGGTATGTACAGTATAGTATATTTATATCATTATGTATTTATTTTATTATGAGCACTTTTTTCTTTCAAGATGAATAAAGTTCTATCTTATTTTATCTTAGGTGGGGTATGCGATTCTAATCCAATTTTGTCTTTTTGTAAAAATTCAGTGAATATCTTCTCAATTCGCTATCTGTTTGGTGTGTGTCGGACCACCCCACGTAACATTTTTTTAGCCATTTCAGCCATGATTTGTGTGTTAAATGACTTGCTCTTGGACATTCAGCTTATTTCCTAGTTAGCCAAGAGATGCTGTTGTTGTAATGTTTTCTATGGTAGCATGTGAGTTGTAAGTAGGGCTGGGCGATATGGCTAAAACTGCTGTCACTGATAATTGATAATTATCACAATAATGTTGTCATTGTTTTTTTCAAGTTTAAAGGCTCCTAATTGAAAGTTGAAGAAAGCAGATGGTTAATTGCGGCTTACCACTATTCTTTATGGTCAGAATGTGACAAACACTTGCCGTGTATGGATCACTTCACAAATCTGAGGTAAAATGTTCAAAACAATTATTATAAAAAAATTTTTCAACAAAATTGTAAAAATAAGTAGGCATAATAGAAGAATGAAGTGCTAATTCATTCATAATTCAAATGAATTAAACCAAACATTTACTGAACATTAGTTATATTCTTACTAAGGATAATTATATTGCAATAATTATCATTATTGTTTTATTGCCCAGCCCTAGTTGTGAATACCGCTCTCTGGAGCTGGTTTGCTGTCTCTGGGACCTTCTCGCTCTTTCTGCCTGTTAGCTTAGCAGCAGCAACTGTAGCGACAGTTTGCTAACCTACAACTTAGCTAATGTTAGTTACATTACTTGTTGTGTCGTCACTCTGTATCATAGTATTTGTCATGGAACTGGATCTTCATAATTGTTTACACCACCTATAACTATATCAGCTTTAAAAAGTGATATGAATGTGTCAAATTGTATTGGTGTTGAATTGTATTGCGTTATACTGACAGGTGTTTGTATTATTTTGGCAACACCATTTATATCAATGAGGTTCAAAACATGTATTTATACTGGTTTAAGAGATGTTTAAACTTTAACCACAGTTAACACATCAGTATATTTTAAAACCCAAATTTAATAGATAAACCCTTTGAAATATACAATGTCAACAAGTGTCCTTCAAACTACATGAAAAGGAGTCGCTTCATGCAAAATTGTGAATACTATCATGACACTAGGGTGCCTCAAAAGACTACGCACCCCTACCCCATACACATACACACATCTAGACATACGCTACATAAGCATGCTGTATAGTGACTCTGTGATGTAAGAATGTGTGAGGCTTTGCAAAAGGAGGACATAGAAGTGGGGGCAAAAAAAAGAACACCTTCCTCATTATCTCTCTCACAGTCAGTCAGCAAACACTAAACACCGAGGCGACGAGAAAAAAGGCAGCTATAACAGACAAGAAAAAGAGAAGCAGCAGTTCTGGCAGAGCTGTGTTGACAACTTTCCAGGAGGTGATTTAGCGAAGGAAGCTCTATCTGTTGAGCTCCAATGACAGCCATTGGGGTGTTCGGGCTGCTTTAGCTCTGATGTGCTACAATCAACTTTTTTTATGTAGACTGGGTAACCTAGTTTGCTCTGCACACTAACGGATATTAGTGTCTGTTTAATTGGCAAAAAACAAATCCTGCAATGAAACATCCCGCTCTACTGCTGCAAAGCACACAATCGGCTGATGTACACAAGAACACACCAAACCACGTAGACACATCCTCTATCCCTTTCCGTCTCTCTTCTCTCTCCCACTCAGTCTCAGTCTCTCTTAAGTATAAATCAGTAGTGTGAGCGTTGCCTTTAAAAGAAGCCAGGTACCACGCGAAAGCAGAAAAGACTGAGACAGGCCTTCAAAGACAGAAATGTTTGGACAGCTTGTGAGAGTAAAAACGCTTGCTCCAGGGAATGGGTCACTGCCCTTTTCTGGTATGTTCATGGCATGAATGAGGGGACATGTACGAGCAGAAAGGCTGTATATGGATGTGGAGTGCTGGTGTGTCATGTATAATGTATAATATGTGTAGAGAGGTCACTACAGTGTGACGCTGTCTGTCATACACTGTCCCTTATGGCTCATCTATCATAGACCAGCATCCGTTAGTCTGCTGCTTGTGCATTTTCTCACACTTCTTGTCCTGTGTGATATGGACACTATAAGCCCAAGGAAAAGAAATTTTTTAAAGGTTATACATACTGCATGTGTGTGTGTTCCCCTGAGTTCCACTAAGTGAAGGATATCCACAGCCTGATCACAGATCACCTGTGTTCACAGTACTGTTTGACTTGGTTGTGCAATGTCATTGTTAAACAACTATAAAAGCACACAGACAGGCCGCCTGCTCATCACCTGCTGTTGTCTGTCTGAGGTCATTCACAGATGTAGTGAATGAACATGTGTGTTTAAGCCCATGTGTGCCTGCAGGTGTGTTTGTAGACTATAAAAGCGGGTACAGGAAGTGTATTGTAAAACCTGCCATTTTCATCCTCAGCTCAGTCAAGTTCCCACTTAGCATCTAGTCTGAGGCCGAGGGAACAAGGGTCTACAAAGCATCTCCCTGTGAAAAGCAGACAGGAAACATAACCACACTGTCTGCATTAAAGGGGAACTCCAATCATTGTACACATCAAATTGAGTTAATTAGTTATCAGCCTGTGGAAACAATTGAATAATGTCTCTGGAGGAGCTATGTCAGGTCAGAGAAAATAACTTACCTATCTTCTCTCGTGTCTCGGAGAGAAACATTTTTAGGCAGGGAGGGTCTAATAAACGTAATAAACTAAGGTGTCTACTTTCATTATGGTGTGTAATACGAATCCTGTATTTTTGGAGCTTGACCCATAGTGGGGACTAAAAGTCAGGATTTCTTGGCCAATGTTGCTTCAGTTTTGGCCATTCGTTGTAAATCTGTCTTTTGCAAGATCCCCAACTTTATGTAAAAACAATACAAAATGTTATACAGATGTTTCTATTATTTTGTATTAATGAGGGTAAACTAAATTTAAAAAAAAAAACACCTCTCAGTGTAACGAAATACAGCACAACAAATCTACAGCCTCCAAAATGATCATTCAGTTGAACAAACACCTCCCTAAAACAATTTCAACAAAAAACATTACATCCTTCATAAAGGTTGGATTTATTGCACCACCGTTGTATTATTGTACATTTGTTGTATTATGAGTTTAAGCTAGGTGTACCTCATAAAAAGGAAATGTTTCCTTCGGGATGAATGAAATTCATTCTTTCATTCTTATCTTATGTATATCTTATTAGAACATACATACTCAAATATATTCTGTCTGTGGAACATTTAACATTTTAATTTCAACCAAAGTGTTGAATAATGTAGCTTGACTGTCAAGTGGGGAGGGAGAAAAGCAAATACACATGGTAGGAAGAAATAAATTAAGGTCAAATTGAAAACTACAGTTTAAATGCAATACAGTTAAACTATTTTTTAAAAAATGGAAAAAATGGAATAATCTTTATGACATTTCAGTATTTGATCATATCTGGAACAATGATATATTTCTGTACGTCAAACCGAGCATTTCAATGTCCTTTTAACTTTATACTACTTTGTAAAATTAGCACGGCCTCAACATTTCGGTCTAATATGGACAAGGTTAAAGCTGTTCGTTACTCAAGCTTGTGAATAAGCTTTTTATGTGCAGGCCAGCATTTGTTGGAAACAGGCATTCAGTTCAGAGAACTCTTAGTGCATGGCTGCTGATGGATGTCACCAAAATGGCACGATTACAGAGGAAAGTTGTGGTGCGATCTGGATGCAGATCACCTCCAGTGAGAGCCAAAATAGCCGTATGAGTGATAAATAGATGGAAATAGCCCACAGTGTCCAGTTCACAGGCCGGCTGCCCCACTCTTTGATCTTTAGTCCTAATGAGCTTTCAGAACAGAGCCAGAGATGAGAAGACAGGCTTTTTCAAAAGGACCCTTGATTCTGGGGGAGACCTGGGGTAAGAACTGCTATAAGAAGGCCTAAGATGTTGCCTCAACTAACATTAGTATTCCCCTAAGTATTCCAAGCTACATTAGTAAAACCTGCCCACCCAACTCTCCAGAGCAAGGTCACTTTCATCATTATGAGCTAAGTTATAGCCTACAGAATTATAGGAATTGAAACCATACATTTGTTTGTGATACAAAATGCTTTTTCTACTGTAAACAGATAGCTTAATAATGTCAATAATTCCCTTTGTAGAGATGGCAGCTCCCCGCCCACCCCTGGGTGAATCTAGTTGCTGAATTTGTTGGGAAGGATTAAGTACTAAACCACCGGTGGGCTGAGACATTGCCAGGGGAAAAATATTTGTTAAACTGCAAAGTGCTTGTGTACAGCACATTCAGTTAAAAGCAAAATCCCTCCGTGAGAATATGCAGCTGGATATGCAATCAAAAAGAATATTTAATGTCTTCCCCTCGTTCAAATTCAGCACGCGGTGCACTCTGGAATGCTCAATGCTCTCCTTTACTGGTGACAGGCATATATTAGTTCACCACATATTAGTCTCATACCACTCACATACGATGCATACCTGCACATCATTATGGCCCACATACCAGCCATTGCTGCTTCATTGGACTGCAATGAGACAGCTCTAAAAGCAGCAATACATTTTCTAACAATGCTAAAATAATATAATTTGGCTAATCACAGGCAGGTTATTTATGGATAAAATAAATGAATTAAAGTTGATTGAAGTTCCCAGTTAGAGGAGAAGCAGACTCCTTTTTATTGATGATGAAAAACTGTAGGGATCCAGTCATCTTTCTATGTGGGACTCATTGGAAGTGCTTAATGATACCGAAGCCCTCTCAAAGGCTACAGAAGCAGCAGGACATCAAAGAGTGGTTGACAGACAGACAGATACTGAGTTGCATGTTAAAAGCGCATTCCTCTTTAAAATGAAAATTAAACTGAAACACCGGCACCGACACACACGCACACACTCATATTACCACTTCACGAAAAGATCCCATCACCCTCCCCATCTCTCAGTGGTGAAATACTACCTCCACCTGAAGACATACACTCTGCTACATCCATCTTTCTTCAACTCTTTTTATTTCATTTTTTTTTCATAGTCTTCAAACGGCTCGTGCTCAGGCATAGCCAGGCATGTTTTTGCATCATTAGAGCTAGTGGGTGTATCTGAAGACAGACTAATGACAGCTCGGCTTTCCGGCTCAAACGAGAGCCATTGCTCATTTACTCAAATAGATACATAGATAGATAGGTGGTGGTGGTGGTGGGGGGTTGTAATCATGTAGCCTTGTCAAATATTCTCCAACACAAGCCAAATGACACGACATCAGGCTTGAGCCATTTAAATTACAGTCACAGATTTGGTATGTGACAACTGTTAGGCATGTTAATGTGTATTTTTCAGAACAGTAAATCAATTGGACATCAACGTGTACATGCTGCTGTCTCACAGGATGAATGGTGGGAATGATCAAGAGGAGCAATGAAATAGAATGAGGAGTGTTGTATGCTGTGATGTGATAAATTTACTGGCATTCGTGATTCACAATGGACGGCCTCAGAGCGAAACCGTCCTCCTAAGGCTTGAGATTCTGGCATGGTCCTTTGCGATCTATCTTCATCTCCATTTATTTCTCCACGGTCTGCCTCTGTTCTCCTTCCAAATTTCGATACAGTTTGCACACCAACGCAATCTCACTAACACACTCCATGAGAGCATCGATATGGACCTCTGCCAGGAATCAACACTTCTTTCTTCTTCTCTCTGCTAACCCAGTTCTCACTACTTTACCGTATCATCCCCCTACAGCTGTTTGCTGCCCTCAGGTCACATTCTATTTGGGTGGCCAGTCAAGGTAGCCAAAGAAAGTGTCCCTTTGTTAACTGTTTGCAACTACACACCACAGTATCTACACTGACCTGGCCTGTTACAGAATATTAACAACCAAATGCAGTGGCCCTATTTTCCTGGGCCAGCTCCAGCTGGAATCACAACTTGTTGACACTTAATATGGTTCCCCCAAAACCCTGCATCTGCGGCAAACCAGGGCGATACAGATTAGACCGTAATACGGATTGATCTCTGCTCCCTCTCCCTCCCACCTCTCATTTTCACACACACTGGATTTGTGGGTGTGCGTATATGTGTGTGCGCACATACAGTGTGTGCTGCAGAATTTGTGTACAATTTGTGAGCTGCCCCCGGCTGCCCCCGCACTCACCAAACACACAGCTTGTTTCTGCACCGCCCCCCAACCTTCTTTTTTAGTTTATCCTCCCCCCTTTTTTATTCTGGGTCTTTCTGCGAGATTAATTCCTCTCTTCCCATCTTTGGGCTGTCAACTCCGGGTATGGAGTCATTTTTTAAAGGCCGCCGTTCCCGAGGACGGGAGACTGATTGAGTTGTGGCCTTTTTCTGAGTGGGTAAAGAATAGGATTAATGCGTAACTCTTGAAACCAACATGCTGGAAAAAAGAAAAGAAGGTGACAACATTTCCTATGTGAGGGGGTTACATAATGAAAGTTTATGAACAAGGGCATTATGTACTATAATATAAATTCTTTAAGAAAGACATGTGATGTAAGTGTGTGAAAATTGTGTTGGACAAATAGTATAGGTGTTAAACTACCTTTTATAAATTCCAAATAATGATAATTCCAACAATATTTTATTTATGAAGAAGTGCTTAATAGCACAAAAAAATCGCTACTACTACTGACCTGTGCAACTAATCATTAACTAAAACCCTCCACTGAACATCCATTGTTCAATCATAGCTTAGCATGGCAAGCTTGTTGAAATATAGATTTCTTCATAAGCCGAAGCGGTGTGCATGGAACTGCAATTAAGGGTGATACTTTGCTTTTAAAAAGCTACGAGGATGGTGGTTTTATAACCTCTCCTAAACAAAAATACAAGAGCTAAAGTGTACAAAGGAACAGTTTAAGCAGTGTGTTTATTTGCTGTAATGTAAGCTGCAGTTGTACCTTCTTCATCAATATTGTTGACCAGTTCAGCAGAATTTCCTTCAGTTAGCATGTTCTGCCAAATAGCTTACTACCCATAGTAGTAACAGAGCATAGCTTCCAAGGCCAAGGAGCATATCATAACTGCATTGGTTTTTATGAGGTTACAGGTTAAGTAAAAAAACAAAAAAACATTCACGACTCACATACCCTTAAACTGCATTTTTCCACTGTGTGCTAGCCTGTCCTGCATTCCGTCAGCGAGGTGGGTCATGTAAGCGTCTCTGTCCTGCTCTTCATTAGATTTGGGCGAAGTTTACAAACCGCAGCAAAGTCACCCGATACCACATTACATTTGCCAAACACAGCCCTCGTGCTTAAATCCTTTGTTTTTCTCTGTTGTTAAAAGATACAGGTTAAAAGTGAAAAAAATGTGTTTAAAAATAATAACAAATATATATGCTAAGCAACATTTTCAATCAATTTATGGAGATAACAGTAGCTTTAACACTTAGCTAGCTACAGAAAAACAAATCTGACAGGCTAAAAATTTGAGTCAGTCAAGACTGATTGTTGAAAAATTTTGGTGGTAAATCTGCCACTGGTGTCATTGCAAACGGCATATCTGCTCAGACTGGTGAGGTTTCCAGGCGCAGAAAAAAGGGGGTTAGCAAATGGCAAATTAAATGATACATATACTGTCATCTGAAAAGAATTGAGTTCATTTTTTTATTATTATGGGGATTGGCTTGTACAGTGGATCATCATAGGTTGACCTACTGCAGACTACACAAAGTGTTGTCTGGTGAAGGTAAACCATCTCTTAGGCAGATCCCTGCGTAACAGGCAATGGCATACTGCCTGTCCTGCTTCACTATCTGAAGGAAGGTAAATCAGCATTCACCAAGGGGTTCCTGAGAACCAATGTTCTCAACAAAAGGAGTGAATCAGAGGTTGGGCCTGCACTTTCTCATGAACTCCTCCCAACACTCTCCCTCCGTTCCCCTCCTCTATCCTTCCCCTGGCCACTCAGAGCTGAATAGCTGATTAAGCACACATTGATTAGCGCAGACTCATTAGCATCCTGTTTGCGTTGAACCCTCCCACTCCACCATTTCCAAGCAGCAGCACATGCACATAAACACACACGCACACACAGACACGCACAGACTCTCTGCCTCTTTCACTGAGCCTCCTTGCTGCTCTGTCTCAAATGGATTAACAAGCACAATATTTCTGCCAGGGACAGGAAATCACTGAACACTTGTCAGGAAGCCTGCGATCGATGGAATTCACATCATTGACCCCCTCTCACCGCATGCGCCACCCTAACACACCCATGCCCTCCCCCCTTGCCCCCGACCTTTCCACGCAACCCACAGCAACTCTTACTCTGTCCCATCACTATATTTGCATTTCTTTACATATCCAATCAGGCAGATGTCGAGCTCCAACATAACCTCCTTACACACACACGAACACCTGCACACATTTATGCACACACATTTTTGCCAAAGTTTGAAGTTAAACTCTAGTTGTTTTTTTTCCATCTGTCTTCTCATCTTCTCATTCCCTGCTGAGTTTAAGGCGTCGTTGCCAGCCCAAGCTAAAGCACCATAGGGTGTCTCCAAGGTTAACTTAATACATTACAGTAAAGCACAGAGCAATGAGGCTCTGTGTGTCTGTACTTTTTGTGTGTGCGTGGTGATCATGCATAACATTTTATGCACGTTCGCATATCTTTTGTTTACACAAAAACTAAATCTTAAAAAACGATTGTTGGTGAATAGCGACTTATTCCCAGAGGCATGCATATTCAGTTCACTGGATGATGTAAGATGAAAATATCTCAGCTGGAAATGAATCAATGTATACTAAAATATGTGTGTTCGGGTAGCCAGCCAATTATGACACAGTTTTGTTAAAATAAAGGACAGAGAAAATAAATGTGTTGCTGATTTCTCCATCGGCCATCTGTTGCTGGAAGATTCACACAGAGAGAGAGAAAGAGAGAAGGGGAGGGCTGCTTTGACTATTGAGCTTAATGCATTTTGTACCTGTTTTTGATTGTGCAAATCTCAATTGGATTCTGAGCAAATAGACACATTTAATTTGGGGTTTGGCTGAATTTATTACTTTCAAAAGACAACAATGCAGCATCAACTAATGTACTGGGAGTCCAGGAGCATTTTGTAGAAGAAAGAGAACATTAGAGACTTATCTTAGGCTATACAAATTATACTAAAAGATACAAAACAGCAACAATAAAGAAACATGATTCCAATGTTGTAGGTTTTTTTTTTATCATGAAGCTACGCTCTTCACTGTGTAAGCTCTTGCCCTTCTATGGAGGTTTCTTTTCTGGCTGCTGTGAGTTTTCTGGAGTGTGACAAATAACCCAGCAGGCCTGGAGCCCACAGCTCAGTAAGCATTCCAACAATGCCATATTACTGCATTAATATTTAAGGTATAATGTTTCCCTAACTGGCATTTAGACAGCTGGCTAAGGGCCTCTGTCTAAAAGCATGTGGAGCCCAGCGCTCAGTGGAATGTCATATGTTGTTAGTGTGTTAAATGTTTTGTAAAAAAGAAATAAAATACTTAATTTAGGGAATTTTTAATGACCTTTTTTGAACTTTTTAATGACTTGATTGTACACACAGAAATAAAAGGTTACTTAAAACTGCCTTTAAGTGAGTTGCTAAATGTTAATTTAAATAAATATATCAAGAATACGGCATTATGTCGTGTGGTCTGGTCTTAAGCATGTGACTTTAAATGTCCCCTGAAGCGTCCAGTCTACTGAAGAGAAGAAAAATGGCGGCAGACGAAAAAATCATGTGTGGAGAGCAATGAAGACACTGTAACCTTCCTCAACGGAATACATGAAACAAACATAAATGTTATATTTCCATCGTGTGTTTCACTGTTTGAGGTTTGAGGCACTCTTATATATGTAAGCGTGTTGCTCCATCATCCTCTGAAATCATTTAATGGCACCTGCCTGGTACCAGCTGTTTATCTCGAGGCACACAAGTCCTAATATTCACATAACTATATTTGCTAGAATTCTTTGGCAAATTTTTTGGAAGTTCTGTCAAAATGTAAGTTACATTTGGATGGAAACCTAGCTACAGATTTACATTTTGACATGATTTTATCACAAAAGTAAAACAAGAAGTAAACACACCATAGCACACCAGGAAACATGTTTGTCGTTTCCATCACTTAATGACAATGTCTTGAAAGCAAAGGAAGCTAGGTAACCTTGGGAAATGAAAAAAAATTCAATGTGCTATTATCATGCAATTGACACTTATGGCTCTGTTTAGCAAAATGTAGATAGACTCACTTTAGTGTCTCAGCTTCTGTTTGTCCTAAAGAAGAAAAGAGAGAAGGGAGATAGATTTGGGTTTGCATATACTGTATATGGTAACTGGTGACACAGGTGGAGTACAGGTGTGGCTTGCCTCCTGTATGAGAAGTCAAATATGGAACTTGTAATATTTGTAGTTGTATTGGCAGTGATCAGTATTCCTGTGTCATCTCACAGCAACATTAGTTTTTTTCTTGTTCCTTTCTGTTTGAAGTTTGCATGTTCTCCCCATTTTTATGTGGATTCACACCAGGTGATCCGGTTTCCTTACACAGTTCAAAGACATACAAGGTACATGTACTCCAAATTGCTTGTACCATATGTATAAACACGATTGTAAGTGTGTTTTTGTTGAATCTGTAACAGTATGACAACCTGTTCATGGGTTCGATTAACAAATCGATTAACAAACGACTCACCAATTATGTGCATTTTACATCCCAGAATGCAGATAAAAATGTTTAAAAGCATGCTGTAACATTTGATGATCACAAGCATTCCAGGTTGCGAAAAGAAGAAAAACATCTTGTTCTCAACTTCCATCTGACCTTGACTCACCAACAGCCTTTTCACCGTGACTCTGATGTCACCTTCCCATTTAAGTCATTATCACTCTGAGTGCTGCGTGTCTGTTAGCACGTTTATTACCAGACTGATTAGGAAAACATTTATGATTTGAGAAAAAAAAAATTCTCCAGAGACATGCATCACTCACAGAAACACATCATCCTGCGGCACACATTACAGACCTTATGGCAACATGTTTTCCTGTTGTTTACAACCTCGCCAATTTTTTTTCTTTTTTCCCCTTCTGGCTTCTGTCTCCCAGTCTGTGGATCTACCTGCTCTGTCCTGCCCTGCCCTTACGCCCCTCGCAGATGACGGCAGAGCAATTAAATCCCTGGTGCCAGGATTACTTTACAGCAAAGATTGCAGCCATCGACAAGTATGTGTGGGAGTAGTCTAACATTATGTAGGATTACAGAAACGGTCAAGCTAAAGCATTTCAGTAAGAGATATAGTCAGTGCGACACAAAATGGTAGCGGATGCTGGTGGGATCTAGTCAAACCTGGAGGCTAATTTTATAAGATGGGGAGGAGGAATGTTGGGGGAAGAGCTGCTGGTGCACTGCAACTGAACCCAAAGCTGGAGATTAGCAGGGGGTAGTATCTGACGTATGCGTGTGTATGCGAACGCGTGTGTATGTTCACCCGTGTATATTTTTGTGTGTGCATGTGTGTACAGGAACGTTTGCCATAGCTGCGATGGAAGGAACAGATGGGCGGGGGAAGTGGACTCCTGTGCCTGAGGACTACTGTGGCGCTTAGGATCAGAGTGCCGCCTACGTTCCACCCTGGGCCCCAGTTACCCACTACAGCACATGGAGCCCGTCCAGCACCAGCCCATCATGGACCAGCCCCACGCGCCATCTGTCTCGTAGGACAGACATCCCCCCCCCTCTTCCTCCTCCTTCTCAGCGCTGTGTCCTCGCCAGCCCCGTTCCTCCGCCACGCCACCTCCATCCCGAAACCAAGAAAACAGGCCCAACAGTTACATGGGCGTTACGTGTTGCTTTTTGGAGCTCTGGAAAGACAGAAGGAATTTGGAGAGATGACTCAAGGAGGAGATGGAGAGCCAAGTGCATTTAAACCCATAGATCAAGAAGATGGAGTGATGATTTATTTATGACAAACCTGCCTCTAAACAATTTTCTTTGCATGATTTGTTCTTACAGCGTCTTTGGATTACTTTGCTGGTAATCTAAAGACACTGGCGCAGAAGAAGGGAAAGATGGAACTTAAACAAAGTTAATCTGGGACAAATCACATTTCAAGCTCAATAACAAAATCGAATTGCATAATATTGATGATTTCATTGCAGATTTTTGAGCCGCACACCTCACGGTTACATTGCTTCTTGGTGTCACCTCAGCACCATCTGTTAATATGGAATGATGCCTGATGAATTTATTCAGTGTCATGGGTCTCATTTGATACAAGCGAAAGCCAAAATGATAAATTTGCATGTAAACTGCTCATAACCCCGGGCTTCTTTTAACAACACATTTCTGATCTAAGCAAAGTCAAGTCAGTGTTTCCTCGTGTTAACTTGGAACCTTTTAGTTGGTTTGTTGTTGAGTAGAAATATTTTACAGATGATGTGAATATGATGTTCAAAACACTGCAACTGCTCTTCACAAGGGGGTATGAAGTAAATCCAATCAAACACCACATCTATTTCTACTTTGTCTACAGTATCTCTTGTTTAATTTTCCTCGTTTGTGTCCTTTGTGTGTTAGGGAAAAGAACTTTCAATGTGACCTAATTTGACTCGACTTGAGCAAACCCAACGGGAAAAAAAAGAAAATTTATATTTAGCATCTCCAGTTTTTGTTGTTTTTTCTCAGAAATGTCGGTTTGAAACATGAATGACTGTTCCCTTTGTGCGTTTTGACTGCTCACTCATTTTATGCTAATTATGATGAGATGAGGGTTGTTCATGACAAACGTATGAACCAGGATGCACAAGCAAAAATGGAAGAGGGTTCAGCATGTAGTTTGGCTGCTTCGTAATGGCCAGATAAAACCTTTGGCCTGGCTTAATCACCTGTCAGCTCTGTCAGTAGCCCTGAGCCCTCTAACCGAGGGGGAGTGTCTGATGTCTCATAATGCCCTGCCTCTCTGGTGTCTGCTGAGATAATGAGACAATACTGTACTGAAGCTATGACACCATGCTGGGTGGGAAGGTTGGTTGGGGGGCAGTAAGGACCGATAATGAGGGACAAACTCTTGCAGGCATGGGGGTAGTGGCAGTGGGTGGATGGTGTTGGAGGCAAACCACAGCAGGAGGTTCAACATAAGCCGAGAGGGAGGTGGAGGAAAAGGAGATGTGGAGAAAGAGGGGAACAAAGACCGGCAAACAAAATGCCGCGGACAAGTAAAAGAAAAAACACAGCTTACCACAGATTAATGAAGACGCTGAACAGCTGGACATCTGGTACACTGTGTACATATTACTGTATGTGTATTTGTGGCTTTGCGTCTCAAACTTACTGTTATAGCAAGGATTGATAGAGTGAAAGAAACCTTAAACTTTGTACATCACAAACAACTCTATAGTCTCAGCTCTCTGCTAATTTATTTGTAGGGAGTAAAACCAGCTCATTAAGTGGAAGGAAAAACATTGACATAAACACTCAGGCTCTTCACCCTCCTCCTATAATGACATAACTATTATGATGGTAAGGGGGTGTTAATTTAGCCTAAGACAAACAAAGCTTCTCTAACTACCCCCTCTGTGTTATATTAATATAGCTGTGAACACTCTCCCTTAGGAGTCACTGACTGAGCTCTGCGCTTCCCCCCTGCCTGTATCAAATCTCCCACACACTGACTTCATTTGTGCCTCTGTTACTTTCTCTCATGGTCTAATTTCTCGAGCCTGCTTCCCTTTTTTACTACACTCCTCATTTCCCTTTCGGTCTTTAACTTTTGCTGTCTTTCTTCCCCTCTGATTTGTCTTTCAGGTAAGGAGGGATCATTTGGTCTTCTTTCTCCTAATCACATATATTTTTCACTTTTTTAATATTGCCAAAATGTTTTGAAATGTTCTGTTTGAGCCGCATGTTTGCTGCGATAAGCACAAGCGCAGGCACGCAGGGCAGCAGAGTTACATTAATTCCTCGGCCCTCGGGAGAGTAATGTATTGATTGGGCCTTGGTGTGGTTTGTCACAGGTGATCACAGTGATTGGGACACTGCTCAAGCGTGTTATCCAGCTCTGCACTGGAAGATAGCACTGTAAGGACTTACAGAGCACAAACTGACTGGCACTATTGGAGAGCACCAATCTTTTTATATCACTTGTCTGTACTGATGAGCAAGAAAATGACTGACACGCAGAGAAATAGCATATTACCTGAACAGATTTCAGCTCGTTGAGTAGTTGTGTCAGTTGGGGAAACATAACAGATGAAATCTGTGCCTTTAAGTGCACAACCTTGGCTTGAAGTCGAAGTTAAAGTCTTTACTCAAAGCCTTTTGTCTGCACAATAATGGAGGGTTGCTTCCCCTCAGTGCTCACCTACATCATGCGACCCTGGTCCTGCCTTTCTGATATTCTAGTCCCAAGACTTGTGGGTGTGAATCCTGCTGGACTAACACCCATTACACTCCCTGTTTTTCTTCCTCTCTTTCTCTCAAGCACACTCTCAAAATAAATCCATTCCATGTCCATTCTTGCCCCTTGTCTTTGTTCAGGTGTCACCCCCTCAAGACTCCCGCTTCGCTCCCTCAACAGCCTCAACATACTTTCTTGCTGGTTCTGGATGTTTCCACACATATACTTTTAATCATTTATATATATTTTTTTACTTGATTTTAAAGTATTTAAAGTAAATGTAAATATACATTTTTACATTGACTTCATAGCTTTTTACATTGATTTCCTACTGTATGAAAATCAAGCAGATCCTTGAAAGTTGTTTAAAAAAGTTAATCTATCGCAAACCAAACTTGCAACCACTCAAAGCGCTTCTACACTACATTGCATTTACCCATTCACGTACAGTCGTACACTGAGCCTAAGCGCTTAAATAGTAACTAACATTCACACACCGATGGAACAGCCATTGGGGGAAGTTCGGGTTCAGCATCTTGCCCAAGGACACTTCGACATGCCGTCTGGAACCGCCGATCTTCCAATTAGAGGGCAACCTTCTCTACCCGCTCTACATTCAATTCAATTCAATTTTATTTATATAGCGCCAAATCACAACAACAGTTATCTCACAGCGCTTTTCATAAAGAGCAGGTCTAGACCACACTCTGAAGTTATTTACAGAAGCCCAACAATTCCCATACATACATCATGAGCCACAGCTGCCCTAATGCAAATCAGCCTGTGGTAATGCAAAACAGACATAACATTATTTTGTCACAGCATTTGTTTTGGATTTTTACTTGTGTTTTCCTACCTCAAGTATGTATTAAGGGCTGTAGCTACCATTGAGGACATTGAGGTCACGTTAGGAGTTCTTGGCATCCCAGGGAAATTTTCCAATATCCCAGGTTGACCATTTTATATCCTGATTCCAGTCTCTTTAGACACAATACTTAAATTTGACAGTGGGGGCACTTAGATTCATGACCTAAAAGCAGTGGATACATGGTTGAAAGGATTAGCCAAAAGTATGATGTTAAAATAGTGAATGGATTAATTGTTAAAACTATTGCTTGCAGAACTCCATTGAGGAGCTGTGCCTTGATTGTTGCAACATGGCCCTTTTCTCCTGCAAAATGGAAGTCATATACCAGCGTACACTGCTTATGGATGTATTCATGCATGTATAAAGATGTAATATTATACATCCATGGCACTGCTGCTAGCTTGTTAGCGGTCCCATTAGCTAACTCTGCTCGAACTGGGAGCTCTGAGTTACCGGGGATTGTTGGTTTGTGTTTGTTTACACCACTAGCACAGGAGCTTGGGACCGCTGCAAGGAAGAGGCCCGGGGCGTGGGACCCAGTGGGGAATGCTGTTGGGGAGTAGTGCCAGAGTCAGCACCAGAACTGGAGCCAAGAGAGTGGGAAACAGAATCAGGCTCAGCAGCCTCCCAGTGAACACGGACAGGGGACCAAGCACAGCCTCTGAGATTGACAGAGGCCAGTTTGACAATAGGGAATACAGTACCGAGGTTATTTACAGTGGGGACAGGAGAGGCATCAAGCTGGAGAGGAGTGAGTTTGTAGCGAGTAAATTTGTGAGTAATCCATATCATCCTTCTTGAGAAGTTGGAAGTGTTTTGAACTTCACTTGCGTGATGTTATACTAATAAATTAACACAAAAAAGTATCCTTGCTGGTTGTTCTGACACTTTCAAAATTATTAACATTGACACCTCCAGTACCGGGGGCAGCACATGATCGTCAAAACTGCTGACTTACTTTTGCCGTTTTAATTCAAAAATAAGCTGATTTGTTGCTCCGAGTTTCGGCAAGCAGCATCTTGTGTATTGGGTAATACCTGCCTGCCTTCTCTCGACTTTTTCTGAAGAGCAGGAGAAGTGCCGCATTGGAACGCAGTCTTTTTTGCCATTTAGTGGCTGACTCGTAGGAGCTACATAGACATCCAGGGTTTCAAATTAAAGTCGATTGATGCCGCCCCATCAGCATGGGTGTGCTTTTGGTGACAGGAAATTTGATGAATATTCACTGTTTTTATCAATATTTTCAATGTTTCAATGTTATTTGAAACATGGTTGTATGGACATAAAAAGTGTTTTAAAGATAACTACCAATAAAAGTCAACATTTAAACAGTAAATACTGCCAAAATATAGACATTCGCCTGGTATATTTTGAAAATATTGTATGATAACTGTATTTTAGTTTATTTTCCTCAAATTTACAGTTACAATTGCATTCCTGGTGTATTATTGACATATACGCATATAAATATTATATTACATTGCATATAAATAATGCAACTGAAATATATTTAGTTGCATAATAATCTTATGATTGTTTTGATGGTTTATTGCATTAAAATATAGATTTTTTACAAGGCAAGGATAAAAATATCCAAATTTTTCTTTGCATCTCCATTTAATCTGTAATGATTAAATAAATATAATGAATATGAAATATGAAATAATTTACCATAGATTCATATTCCTTAGCTCCTGACCTTTCAAAGGAGACCAGAATTATGCATCTAGGCCAAATGGTTGTGAAGTTATTCCTGATTCATTCTGGGTATGGGTAGGTCATTCTGGGTAGGCTTTTTTTCATGGAAATAGGGGCAAATAGCTGGCTTGTCATTTGCATTGCTTGCTATTTGCCCCTTGTAAAATGTATATTTTAAAGGCTTATTATTGCAGTTTTGTATTTCTCTGTAATGTAGCACAGTGTTCACAATGTTACTTATGACATTCTTTTTCATCCCTGGACCATTTTCTGATGCCCCAAATATATAAATAAATAACCAAATTAATATAATAAAAGTGTGATGACTAGTAACTAATGGCTTGAACTAATGGCTTCTAGTCAACTAGGAAAATCTTTGGTCAGTTACAGCCAACGTCTGCCACTCAGTGAAAGTAGAACAAATACAAACTTGACCAAATCCACATTTGCATGAAAACATTATTGTAAACAATGTTGATATATTTCATTGTGTTAAATAACAATGAATTTAAAATCAAGGAACACATTTTTAAAATGATTTTTGTTCTTCATCTGACCATCTGTTGTGGTCTGACAAAAAAAAGTTGGGAACCAGAGGTGTAAAGAAACTTTATAATAAATTGAAATATTGGAATGGTCCTTAAATTTTCTTTCTTTTTCACATTTGCTTAAGATCAGAGAAAACCTTTTTTAGCACCTTCATTACATGTAGTTCATTTGACTAATTTCTTGAAACATGTGTAAAAAAAGTGTAAATCTCGTGGCTGGTATACCAGAGGTGTTAAGTATATTATATATGTATTGCTTTAGTCACAGGGAAAAGAGACTCTCCTCTGGATTATCAACTAAAAATAACTTAAGATGCTCATCAGTTGCTAGAATAGGATGAGACTGCAGATTCTTCGCCCAGTGGTCACAATTAGCGCTGAACCCTCAATATTGCCAGGTGGCCTCCTGAGATGTATTAGAATTACCATAAGCAAATTGGTCAACAACTAGACATTTCCCCCATGTGGGGTTAGCAGAGTGTGACCCTAACCCCAGTCTCCCTGCTGACTGATACTGTTCCCTCTCGACCTTTGGCACAGTCAGCTGATCGAACATGCCACCTCAGAGCTGGAGTAAGCATTGTATAGGAGCGTGGGGGAAAAAACCCTGCCGTCTGCATTCCATCAAACATTCATAACCTGACCTGGCATCAGAGTGGAAACTCTTAAAAACCCTTAAAACTGAGGGTACACATTAATGTAAGGAGGGTGGAAAAGCGTAACAGCTTTAAAATATTAACCTCTTTATAACAGTTTGATGGCTTAATCGCCAATCAATACCATTGTGCAGCGGCAGTGGCTGAGTGGGAACAGGATGGTGGTGATGAAAAATGCATGAGGCTGGGGCTGAGGCGGGGGGCCAGAAAATTAAACCCTGCCCGCCACATTTGCTGAGTTGCAACGGTAGAGCTGGGATACGTTTGAGTAGGGAGGTTTGTGTGTGTGTGCACGTAGGTATGTGTGTGTATGTGCATGTAGGGGTGTGGTTTCCCCATGGTGTTTTTTGCACCTGAGTGAAACCAATAAAAACACACACACATACACACACCCACCAGTGTTCTGCAGAACTGTATTGTTTCACCCCCTCCGCAAAGTTTAAATGGGAGCCATTTTCACCTTAACTCCTGTTTCATTTCAGTCATCCATCCCATAAAAACATAAAAATACTATCACTTAGGGAAGAAGCACAAGGATGATAAAACTAAAATAGGAAATGCTGTGACTCCTCTGCTCTGTTGATGAGCTAAACTTGGTCACTGTACTGTAGGGCTCCTGCTGGCAAACAAATGTTAGCTATGACCCTAAAACCCAGTCTATTTTTAGTGTACCCTTAATTCCTATCTTGTTAGGACCAGAAGGCCTCAGCTTCCCCTGGGTTATGAAAGATTAAAGACCCCTTCTGTACAAATTAAACCGACAAAATTACATTTACACTCAAAAACAGCTTGTACATAATATGTGATGTCTTGTTTTCAAAAAATATCAGTTTAAACATAGAGATTTGTATATTTAAATAAGCAGGCTAATGTCATAATATTCCAGTGTATTACACTCTAAATGACATATAGTGCTACCCAGGATCATTCAAACTTTTTAAATGACTCCCACTTCTTTTATGGTATGGTTCTTGCTTGTGTTATGGGGGTATACCTTTAATGAAAGTCATTATCTTTTATTAACATTAAATGAACTCCTTTTTTAAAAGTGACTCCAGTGACTCTGTGGCCCACAGCTTGCAGCCTAGACTTTATCATTTCTGTTCAACGGAAAGACTACAGTCAGTCTAGCCTTGTAACCCATTAGGTGTTTCAGCATTAACCATCTTGTTCCGTCAAGCTGCAGTGCTGAGCTGCTTTATCCACATGCTTCTCGCCTCCCTGTCGGGTGCCTGCCCCGCCACGAGGCTGTGATCTCACCTGTCAGAGTGAATTTAGAGGCAGGTGAGCTCAGCCGGTGGCTACCTGCAGACTACCGTCTTGTATTACGCTCCAGTTGGCTGTCTCCTGCTGAACATGATGCTGAAGAAAAATGGACAATGCCTCCCCCCCTCCCCCCCCCCCCAGGTCAAAGTCAATACAGGAGACAGCCGCAGCTGGAGGAGGTTAAGTGTGAAGAGAGGTTGAAGAAAGAGAGAAAGAAGAGGGGGCGTATGTAACACACTAGCTAGGGTTTCCCGGAAGTGTTTTTATAAAGTGGCAGAACAGTGGGTGGCACCTTGTAATCTGACAGTGATGTAATTGTCCCTGCTGGTAATGTGTGTGACATAGAGCATGTGAAATCTCTCAAAATTAATTCACTACCAACACTTTCAGAGCAGAAGACTATTCTGGGTAATAGAAAGGAGGAGTTCAGCCAAGCTGCTGAAACTTCTGTGGCCTTGAACGGTCCATCAGCCAAGCTTTTTTCTCTCATTCTGCCTGAAGTAAACTGGGCCCTGACCTCGACACAAAAAATAGCTCTGTCATTGATCAGAATGCATCCTGGCAAACAGGCATAACCAAAATAGCGTCGCCATTGATCTCAAACGGAAGACTAATCAATCTTCATTAGTTCTGAGCAAAGAGCTTGAAACAAAAACAGAAACACAGCAACAGCAGCACTATATCGAAGAGGCTTCCAGAAAGTCTGTCTCTCCGACGATCAAACATGCTCATTCATACTGTACACAATCACAGTTCAGACAGAGGGCCTGAGTAACCTCTTCATACACACACACTGAGCCTGCAAGAGCACAGTCAGACAAGCAGACAGAAGCGTGCAGGGAAGTGTTTCAGTCAGCAGGAACCGGCTGTGTTGAACAGCGGCACCTGGCTTAAAGGATAACACTTCCCGTGATCCCCTGTATCTACAGGGCCAGGCCAGCTGAATACACCATCCCATAACCACAGAAGGGGATACCTACGGCAAGAGCAGCCGGCATCATTTCTCTGAAAGTGGATGGCACAAAAAAAACCATCAATACTTCCATGATATAAGCTGCTCTCTCCGAGGGACTGGGGACCCATCTGCATCTTATTACAAGCTGTAAATCTGGCTGACCCTTTTTTTACTGGCTGCACATATAGCTCAGCATGTTTATTGATCTTAGTGGACACTGTGATACCCTGTACGAAACAGCTATAAAAAATGCCATCACTACTTTTAGCTGCTAATATGAGAAGTTTCTATGAGCACTCAGAAGAACTGGTTTCTCCTCTATGTGTGTGCACCTAAAACCCAAGGCTAGGAGGAGGAGGAGTTAATTATTTTTAAAAAAGCCAGATATATTTGTCAAGTGACTGCTGAGATGCAAAGCACAGAGGAATTCCAAAAAATCATGTCTCCCTCATTATACATACAGGGAAACAATTATCTAAAAAAGCTCAAAACAGAAAACAAAGCACTCTGGGAGAATGCATGACACCCTGAGGGCGAAGAGAAGAGCTGGGAAGTGACAGAGGCGGAGAGAGACATGAATGGGGAGGAGGGTGCCACATTTAGTCTGATTCTTATTTAATGTATGGGAAAGTTTTGGCGGCAGAAATAAGAGAGTGAGAGGTAGAGAAGGAGGGAAGGAAAGAAAACGAGAGGGGGAGTTAAGGGGGTAAACAGAAATGTCTTTGATCCTGGCAGACAGATGTTGAAGAGAAGCTGTCTTTTCTGTGTAAAGGCCCACCTGAGCTGGCAGGTAGCCGTGCCCAGATGGCTCTTTGTTCCAAACCCAGCACTAATGAGCAGATAGAGAGATGGAAAAGGAGGGGAGGGACTCTGGCAGGGGCAACGAGGAGGGGCGAGAGATTTGGGGGTAGCATGATGGGGTGTTTTTCGGCTGGCACAGATACAGGCATGTTAGTACTGATGTACTCATTACATCTCATTTACAAGCCTCTAGTGCCCTGACTGGACAACAGGAAACTAACACCTGTGACTTGGAGATCTCATCGATAGCCAATCGCTTGGATGTGCAGCATTGCAATGCAGTTTTGCATATTCATTATACAATCCCATGCATCAATACACCAATGGTAATGCATGTTTTCACATGCATACAAACCACAGTGGTGTACACATCAATCACCCTGCAGAATAATCAAATACCAAGATCTTCCCCTGGGTCATTGAATGCTGTGTGGGGCAAGATGACACCGCAGGTGTTATCTCCTTACATCTACTTTGATGTGCATAGGTGCGTTTGTGTGTGTGAAAGGGGGCCAAATTGAAGATGTGTGAAAATTGCAGTTGGAAATTAATGTGTGTAGTATAACCACAAATTTGAATTCAATACACAGAGTTGATATATTCTGGGTGTTTTATCTAGCTGATTAAAATCATCACTTGAATTCAGATAAAAATATTCTTTAATGACCACCTATGCTATTTAATCACTGATGATAACTATCCCACTCAATTGTTTGAACATTTAATTCTTCTGAATATTCCCATTTATTCTCATTTACATTCTAAGCCTGTGGTGTTTAAAACCACAACAAGAGACGTTGTAGAAAGAGAGAGAGATTTTAGGTTTGATGGTCATCGCTGACATGCCAGCAGGCATCAGAGTACATGTCTTTTTATTAAGTCCATTTATGAGTCTATTATTGAGTTGAAAGTTTAAAGCCATGACACCAGATCACAGAATATCTTGGCATAAAAGTTCCTCGTACCAACTGTCAGTGGGGTAAGGCTGGATTCCAGTACTATGCACCTCAATACTGAAACTGCAAACCAAAATGAAGTAAGATATACTCATTCCTCTGACAGACATTAAAGTTCTATGACCTGATATTCTAGATTATTTTTGCAACTCTTTATTAGTGTGTGACATTTGTGTTCTTTGACTTAATTGTCTTGTTTTCAATGTCAGTAAAACTTTCTGAATAAAATTAACTAAACTAACTAAAGTCTCTAAACTAAAATTACACACCAGTGGTTAGTGCACCTCCTGTAGGGCTGTGACAGGCCTGAATCCAAATCTGATCAGTGTTACCAAGGTGCTAGCAGAGTGCAACCCTTACACGATGGTTGACCAGATATGTATAGTACATGCACCCACACAAAACTGTATTATTTTCAGGACCAATCATGGAAGTGAAGTGAAAAGTATCTAAAGTTATTAATTAAAATTTGCATATAGTTTGATGTTCATGTAAAGATTTAGTGTGTAATATTTTGGAGGATCTATTGACAGAAATGCAATATAATATCCATAATAATAGTATGTTTTCAGTTGTGTATAAAGACAGGAAATGGGACCATCTGAGGAACACGTGAATGCACCATGAACCGCTGGTTGCAATTCACAACCCTCACCACTAGATGCCATTAAAACTTAAACACTAAACCTTTAACCATGATAGTACCATGAGAGCTTAATTTTGTTTTCAAGAAAGATTTAGACAAAAGGGCAGTATAATTATGTCACACAGAAGAAAACACAGAACCAACATTTACTGAAGGGAAAAAGTGAGGAAAAGAGGGGTAAATGGCAATAAACACATTAATAACACACAATTTCTCAACGAACAACTAAAAACTATTAATTAAAACATTTACACTTTCCCCATTTCACTCCTCAAAATGTCTGTGACTAGGGTTGGGAGGGTTACTTTAAAAATGTAATCTGGTACAATTACTAATTACTTGTTTAAAAATGTAATCAGTAACATAATCCACAAAATAAAAGTATCAATGATGCATTGTCTGCTCAGTGTAGAGCAGACAAAATTACATTTTAGAGAAAAATACAAAATCTTCCATTTCCATGGAATCAAAATCCATGTTTAAATGTTTTTGGAACTTTGTCATCACCACAATAGCAGTATCTGGCATCAGGCATCAACGACAAAAAATGTGTTTTGTAGGTATTCTTGATGATATTTAAGAGTTTGTCATTTGGAAAAGCATTTTAAAATTTTGATGACTCATTCTGCACAGGTATTAATTTAGCATCCAATGAAATGATTTCTCAATAAATTGCTGCTGAAGCACAGTGTTTCTGGGACCGGGCCCCACTGATTACTGTACAAAAACAGATATATGTAGAAAATATATTCTAGTTTTCTCTCTGATGTCCCCCTGCTGCTCTGCCTGAACTCTGTGATTCACAGTTTCCTGATGGACAGATAGCTTTACTTGTTGCTGAAGTTAGTTAACAGCTAACTAGCTGCTGTTATTAGCTCAGTTAGCTGTTCAATCACTGGTCACATTAGCTCTGCCTGTACTGGGAGCTCGGAGCACAGGGGGAGTGTTTGTTACACCTTTACTCAAGCACTGGAAGTTTTCAGGCCAGGGGGGGAATGACTGTGGGGTGCGACGCCTGAACCGTAGCCGAGTGCAGGCAAAGAAACCTTGTTCAGCAGTTCCCAGTGAACATGACATGAACAGGACTGAACACAGCCTCAAAGACCAACAGGGAATCCAGTATTGAGATGACTTATACATAGCTTTCTGATGGATAGCTTTAGTTTTTGCAAAACCGCTAACTGTAGCCTATCTGCCTGTTTCTGTGGCTACTTAGCTCAGTCGGTTAGCCGTGCTGCTCGCAGCCCTATTAGCTTAGCCCCGGGGTGCCAAGAGCCAAACCCGACAAGAAAACAAATTTTGGCGCTACTAGCGACTGTAAACGTTTTTACAGAAACATGTACATAAGCCATAGACTGTATAAAAAACATATACAGAGGCAAATAGCACTGCATTTTCTGTTTCATGGAAACTTTCTGTTTAAAGTAATCCCTATGAGTAATCCCCAATTTTACAAAATGTAATCTGATTACGTCTATTTTTTCTGTACCGTAACGGAATACAGTTGCTTTTTTGTATCCTAAATACGTAACGCTGTTACATGTAATCCGTTACTCCCCAACCCTGTCTGTGACTTTGTGTTTTAAAAACCACAGCAGGCCTAAACTATTTTAGTAGTTCAATCCGAGCAGATGGAGCTGCCCACATAAAAGCCCTTTTACCAAGCTATGTATGTATCCTTTGTGAAGACATGAGCAGAGAGCCATGAGAGCGCAGGCTGTAGTTTGACATTGGTGGTGCAAGTAAATATGAGGACAGATGTAATGGAAGCTGTTAAAGGGTGGCCTTATAAATTACCCGCAGATTTATGTCCATAAGATGTAATGACTCAAACAATGTGGCAAATTCAACCCAAACAAAACACATTTTCAAAGATGCAGATAATTTTTATACTAACACTTTGTCTGGTATAATACTGTATCTGAGTATTTTTGCTCTTTTTTGCACAAAGAGGAGAGCTAAAGCCAAGTGCCAACTACACAAGTCCAGACAAGCTCTAAACAACATATCAGAATTCACATGTTGGCATCCTGCTGTGAGAAGATACGTTGCTGCTCTTACACTCACAACCTCTTCTGGGAGTCTGGACATGACCGGGGCATGTTGATCATGTTTAAATATACAGTACCCTCCAAAAGTATTAGAACGCTAAGGCAAATTCCTTTGTTTTTGTTGTTCACTGAAGATATTTGGGTTTAAGATCAAAAGATGTACATGAGACAAGAGTTCAGAATTTCAGTTCTAATTTCCTGGTATTCACATCTAGATGTGTTAAAAAATCAGGACATACCACCCTTTGTTTGAACCCACCCATTGTTCAAGTGAGCAAAACTAGTGGAACATGTGACTGACAGATGTTGCTGCCCAGGCGTTGCCTTTTAGGTTGATTGTCCAAACATTAAATAGCTCTGCATGACTAGTCAAAGTTTTCACCCTTGGTTCAAACCTATAAAGACTGCATTTCCTGTTAAAGATGATAAACCAACATTAAGACCAGAGAGCTGTCTATGGGAGAAAAGCAAGTCATTGTCAAGCTGAGAAAAGAAGGAAAATCGAACAGAGCCATTGGACAAACATTGAGCATAACAAGCACAACAATGTCAAGGAAAATAACAGTAGTTGATGACAGAAATATCATGAGAGCTGTGAAGAAAACCCCTAAAACATCAGTAAGTGACATCACCAACCACCTCCATAGTGCAGGGTTGAAGGTATCACAATCCACCGTTCGAAGAAGAGAGCAGAAATATAGAGGCCTTACCACAAGATGCAAAACACTCATCAGCAGTAAGAATTGGAAGGCCAGATTGAAATTTGCAAAGAAGTACAGAGTTTAGCCGCAAAAGTTAACAACTAATGAGACCAAGATTAATCTCTACCAAAGTGATGGAAAGGTCAAATAGAGCATGCATTTCACCTCCTTAAGAGGAGACTAAAGGGAAAAAACACCCCAAAACAAACAAGAACTGAAAGAAGCTGCGGTAAAAGCCTGGAATGAATGAGAAGAATGCAACAGTTTGGTGATGTCGATGGGTCGCAGGTTTGAGGCAGTTATTGCAAGCAAGGGTTATGCCACCAAATATTAAAAGTTATTAACTTTAAGATTATTTTTTCCATTACTTTTGCTCACCTAAGAATGCAGTGGTCTAATACAAATGGTGATATGTCCTGAGTTGTTTAATGCATCTAGATGTGAACACCAGGAAATAAAAGCTGAAATTCTGAACTCTTGTCTCATATTCATCTTTTGATCTTAAACCCAAATGTCTTCAGTGAACAACAAAAACAAAAACAAAGGAATTTGCCTTACCATTCCAATACTTTAGGAGGGGACTTTACTCGATATGAGCTTCTCTTCAAGTGTGTATACAGTTCCAGTGTCCTAATGAAAATTAAGTGAGATGTTCTCTGAAAAAAAGGTGACTCTAAGGACTTTGTCATAGCACACCTAAAATTCCCACCCCACGGTTGTGTGCCTCCGCCATCCAGTCAACCGGGAGCACTGGAAGATTTCCTGGTGGCCTAAAGGCCATTTTAGCCCGCCGTTAATTGTCAACTTGACCAATACCAGCTATATTACAGCAAGCTTTTAGTGCAGTAGCATGCAGGAGAATCCACACATCAGACGAATTTCAAGGCCTTTTTAGACGGGTGGGTGACACTCACACAACAAACAGGCAGACAAGCGCTCCACAAGTACACACCAGGCACTCTATGTGGTAACCATGGTAATGGCTTCTGTGTGCTACTGTATCCCTGCCGGTATAACTGCATGTTCTTTACAGGCTATAAGAAACATTTAAATATAGCCTATCTTCTAGATATTATTGAATGATAGAAGTGTTTATTTTTGTGCTTCTCTGCTTTATGGACACCATTGAGTGAACACTGTAATCATTTTTTTGTAGGCTTATAGAAAAGCTTTTTAGACTTTTGCATTATACTTACTTTCATTGTTGTAGCCTAGCTTATGTTAAAGTTCTAAATGTGCTTTTAGAACATGTACATAAGCTGTACTTTTTTGTACTTTTGATATGATTGATGCTTAAATAAATATAATAAAGATAATCGTCTATATTGATGATACATATGTTGAACTTATTTTGTTTATTTTTTATTTAACCTTTATTTAACCAGGAGAGTTCCTTTGAGATTAAGAACCTTTTGCAAGGATGACCTGGTCAAGACAGGTAGCAGCATATATAAAAGCAAAAATACAAACACATACAAACAAACAGCGAAAATGACACAGAAGACTCGTAAGCTAACATTTCATGAAATCATTTTGAGTCAATTTTAAAATCTAAGATCTAAGTCTTTCACTAAATAATGAAGTATTATAACAGATGTATTGGCTAAACAGGTACACGTTAATCCTCCCTATGAGCTGTAGGTGAAACTCACTCACTCACTCACTCACTCTGTTTGCAGCCACAGGATTCTGATGATGCTCACAATTACAATGAGACAGAAAATGAAGGCAGAATGGATGAGATGGAGGAAAGTCCGTACAGTGCTAGTTAGTTTACTCATTGTGTGTTAAATCTTAAATTATGGCTGAAAACCTATTTTGAGATTTTCCAGGACATTTGACAGTGAAATTGACCTTTGACCTTTTGGTTAAAAAATGTCATCACAAAATTGTTGTATCTCCTTAAAAAATCTGTGTGAAATGTTGTCATAATTACTACATCAATTCCTGAGTTATTGACGGAAAAGAGGTCACAGTGATCTTGATCTTTGGCCACAAAATTCTAATCAGTTCATCACTGAGTCCAAGAGCACAAATTTAAAGAAATTCTCCCAAGAAATTCCAGAGATGTCACGTTCACAAGACTGGGATAGAGAGACAAAAATATCAGTGTTTAATGTTGCACGATTACCAGTCTTATGATGTGTGCACCACAATGAGTGACAGATTTTGGTAGCTTCTTGCATTGAAAAGTCAACAAGTCATTCAAACTAAATGACAAAATATGTTGTTTGTCATCATAGTTAAGTCATGTTGTGCTCCTCCAAACTGCAAGGATAGATCCACTTCCAGCAATCTCCTTAAAAGTGTGCCAATATGCAAAACTGCAGCTGTGAACTATCCTGATAGAAGTGCTATTCTGACAACCCCCGAGACTTTCTTCTTCCCTGTTCACCTGCAGTCTGTGGTAGGTCTCAAAATGTTCCACCCTTCTGCTCAATAAGAAAAAAATCTCCTGAGACAACTAAATATTTCTGATTTTAAGTAGATTTTTTCAAACGTGATGGTATGTTATCATTAAAATGTGAAGATCATTTAGTCTTCAGTTTTATCACAAATGTGAAGTTCATTGATAGAGGCATGAGCAATGGATCTCCATTTAAAAGCACTTTGTAACCTTTTTTATGGGTAAGTGGTATAAAAATAAAGTTATTTTTATTATTATTTAATTAGGTTATGGCTTTACTATCCCACTTTTTATCTCTTTAAAAACAAAATTGTCATCATACAGTCCCCACAAACAGGTGATCATATTTAAGCAGCCTATATAAATAATTGTTTTACTATTTTCAACAATTGACAAAAACAAGTAATAAAAAGTCGGACCCATCACTGATTGTTTGCCACAGCTTGCTTTGGCTGTCAATCCACAAAGGAGTCTGACTGTTTACAAAGGTGGAACATGCGATTTAGCCGAACTGCGATGATAGACTGAAATTAGAACATAGAAAAAGATAGGCTAGTGAATGTTGACCTGCCAAACTTTAAATTGTAATGTTATTGAAATTCAGCTGTGGAGATGGGACTTTCGTAAAGGAATCAAATCACTGAGTCGGCTCTTTTCAGTGTAATATTTTGCACTAGCCCTGCTGATTTTATTGTTTGGGATGTAATGGAGGGTAAACGCAAATGCAAAATAGGGTTTACTCACCATTTTATTTTTAGTTTCCCATTGCTTAAGATTGGACAGTTCAGCCAGCGGACATTTATAGTTTACCCAACTACCACTATATCCCCTCTGTGATTTTGTCCAATTACTGTTAATATCTCAGGCTAATATGCTGCCCCGCTCTCTCCCTCGCCTCACACAACAGCAGACTAACCTAGATCAGAACACTCACCCACTGTCCAGCATGTTTTCCATCCAAGGTTTACCACAACTGGTTCAAATGGGATTTTATGAGCCATGCAGCAAAGTAAGGAAGTGATTATTTTATGTTTTGGAATCTTCTGTTGTAGCAGTGCAGGAAATTTGTTTTAAATTACATTCTTTCATCAATTATCAATAAATTTGCTTCCCCATTTTTAAACATAAATGCCAGGGGTGGGATGGTGCAATGGTTAAGATGCCCGCCTTTGGTGTGAGAGACCTGGGTTCAATCCCCACTGTGTCCCTGAGCAAGACACTTAACCCGTACTTGCTCCAGAGGCGTGCGACCTCTGACATGTATAGCAATTGTAAGTCGCTTTGGATAAAAGCGTCAGCTAAGTGAATAAATGAAATGACATAACCAGGTGCCCATGAGTTCATTGATATATGTCTAAATGAATCACCGCTGTTGAGTCACCTTATATTGAACCATGGCTTCTGCACAGGTCTGACTCCAATCAAACTGACTTATTGGCAGCTTAAAACATTTTCTAGACACATTTAGTTGTGGATTGTGTAGTAAGATGTGCACAGAATGGGTCTCGACAGAGAGACAGACAAAGAGTCAGACAGAGAGACTCCTGATCAATAGCTCATTAATGGTCATCTTTATAGCTGGACAATTGTCCTACCAGCCTGTCGCTCTCTGCTCTCCTCTCCTGCACTTGGGGTGTGGTGGTAGTCAGCCTGCCTCACTGAAGGACGTCCGAAGAGTTTCAAAGGCGATAACAAATCAAACTGTTCCCTGAATCTAATATCAAACAGGCCTGGTGTCAGCATTTATTAGAGAAATCAGATTCTCCCCCCTCCTCCCTCCCCTCGCCTCTCCCCCCTCAGTCTCCCACTTGCAGTACTCCAACACACAGCGGCCCTTTGAAGTCAGAAGAATGCAGGATCGCAAATTACCCAGGAGACGCAGCTGATAGTCTTTGAAGCCCTCCTTTGATAGTGTTGTTTTTTGTGCTCCCCCTGCATCTCTCTCCTTCTATCTCTCACTTGCTTTCCCCTTCTTTCCGCACACAATGTAGCTTGCAAACATTAATCTGCACAATGGTGAGATCACACACACACACACACTATAACACTTAGGCCCCATCCACGCTACTCCATTTTTGATTAAAAATGGAGTTTTAAAATGAATACGATCTCTGTCCACACCAGCGTTTTAGCTTTGTATCAAAGTTAATCTCCATCTATATTAAAATGACTGAAAACACACATCTAGTGGTCATTCACGTACACTGGACATGAGCATGCCAGTATAAACATGAAGCAGATGGGCTATTCTGTAGTTGCAGAAGATTTGGCGAAAGAATAAAGTCCTTTTTGAACATGGGAATTTCTAATTTGAACTATTAACAATGTGCTGAGAAGTATATGAATTTATGTAGCAGTTATTTTAATTTTAATTTTATGTATGCAAGTTTGTATATATATTGTTTTGTTTTCTTGTTTGTTTGTTTTCTTTTTTACATGTTCAAAATAAAGATTAAAAAAAAAAAAAAAAAAAAAAACTACAGACAAAGAACCACACCAGATTTCTTTTTGCATGGACCAATAACAAGCTGGAACATTGAATGTAACATGGGAGTTGAAAGCCCCTGTGGCAGTGGAAAACAGACTGGGAGTTCTGGTAAAGTAAACAGCGACATGGACAGTGGCCTTCAAGTGTAGGCTAAGTGTTATTTTTCCCAGTACAAAATATTTTAATGAAAGTACCAAATCAAAAACTCTGTCAGTAGCATTGTGTTTCTGCTTTGCATGACTGATAAATCCAAACGCGAGCATCTGCATTGAGTTTTTTGAGTTTTAAATCAAAAATCGAGGTTGGCAGCGTTATTCAAACTTCTCTATTTTAGGTCTTCGTTTTCACTGTTTCAGCCTGGTCTGGACAGGTGGTGCAAATGCAGCAAGAGATCTCAGTTTTAAAATGAAAACGCAGTACTGTGGATGGGGCCTTGGAGTCAGTCAGAGCAATAACCACGACCTACTGGAAACGGACAGTAGCATTTTAGACGAAATATGAAGGAGAAACAGGAATCTTAATCCCTAAAACTTTTTTTTATATATTTATTTATTTCATTTTACAATAAAAGCAGTGGACCCCTCCCCTTAGTTTGTTTAAACAGAGAAAACAAGGAGAGAGGACTCTGGTTTCAATCCACCCGCCAGCATGAGGATGTGAGCGCTGCCTTAACTCAAGCTCTGGGCCTGTGGCATAGTTAGCTCCCTCTTTCCCGAAAGAATGGGAACAGATGGGAAGTCCATGGGCATGATGCAATTTTCCCTTAGCATTACTCTATTCAAGTCTTCCTTTAGCATCTTCTGCACAGATATAACTTGTCACAGAGCATTTCTGTTTACTCTGGTCTCTCCAAAGCACATCTTAGGGGAATAAATGTAAAGGCACTCAGAAGTTATTTCTATCTATAAGACAGCCTGACAGCTAATGCAAGGATGTATCTGCTGAGGAAAACTGACAACAAACTCCCACATGTTAAATGAGTGTTATTCAGTTTAGGACTGACAGAAAAAATGCAACATTTTTTATTTTCCATAGTTGACAAGGAGAAAAACATTATGTATGAGCTGAAAAACTGAAGGGAATATTTTGTTAAACACATAGAGAGTAAAAGCAGCCATCTACTCTCTGAGAGAGGTCCAGAGGTCCCTATGACCTTTTGCACCAAGACCACATTGAACACTTTATACAATACTTTATCTGTCACTGTCAACTCAATTTATGTATTTTCTTGTTGTGTATTTCTCCCCATTATTTAGCCATCTATCTACAAGGTATCTACTTTTCTGACCAAAAAACACAGCTTTTAACTTGTCTTTTTAACAGTTAGCCTACAAAGTGCTTATTATGGCTTCTAAAACCAGTTAAAGGAATAGTTTGACATTTTGGAAAATTTTCTAATCTCCTCTCTTGTTGAGAGTACAATGATAGGATCTCTGTGCAAGACTGAAAGCAGTGGTGAAAATTAGCCTGGTTCTCTCTGAAGATCAAAAATGCTCACTAATGAATGCAACATGAATGTCATTTTTTTTACTATGTACAAAAATGAAAAAAAGTAATGTAAAAAAAGTAGTTTTGACGTACTGTAACTATTTATTGGTGAACAGCGTCCGGTGCAGGCTAGCTGTTTCCCCATATACTTACTGTACTAGGGAATACAGTGATACAATTACTTATTTTCAGTAACATGTAGTGTCAGGGATTACAATTTGAAATTCAGTAATTACATTACAGTTACAAATCCCGGTTCAGCCCGGTTAGCTTGGTGCTGTTAGCATTTACCAGAAAGGGATAAATATTACTCTCTGTAAGTCCAAAATTGTCCTATTTAAAATATATGTTGTGTGTGTTTAGCTGGCTCGCTAATTTGATCATCGAGAATTGGCTGTTTTTGTTGAGAGTTAGATTGTGTGTGTGACAGAGCTGTGCTAAGTAACCAAAGTAAAGTAATATTTTATGTTACTAATCACTTCAGCTGTTTAGCAGACAGTAATTTAATTACTTTTTCAAGTTACTTGCCCATCACGGAACTAGTTTCTCCAGCATTCTCGGCCATCTGTCCTTCATCACAGAGCCTGGAGTACAGCCTATTTAAATGTACCAGTGTATAGAACTCTCTCTTTCACTGCCCCCTTCCCCCATCACTCCTGTGCACAAGCACTAATACCACCTGTTGCTGCTTGGCTTGAACAATGTTCTGTGGCAAGGTCCACACGACTTTTTTTATTTTCCATTTGTAGAGCTATGGCTGTGTAGGAAAACTGGAGAGCAAGCAAACCGTTAGGAAATATTTGTTTAATTAAACAAAAAGTTTTTTTGGATTAAAATAATTTATAACCCTTTTAAGGTCAACTGATTATTATGCACTTATTCATGAACTGCCTAGAGCACATAAGGTTTAAATCTGCACTTCATGTTACGGGGAAAAGACCACCGTGGGACAACAATGACAAAGCAAATACATATGAACAGTTGTTTCAGCTACAAATGACGGCACCAACAGAACACATCAACAAACATATTTCACAAAGCCAGTCCGCATATCTATAGCACAAATGAAACCGCCCACAGGTTGCTGGTTTCATGTGCAAAACAGGCTATTATTTCTTCTGATATTATTGACAGATTCCCTCCCATGAGAAACAGTAGGATTAAATCTGTTGCCCGTCAGTGGTATGTTGTAATCCAGTCAATACTTCCAAGGGCACTTTCACCATCTATGTTCTAATCTCTGGCTTTTTCAGTGGGCACTACACGGACTAGACCGTCATGACTGACTAACGCACAACATTGACTCATTATGCAAATGTGCACCGGACTGAGGACACTTTTAAAGTTGACGTGAAATGTCAAATTTCTTTTGAGTTTTTTTCCGTTTCATGTCGCAAGATCTGAAAGTTTAGTTATACTTCTAAACAAGTATAAAACTGATACTGCATTCCTCCTGTTCTTTACTTTTAACCACCAGGGAATTCAATGTACCATCTCCGCAATCCAAGTGCAGATGATTTCCTGAAAGATGATGCAACCATATTGAATTCAAGTGTAATGACAGTTCATTGTAGTTGGGTTGTACATTCATAAATCTTAAATGGCCTCTGCTTCATTAAAGACATGTTACTCAAGAGCTCCTCCTTAGTGTGCCTTTGTGTTTGACAGCTTTGACAAACTCTGCTTTGCTTTAAAATGTTTTGTTTTGGGAAAATGACTGCCTTTCTGTTAGCATGACATACACTTGAAGGGCTATATGTCACATGGTGATGATGGTAACACATAGACACACACAAACATACGAGTGCATCCACACTGGTTTGAAAACGCATGCACAGAGCCTCCCTGATGTAGAGCACTAGCTGTATCGCTCTTGTGGTTTGGGAGCCTCACGTCCACTTAGATAATTTACAGTGATCAAGGGTCGTCCTGCCTGTCATAGTTGCCTCGTGTTATTGCCTGTTCAAAAGGACTCAAACTCACTGGCCTGAGCTGAAAGGAAAGCTACACACAGGCTCATATTCACATCCAATAAGCCCCAGTGTAAATATGAGTATAGGTTTTTGAGGTGGGGGCTGGAATCTGACTTATTTAATATGAACAAGGGAAGATCAAGCGCCTTCCACCCACATCCATGGTTGGCTTTGAAAAGGGACCCAAATTATAAAATGCAGCCGAACCAAGACATTCATTATAGCATTACTTACTTACCCTGTTTAAGATTATGAGATTTATAGATTTTCATTTTTTTCTCAGTCCATATGTCCATTCTGTCATTTACATTACATATTCAATACATAATAATAATAATAATACATTTTATTTAAGACGCCTTTCTTGGCACTAAAGGACACTGTACAGAAATGCAAAACATTTAAAAACAGCAAAGCCAAAAAAACCAGTACATTAAAACAAGATAAAAGCAAAATTTAAATCAAATGTGGTAGGCAATTTTAAACAGATGCGTTTTGAGTTGTGATTTAAAGTGGGAGAATGAATCGATGTTTCTAAGGTGAGGTGGTAAAGAGTTCCAGAGACGGGGGGCAGAGCGGCTGAATGCTCTGATCCCCATTGTGGTGAGAGGAGCAGGGGGGACAGACAGGTGTATGGAGGAAGAGGATCTAAGGGAGCGGGTGGAAGTTGGACCCTGCAGGAGATCAGACAGATATGGAGGGGCAAGGTTGTGGATGGCCTTGAATGTTAACAGAAGGACTTTGAATTGGATACGGGACAGGACCGGGAACCAGTGAAGCTGTTGGAGAACAGGAGTGATGTGGTGGATGGAGGGTGTTCGGGTTATGATGCGGGCAGCTGAATTCTGGACCAGTTGAAGTTTATGGAGGTATTTGTGAGGGAGGCCGAAAAGCAGAGGGTTGCAGTAGTCCAAACGGGAGGTGAGAAGACTGTGAACAAGAATAGCGGCAGTGTGGGGGGTAAGGGAGGGGCGAAGGCGATTGATGTTACGTAGATGGAAATAGGCAGACCGGGTAATGTTATTGATATGGGACTGAAAGGATAAAGTGCTGTCAAGGATGACTCCCAGACTCTTAACCTGGGGGGAGGGTGAGACGGAGGAATTGTCAATAATAAGAGAAAAGCTGTCAGTTTTGGATAAAGTGGATTTACTTCCAATGAGAAGGACCTTCTCATTGGAAGGTCTCATTGGACTTCCACCCGGGAAGTCCCACGTTTTGTTTCGTGTTTACTGCCGACAGTCTGCTTTGGTTTCTTTGAACCATACAATGATCGTTTCCCAAATTTGCTCAGCTACACGACAATGTACCTGCTAACAACTGCAAAAGTACCCCTTTGTGTCTACGTATCCCTGGTTGGGAATAATTGCATCTTCCAGCCCTGCTACCTATTGGACTGGTTTGTAATAAGTTGACTTTGCTTATACACAATGTGTAAATACACATTCTGTACTGGTTCAGGGGCTCCAGGCCACATTCATCATGGCTGAGCCCTATGTGCTTGAAACCTCTGATCTACTGGGATGCCCTGTCTTTTTGAAAGCTTTAATTATGTTTTTTTCAAGTGTATTTTGTATGGAGAGGTTGAATGCCATGTGTGTTGGGACACACAACAGTGTCAGCGGACTCTTTTCTGCCTCACTAAAGGACGGCTTATTTGAAGCTACATATGCGCATGGTGGCATGTTATGTGCCTCTTGTCCTTTACACAGCAAGAGAAAAGTGAATGACAACACGATAGTTTTTTCTCTACAAACAAACCATAAGAATAATTGTAAATTATATACCCATTGTGTATATGTGTGTAATCATTCAAGCAAAAAAGAGAGCCAAATATTCCCTGGTTCCTGCTCCTCAATTGTGACGATTTGCTGCTTTTCTTTATCTTAGGCAATCTTAAACTGAATATCTCTGAATTTTGTTTGTTGGAAAATCAACATCTAAAGATGTCACCTATAGTTTAAGGAAATTTGGATTTTTCACAATTTCCTGACATTATATACATCAAACAACTGATTGATTAATTGATTGAAGAAATGAATCAGTAGATTAATTGCTAAAGAAAATAATTTGTAGTTGCAACACTAAAACTTTTATTGATCCAGGACTCTCAAAGATGATATTTTGAGAGAAAGGTAAAGGTCAAATAAAAAAATAAATGACAAAAATATGCAGATTGATTATAATATTGCTATTAACCATTCACATAGTCTAGCACAACATTCATGAATTTGCTTATCCCTGATGTCAGTCACTCACTTTCCTAAAGGAAGCAATAGTATTCTCCCCTGGCTGGACTGCAAATGCTCTTTCCCCTCCACAAAGCAAGTTAAAACAATGCCATAAGCACTGTTGTGTGTCTCTCAAGGCTTCTGTAGTACAGTGTCATGGAAAATGCATATTGTAAGCTCATAGAAAACAGCACAGTACACACAGGGGTGCAGTTTCTTTTCATCTCCATATTATGAATGTGAGAATGCTAAGGAGAGCTGGTGTATGTGCCTGTTACCCCATCAGTTTCATCCTATTGAGCCTAGTGAGCTTGCAGACAGTTCTCTGCTACTCTGGGACTTGTAAAAAGTGTGTGTGTGTGTGTGTGTGCAATTAGGGTAGAAGAAGAGGGACAGAGGGGTTAAACTTAACACTATGGACAACCACGACATCTGGGAGTACGGACGAGGAAAGGCTTTGGTCTCTGCACAGTGATGCGCAGAAACAGAGGCTGAATTCTTTTTTTTACGCCTTTCTTTCACATTTCATCACCCTTTCAGTGTTGTAGGCTCGGGGGTGGGGGCTCTGCTGGGACGAAAGAAATCTGATTTTAAGATTGAGGGGGTGGAATTAATATACATTAAAATTAGAAATAGAGAATAGAGGAAGAAAACAAAGAAAGTTAATTGTCTGGTGACCTTGTTTGCCTTTACTTCACTTGTGGGGGGGAAAGTGTTTAAAGACAGACTCCGGGTGGTTACTTCATTCCAAAACTTGGGCCAGCCTCTGTGGTACTATGTCAGTGTGTGTCTAAAATGTTTAATACATTGCTATTCTACACTGTAAATCACATCTGCATTTGTATTCATTTGACCACTTGTAAGCAAACCCAAAGCTTCTGAATGGTTGAGATCTACTCAGTCTTTAGGCCTCAGGCTATATCAAGCAGAGAGTTTTAATGATTAGCTATTTTATTTGCCTACTAGATTAACAATACAACCAACACTGGTGATTAATCTATATGATGCTACACAATATTTCCCCGGCATTGTTTTTGCGTCGGTTCCTAAATTTTATTCTGACCTATGAAATACTGCACAGTCTGAACTGCAGAACACACTTAATACTTTTCTTGTATAAATGTTTCTGTTTTTCTATGCTTTCACAGCACAGCAAAAAAGGGAGGCCTCTTTTGGTGTTTTCCTGAACTTTTAAATAAATATTAAGTCTGTAAAAGATTTCACTGAATCCAACCAAGCTGTGAAAAAGACAGTGAGACATTTTGCAGGATGTTGTTGTTGTCGACAATATGCACAGCACAACTAAAGCCGGTTATCTGGAGAAACAATATTAACAAACTGAATATTGGAAAAAAGAGCGGGGTGGGGGGGTGGTACCATTAAGTTATTACAGTTCAGTGTGGAAAATAGGCATCGCCTTGCAGTATTGCAATCTAAAACTTCCATATTAGATAAGGCTCCATTTCGAAGTAGAACACATAACCCATTAAAGTTGGGGTTCTTTTTAAGCCACAAACTTGATTATCATAGGCTACAAAACTTAAAAGCGGATTCACACAACAATTTTGCCTATGCTGATTGGTTTCCTTTATCAAATTTCAAACATTTTTATATGCAAATGATTTTTGCCTAACCAGGAATAACACTTGAATTTACACATTAATGTATGTTTATTCACAGGGAATAACGATCAGCCTGTTAAAAGCTTAATGTCTTTTGTGGCTCTGGAGAAGCTATGTCATGTCTGGGGGAATAATAATGAATTTCACTGTACCACTTTCTGGTGTGACCAGGCCTTTGTACTGTACCCGCTTGGAACTGCAAGGCGGGAAAAAAAGCTTACAGTCAACAAGAGGGGCGAGGTGCAATGAATCGTATCGTGAAATATGATGATATGATATAGAGATTGGCAGGTGTGCCAACAACACACCTGCCACATGAAGTGGGCGTGAAGTGGGCGTGATTGGCAGATGCAGTCCCCCATTTCCAACTCATAAAGTTGTGAAGAGGGTGAGGTGAGGTTTAAGGAATTGTTCAGCAATGTAGCAAGCAAGCAGTTAGTTTGAAACATACTGATGCCTTGCATGTCAGTTAACCTCTTCTGTTTTGATTTTTACCTTCATTTAAAAAAAAAAAATCTTTTTGTAAATCACTTAACCACCCATTTCACTGCACTGTGACAGATATTTCAAATAGTGATCTGATGGTGGCCATCAACAAAGTCGTTATGACTGTGTTTATTCTGTCTGACTATCTGTTTATGTGTCATAAAAGAGATCTGGAAAATAACAAGAATGCCGCGGGCAACCCAAATATACATCACATAGATCTAATTAAGACGGCCTTTTTACACACCACTTCACATTTTTTACACAATCTTTCCTCAAAAGTATAAAGTATTGCTCTAATGGAACTATTGGTAAATTTTCTACTGCTTAAAAATAGTCAACTATGGACGCAGTCTTCGTTTTACCTATTTGAGAGAAAATAACTTTAGCTTGGTTAATAAGCGATCATAAGCTTTGTAAAAGTTGTGATACAGTGCAAAGTACATTCTCATCATCTGAGTTATCTTGCATTAGTTTACAGGCTTTCAAACTGAGTCAAAGTGTGTGACGTAAACTTAAAGAGCTAAGTCACTTAGTATTGGTGACTGACTGCTCATGCAGCTACACCAGGGGATGCATGCTAAATTGTAAAAATCTTCCACTAAAGAGAAATATCGCTTTAAGTTAAGATATGACACAGCTTATTAAAATTCTGTGCAGCTCACTTTGACACGTTGAAGAAAGATATCTATATACAGTACAACATCCGCTCTCACAGGACTGCTGGACTGTGCATCCTGCTCTGAGCGGAATAGGGGAATTGCAAACCAGAGACGATATAAAACCTGCTGAAGAAGATGCAGAAATAGTCATTCATATTTCATAAGCGGAGGCCTATGCATACGCCCCCCCTCCTTACCTTTAACGTTTGCTTATTAAATTCGCAGCTGTCAAAGTATACCTCAAAGCCTTGCTTAGCGCACACACAAGCATGCACATAAACACATGCAATTATACTCAAAATCCTGGATGTGCAGTAACACACTCACACAAGGTTCAGGAAGCATGCACGCACACACAGCCTCTCTGTTTCTATTCCCTCCCTGAGACAGGTACCCTGACTTTAAACTCATTACTTTAGACAAGGTTTTTAATGGAGGCTAGAGTCAGGCACACTGAGGTACAGAAATGAATGAGATGGAGACAGAGAGAAAGAAAGTGAGAGAGGTGAGAGTAAACTTTTATTCTTAATTCACACCACACACTCAGCTCACTTTACCTGATTCTTTAGAGGAAGCGAAGGAACAAACCATTTAACCATAGCAAGCTGGCTGAGGAGAGCTTGAAGGCCACAAACAAACATGTAGCGTGATTATGTCCACTTTGGTTTTCCACTGTAAATCCAACTTTGGCTGACCAACCGGTGCTGCTGTACCGCAGCAGACATTTGCCACCAGGGAGTCATTGAGCAACACAGACGCCTGGGGTGTCATAACGACAATATTGCACCAGCAAAGCGCTAAATGACAGTGAGCTCACAGACACAGAAGTAGAAGTGTCGGAGATGCACTGATCAATGAACAATCAATACAGCCCTGCCAGGTAATCACAAACCACGGTGATTAACAGCAACTAATCAATTGCTATTTACCCCTGCATGTAGCAGTTAAGGAGACCATGAACGTCAATGAGCTTGATAAACGCAAGAAATGACTGGAGCCTCTTTAACATTCTTCTGTCTCTGTAAATTTTACCAAGCAGAAAGCTTAGATGTGTGATTCACAGCGTTTAACCCTACTCTCATGTCTGGCCTGACTAATAACACATAATGACTGTCAACACATTTTGGCGCTAAACGAAACTTCACTGCAGTGAGTAAAACTTTCTCAAGTTTAAAAAAAGGCCAGATTTTTGCTTCATAAAGTCTCCTTGTTGAGCATGTTTTTGCACATATTTCACATGCGGTCTGACAGATTTCTGTCTGTCTGATTAAAATGGAAACAAAAGAGATGCTTGGACGAAGATCCGAAGAGAGACAAATATAAAGAAAGGATACATGGTCAAACACTGTAGTTTCCACAGTTTCTTCCTTCACACCCTCACACTCCCATACAGGCATGCGAGCACACACCCACACACGGACACACACAGTGGAGTTGCTCCATCAGTCTCACAATCGTGTGTGTGACACAGCTACACGCAACACACTAATCCCATGTCTTCACATTCAGCACAATCAAGGTGTCAGTCATCAGTGCTTTTCTTGAAGGAGAAATTCAGATCTTTGCTACAGCTCTGAGATATTTGGCTGTATCTGAACCATTTCCTGCAATCACAGTCATCAACACCTTTTGTCTGTTTTGGTGTTGAAAACCAGAACTCCCTCTGTTCAGCTGTTGTAAAACAGGCAAATTGATGGATAAGCGTGTTCAGACTCAAGCAATTTGTTAGAAGCTGACTTTCATTGCAACTAATGAACAATGAAAACACCTTAATAGTGCTAGTTTCTGGCTGTATTACTTCTTTTGTACCAGAAGAGGGAGCTGCTAGTGGGGAAGCTGGGGCCAAGCAACATCCAAGCGCTTTTAAAATAGGTCAGAGAAGTCTTTCTCCCCATCACACCTGCCTGTACAATGCTCTTGCTTTCTCCTCACCTCCTTTAAATCCACTAACACAATAACACCCTTTACTTCTCTTTTTTCCCTCTTTACTCCCCCCCACCAACACCACACAATCACACTGACTATACTGAGCACTATGGACATGCTGCTTCCCCTCCCTCCTTCTTGCTCCCTTCCTTCTCTCACTCACTTTCCATTTTCCCCTTCCTCCACCTTCTTCTCCTCTTGTCTCTCCTGCCGGCACCTCCCGCCTTTATTGCACGGCTCAGCACAACTCCCAAACTTCAGCCATCACAGAACTCTGACAAATATTCTACACTACGAAGCACTCCAACTCGCTGCTTACTTTGCTACTATGCTAACCTTGAGCTTGTGAAGGATACATAAGTCAGGATGGATGTGTGTGTGTGTGTGTGTCTTTCTCCCTGTGTGTAAGTGTGCGCGTGTGTTCCATCAAATGAAGATCAATATCACTGCAAGGTCACTTTAAAATTCAATTAATAAGAAAGTGAACATCCCACGGACCGTCGCCACCCTTGGGGGGCAAAACCCAACATGACCCAATCCCAGGGCACACAAGTGAGGAAACTGAGGAGAAGAGATATGGATAAATTCATATCTGTATTATTAAGCACAAAGCCTTGTTTGGAAATGGGTTTGTCTCGAATGAATGTCTCACCAACTCCATGTTTTATTAACGGTCGTGGAGGAAGCCAGCAAAAGCATATTGTGTCTTGCGCCACCATCTGTGTGTATTTTTCTTTGCATGTGTTTGTGTGCAACCAAATGTGTGTTTATGCATGTCAGTGTCTATTTCTGTCATGCACAATGTGTCTGGCTCATTAAGGTCAGCTAACTGCGTGCGATCTGACTGGTTCACATCATGATAATGAAGTTGGAATGTGAAGTTTTGCTGTGTTGAATGACCAGTAATGTGCCACTTCTTGCATCCACACAAGGGCTGCGTTAAAATATGCATGTTGAGCCACCACTCAGTCTTAATATTTAAACCAGCCTGGAGGTGAGGCCCACTCTAACACAGCCTGACAGACCGTGTGTACAAAACACTGGCTGACTCCCATAAAAACCCGCTTAGTGCGCACACACACGTGCAGCGGAGCAGTGCTGAAGCAACGACAGACAGACAAACACATACACAAGAAAATAAACACAAGCTGGTTTAGACAGAGCCATAGATAAAACCATAAAAAGGGTGTCCCATATGGAAGGAATGCTTTTATTAGCTAAGACTGAGCCACATGGGCTGCTGGGAGGTCAGGGGCGCTGGACCACAGGGATGTGACTGGCGCATGTTTGTAGCGCGTGGATGTGGAGTGGTGGAGAGAGGGAATGTGACCCACAAAGACCCAGGTGATCCGAACGTTAATTACCGTCTGCTAATTACGAGAGAGACGCATCATTAAGCAGAGTGAGCCACCGGAGGGCTTGAGGACTCCCTGTATCTCCTCTACTCCTCTTCCCTTCTCTTTCTTTCTTCCTGACCCCGATCTTCTGTCCCAATTAGCACTGCCCTGCCCCCCCCCCCGTGCATTTCCATCAACACCGCCGCAGCCGCTGTCTAAACACAGGCAGCATTGGCGGGATGCACCATAGGCAGTGGGGCACCATACCTCCTCAAACACACTCACACACACACACACACACACACACAGCCATTAGTGGAGACAGAGCTAAAGAGCCTGTGTAGACACCTCTGTCTTTTTGCACAATGACTAATGTGGCGTCACAAGCTGTCATCCATGCCTCGCTGAGTCTTCCTTTCAATTCTCCCTCATTGTCTTGAATTCTCTCTCACATTTCTGTCTGTAATATGATCTGTATCTTTTTTTAACATCATCCCTCTACTATTCAAGTTTTTTTTGTTACACGGCACTTGAGTGGAAGCAAAGTGTGCGTGCTTGTGCTTAAAAAAACTCTGAAGTGCAGCCTGTTTGAGGATGAAATGCAGTAAATGACAGGTTCTGCTGTTAGTCCCTCTCCTGTCCTCTGCCTCTCAACTTGCTTGAGATATGTGTTCCCTCCCAGACCCCCTGGGGTTTGAGGTAGGACAGGATCAGCTGCCGAGGGGTCAGTTCTAAAACTTCTGCCAGCAAGACCATCTGGAACCCTACGACCACCAGGTCTGGGCCACGGCTCCACCTCTAGGAAGGCACGGAGGAAACGTAGTTAGAGAGCAAAAGATGCAGATGAGAGAGAGAAGTGGCGAAGAGGGAGGGGGATAATGAAGATGAGGCAAAGAGGAAAGTGAGAGAGAAAGATGGTAATAGGTGAGAAATGATGGAGATGAAGGGAAAAGGGGGAGGAACGACTTTCTGTAACAAGGCTGAGAATATACACTTTGTTGTGACATGAAGGAGGGTGACCTTTGACTAAGTGCTGACGACCTGCTTCACTGCAAATTATTTAGTGTGAATGTTTGTCAGTGTAATCCTATGTAGCTCACCATTTAGGTCTCCATTATTTATTGTCAATCTTCATTTCGTCAAGAACAATTCAGAAGAGCCGCCATATATCATCACACCGGGAGGCCTGGAGAGTAAAACATTTAACAATATTCTCAATAATAAAACAGGAATCTCTTGGATATTTTAACAATATTGTAGACTTATTTTTGAAACCAGTCATCTATGTGTTTTACCTTTGTCCCCTACAAGGTTTTTCTCTGTGTCAGTTTTACATATTTAAGGGAGCTAAAGGACGCTAGTCAGAGGTCTATCAAACTCAAAATACTTAATACTAAATGGATTTAAATTGCTAAAACTATCCAATGATTATCATCCCCGTTAAGAGAAGCAGTTGACAAAATTTCATTAATTTCTGCATCACTTTGTTTTCAGCGAAAATTCTCTAAAAACCCATGGTACAGTACCTGTTCAGCACAAAATAGCAGACAGAAACAGTTTGCGACCAGCTGGTGCACACATTGGAGCATTTTTAAGCTAGAGAGTCAGATATTTCCCACAGGAGTAGGTGGTGTGGAGCCAAAATAGAGCTAAACGTAGAGTGAATATTGGACTTACGGTCACAAGGTGACACTTTTCACATGCTTGCAATAAAGCATGTGCCCCAGAGCGTGTGCGTCCTGGCGTTCGATGTGTATTCATAAACCTATGGACACTAATTTTCATTTCCCTGTGGAAATTCAGAGGAATCCAGTCACACATTTACTGGCGGCTTTCACAGAGGTGTGTCAAGCAAACCAGAGACGCTTTCAAATGTCTTTGAGAACTTTTCAAAGTAAAAGCTCTGCTGGCGGGCTGCTTCTGGCCCGCGGGCCACCTATTGCCGACCACTGACTTATTATCTTGGCCATTAGTATGCCTACTCTCCTCACCAAGCACAGTGGTGGTTTGTCATACTATCTGCAGTTTCAGACATTCAAAACAGCTTCAAGTAGGTAAACTCTAATTTAATCAAACATTACTCATGATTTTTAATATAATAGTTTTGACATGTTGTTATTTACCAGCACTCTCTTCATTTTCCTCTGTATTAAAAAAAATTAAATCACCAAGAGAATTGAGAAGCTTCCCAGAGAGATATTACGGCAATTTGTGTGTGTGCAAGCTGCCAAAAATAAGATGAACACACTGGTCAACACTATGAAATGCTAAAATGACTTACTGTTAATCACTCATGGACTTGTGTGGTGTCCATTTGTCACATGGAGGAGAAAAAGACTGAATCGGAGTGAAAAACAGAGACAGAAATAGAAGTGACCAATGTCACAGCTGTGACATCTGTTGAAAATGAGCCAGGGAACAGATCCCCGTCTCTACACATTCTCTCACTGATACAAAATCTGTTGGAGATGGAGAAGAAGAGCTGAATTCATAAAATGCAGTCCTTTATTTTGATGCATTAAAAGATACCTCATTTTGTGCTCAAAATGGACAAGAATAAAAAGTTGTTCATGGATGTTCAAGTATAAAAGAAACAGCCACGAAAACATCTCTGAATGACACCTACTCACATTCCCTTCAGTGCAGCCACATTCTACTAATTAAGATTTTCTCTTTATTTTGGCCTTTTGTCATACTTAGCTGGTACATTTTTACACCAAAAAATATTTCTCTGTTGTGGATAAATGCAAAAATCTGGCCACACATTTTAATCTGGGTGAGGAAAGCCGAACTTTTGGAAAAGAGTTACCAACTTGTTCCATGTTAACACAAGTTTGCTGTTTGCTGTCTTAAAGGCCTGTTCAGACCAAATGCAAATAATTTGTGTCACATGTTTATTGCAAAATTTGAGCCCATCTATCTCTACCTATCCTGTTTTGATTTCTGGAAACTTTAGATACTGATAAAATAATGATAAAATAAACCCATAAAATTAAGTAAGTAAAGTACTTTTGCTCAAGCACTATCTTCTCTGATTTCAATGACATGAAATAAACACATACTTATGATAAACACACTTAGACTATGTTCAGTCCAGACATTGGTGACACCCACAGAAAATGTGATTGTACACATTGTAACTTTTCTCTTGGAATAACAAGCCTGTGTAGTGTAGTGCAGATTATATAGTGTGTATTATATATTCTAGTAAAATGTTTTTACATACCACTACAATTAATAACTTTTTTTCTTCATTCACAATTTCATTTTGTTGTTTAGTTTTGTCCCTGGTACAATTTTACACGTAATCACTGTTTTCAGATTTAGCCATCTTAAGCCTGGTGGACACTAAAGGGTTTTAAAATCTTAACTGATTTTTTAAATGTGGGATACCACAGACATAACAGATTTTTAACATTTTAATCATAAGACCACCAGATGATGCCAGAAAATACCAGATGATTCAGTCAAGACACAGCTCCACACACTTGTCAATTTCAATGAGGTGATTCCAGAAACTGAAACGTGACTTCAGAAATGAACAAACATGGAGGGAAACTCTCAATGTCAGCTAGTTTCACTTGCTTGTGCTATGTTTTGCAAAACAAAAAAAGAGAATAAAACTATAGATCAACTCATGGGTGAGAAGAGGAAATCAGCATGGTTATACATTTTACAAACATTGTTGTGTACCAAATACACAACAGGTTGTTGATGCTTACTGGTCAACTAGCTCTCACTGGTTATTTCAGGTTTCTGTTCAATATTCCATCTCTGTTCCTTTCACACTACAGGAACTGATTGGGAAGCCTCCGATCCACTCACTGACCTTAAGATTATGTCTGTAAAACCCTCACACATTCATACAGGATCACTCGGGCTGATAATCTGGTCTGACAAGCCTCGGATCGAGAACACCCCTGTGATTGTCGGGAATGACGAATCAGCCCCAAAATCAGCCCCCGTGTGGGGCCAGTATTAGTGTGGCTGTGTCTAAAGCTGTGATGCACATACGGTTTAGAGAAATCTGATGCTCTTTTTAAAGCTTTAATGGAATAGTTCGATTTTTTTGGAAATATACTTGTTTGCTTTCTTGTCTTGAGCGGTATCAGTTTTCAGTTAGCGAAAACTGATACTGCTCTTTTGTCTTTGTGGTAAACACGAAGTTACTAACAGCAGCCGGTTAACTTGTGGCATGGTGACAAAATCCTCTGACCAGCACCTCTAAAGCTCACTTATTAACATGTTTATATCATGTTTATAACATGTTTGTTTAATTAGTACAAACATGCATGGGCCAGTCCATCACAATAGTTCAGAGCAAGCAACCTTGTTAAACGTCAGTTAGCAAGCTGGTTAAGATGGGTCACTGAAGTGACAATTAGTTCACACAGTTGTTTCAAGAGACCTATTCGTCTGTCTCTATATAAACTTCTGTCTCATAACTGTCTGCAAACCATGTCTCTGTTGTGGAGCAGAGGGGGTTGAACAAAAGAGTATTGTGCAACACAACTAGTAAGCGATGATAGTCTCTCCTGTGTTGAACTCCTTGGCTCTCCATTTTCTGAAAGGTCAGCACTGTCAAGATTGTATGCTGTTGGTCAACAGTGCAATGTCTTACGTCAACGTTCGCCAACCAAACTTTATTAAACTGGAAGTGAAAAGAAAATTCACTGTTCTTTAAAATGTTTATCGTTTATTAAAATGTGTATATAGTAAGGTGGTTTTTATGAATCTGTGATGATAAGAAATTTATTTTGCTGATTCATGTGGATGATGCCAAACTTTCAATGACAGGAGACTTTTAGTAGAGGACAGAACAAACTCAGAGCTGTTTATTTATTGGAGAACGAGTGAGGGCACTGGAGCTGCAGAGGGAGGGGTTTGGAGCAGCTGACCTGTTTACTGCCTTTTACTGTCCATATTTCTGTTTTTAAATTCATGAGCATCTTATCACAATGCCATTTACAAAACAATTGTTTATCTCTGTTTTAAGTTACATGCAGTATGATGCAAATACAGCCTCATACAAAACTTTGTTTTTCTCAAGATGTATAGGACTGTGTTGACAGATGCTATGCTAATGGTTGTTCTGTATAAATTAAGACTCCAGCTCTTGTTGATCAGGCTGAATTTGGGCGAGGTGAGGAGTTGGTCTGTTCATTCTGCAGAGGCTCCCGTCAGTACAGGTCAGTCAAGGATGGCTCGATAGCAGGCTTAATATTGCAACAGAGAACATGAATAAAATAAACCTGATACCGACAGTACCACTCCCTCCATCCATTACTTACAACAGCAGGATATCAGAGCAGTCTTCTGGCCCGGGAAACCATACACTCTTAAAACTGAGGCATTCGTTAGTCCCTGGAAGTTAGTGTGCATGTCATGTAAACACAATGACTTAATGTAGATCTAACTTGAACGGACCTGTCAGTCAGTGGCGGTCCTTGACCCTGGTTGGCTGATGAGTGTCCTCTTGAGGCCGGGCTTCCATAGATGTCCCGGGCTGGTTGGACAGTTGGCTGTCAGAGTTACGCTTGTCACAAGGCTGCGCCATTACAAGCAGAGAACAGCTGGAACATCAGGAGAATGACATTGACTGATTAATGTGCGGAGGGGAACATTAATAAGTAGCCACAATTACATCCAGATCAACTGTCAAATTAGTCAAAAGCAAGTCAGAAGAGAGACAGGGAGGCTTAAGTTCTTGCAGAGCTCGATCAGTTATCATATACTCTATCTGTGTGTCGTGTGTGTAGGCAGATGGGTGGGAGATGCATGCACAGGCCTGATGATATTTAAATGTTGACAGCATGCCTAGCACTAGCGTCCTCCGTCACTCTGTCTTCATTTCATTTCACTCCTCCAAACACGCTGCATGAAATCAATGTGCATCAAGCCTACTCATGCTAAATGACAGAACTGTGCACCAGCATTATAATTTGTCTGATTCTTGTAAAACACTCTCATTTGTGTAATTACAGAATTACAGTATTCATCAGTAGTCTATAATCATCTTTTACTGAGATGTAAAGGAGTGGCTAAATAACTGAGCTGTAATTCAGACTGTAATATGTGAGTTGCTTTTAAAAACGACACACTGACAGTTTTAGCTCAATTATAACCAAAATCACTAACCAGAATGCCATTATTAAACCATTATGTCACAGTTTATCCCCGTACTTGTCCTCTCACCTGACTCACTTCCTTTCAATATGCAACTCCCCTTGTCACCGATGTCCTTGTTGGTGTGTGTTTATGTGTGTGTGTGTGTGAGTGAGGTGTCAGCATTTTATCACGAATCGTTCAGCTGATGGCCTGTCACCCCACCTTAAGGACGTGGCGAGGAGAAGCGAGGCTCACCTTTGCCATGGCTGACATTTTAATTTGTCACTGTTGGCCGTCCTGTTTCCGTCAATAGTACATCAATGCATCAGAACAAACGCCATGGGACACAAGGGGATTTTTGGGTTCGATATTATTGATACACACCTCTGATTAAGGCTTTGCTGCTGCAGCCTACAGAGGTCGCTGAGCCAGGCCTATATAGGTGTGTCAGGAGAGGAGAGAAGGACGGGAGGAGTGAGATGACAAAAGATCATACCAGAGGAGAAAAGAGAAAGGTCAAATCTTCAAACATATAAATCTCCATTAAAGTACAGGCATGTGGGGTCAGGAAGAGGCCAGCAAGAGAATTACATGAGTTTCCCAAAGCAATGATTCATATCAGTGGAACATTTTTTATATTATATATATTTATATATTTCTGTATTGAATTTGTGAACATTTAACCAACATCAGCGCTGCATATGTTCACCTCAGTAACTCACCTGCAACCATTTAACACAGTTCAAAAAGCCATTATGCAAATAATTTACTCTGATGACATGACATGAGATGTGTGAATGTTTCTGTGTCTTCTCAGATTAAGTTTCCAGAATAATTTTTGCTGTTTCAAGAAACACTAAAATTGCCTGCAGAGTAAGAGCAAATTTCGATCATTGGGGCCCTCAGTCAGGAATTCAATTTCAAGTATCTAATTTAGATTATGTTCTTCAACAAGACGAGTGTACAGCCATGCTGGCGATTCCATGAGGCACAGCAGTGCTTTGAGATAAATACTAACATCAGCACTTTCTCATGTGAAATGAGAATGTTGCACATGTTTAGCAGGTATAGGCCTAAAGTTTACTGTGGTAACCATTTTAACATTGTTTGCTTGCTAACATTTGCTAATTAGCACTAAACACAAAGTACAGCTGAGGCTGATGAGAATACCATTAATGTGCACATATTTGGTCTAAAAACCAAGGATGGTACTTGACATTTCACTCTAAAACCAAAAATGTCAATTCCATGGTGTAGCTTTAGCTGCCTAGTAACCAAACCAAAGTGGTGGACCAACACACGAACATTTCGATCCATAGAACCATGATAGAGGCATGGCTAAAAATTAACAAGCATTCGTTCATTGCAAAGCAATGAGTTGGTTTATTTATTAGTCAGTTTTATTAACTGATTTACTGATTGTGTCTCTTTTATATAACTGTAAATTGAATATGTTTGGGTTTTGTACTGTTGGTGAGACAAAAGCTGTCTGAAGGTGTCACCTTGGGCTCTGGTAAATCGCAACATTCACACATTTCTGACATTTTAAAAACAGAAAAATAATCCACAGGTTAATGGGTCGAGAAAATAATGGTTAGTTGCAGACCTAGAATCACCTAAAGTGTATTTTTTTCCAAATGAGTCATCATGCAGGTATCTATATTTGCAGGTATCTATGTAAGTGTTTTTGTTAAAAAGTCTATAATCACCTTCTCTTAACAGACACTGACACAAACACAAACACACACACACACACACACACACACACCTTTTCCCTGGCTGGGACGGTCATTAAGCCCTCATAGCGGCGTCCGTCAGTGTGGCCGAGACACTTCTCCTAGACGTCAATACAGGTTTGGCACACCTTGGCCCACATTGCCCTCTGAGACCCCACCACTGTCCTGTACGTGTCAGCAGAAACAGAAGCCACTGTGTCAGGCTGCTGTTCCCTCCATCCATCCCTCTCTCTCTCCCTCTAAAGCCCTCCATCCATCCTTTGCTCGCTCCGTCCGGTCCCAGGGGCAGCAGGTCAATCCTAATTGTATGCTAATCAGGGCATTGCGCACGTCTCTCTAAATGCTGACAATCGATGGGTGACATCAAGGTATTGTAGCCAATGCAGAAGAGAGCCTCCAGAGTAAACGAGGAGGACAGGATCTGGATGCAGAAGAAGCGCCAGTCAGTCTGCCTGAATGGCCTGTGCGCTATATACACATTTTCCTGAATGGTAGATTCATGTTATGGTCATATGCATAAAGATGTTTTTTGTTTTAAGTTTAGAGGAAACGTTAAAGCAGTAACTTCACAAATCTGCTACATACAACAGATAGTTTTTTGGGACCCAGTGTTATGGATAGACTCTTACTCATCATCAATACTGTGGCATGATGATGAGGCAATTGTGAGTGCATGATGCTGCAGATTCAAGGTCTCCATCCACTACTACTGCAGGACCGTTTGCCTCTGTTCTGTCACTTTCTCCCTATCTCTGGCCAGACACATTATAATTACTCTCTCCCATAGCTCTGATAAATCTGTTCTGACTTCCTGTTAAACCAAAACTGGCAGTTTTAAATGAATGAAACATGGATAAGCAGCGATGACACCGAATCTGATGAATAAATCCCTCAGTATGGGATGTGGTTTTGTAATAAGCCACTCTGTATGGGCGTCGCATGTGTTGCTGCTTACGCGAGAACCTAAAAGCGTGAATGTGTCATGACGAGAGCACGCACACACATTCACCAACTGCAGTGCCGGTTTTAATTTAAACATCACCTGTATCCAACCAAAATACTGTAGTTAGCTTAAGAAATGCTAACTGTTTACTTTGTATGTAAATCTAGGTTACTATGCAGAGCCGGCCAATGCATAGGCAACATAGGCAGTTGCCTAGGTCGCAAAATATTAGGGGGCGCTGCAAGAGAAGGTTTTCAACTCGGTGCGAATCAACTCTGCCCAGTTGCTGCAACACCGGCGTACGCCATGATAGTAATTAAGTGCACCTTGTGCTGTAAGTCCACACAGTTGTAACGAGTTGTGTTGTTGTGTAGACGTTTGCAATTTAAACATCTAAAACCTGTGAGCTGCACTTTACAGGAGCTGCTGACGTTAACGTGTGAAGATCTGTGCTGAGTGTTTACCAGTTAGTTTTGGTTTCACATGCTACATGTCAAACGGTCTAATGGGGATAATTCCAGCGGAGCAATAAATAATGCACTGCAGAGTACAGGGCAGGTAGAAAAATATTATGAATTCTAATTAAATAATGACACATGGTCTGTTTTTTCTGGACATGTCAGAGAACTAAGATATGAGGGACAGATTCTGAATATGCAGAAAGTTATGATATGCTATTATTACTGTTATTATTATTATCATTAACATTACTATAAATATCTGTACCATTTTTCATTCAGTCTATAGCAACATTATCTTTACTGTCTGTACCTCTATGTGTATACTGTGTAGGTTGCCTCCCTCTGCTCTCTCTCTCTTGCTCTCTCTCTCTCTCTCCTCACCCCCAACCGGTCGAGGCAGATGGCAGCCCACCCTGAGCCATGGTTCTGCTCGATGTTTCTGCCTCTTAAAAGGAAGTTTTTCCTTGCCTGTGTCGCCTAGTGCTTGCTCTTGGTGGGAATTGTTGGGCTTCTGTAAATAACTTCAGAGTATGGTCTAGACCTGCTCTTTATGAAAAGCGCTGTGAGATAACTGTTGTTGTGATTTGGCGCTATATAAATAAAATTGAAATTGAATTGAATATGAGCAGAAAACCTGCTGATTCAAAGCAGCTATTAAACTACAGGAATATATAAATTAAATTAAATTAACTTATTTGAGGTGAAAAGGTGTTACATGCACAATCCCAAACAAAAGACACAAAAGAGGAGGGAAAACTGAATCATGCATACATGTGTGCTGACCTAGCAGGGATTAAATTAAATTAGAAAATCTACAGATGTTTGTGGAAGACGATAAACATTTAAATAACAGTTTGTTTACTTTTAACCACGATGTTTAGAAAACTATCAAAATAGGAAATTGTAATAACCCAGAATTGAACCTTCTGTGCATGCCACACCCCTCCAAAAGGACTTTCTGCGCTTTCATCTACCTCGCTTTCCTGTCTCAAGGCACCACCCAGTGAAATCTTTTACTCCGTTACCCCACCATATTTTCTATTCGTCACACATCTCTGATCCCACACAATTATCTCCCAAATCCCTTCCCAACTCCCCATCTCCTCTCCTCTTCCCTTCCATCTCTATGTCTCGTCATTTATCCCCCCTCATCCACCCCGACAGGTCCCATGGTTCTCTCCCTCCACCACCTCTCTTTACTGCACCTCTTTCCCTTCATCCCATCCCAGAGGCATCCCGATAACGGGGTCAGTGTAATCCCGCCATACGTAATCTCCAGTTTAATCCTTTCAATCTCCCACGATTAAACACAAAAAGATGTCCGAACAAGAGCTGGAAAAATTATGGGCCATTGCGCAACAGGCTCCGTGGCTGCTTTGGGAGGAGAGTGGAGGGGTGAGGAAGAGGGGAGAAAGACAAAAGAACTGAACAAGGTTGGATCTGGGGGAGTCAATTTCAAAATCTGTGCATCACTGCGGCTGCTCTAACCTGTGTAAACACCTTATCTCTGCTTGTCTTCCCCATAATTGGAGACAATATGAGTTTGAGTATTGTTGGGGCAACAGAAGGACAGCTGAGGTAATGGGACTGAGTGGGAAGCAGCATGTCTGTATTCAAGTAGAGGAGAACAGGGTGCTGTGAGGTTAACAATGCAGAGATCTTCACCATCACTCACTAGTCTTTCATCTCTCTATCCCTTTAACCCCCCTCCCTCCTTAAGGAGGCAGCGCAAAATTCAGTTCGTTTGACACTCTCTGTTCAACTCATCTTTATCATTCTTTGTATAAAAGACCTCTATTTTGTAAAAACAACAACCCTAGGTGTACAGACGTAATGAAAATCTTGTCCAAACTCAAATATTGCCCTTGAAGAATAAAAGTTTTTGTTGCAAGTATAGTGACAAAAAAGCTCCCCCAAAGCGAGGGCCTTCTGTCATCCCACAGGTACAAACAAGGTCATTCATTCACTTGAGCTGCACGAATACACACACACACTAACACACACTGTCACACACAGTCAGACTCAACTACTGTGGTCATGTGTGTGCTGCTGCTATAGAGATGGCAGTGGGCCAGACCACATGTGTTTTGGAGCTGGTTGGATCTGGACCCTGAAGGGGAGCCGGGGCGCTGGAACGTTCTCCTGTTAGGAACGCCTGGATTCCCTGCTGACAGGGGCACAGCAGAACCGACCCGACAATGCCACTCCGGATCGATCCCGCAAGGACAAAGTTGCTGCTTTGAGGGCGAGATGAAAATGGCCCCGGTGGCTGGCCCACTGGTGACTTCTCACCACACTACTTGGAAGAGAGGTGACCTTTTTGTATTCCAGCAGCTGCTCTGATCTTTCAGAAATTTCTGCCTGCAGCCCATACAATGGAGGTGAAAGGAATTAATGCTGAGAGCTTTTACAAATTACAATTAAATGATAAGGCTGATGATATTCTAGATTTTTCTTAGTCATCAGATATCATGACATCACCAAAACTAACAAGGAATTTATTCTGCTAACAAGTATTGTTTCCACAGACTGGTAATGTTGTTCAAAAACTACTGAAAACACACAACTGAGGAAAACTACAGAACTCTATGATGTTACTTTATTACGATGAACATGGGCACTGTAGCTTATTTCTGAATCATGCTGCTACCGTAAATACTAGGGCACCAAATGTGTATTATTCTGCTGAAAATAGTACCCAGCAAATACACAATTTAATCCTGTTTTAGTGATGTTTGCTAAAAGTGCCAAGCTGTTTTAGGAAATTACTTTAAAAAAACTATGTGTAGTGATCAAACTGTAGGTCAAGATTTAGGTCTTTAGCTAAAGTTCTGACATCACCTCCAGGCTAGCCACTGTGCCACCAGCTTGCGTAACTCTACGCAATCTCTTGCAAAACATCATTATTATTATCATTAATTTCATAAAACATTAAACATGTTGCTGCGTCTTGTATTAGTATGTACTATAGCATGTTATACTAGAATTTTAACCATTTGTGATTTCAAATAATTAAATTACAAAAATTAATTAATTTGTACAAAAAAAACTACAGCTCCCACAATTTTTTTTCAATGTAGGGGGTGGATCCAATACACCATCATAACTATTGGTTATTTAATAATGTAGTAATCCATGTTATTCATCCACTCTCTATGTAATATCTTCCAATATCTTTCCCTTTTTCTATGTAGCTGTAATATCTGCTCCCTAAACACGACTAAGTGTTTGCAGCCACACTAGTGGTTCTGTGAGGCTGTATTTAGACACATCAGTGTCATTTACTAATAAGTCCAAAACATGGGGTGTGGTTAGTTCAATTGGTGGAAAGGTTCTACAAGGCTAAATCTTTATTGCAGCAGCCCCGGTTTGAGTCCAGCCTGTAACCCTTTGCTGCATGTTAACCCCCTCTCTCTCTCATTCAGTTCCTGCCTCTGTCTTATTTGACATAAAGGCTAACAAGCCCCAAAAATTTCTTTAAAAAACGGAGAGTATTAAACACAAAATATGAAGTTGATAGAAATGTGATTAATTTTACAGGTTTTTAGTCATAAACCAAATTATTATTACTACAATTAAATTGATTGCAATTCATCCTGAGGGCATGCAAATCAATTTTTAAAACAATTGATCTGTTGTTGAGATATTCTGGCCCGAAGTGGGGAACCAACCAACTGACACTGCCAATCACAGAGCCAAAAAGGCTAAAACTGTCGCCTTCCCTGTCCATCTCTGCTATTATTATAGCCATGTCTGGACTAACCACAACCTCTCAACTGGCCTCTTCTACTGTGCTAGTGAACCCTCAAAAGGTCTTGTACTTTGGGCTACAAAGATAAAGTTGTGCATTTGTGGACAGTGGTGTCTGTTAAAGGCTACTAAAAACAGAAATATTACATAAACTCTGACACTAAACTCTAAACACTGACACTGATTCTTTCTAGAACCAGTGTCAGTGGACTATTTCTTTGAAGAAAGTAGTTCCAGTGACAATTGTTCACAGTGCAGATGTCGTTGTTACTCGGTAGATTATCCAGAGTAACAGGGACATTGTTTATGGAAGGAGATATATCTGTTGGATTTTTAAAAAATGTATACTTTGCATGCTGCAAGGGATTAACCATCCCTTTAACACTCGCACATGCACAAATAGAAACATGCTGTTAAATAAGGTGTTGGTGCATAAATCTAATTTCTCTCACCCTCTTTGTCACTTAAACAAATACACACCACCTTCTTCAAAAACAAATAAACATTGCACAATTTGATGGTCGCAGATCACTAAGATTTGTCACAGACATCTTTAATAGGGAAATTTGAGCCACAGAGGCAAATGACAAACTGTAAGACTTCCGCATCTCTTCTTTCACACACTTAAGAGAATCTGATACGACTGGAGCAGCACTGGCCCTTTTCCCTTCCTCTGCTCAGCACTCCAACCATGGGGAGAAACACAGAGAGATGGAAAAGTGTGTGCGCGCAACATCAAGACAAAGATAAAGAGATTGAAAAAGGGTTAGTGGGTGCAGCAGAGAGCAGAAAAGGAGAAGCGTGGGGGAGCACCATGCAGCAGTGAGGAGGGAGACCTGCATTTTTTTGGGGGGGAAACATGATTTAAAGTGAAAAAGATGGAAGATGAGTTTAAAAGAGTGAAAGAGAGAGTGGAGGAAAGTCAGAGGAGAAATAGAAAACAGCTGGCTTAGAGGAATGCGGCGAAGACGGAGAAAAACCCCCTCATGTGAAGACGAACCTGCATAATTCATGTTCTGCTCCTTTTAGAAACAGCAGCTTCATCAGGACAGGGCCGCTTGACTGTAGCAATGCAGTGTGTGTGTGTGTGTGTGTGAGAGAGTGAGTGAAAGAGAGAGAAGGATGAATTCTGCTTGTAGAGGCATGTTTGTTAGTTGTGTGTTTTCTCTGTGGTTGTACTTTTCACTGTGCTGGTGTACAATGTGCCTAAGCACAGAGATGTTCACGTGGATGTGTGTGTAACTGTGGAAAGTGAAGCTGTGCGCCTTCACCTTGCTCTGCTCTTCACCCTCACTCTCCCTGACTGCACTCTACAAGGCCATTAGAGCTCCCTGAGGTCCACGGAGGCTGCTCGTCTCTGTGTCTGCTTTCATGTGTCAGTGAGTGGGCTCAAATGTGTGTGTGTATGTGTGTGTGCACAGCTGTGTGTGTGTGTCAACCGTGACCCGTAGTATGTTTTTTCAAGCCATTCTGAATGGATGTATATGGGTGGTGTGCAGGCCATGTGTACCTTCATGCTTCTGCTTTCATTATCAGAATGTGGACAAAGACATTTTTCTTTTCTTTTCCTGCGTGAAGAATTTTAATGCACAGGTGTGTGAGCGTGTGTGAAAGAATACACTATGAACCCCTGAGTTTGAGGCACTACTCCAGCATCAGCAACAACAGCAGCAGCAGCAGCAGCAGCCTGTGTATACAGTGTGTGCAGCTGCAAACAAGTCTCTGTAGGGTTGTGAATGGACTCAGCAGGCAGTGCTGGTCGGATCAAAAGATCCCTGGGTGTCTGAAATACACAACTCGGGCTTTACCAGTGTTGACTGCTAGATTAGCGTGCCGAGAACAAACATCACCATACAAATACATGGATAAAAAAAACATTCTTAAGAGTCGTCGCTCCCACCCACTCTCCTCACAACCAATATGTTAAAATGTGACAATGTTGTTACAGCTCTGAACAGAGAGACAAAGGGAGAAAAAGCAAAGGAGAGAAAAAAGAGACATCTTTTCTGCAGGAAAGAACAACATATTAGTCACAGTAGTTATCTCATCTGTGCAACAAATATTATCAGAGGGAATATTGGGCAAATGTTTCCAGTTTTGTAAACTGATTACAGTACCACAACATCCACTAATCTGGACAAGACCCCATAATGCACACACAGTGAAATGTGATTGTGCTGCATAACCGTACTGTGAATGAAACACAACTCCAACCATTTTGCTCTTCAAAATCAGTTTACTTGTTATGGTTAGATCTACTCAGGCTGTAAAAACTGTTGCACAAGGTATTCTGTGGCTCTGGAGGAGCTTAGCCAACTCTGAGAAGAAAAAAAAAAACATCACTAATGTAATAACAGTGATATCATCAGAGTTGGCTCAGTTTGGGAATGGAGATGGAAAAATACGCTAACGAAAAAAGATCTTGATGCTAAGCTTGGCCTGTGCTGCTTTGATTATTACATTACATCACATTCATTTAGCTGATGCTTTTATCCAAACTAACTTACAATTGCAATATATATCAGAGGTCGCACATTGGTGGATGTATCGCGGTGAGAATCAATCTCTGGACTCCTGCACCAAAGCCATGCGTCTTATCCACTGCAAAGGACAAAACCAAATACATCGAGACACTGACAGACAACAGGTTATATTTTAATTTTTGGACTAGAATTATTGCTAGGGACAATTTAGTAGTCACTTGATTGGTAGGGACTTTTATTTATTAAGCACATTATCATTATTTATTAAATTTGTCATAACCACTGAATAAAGTACACCTAATTAGCAAATGTAAGCTCCATATTGATATTACTATTCTCCATTTGCTCTGTTTTTTTAGCACTCAATGAGGAACTCATGGGTTAAGAAATAGGACTCCTGTTTTAAATTTTTTTAAAGGATAGGTTCACGATACTCACATGTCCATATGTGTATGTATACACTGAAACAGTTATCAGTTGGTTTAATTATTCCTCCTTGATATCATGGTGATCTCTCCTTCATATTAACTGTGAGATCCCATATCTCACACAGCTTTGACTGAACTGTGGACATTGGAACTGCACTAGGATGGGATCCCTACACAGCCAGTATGGACAGGAGGAAGTACTGCATCCAACCAGAACTCTATCAATGTAAATATGGGCATCTGAGCACAGAAAAAAAATGTGAATCTGTCCTTTAAGACCACAGTCATATCAACAGCCTGCAACTGCAACTCTCCTACTGCCCAGCAAGAAACTCCAATAAAAATTAGCCATGTGCTAAAGCTTACCCCAGGGTTTTAAATATGTATTTTGAAGGTTGTTTGGGTTTTAATGTTATTCATCAGAGTGTGTTGATGAACGGAGTGTTTGTGGGATCCCTCCGTATTACTCTGGATTATGGCTTGTCCAAATGCATTCATTAGGCTGGACCTTTGAGTTTAGATCTGAACATGGATTATAGGATATTTACCACTGTTGCCCTCTAACCTGTGTAACATCCCCATGTGCTTTCATGCTGCAATGAGTGCAGCGGAGGTCATGGGAGAACACAGGGAGGCCCTCCTCTTAGTGAGTACGCAACGCCCATAAAAATCAACTTAAGTCCACCACTAAACAAGCAGCTTTTTGATTCTCACTAATTATGAAATGGTTAAACATTCTGTGCGTGTTTCTCTCCTGCACTCGAGATGAGCCGCCGTACAGCCACAGTCTTCCACCGGCCCTCAGATGAGGCTCGTCAATTAGAGCACAGGCCGAAGCGCGGCATGTTAATTCTCGGTAAAATATTCCTCCTCCAGCGCTAATTAGGTGCTAGCTGTGGTCGAGGAGCGCCGTTCGCCAAGCGAGAGCAGTCTGTGCTGCATAGCAGTCCCCCGGTATCGTTTGGCTGACCAAAGCAGCCGCGATAACAGGGAATTATTTTAATTAACCGGTGCCGCCTTCTGCAGCTAATGAGCTTAGTTAAAACGAACCCGACATCTTGCTGCAGCATTCATGTTCCTGGCTCCAGAACCGTGGATTGTATACTCAAAAAACCAAAATGTGCGGATAAATAAATTACAAGGTGAATTAATAAGAAGAATACATGCATAGATACAGTAAACAAGTAGGCTACTTTTAACGTGGTATGCACAACCGTCACTCTGGCACTGATGCGTACAAGGCCTCAGTATCTCAGGAGAATGTCGAACCATGTAAGTGCATTTGTGTATATTTTTGTGTGAGTGAGTGTATAGTGAGAAATGTTTAGGGATGATGACCATGACATGCAGGGAGTGACAGTGTACTGAACTAGTGACGACAATGGATTTTCGCTTATGGAATCTTTTAGTCCACATACAGAAAACAGAATGATGAATTTCCTGTGTGAATGTGGGAGAAGGACAATTTTTTTCTTCTCGCTCCTTCCGACTGAGTCAGAGTGAGAAAAGAGGAGGCTTTGAAACTCTGCCCAGTATCCTGCACAGAGCAGCAGAGGGGGGGTGGGGGGGGTGATGGGTTGGCCCTCATCGCAGTTATTAGTCTTCACTTGTGTAACAGCGACATTTGCCCCAATCTGAAGAACATTCATCTCTACCTCTGAACCACCTGCACTCTCAGAACTGCTGGCTATGGATATCGCATCTTTACCTACAAAAATATCTCAGTCACATGCAGGTGACACACACTGCATATGGATAGGGGAGCTAGTGTAGTACAGTACGGAAAGATGTTAACAAAGCTGCCGAGCTGGCAGGAGCAGAGAAAGCGTGTTTTAGTGTCTATGTATGCATTCAGTGAGGTGACAGCACATGTGCTAATGTTGCGTCGCCTTGTATTTCCATATTTCCATATGACTCAAGATGAGACCTCTGCATTCTGGGAGCTGACACAGGAGACCAGGCAGTGTCATGCTGATGAGGTAATCACCATCAGGACGTGAGCGTGGTGAACTACACCGTTAACTAACAGCTCTGAGACAACCTGCCACACCCAGTGTGTCACACACACACACTGCAGATGTCTACCCTCAGTGACATCAGTGACTCCTGCCTATGGTGAAACGCGACAGTAATTGTGCAGCGGCTCTCATTACCTTTACGTGGGAGCTGAACTTTTAAATTAGTCAGCATGGCACATTCATTAGCCTGCTTGAATTTACCTCTTCGAACCCACTTACGCGCAGTACTATACTTCATCTGCACATCACACATCTTACTATCATACTTAGGCGCTCATCTAAAACCAAGTGATGCCGCCGGCGGCAGCAGTCAAGGTCATCTGATGAGTGCTGGAGGTGTATGTGATGTGAATTCACTCACCGGATTGATTCCTTCTGTAAGTCCTAATGATCAAACCCTGGCAGATTTAGAGGATAGTCAGTCCCCTTCATGGGAGTGTGGAGGATACTGGGGCACAGGGAAATGATACTGTAGGTACACACTGTTACAGTAGAGAGGGCCAAATGAAAGGCTGTTTCATGGTTTGAGCTGCAGATCATGTTCACAGTGAGAGAGGAATAACCCAGCTCATCTTATTAAAATATATTTGACAAGCTTGCAGTGGAATGTCTACAGTATCTTACAGCTTTCTGTTTTTTAAAATGCTGTGTGTGTTGCATAAGTAATTTTGGTGTTCTAACATATTTAAAATGATGTGATTAGATTAAAAATGCTGGGAAAACAAATAGTAGTAGAAATACTACTGATACTTTAAACTACCTCAAAGTTACAATGTTCACCTAAATTACAAACAAAAGATTTCTCTGGTTGTTAGATTACTGTCTTTAATATTCCTACTGCCATCCAAACTGACACGAATGTAAGCACTGAAAAATATCCTGGTTTCTAGGGCTCAACGAAGCAGTAAATCGGTGTATAGCATGTCCAACACAGTATTAGATAGATAGAACTGCACTGTTCTTTCTTGTGTTATGATGAATTAGGTTGAATTGTTATTATGAGCAATGGTGGAGAAAATATATCAAATTATAATAATATGAGAAAGATCATTTTAGTCAAGTCATGGCAGTAAATAATATGATATAATATCAGGTCAGCCTACCTACAGACCACAAGAACTAACTCACCACAGTGTGTTAGACAGTAAACGGTCAATATAAAACCCACAGTTCAACCACTAATTAATGTCCTTATCTCAGTTCTAATCTCCTAGTGCATCTTTCTATATTGCAGTTAGGAAACACAATACTCAGTTTGAGGTTCAATTCATTTGAGGTGGCAGGTGCTACTTTCATTCCTTGTGTGACACTAAAGTTTATGTAGTGTCAGCTTCTGTCAAGCTTAAGGATATTGCACAACAAGAAGGCAAGGTACAGCGCAACGTGCAGACGAAGCATCAAACTTCATCTGGAGACTGCTTTCCGCTTGGGTGTCATGTGACCAGAGTGCCTTTGCGATTAGGAAAACTAGTTTTATTACATTGCGATAATATCGCAAATGCTATTAATCGTTCAGCCCTACTGATTACTCTGGATAATGTACATGCTGAAAAATGTTGTCAGTGTGTTTTGTGGATTATCCACTTTTTTGGCTTGTGACCCCTTAAAATCAAAAAGTCTACTTGTGACCCATCAACAAAGGTTATGAACTGTAAGCCGTAGGACCAAAAAGGGATTTTGTATTATTTAAAGTTTTTTTTTAGGTCTGAGGAGTCTCAGGTCTGAGGAAACTATGTAGTATTTCAAAAAACAAAAACAGAGAAAAGTATGAAAAACATTTTCTCTGTAACAGATGTTTTCTTTGTTATCATCTGGTAACTCTTCAGATTTATCTTGCTACCTGTTGCGGGGTCCAGACTCCCAGCTGGGGAACCGCACTGATCTAGATTAAATAAGTGAGAACATTTTTGGGGGGGAAATTTGGATGTACCAGCCATTGAAACTTGAAAAGACCAGTCTGATTTTTCATACAGGTTTTATTTACCAAGAAGGAAGGAACAAAGAAACAAAGAAAGTTGTTCAAATAACATAAAAAGAGTGGGGAATAGCGAGAAAGAGAAAGAGAAGGAAGAAAAACTAAAAAACAATCTCCAAACATAAAAAATGGGGGCACTGAGACAGAGGTCTGTGATATTTCTTAGGTCGCACCCTCCATAAATCTTTGGAGCCAGAAACTCATTTTGGATTTAAACAGGTCTTGGCTTGCTATGATTGAGCAAGTGGACCCGTATGTGTGACAGTACAACACGCCACTAATGAGATCCCAAACCTGCACCAAGTGACGCTGGAATTAGTGCCTCTCACACCGCCATTCCCTCCTCCCCCTCCACCCAACAGCCCCCTAATTCTCCCAACCCTTTGACTCGCTTTATTAAAACCTAGACATGGGGCAGAATTGAAAAATGAGCTGAAGTCAGTCTCGGCTTTAGATGTACGCCGTCCGGGTACTGTTCTCTGGAGGAGTGAAGGGAAATGACCTATGAAATACAGCCTTGTCTTTAAATACAATCCAGCCCTTGTTACACACATGTAGAGTTAGAGTAGGGACTGTACACACATACGCGTACTTCATCCTACGCAGGCACATGCCAAGCGTCAGATCAATTTCATGAACAGTATTTCATGTAGGAGATGGACGCAGACAAAGTGCTTTGTAATAAACAATGATAATAAGTCGTTGCTTGAGACAAAGTCTTTGCAGCGCTGAATGCTCTGATTCACCAGATTACAACAGAGTAAACAGTTAGCCACGCACAAAACAACAAAGGAGGTATGAAAATGATACATTTTAAATGAGGTAAATCAACACAGTCTCTCTGTGTCTGCAGCCAGCTCACACACTGGGCCCAGCAGATGACAACGCTTAGAGAAGTAAAGCAAACACTGTGCTGCTTCTTATCAAAGGGCTCCTGCTGCCTCTGACTCGTTTTAATGAGGAATTAACAGTAAAAGATAAACAAACAAATTCTGATTTTACTATTCAGTCTCGTCTTGCAATGCCCCCCCCCCTCCTACAACCCCATCAAAGACCCGAGCAGATCTGAGTGATGAGAGCTTTCTTCGCTCCAGAGCTGTGAAATCTTATTGGCTCGTTGTAGCTCATGCTTTGCCGTGTTCTTATTGATTTCTTTTTTTGTTTTTAAAGGGTTTACAATTCTTTCTGTGTTTGGCTGACCAACTTATTAGTTGTGGCTCACAGAACAGCAGGGAGTATGTGTTCCTTGTCATTAAGGTGCTTTGCTAGGTCATTAGTAGTGGAGCAGGACTGCAGCGCAAGGGGGAACGATGCATAAAGACACGCGCACACACTAACACACAAACGCACAAACTCTGAATAAGCGGGGGTGGGTCACCACTGACTTCTGCCCATGGCCTCGCTCTACAGATGATTAAAGCCCGTAGTGACAGAGAGAAACATGTGTGCTCGTATGTTTGTTTCTGCATTTGTGCACACATACACACAAAGCTGAAATCTGTACAGTGGAGCCACAACACACACAGAAACACACAGACACACACAGACACACGCAAACAGAGCTTTTGATCAGCTTTCAGGAGAAAGCTGGTTCACAAAAAAAGCCTCACAAACGGCGACAGTGGCAGAACATGTTCTGCTGCTAAGTAACACGGAAAGATCATTGGTACACTGCCACAAACTGTACTGTACAACACAGAGTTCAACTTTAGACAACAGATTAACATTTTAAATCTGAAGCTAATCTCCCACCTGCTTTTTTCCTCGCCCTCTCCCCGTCTTTGTCTCTCTCATTAGTCGAGCACATTAGCTTTCCTGCATCTCTTAGAGCCAAAGAAAGAAAAAGAGAGCCTGCGGCAAAGTGACCTTCTGGGGATGGAGGGAGGCCAGGGGAATTCTTTGACACCACTGATCTTCACCAAGCTCAGTCTCAACTCAGACAAAACTCTGATCTGATGCAGCCATCAGTGATTGACAAGGGAGATGGAGTGAATTTTAAGCACTGTTTCTGTGCAAGGGAGATCATTTAACTACAGACTGACATGTCTGATGATGGCTGTTGGAAAATTAACCCTTGAAGAAATGTCATGACGAGAGATCTGAGGTGAAGAAAGATCTTACGTTTGATTACAGAGGATGCACACGGGAGAAGGTTGATCAAAAACTCCTCTTCTACTTCCTCGTGGACTTAACCTGATAAATGAACTGCTGAAAGTCTTGTGTGCAAATGATGAGATTTACTGACCTCGAGACTCCAGTCTTTGGGAAGTAGCCGGGGCAGCATAATTAAAGGTTGCTGTTTGTATTTTTTTTTTCCATTCTCACCACTGCAGCTATATCAAATTATGTGGCAATAGCTCTCTGGGACACTTGAGAGACCTCCAGTGACCCAGTATTACCGCTAGACCCTGTCAATGTCAGCGTTTCTGCACAGTACTCTGCTCAGCATGTCATATAACCTGCAGTTCACCAGTTTTGTTTGTGCAGTCTCACACATCTGCACACCAAAAATAAAGAAATTGACAGATATGATAGATGTATAAGGCAAAGAAACAAAGGATAAAGCAATATATTTCATATCAAGTAGAAATTGTAGTAGTTGTTACTTTATTAAAATAGCATGTGAAATAGCCAGTATTATCCACATATATTACTGTAATTATGTGCACTGGGAGTGTAAAACCTTAGTTATGGCACCTTCAATACCATAAAGTAAAGTAATACTCTCCCCAGAACAGAGCTAGAGGAGACAACATTAAGGGGGACTGGAAACACGCAGAAACTGCGAGCCTGTCTTTCTCCAAAGATCAAAACATTACCTACCACCACCTCTAATGTTTCCTTTTTACTTACTTTCCTGCTAACTACTTATATTATGGAAGTTACATCCTAAACGAGACAAAATATGTTAATTAGTGAGCTGGACTACTGGACACAATAGGTGGCAGCATATCACTTATTAGGCCATGAATTCAGAATGTGCACCAGAACTAGAGCCGGACAAGTGGGCTCAGCAGCCTCCCAATGATCACGGCCGGACCGGGACTGAACACAGCCTCCAAGACTGACAGGGGCCAGTTTAAGGATAGGGAACACAGTACAGAGGTAATTTACAGTAGCTTCAGCCAGGACTATGACTCTTTCTCAAGATATGGTGAGTATAGCTGGGCACAGAAGAGGCGCCAAGCAGGAGAGGAGCGAGAGGGAAGTTAAATCAAATTTAACTTGGTGAATTAAGCCTTTTTTTTCCCAAGGCCAAACCAGTGTTGGTGATTGTAGGAGCAATGGAAAGACTAACCAAGATGGTTTTGGTGAGTTTTATTTTGTTGGCAAGTTCAATAAAGTATGTTTTACAATGACTTAAAAAGGTGAAAGAGAAAGTCAGAAGTTCTATTTTTCTGTTTTATAATGAAAATAGGTTAAGAATGTTTCCTTTCTGACATTTTGAGAGTTTCTTTGTTCAATTAGACTAAAACAAACAAGAGAGCTTGTATAACATAGTGAACTTGCAGCTCACATACATCTCCCAAATGAAACTATGGTGGAAAGCCTAAGCTATACTATCGGACTATCGCCACCTGAGGTACAAACTGGTATTAGTAGAGAGACAGGGACAGGCCAGGGCTAGCTTGTTAGCATGCTAACTTCAGTAGATACAGTATCTCTGCAACAGAATACATAGATGGACATCACGTCAGAAATGTTACTTCACATTCTGTTGAAAATGTTAGTTAATTTTTCTAATCTTTATCCTAAAATTCTGGCCATATCTTACACATTGTACCTTAGAGATAAGAAAAAAAAGAGATATAATAGTGGTATCAATCCTCTCATCTAAAGGGAGTAAGCATATTTTTCAAATATGTTGAACTATTCCTTTAAGTACCATTAACAACATTGGAACAACATTAGCGATTTGAATATTTAAGTACCTCTGATATCTTTGACTCCTATCAAATTGAACAAAGGTCTTGGAAAGAGCTACTGACATCAGAGATCTATTAAAATGTACATACACTTTAATGATAGTATACATAATGATTTAAAATAAAGCTTTATTCATGTTTATGTTTCAAATATGTTTTCTCCCTGTACTAAACAGGTTTGAATTGCACGGATGTAAAGCTACAAGCCTCCACAAGCTATCTATTTTTTGCAGGCCAGACGCCAGATGCTACCAGAGCCTCACTGGCCTCGCAAGACAATAAGGCCAAAACTGAGGGTCAAAAGGCTTCTGAAGTCACCCCAACAGATGACAAGCAGACTGAATGTTAGACAAGAAAGGAAGACATAATATATAAATGAATGAATGTTGTGTGATTCAAACAGTTATGATGGTATTTAATTTAAAAAATGAAAGTGAATGAGTGAACGTAGATATCAAAAAGAAGTGCAGTATAGGAGAATAAGTGTTATTATCAAAATCATGTAAAACTGTATTTAACAGATAGCACCAGAGCAGCCACATTTATGGGAAATATGCCAAATTGAAATACACTGGAGTATTCCTTAAACACATATTCAAGGACAGGCACAGGAATACAGGAATACTAAAGCAGAACTATTTGGTTAGGGTTATTTGGTTTGTAGGCTAACCAATATAAAGAGATACACATATGACTTAAGCAATTATAATCAACACGTTGTAGCTGCTAAGGTGAGAAATGGCAGCCATTCAGAGATAACATTAAAGAAGTTTTAGGTTTGGATGACATATTTTTGCCACAGTTGGGTCCAACTGCATGGACTTCTGGTCCCCTTCGCCTTCACTTGATTTTTTTTACTCATATTCTCCAGTGAGAAAAAAAGGGAACTTCATATATCTGTAAGATCTGTAAACTATTCTGTTTGTCTGACAAGGAAGAAATGATGATTGGATTAAAAAAACACTCATTGTTCAGCTGCATTAACAATAAATTTTTATTTCTGTCCATCGCTAGCCTGACAATGTTAGGTGCAAAGGGAAATCGATGGAGTGCTCTTTTAAAGGAAACTATCATGTTACAAGACTCAAACCTGTCATAAAAGTAATGCTGGGGATCTTGTGTCTGCAATGAATACCTGCAGTCATATTCTGTCAGAGCTCAGCTACTGTTCCACACTCACCAACGTGTCTCATTTGATCACCTTAAAATAAGCCTCATCTGGACCTGGAATCACCTAATTTGAAAGCAATTACTATATCTTTCTCTTATACCAGGATTTCTGATTTAATTGTTGGAACACAGGAGAAGGACACAGAAGGCAATACAGTATGTTACCCTTTCCGCTAAGATGGCCATATAAATAAAATAAATAAACAAACAACAAATCTGACAAAAAAATGTCCTGAAAATATAATTACCAAATTACACGTCCTGCAAATATAGTCAGCATCAACATCAGCACTGTATACATGCAGAATAATATACCCGCCCTCTCCCCGTTCTTCTAACTCCACCCCTCTCTTTTTACTTGGTATGAGGCATCCCTACACGATTTCTGTGTTTTTCTCTCTGCTTGTTTTGTTTGATTCAAACCCTCATTCCTTAAAACACACTGCCAGACTCTGAAAGACAAGCCAAAGATTCAGGCACTGTGATCTGAAGTCTGCTGGTTGAGTCCAAGGACCAGCGGAAGACAGAGCCGGAACAGAGTTGACCATAAATCAGAGTAACAGTGCATTTAAGGTGGTACAATAGTTCCGTTCCAGCACAACTCAGCCAGCAGTGGGGGTCATGTTTGGAAAGATGGCTTAGACACAGGTCCAATATGGTCTTCTTGGTTGACACCATTTATACACAGACCTCAGTGTGTGTGTGTGTGTGTGTGTGTGTGTGTGTGTGTGTGTGTTGTGCATATGTATGTGAGTGTGTGAAGGAGAAGGCGGAGAGGTGGATGGCTGGGGGGTGCAGCTTGATGTCTTTATTCTGTCGTCTCACTGGGGGGGAATAAAGCAGGTGCTTACACGGCTCAGCACTTCCCTATGACTGTGCCAGCGCCGGGAGCAACCACACATCCAGTGTTAATCACCATGTTCCCTGCCATTCACACACACACAATGAAAAATACAGACACACTTGGGGCAGCCCAAGTGCCTGCAGGGAAATAGGGGGCTAATCCGACAGCGATCTAGTGACTCTGGAGAGAAACCACATACACAGAGGAATGTCACTGGCTTAGTGAGGGGGAAGTGTGCATGTGTGTGTGTGCGATGTGTGTTCCTGTCGCACATTGCAATTGGGGACACATTTTGGAACCAATTGATTGGGGGAAGGCTTTCCTCACTGAGAACAAAACTGGTGTCCCAAATGTAGTTTCACTGCAGTTAAAATGTTTTTGCAGCCTTGCTGTAGTTTTGCATAAAATAACAAAAAAATAAAGAACATGTATTGATTAACAAGACTCTAGAGTCTACAGCCACACTAACAGCCTTGTGAGGCTGTACTTAGGCACAGCGGTGCTTTGAGGTAAATGCTAACGTCAGCATGCTAAACATGCTCATGGTGGCAATTTTGACATGCTGATGTTTAGCAGGTAATATCAAGTTCACTATCCTAGTTTAGCATGTTAGCATTCTGACATTTGCCAATTAGAAGTACAGCTGAGGCTGATGAGAATGTCATTAGATTAGAGGGAATTGGGCAAATTTCAATTTTAACCTGATAGTGCCGCAAATGATAAATCAGGAGATCAAAGTTATTAAGACACATTGTCTTGGAAACATGAATGTCTGCCAATCCAGTAGGCTAGATGTCACACTATTTCACTGAATTATTGCTGGTGGCAGTAGAGGAAAAGTCAGAGGATCATCAGTAAATTAGGAATTAGGATCTATCGCCTTGAATGGCTATTCTAAACCTTTAATTGCAATTCATCCAAGAGTTCTTATGATATTTCAGTCTGAAACAAAATAATGGATGGACCAACCAACCTACGACAAACATTACCATCCTTTAATCAGGGGTAAATCAGCGATCAATCGGTGTTCACCAGTCATTATTTGTGAACTACTCAACAACGCATCAAAACAGCTCCCTGACGCATCGCTGACACATCGCCAACACCAGCCAGATATCTAGCACGCTAAATATTTGGAGGAGTCGGCCAACTCAACATCCACATGCAGCCAATGAGAGCAGGCAAGTGGCAGAGCAGGCAGCTACTTTTTCACTGCAAAGCACTTTTTACTCACCTCCTGCTCTCTCTGTAGAACAGAAGATCCCTGCTACCTTTGTGTGCTAATCCATTCTTTCACCCATATTCTTTGTCTTTATAATTGCTATCTCTATAATAACAAACAGCTGTTTTCTGTGTAGGTTCGCGTCATTTCCAGTATTACATTTCACGTGTGTTTTCTTGACAAAAAGTGGTTTGGAGACCAGCATCGGGTAACACAGCCACTGTCAGCTCGCGTAGTGTGTGCCCCCTTTCACCAATCAGTCATGTAGTGTGAACGCACAACGACTTCAAGACTCCCATCACAAGACAGCAAGTTGTGTAGTGTGAACGGCACAGCCATTTGCTGACACTGAAAGTCGTGTAGTCTGCACCTTCCTTTAGCCCAACTGTTAGCATGACTAAAAATTCTTACATTCCCGTACAAGATTTAGGTTTTTACAGCTTCGTGAAAGTTGTCTAGCAGGCATGTAATAACACTTATTTCAACACTTCTTCATAAAAGCAGCCTTGTGTGATGTGTGAGCCTTTCAACGCTCATTATTTTTCTAGTGTGGGTGTGTTTCTGTACGCACTCCACTCATGATTACAGGCAAACTGTAATAACAGGAGGTGGAAGGAGAGTCAAGAGGAAAAAAGCAAAATCAAACAGAATAGAAATAGACAAAGATTATAGAGATTAACCAGATACAGAAAAATAAGAAGGTTGGCAGGGGAGAGACAAGGATGGCAAGAAGGATGAAGCAGATAGATGGAGAGACTTGAAGCAAACAAACAGTTTGGACTCTCCTGGGAAGGATCTGTTCATCCCACACATATCGAGGGATGAAGGAGAACAAATGTTCCTGGGCCCACAAGTCACATAACAAAGATCGGACCGTGCCACAGCTCCATCAGATTCCTCTGAGCTTCTATTGTTAGAGCACAATCCCCACAAGACATCATGAGAACGAGCATGGATAAGCAGCTCAACCTTTAGAAAATATGTCTCCTCTTTCTCAGACTAACGCTTGGAGGTGTGGCGGGACGCTGGGACACTCTGCTCACACTGAGTGTGAAATTTGACCAGAGTCCAGAGAAAAAGAGTTCAGAAATTTGGTGAAATTTTGTTTTAACTTATTTGCTCTAGTAAGCCATTGAGCCAGCATGGATAACATAAGGGCCATGAAACCATAACGGCCAAAACTTAATAAAGTTATTATTTACATCTGTACAAGTCTATTGGTTTCAGTTCTTATCAGTTGTATTGTAGTGAAATCATTATAAAGCCAATTATTAATCAAAATTGGCTATGCTGCCTATATCTCCACCATTGGTACTGCTGTTGTGTTTAAAGACCACCTGTTATAGTGTATTTCTCCGGGTGCTCTGGTTCCCCCTACCATCAAAAACATGTATGTTAGGTTATTCTCCAGCCAGTGCCCTTGACCAAGGCCATGGCTTAGATCTTAGTCCCCAGTGGGCTGCCACTGTGCAGTGCACAGTGGCAGCCCACTGCTCCTAATACTTAGTATGGATCAAATGCAGAGAACAAATTCCATTATACGTTGTACTGTGTATAATTACGTTTGTGACAATAAGCTTGATTTGATAACCACACAGGTGTTCTCACTTATCCTGGCTGATCAGACCTTTGCTGCTCATCTATGTTGAGAATTAAAGTATGTGAGGAAGTGTGTTTAATAAAAATGGTATAACGATGTAAGAGTGATGTAAGAGAAAACTTACAGAAGAGTCACGAAAATGCCAATAAAACAGTCTCCGGATGTGAACACAGTACTTTAAAAACTCCCTGTAGGTGCATTAAAACTCTCCTGAGATTGAAGAGTTAGCACTGTTCTATCTATTTTTTTTTACATTATTCATAATTGCCTATTGTTTGTCCTCTTGGTTTGGATTTTGTATAACAAAGCTTTTCACAGCTGACATTTTGACATGTCATAGCAGGAAAAACACTGGTGTAATCAATAAGATACTAATGATAATAATAATGGCTGCATTCCATTCAGTATCAGCAAACTGCTATTATGTGTGCATGCTCACTGTACTGGCGCAATGGGTTGATTAAATGAAGTGGAGCCATAAATGTCTGCTGTGAAAAAGTTGTGTTTTATTATTTTTAATACATCAAGAGTGTGACTAACAGTAACGATGGCTCAGTTTCATTTAGGCGTGACAATGCAGTAAGCATGACAGTCAGCAAATAGGCACAAAACAGTATGTGGGTAATAAAGAAGGCCTATGTGCAGAAGTGGTTGCTATGGTGGATGTCCTGGGAAAAAAGTTTGGTATGCAAAATATTATTGCTAACTGATACATGAGCACATTTCCCATTTGAATGTTATTGCCAACAATAATGCAAGAATGAGAGAAAACAGCTGGAAAAGCACTTCTAAAGTGCTTCATGGGTCAATTTAACATAAACTGGCAAAAATCTAGATAGGGGTTCCAGATGCAACATTCTTTCTCGATTGAGAAACTTTCGGGAACACACTGCACAACAGGAGAAAGGTCGTGTGAGGAGAGGAGAAGCACGCCAGTACAGACTGATGTATAACATTTAATGGAATATATGCAAAGTGTAACATGAAAGCAGAAGTTGGCCTGTGTAACTTCATAGGAGTAGGGTGACCACCTGGAGTATGGAACTTTGAAATGTGAGCTGTAATCATTCTATTGAGAAATAATTGTTATTGAATGTATGTGTACTTAAAGGAATATCTATGTGAAGGAACCGACAAAAGGCTGTTGTCACGTATCCAATTTCACCTTAGGGTTCTTTGTGAATGTCATGAACTGTTAGGGGTTCAGAAGGTTCATGAGTCTGAAGAAGTGAGGGTGGTCTCTGGTAAAAGGGAGATAGCACTCTCAGGGGGGGATCTTGGGTTTGATAAACATGTTTTTCGGAACTTTGATAACATGGACAGAACCTGGAACTCTGAAGTTGAATGGCAAGGGCCCTGGAAGTGGCACGTTCATTACTTACACCTGTGTTGAAATGTGTCATGGAAAAAGTCTATTAGCAGTTTTCTGTGTGTTTTCTTCTAATTCTTCTCTTCAATTACAGATCCAAACCCACACAACTGTTTTCACTTGGTATAAAACCTGTGATCCTACAGACTGAGCTGCCACAAAAACACACACAGCCACACTAACACACACACACGATCTATGCTTATGTTGCCAGCTACAGCCTCCAGCTAATGTCTGTACAGTTGGCTGTTTGGGATGAACAAACACAGACTGCAAAAACAGCCAATTCAGTTTTGCTTTTTGTCTGAATACACCTTTAAAGGTAGTGTGACCTAACTTCCAAACCCCCAAACCGGGACCTGTAAGTGTGTTCATGGATGTGCAGATGTATGCGCTTTTGCGTGCACCATAGGCGGTTTCATCAGGATGGGTGACAATAGAGGGTATGCGCATGACATCACAGAATGTCTTAAATGCTCACTGAGTGGCAGAAAGACGAGCAGCTGTGTTAGCTTGAATCAGATAAAACACAAACAACACATCTAAAATGGGAAAGAGCTAGACCACTGGTTCTTTGGTAAGCAGCAAGGATCACTGTTGAGACCGACTACCTTTAATTTGAGCATATAATCACTTGTTTTGATCCCGGTTGGCCAAACGTAGCCATGGTAACAAATGTTTTGCCACTCAGTCCAACGTGTTCCAGAAGGGGAAGTGACATCAACACATACCCTCTATAATTTCAGCGCCTAGCACACCAGTCGAGCGCATCTTTCAACACCATGAACACAACATTTTTGTTGCTGGGTGCCTTACAGGGAAAGGAGTGATCTTTGAGGGAACAGTGTCCAAAATGGAGGTAAAAGTTGTAGCTTATTAGCTGGGTTGTGAGGTCACTTTTATCTAACCTCCTCTGTTACAGTAAAAAACGTCCAAAACCAGAAAAATGGTTGGTTTTCTGCAATTATTTGCATTTTTATGCGTACAATCAAATAATGAATTCTAAAGTAGGGTATTGTGCATTTTTAATTTAAATGTACTGCTATATGCACAAAAGTGCAATAACGTGGTTTGCAAGCTTTTTACCAGTACAGTATTCCCTTTACACAGCAGCAATAAAATATTTCATATAAATCTCAACTTAAACATTAATGTAATCAAATCGAATATAAAACCAGCTGCCGAAGTTGAATTGTCTTTTTGTACACAACTCGCAGCACAAATCATTGGAAGAGAGACTGATCATAGGACATCACCAAGAGGGAATTCACATGGCAGAGCCACAAAACCAGATGAAGGCATATCAGGTAAAGTTTGTAGCCTATAATTTTAACTTAGTTAAAGAGGCTACAGCTGTTTAGTGCACAGAAGCCGTTGCCATGGTTACTATCCATAGAGCACCTGCTGTCTACTAGCGGAGCACTTGTCTTCCTTTCTGATCACTGCAGCAAAGAGCAGCCCGGTGGGGCCAAGCGACAACGTTGTGATTTTAAGAATATTCCTAAGATTGACATCTTCCCCAATTATAATCAGCATGCAGTGTGTAGCTATCCACTTCGCTATGGCATTCAATTGACTGTCTTGCTTTTGTTTATCTACCTCTCCCGCACGCTGCATCCAGCGTAGTCTGCCGAAGCCTCCTTCCACTGCTTGTTTGGGTTGGTGATTTGCAGGCTGATAAACATCTCACCCCTCCTGTGACCCATGTTTTGACTGTATGTGTGTTCAGAGTCAGTGAGCAACGGACTTTCAAAATAATAATATTACTAATAAAAAAAACTGCATTAACATGCGCTAAAATACTTAGCGTAAATTAATTAATGCATTAACACGATAATAATGTGTTAATGTGTGCCCTGCCCTAGTCACTACATAAACAAACGTCCAACCCCAATTATTTTGCATGGATGAGCAAATGTGTCACAATTGTGGTGAGTGCGTGAAAGAGCAGGTTAGTGGACCGAAATGCATGACATGAAGGCTGACTGGTACAGTTCAATGAGTCCAAACAAAACAAGGCGATCCAACAGAACAGGTAATCCAACAGAAATCCAAAATCCACAAACAAGTGGGTCGAAGTAGAGTACATCCGCACGACATGAGACAACAGATACAAGCTAAAATGACCAGACAGAGACTGAACAGAAACAGCAAACATTTAACACCAGGGACTAATGAACACGCGGGAGCAACACAGGTGAGAGGGATAAGGACTAACGAGACTGGCAGGCAGAGAGACAGCAGAGCAAGACAGAGAGATTACTGGGGGAACAGACAGAACACAGGTTAGACAGAACACAGACAAGAATCTAACCCCAGGCAATAACAGAAACCCATGTGAATAGACAAACACCGATCAACTATAAAACAGGGATCACAACAGCAAAAAGGATAAAGAACAGACAGATCATGAAACTAAAATGGACAAATCAGAACTAAGGAAAATTCCAAACTACTAAATACAAGAAGACGGATAATAACGAACAGATAAACAATTACAACAGGTAGAAGAAGCAAACAAAGACAAGGCAAGCAAACTATAAACTAAAGTCTAAATTAAACAGAACAGCAACAGGGAGTCTAAACGCAGTTGGTCTTTATAATGTTACATTTAATAGTAAGTTTGCTAGCATTAGCTTACTAACATTACATTAGGAACAATCCACAGCCAACATTTTCCTGGATTTGTTTTAGGTTTTGGAAAGAGAATAAATCTTCTCATTTCAACCTCTCTGGGTAGCGACTGTAACTATTACAAGTGCCCCAGGAACAGAGTTTGACCATATCTTGGAAAAATACAGCAAAAGAAAGCTAGAAACCAACTCTTTTAGCACACGAGTCAATGGAGTGCAGCCATGAAGGTGATGGACCTCAGCGAGTCCTATACTGTGCTGTATTGGCCAGCTGGATATTCCGGGCGTGGCTTAGCAAAACAGTCAATTGGAAGGTCGGTGGTTCAACCCTTGACTTGTTTAGCACCATTCTAGTCTTTCGAATAATCAAAGCGCATTACATGTCACAATTACCCTAATCACACACAGAGGCTGCCATGCAAGGTGACAACTGTTCATCAGAAACAGAAACTAATCATTCACACACTGATGCCGCAGCCTTTGGGAGCAATTTGTGGTTCAGTAAGTTACCCAAGGACACAAGTGCACTGGACTGCGCACTGTTTCCTCAAAGCATGTCGTCCCAGACAACATTGTAAAATGGTGCACACCATTTTCAGATTAAATGTGCCCAATCTAACACAAACACAGGGAAACAGATTTCAGGCAGGGTATAAGGCAACAGGAGAAAATGGTTGGAACACTAATTGGAGATGATGAGCAGCTGGGAAGGCAGGCAGAAGATCACAGCTGATTAGGGATGAGTTACAAGTGTGAAGGACAGGAGAACACACCGAGGGCATCAGGTGGAATACCAGGAATGGCCAAGACGGATAAAAAATAGAAGCCCAAAGAGAGAAGACAGACCGACGAGCTGCCACCATGACAATCACGCAGATGCAACTTATTCAAAAATACAGTAGTGTCTACACTTTGTCCAAAATCAAGCATAAAAAGATTCAGGTATTTTACTCAGTCATTAAGTTGGCAAATTGTTAGACTTGTTAAAGATGGGCATAGCATCTGTAACATCACTTAAAAGAGGTCTTTTCCTGGAGTTTGGTTTATCCTGCTATCATCTTGTTAGCTGTTTGGAGCCAGAAAATCACACTGACAGGTTTACTATCTGATGAGGTTTTGCACAGAGCTTCATAAAAGTCACAAAAGAAAGAGGGTACGACATTTAACTTTTGATCAATCTTTTTCCTTGGAGCCGCTACAATCAATGCAGTTTACTGTTCAGTCACTGATGTGACAGTGAGACAGCTAGCGAGCTGCTAGCTAGAAGAACTCTGATGGACCACAGACTTCACACTAATGGCTTACAGAATCCTTCAACATCTTGAGAATAGATGGAATTAAAAGGTAGCATTTTTATTTATCTTACTACGAACAAAGTGTTAGCTCACTTTGTGCTATAAAGAGCAGAATTGAATCCGAGACTGTTCCAGAAGTAAGAAAACGTCAACCAAAATCCCACTGACATTTGTAATTGCACAAATAACTAGAAATCTGGCCCAAGTGCAGCGCTTAACTTAACAGTGTTAAGTTAAGTGAAGTTATGTTGGTAATAATGACAGTCATTAAATTAAAAAGATCTAATCTACATAAGGTATATTCAATATTTCTGTAATTAGCTGCCTTTTAAGGAACACCATTTCCCATAAGCCTCAAAAGAGACGAGTTCCTGGATCGAGTCGAGGGTGCTTTTCTGTGCTCACAAAGTCGTCTTGTTTGACTTGAATTCACCAAAGTTAAAATCATTTTATCAGTAAGTAGTAGATACCATTTTGTGTTCCCCATATATTTCTTCTTTTTAAAAAACATAACATAAAAGATACGCTTAAATGAGAGATTGCATGGGTGACGTTATGACTATATTTGTTAAGGGCAAAATGGGTGTCAAAATACCATTTTAAATTAAATATTAATGTGCTGCAGAAATATTCTGGCCTACATATTATATTCTACAGACTTAAGAAAACATAAATGTTTGTTATGTATCTTCGCAAACACCACTCCATAATAAGTTTAATATGTTTTTAATGAAAATGAGAATATTTACGTCTCAGAATGGTCATTCTCTCCAATATCGCAAATCATATCGCAATTAAAACATTTTTCAAAATCGTTCAGCCATATTTCCAACTGTTATTTACTTCATATTTTTAGAGAGAATTCGTTTTTCTCTTTGGACAGTCTCGGTTTTCTTAAATCAGCATCTAGCAGCCACTGAGGTAAATGGATGCTTCAAAATTCAACTATAGTGGTTCCTGCTTGGGAGCTAGGCAAGTGCTTAAAGTTGTTTAAACAGAATAATGTGGACATTCAAATTGCACAATATAGTACAGTACATAAAAAGAAGTACATGGAGATGCGATGTGCTATAGAAAGACAGTGAGAATGAGCTAAGATCCCGACCTTATAGTTCTGTGGTTTCATTCTCCCCTTTTAGTTAGTGCAGGTCTCACAACAAACATATTGATCGTGTTTACATTAACGGCTACGTGGGGAGCTGCAGAGGAGAGGCCTGCATTTGCTGCAGCCCTGGGATCACTCAGAAAGAGGAGGGCTAATCTCTGGCCAAACCTCCACCCACTACCTGCTTCATTCCCATCCTGAGTGGACAGGAGAGGTACTCCTTCCAACACCCACGACCTCTGCCCCATCACCCCAAGTCTGCATGCTGTGGGAAAATACTCCAGTACTGAAACTACAGAACCAGTACACATACACAAGCAAAGATTGTATTTAGAAACAGAACAGAACAAGTGAAACAGAAATGTTAAGATACTTGCATGTGAGTTGGGGTGCATGCTCTATGAAGGAAGGAAACATGCACACACAAACATACATGCTCACTCATGTGCAGGAACACACAGCACACACTCTTGACAAGCCATGACCCCAGTGGACAGACTTAAAAGCATGAAGGAAATCATCCAGTTGTGGTGGAGCAGAAAAAATAATTGCATGAGAATCAATGTTCTTTGTCTAGATCTAATAAGGGAGATATCAGAGAGTGGCAGAAGAAATGCTTTTAAATCCTGCAAACCTTTGGTCTGTACTGAAGTCATATATTGAACCACAGTGTTCAGCAACTGTAGGCGCTGGGACTGCTGGTAATTAGCAGAGTTTCCATCACAGACTGTCACTGGTGGCACTGATGTATGTTCACAGGGATGTTTAAAGGCTTTTGATGCAAAGGCAAAGGGCCAGGAAGTGCAAAACATAACGTCCAACAAAACAATGTTCAAAAAATCAAAGGTAAAGTCGAAGTGAGCATTGCCTTTTCATGTATGATACTAATTTCTAGAGTATAAATACTATTTATTTTATTTAGAATGATTCATTCCTAAAATAAACCAAATCAATGGGGCCTTAATTGTTTTAATGGGCTTGCATTATAGGATTGTGGCGTTAACTTAAATTCATTGTGACAGCTAGTTCAGTTTAAAAAATATTAAAAGCATTTCGGGGATAGCAGAACATGCTATAAGCACAACATGGTTATATTATCACCAAACAGTTGGTACGGTTAACATGTTAACAGTTCCTTATTTACACCTCCAGCAGTCATTTAGCATGGAGTTGTTTGTGTCCACATAACAAATGTGGAAAGTCCAATATTTACTCTCTTTTAGCTCTATTTTAGTCTCCACCAACTCCTGAGGGAAATGTTTGGATCTTTAACTGCTAAATGCTCCACTCTGTTGTCAAGAGTAGTGTACCGTTGTGGGTTGTCTTTTTTTGCTAAAAAGGCTGCTGGCTGGTTCTGGAAATGTGGCTGATAAGATTAAACTAAAATAATGAGCTAAAAGACACTAAAACGCGCTTTAGAGCTGAGGAAAACTGCAGCGTCAGGTGCATCTTTCACATTACACATAGTAATTTGTCCCATTGTTTATTCATGCTTTGATTAGTGCAGCTTTTATCACTTAAATTTGTGAATGTATAAATACTATTACAGTATGAAACTAAATGCAGAAAACAAAATCAACAGCAGTGTATTCTATTTTAATATTTAATTAATAACATGACCAGTGTATATGGTATTATTAGGCCTGACATTGTTAATTTACTGATGTCCATCAGATGGTCGTAATTCACTGAAAGAGGCCAATAAGAAGACAGCAGGGTAAGGTAGGTTCAGTAAAACTGACACAAAGTGAAACTTCAGAGCTGATAGAGTCAGACTTTAGACTTTAGAAGAGCTGCTTGGAAGAAGCAGCAGTCAGATGTAGAGTTGTTTACATCTCATTTTGACAGGGGAATTATGTTTGCTTTTCTTCTTTTTTTCTTCTTCCTATTTTCCTTCTTAATCTATTTCTTCTCCTTTGAAGGCACCATGAAGTCAGATACAAGGCTTGGGGATGTATCTGTTACATAAATATAAATATATTGTTTACACACTTGTTTCCTGAGTGAAAGTTATACTGTCACATAAAAATTACACAAAGTAACTCTTATTACGCTCTTACCGTATTTCTTGTTCAAGTTTTGCAATTAGTTTGAAAGGTTAAGCACAAAACATGTAAAAAAAACACCTTTATTTCATATTTTGAACATTACTGATTTTACTTGTGACGTGTTGTCTTTAACTCTTGCTCATTTGTATTCTAAAATTTCATTGTGCAGGATTTGTTATTTTGTTTTATGAAGTGTTGTGTGCATTGATGATGATAATGATGGGAATGGGTTACTGTTACAAGGCTCAACATGAACATACACACACACAGAAATATAATATAAATAGATTCCTCCAACCTCATATCCATTTCACCTGCATCTCCGAGGCTGACCCATGACCTGTTGGATGTAAAGCTCACAAAGACACAAGCCTCATTACCCAGGCTCCTCTCTGGGAAAGCGGGGTCTTATTTACCCCCGAGGAAGGACAAAAATAAACGAAGACTGCCGCTGGTTGAGTGATGGAAACAAAAAGCCGCTGTAGTGAAAGGTCACAGTGGCCGTATTCCTTTTCAGTGCCCACTGGCTTTCAATCATAAAAAACTCACAATGACATGCATTTTTGACATTGTCTCAATAACGAGGGAAATGTCACCCCAACACAGCAATTACGCATGACAATTATAATTAACTGTTCAGTCTGAATTGGTGTTACTGACAGGTTGAACACAGTCAGCCATCGTCAGTCAGTCACTGATGTATTTGTTGAATACATGTCACGTACTGCATCATTAGAGTTTATAGAATAGACAAACATTTAAGAAATCACAAAGTATCAAATTTACATTGTGTGAAACTAGTTTTCTGAGACTGTACTCCTCTCAGAAACCAACAGCATCAGTCGATTCAGATAATGCCCGAAAAACAACAAATGTTTACGCTCAAGATCGAAAAATACGCAAGGACGAACAACTAATTGTGCCATCTACTTTGGAGGACTTGTTGGGTTTTCTATCTTGATCTCAGGAGTTAAGTTTTGGCCCTGTGATTTCAAGCTTTGGTCAAGAGCTACTTTTACAAATATTAACTGCACTGTACATACAAAATATACAAAATCAATTAAACGTCACTATTGAGTTCATCCCCCTCTTTAAAACATGACATCATGAGACCTCTAAGAGCTGCTCTCACTGTACAATGTCACTGTCTACAGTCGGTGAAATGGATAGGCACTATATGCAGATAGATGAATGAACGGCGTCCACAGGTGACGGAGAGGGGTCAGCGTGGCGGAAGAACCTCTGGGTGGGACGAGGGTGAGGTTGTATGAGGAAATCAATGAGATGAAAAGCTGGTATTGATCCTGCTGGATTTATCCCCCCCAATGTCAACATGGAGCGTCAGTGTGAAGAAGAGACTGTGCCCTGTTTGCCCTGAGAGCAGCAGGATAAATCTCATTCTCTCCTCTACAGCTCATTTAATGAAGGACATAATGGTGTGAGTAGGCTGAACGACTGTTAGAAGACCATTCTGGTGAAAAGGCCGTAAATCTTCTATCCTCCTCTAGACCTGACATTAATTTGCTGCTAAACCTAAGTTATAAATCTGAAATGGCATATGCTAGCACATGGCAAATAATATGTTCATTGTTGGTTACATGAACTTTTGAGATTCAATATTTCCAGTGTAGTTACATTCATGTGGAATAGAAAACCACATAATTTCATGCTGATGCAATGACTGTTCTTTGGTAAATCAATAAACACATCATAAAAAGGATAGAGTCAAGTTTAAAATGTTAAAGAGGTGGTATTACGCTCATTTTCAGGTTCAAAATCTTATTTAGGGGCTGTACCAGAACAGGTTTACATGGTTTAATTTTCAAAAAACACTCCTCTTTTCACCCTGTGTTGAACACTTCGTTTTATCTATGGAGAGCACCTTGAGCCTCTTGCCTACTACAGCGACAACACCGCAGCTAACAAAATACAGTCCACTAACACCACAAAACCACCAGCTCCAAGCACAACAGAGTCTCCAACACAAACTCCATGTAGCGATAAAAAACAACAAGTTTTTTGTGCTGAAGCCCATCAGGGCAAACAAGAATCAAATCCATGTTGGGTGAATTCACAGTCAAAATCAAAAACACTCAAGTCACGGAAAGACCTCCGCTTTATTTTGGAATCAACAAAACGGACACAGAGTTGGCTTTCATCCTATTGGACAGGTAAACTGACATTACTGCAAAGCATCTGAAATATATTGTGATTTAGTGCTTTAGTTACCTCAAGTTAGCTAATGGTACCACACTGGCTAGAAGTTGCTAACATTATCCGGTGCAAAATACTATAGTTGTATTGCTTTCCACATTACTTCACCAGGTAACGCGACCCACATTACTATTGTGTGTACCGCTAGGTTTATGTCTAAGTGTTGAATTTAGCCTGCAAGAAATGAAGTATTGTGTATTACGGTAGGGCTGCACGATTATGGCCTAACTGACAATCACGATTATTTTGATCACAATCTATAATGAGATCACGATTATTCATTGATTAAAGGAACAAGATATTTTTATTGCACACTTAACAGACCACTGCTTTCACATCCATGTTGTGAGCTTTTCTGCTAATTTACAATTTGTACATTTTAATGCTTTGCATCAAAATAAGACTGGTCCTTAAAGTGCATAATCTCCTAAAAGCAAAATATAAATAACATTTTTACCTGGAAAGTGAGTCCGGCTCCTGCTGCGCCACGGTTTTGTCCCATCTTCTGCACAGCGTTAACTTACACTGGAAGTGTCTCACACGCATTTCAGGAGTTCAGCATGTTATGGGTTGTTGTTAATTTCTCCTTTTTGTGCTTCTGCCTATGGCTACTACTTTGCTTACCAGTAACGGCTTTCTACGACCTGGTTTCGTTCAGTTGTCTGCGTGACATATGCCATAGGGAGTATTTCAGAAACAGAACATTTTGCCTTCCTGATTTTGCTGACATGTTTAGATTTCACTGATTTGGTAACACTGATTTCAGTGCTTGATTTTTGTGCTTGATTAAGTAGACTATGTAGCTAAATGTTTTCTTGTCTGTTTTAACTGTGTTTATTGTTTATTTATGATCGGGAGTATGCATAGGGTGTTTTATTTTGAAAATTGACCGGGTTCTCTATGCTGTTCTGCGTCTGACTTCCTGCCCATTTAGATGTGCTCTGTGCAGCTTGACGTGGCTTCCGTCAAAAATAGAGCTGCTTCTGGCACGCCTCTGTGACGAGGTGCAAGTCTCATGGACTCCCAAGCATTGACTAGAAGGACCGCGACCAGCTCTGGCAGCCGTGGCGCAGCAGACACATGCAGACTCGTGGACTGCTGTCTGCTCTGGACTGCAGCAGCAGGAGGGTGCCAGCAAAGCCAAATCACCCCCTTTGGCTGTAAGTTTAGGATTGATTTAATATGCAGCAGCGTTTTCCATGATCGGAGCACGCATTTTAAATATCACAGTCAATCATTTCATTTCATTGTGGGAATCTAAAATCGTATTTGCAATCAATAGTTGTGCCTATGTAACGGTACAAAGCAAATGTGGAGAGTTTTGTTTATGCTAGCCTATATTGATGCAAGGCAGGGGTAGCCAGCTATCGTTAGAATGGATCTACTGGTGTTTGCTTTGTGATGTTCAACTTAAATTAATTATCATTTTACTGATACTCAGGTACACAGCTTCATCACTCTCTCAGTCACTTTAACTTATATGACCCACATTATACAATATTGCAACATAACAGCGTAGGACAATAACACAGTCAAAGACCCATCCACTACAGTATTGTTACTTACTGCGGTGTAACTGTTATAAAGTGTCACAACAATCTCATTTACAATATTCAGTCAAGCTCACTAACTATTTTCATATCATCTAATTAATTTAGCTGTGCTCACATTGCTAAGCCTCCAGTGAAAGATAAAAAAATAACGACAGATACTGGAAAGGGGCAGGTGAGCTAATGCAGACATGTCACGTCGGCTAAATGCAGTCAATGTAACGATATCATGTAAGAAGCATGGATTACTTCAAACTCAAGTCAATAAAAATATGACTAACGTTGCAGTTGGAGTTTACTTGAGTTTCCAACATGTTGTGTGAAGCTTTTTCCCGGTGTTTTGCTCTGTGTGTGTCGCATTTTGCTTGCTCAGTTCAAGCATGTGCACGAGCACACACCTGGTTAGACAAGAGTTTGTTTAGAAGGACAATGTAATATTTTACTTAAGTGTCAAGGCACTGAGTAGAAGACAAGTCCCAATTCTATATTATATACTACTACATAAAAAGTAACATCAAGTATAATCAAAGTCAGTAATAACCTTAAAAAAACACCTTCTCTTGCATTCCAAATTGCATACTTTTTCTTTTTACTTTTATAACCTACTCCAGCTGCCCTTTCAAAGTACATGCTGCAGTCTGTATACAATTAGGACTTACTACTTCAATGTAATGTTGGGCCTTGTACTTTGACCCTTTTGCTTGTACTCATCCTGCACAGAGGATTGTTGGTGAGAAAAGTTAAACAACCATGCTGGCTCATATTCTGCAAAATGCAGCAGGATGCAGGAGGATATCGTAGTAATTTTGGCATTTTGCATTTGACATACTGTCTATTGAAACAAACTAATAGTGTTGAGGCATACTAAATAGTATGGAATTATGGGTATTGAAAAGCACCCTTGATTTTTGAGTGTGCTGTTGATAGACACAATTTTTCCACGATGTACATCGCAAAACAAATGCTGGTTTCACAACTGAAAAAAAAAAAATCAAACAAATTATGGATAGTGGTGAAACAGTTCCAAACACACCAGAAAAAAAAATTATATTATATTGTAGTGGTTAACACTTTGTATAATTTCCTTTCAGTATAAAATGGTTACAATATTGATGTTGAAATATTTGTACTTTTAACAGCAAAAAACAGAGAAAAACTCCTAGATGACAGCATATCAATAAACAAACATGACAACACAAATTGTATGTATTCAAGAAATGATCCTTCTCAGCAGTACAATCACCCAGATACTGTATGTAACCCAGGCCTTAAATCCCAGAGTCACTGACAAAAAAGGAAGTGTAAGTGTGTGAACAAGCTGAATCAGTCAGTGAATAACGCCTGAATGAATAAGTGAGCTATCAATGAGATCCAACAGTAGTGCAGAATGGTGGTGATGGTGAGTGCAACTTTACATTTGGGGAAGTGATAGCTGAGGGAGTGAGGAGGAATGAGGAAGTGAATGACTAATTGATTGATCTGGTGAGTAAGAGGGTGAGTGAGAGGTTGGGTTTGTTACCGTAACCTTCAGTGGCGACAGACACTTTGCAGTGCTGAAGAGGGGAGAGAAGTGTGTGCGTGAAAGGCACCTCCAGAGGTTTGCATCGATCACTGGATCACGCGGGGACACAGGAGTGTAGTGCCCCGTACACGTGGATTCACACACACACAAAATTAATATAAACAGTGGACGCTCAATCTCTCTCACGCACAAACACACACACACATATACCGCAGCAGATTAGTGTTTCTGCTGTGGGCCCAGTGTGAGACAGGACACCAACCGGGCCCTCCACAGATGCTGTTAAATATCAGAGTCGACGGCTTGTCAGCCCTTCTTATAAAGTGACTGATACGCGATACGTGTTATTTCAGCTCATTACAGCTTACTTAATTTGGATCCTTAACCACTGCATCCACTCCCAGAACCCTCAGGACAGAAACCACCAGAGAGGTCAACCTAAAACTCATTTAATGGGGGGGGGGTGCTTGTGGTACATTTTTTTAGGAGGTTGACTGGGTAAATGGGTTAGATGTGGTTTGTGGGAACAAGGTGAAATGTGTCTGCATGTCAGGGTCACTCCAAGGTTATTTCTGGTTTCCCTAGTGGTCAAACACCTGATGTAAGTGAAAAGAACATCACTCCCAAGGTAGGACCACTAACTAGGAGTTGCTAGGAGACCATGTTTTGTGTGTGTGTGTGTGTGTGTGTGTGTGTGTGAGTATGGGGGGTGGGTGTCTGTGGTGTGTCTATTCATTTTCTGGAGGACCCATCTGGTTGTTTAAAGAAAAAAAAAAAATCATATGATCATAGTGACAGGTGTTCTGTAGTCTGGGAGGACATGTACAGCTTATTTACCAAAAAAAAGGGAGAGAAAAGGGCTTGAAATGTTGGCAATTGATCTAAACTTTTAAATGTGAAAATCTTGACACAGTTTGATTGGAGTGTTTCTTCATCAGATGAGCTATTATAAAAATAAAAAAAAATCAAATGTCTCAATAAGTTGGGGCATATTTGTGAAAAACAAACTAGAAAGTGATTTATCCTAAAAGATTTAGGATTTTCACGCTTTGTTAGACTAATATTGCACAGAAAAAAATATTTCACAGTAAAAACAGAGATATTAACTTTTATTCCATGCATTCCTTTGTCAAAATGTCCCGATTACATTACCTACAATGCAACTCAACTGCGGACAGTTTGGTCAGAGATTTGGGTGTGTTATGCTAGTAGAAGCTAATGTAGCGGGTATGTAGAGATAAGGAGCAGGCAACTGAGGTCTATTAAGACTTTGCTGGCTAAAATTGGTGCAGTTCCCCTTTAAATATATCCATCTTCTCATGGATGGGAACTATTGGCTTCAGACAATATCCTCAGGAGTTTTTTTTAAAAACGCCAGTCTGTGTGTACAAACAAAAGAAAAGTGCATATTGTACTGAATATGTGTGTGTGTGTGTGTGTGTGTGAGATTTCTGCTTGGCCATCTGGTCAAAGCATTTCATGAAGGATAGATAAATTATTTCTGATCATGCACAACTTGTTTGGGGCCTTCCCAAAGTTCCAAACTGATTTATGGGAGAGCGTGACTCTTGCACAAGTTGACTTTTACGTCATCGCTTCGGCAAACAGAGAGAGGGAGGGAGAGAGAGGGAGGGATGAGGCCAGTCCTGAACCATGTCCAAACTCTGCAGGCTGCCACGATGAAGGGTATTTTTTTTTTTATATCAAGGTCTGCCAGCTAGGCTACTCTGACAGTTCTATCCTCTGCCAAAATACAAACACAGAGAGAGTGAGAGTGAAAGAGAGGTAGAGCATAAAGAAAGATTGAGAGTGATTAAAAAAAGGGAAGAGAGCGGCAGAGAGCCTTGTCATCTGATTTTTGCCACACACTGACACTTCGTGTTTTCAACTTTTCAGATTCGGTGAGTGCACTCTGGGGGGCCAGATGATTCACAGAGCAGATTTCTATATAAACTGTTTAATAAATAGCAGAAATCATATAATTTTCACATGCAGACAATGCAAAATTAAGTTTGTTTTCAAATGGATATCTAATTTTACACTATCTATTTGAACACAGTTCACGTAGTGTCAAGACACTCACATTCTTGAAGGAAATGAATGCAGCAATGCCCTGTTCTGCTACATAGTGTAATGTTTACAGGTCTATTAGCCAGGACAGGCTGTTCTATTGTTATTGATGCTCTTATTTAGTTTGACATAATTGAATTCCAAAATACAATATCACTCATTCATCATGTTGAGGGTTGACATTTCTATCAGTTTATTGATGCACATTCAAGTGAATTTAGTAAAGTGTAAAAGCATATATAGATGTAGAAAATGTGTAGTTGGCTAAACATGATTGTGACTTTTGTTAGTAGCACAGAGCAGTAAATCATAGAGGCTGCACAAATTTTAATCAGCTTCTCTGCCTACACATGTAATCCTTTCATGGAATAAACGTTTGGAGCTTAATCATGCCAAGTCATGTTTCAAGCACGACACTCTCTGACCATCGCTGAATCAGTGATGGACCCCTGCTTTAAAATCCCTCACACCACGCAAGCGAGGAAAAGAAAAAACAGGAGATTTTGTTGGACAAGGTCTCAATTTCTAACCAGTGAAATCTGAAAACCTTTAAATGTCTTAATATTTTAAAGAGTGATATAAGCTGCAACATTTTTTTCAGTCTGTCTCAACCTCTAACAAATGCCACGTAATAGTGTTTGACTCAGAGGCCGTTTGACAAATTCAGCAGGCCCCCCTTTTCTCTTTGCCCTAGTGGATCGTCGATTAAAAGGCCTATGTTATTCTATATCAAAAGCCTGTTATAGCAGAGAATGCCATATTTGTGATGCTCGATTGATCCCCGAGGGGGGAATTTGTCTTTCAGTCTGGCCCTGTTCGCAGTGCTGTGGAAAGGGGTTCCTCTCCTCTCAAAACACCTCAGCAGTACAAGAAGGGTTAAAGCTCACCTCAAAGATGCGAAAAGAGAGGGAAGGCCCTGCAAGGACAAACTATTGATCCTCTCCTGGGTGTACTGCCAGTGTTTCATACAGAGGTTCATGATTTCCTCAGAATCGTACATCTCTTTCTGTCTCTTTCTCCCCCTGCCCCCCTTATATCTGTTGGCCTCTTTCTTCTCCTGTTGCCCTAAAATGTGACCAGAGGTGTGAATTATGTAAGCCCAAATGCATGTCATTCACCTCTGAAGTGTGAATTACAGTGTCCTGGCTCGCCACGAACTGATTAATACACATCTGTTCCTGTGTTGTTGGCAGTACAATGGTGTTAGTTACTTCAGTGGTTTCCAAAATAAGGGGGATATTGCAGCAGGTCCCCAGCAGAATGAGGGATCGTTAAAATTCTTAAATTTCGTTTTATTTCTTTCACCATATTAGCTGCCATACAGAGAGGGCACTGATAACTGGTTAAGTATGCACCAATTACCACAACCTTTTAGGCTCTTGACCCCCTAAAATGACGAAATGTCTACTTATGACCCTTGTCACTTCATCTGCACCTCATCTATGGGTTGTGACCACATCAACTGGAAAATTATATATTTTAAAAAATTTTCGAGGCCCGGAGAGGTCATTACCCTGTAAATCAAAAAATAAAAAGATTAAAAGTGTATTTCAGTGATTCAGTCCTGCACTTCCATTGAGTTCGGTTGCTCACAAGTAACAGATTAACTTGTAAGTACACCTCAGCCGGAAAGTTCAAGCCTGTTTCACCTGTGCCCACACCCAGCAGCGGGTGGGGTGGTGTTAGAAGTTTGCTTTGTTGTATCTGTAACGTTACATTTGACAGATTTTTAGCCCATAAATACTGCAACGTAGAGTTCATTTCATTAGTCTTTCATTGGACCTGTCTCCTAAATGTCCACTTTGTTCAAACCCCACTCCTCCAGTTTGTAAATGTGCGTTTCTGTTAAAAAGTATGCCTAACATCATCAGGGTCATTTTTTCAAACTTCCAAGCCTACAGAACTACAGGCTATATTATGCAACTCATTTTTCTGACAGAGTGGTACCCTCTCGTAATGAGTAAAATGAACTTTATGTGTAAAACCAGTGGTGTGTCCCTTTAAATGAACATAATAGAAACATAAACACTGTGTAGCAGAAGAGGTTCGTCTGCTCTCCAATCCTGTTGTTTATTTTGTGAACCACTGAATTACCCCAAAGCGTGCATATATTTGCACTACTACTACATTTGGACTACTATACCATGGAAATTCAACACCAACAAAAAATCAGCTGAAACTGACAAAATGTTGGGTATCAATGTGATTCATGTGGCATCCTCTGCATGAGAAGTTAAAGGCCCTGTTGCATATCAGCACCACAGACAGCGCACCACTCTGCTGCAGGGTGAAAACATTACACAGCATTGCACCTGCCCTGTGTGAACTTGAACTATTTTATGTATATTTTAAGTTCTGATGCACTGATAATCCTGTATAAGAATCCTATATAATTAATATTACATATACTGCAGGCTAAAGAGTAAAAGCAAAAGTTAATATCTATAAGAACCTAAGGGGAATGTTACATGGCATTGAATGGCAGCATCATAGGAGACAAATAATACAATTAAGTGGGATATGGTCACTGTTCAATACTGGTGCAGACACACTACTCCCATAAGGATTGTGAGAGTTTTTTTTGGATGCAGGACAGCTGTGAGTTTACCCTCCAAGTGAACACTGTCTTTTATTTACATAAATGGACAGATTAAGGGCGAGAGAACAGTAACACCGGCCGTTTTCCCGCGGGTCCTTTAAGCCAAGCAGGGTGCAGACCGGACCTGGTGCATGGGGAACAGTTTGGAGCAGGAGCTGGAGGGGAAGTTGCACCGCCCCGGTTCAGGCAGCAGAGCTGGAGCAGATAAAAGCTCAGATAGTGATTGAAAGTGATGGTAAAAGGATTTAGCCTGGGCATTAACTGAGAGAGGAGAGAGAGAAAGAGACAGAGAGAGAGAGACAGATAGAGAGAGAGAGGAGGAGGAGGAGGAGGAGGAGGAGGGAGGGAGGGTGATATTTTCCATAAAGCCGTTTTTTCTCTCTTTCTTTCTGCCCTTGAGCATCCCGGGTAAACCCGAGCTTGTAAAGTGGGAAGAGGAGGAGGAGAGGGGGGAAGAAGGGCGGGCACAAGCCTTTCCTCAAAGTCAATATTTTATACTTTTGATACTCCTTGACGCTGGATTTCAGTCCCCTTTTCCCAGCCGTTTCTACATCTAGGACACCGATCTACCGTGCGCAGCCATCCACGGTGTGATGAAAAAGTATCCGGTAGAAGGCAAAAACAAACAGCGAGTCGGGCAGGCAGAAAACGGGAGTACAGAGAGGACCGCGGCGGGGACCGAGTGCAGTAGATGATCTGGGGGGATCTTTTTGCCCCAAAGAGGGGGGAACGTGCACGTACTCCAACGACACACAAAGTGCAGACCTGCCGCACGGATGCCTGTTAGAAGTAAGTGCATAATCTGAAAAAAATACCGATAGAGAGATTATTATCTGATAATCTCGCAACACGATGCATTTTTGCTATAGAGCTCTTTGAAGTGTTATAAAGCTGCTCTGAGTTATACACAATATCCAGACCACTCCAGGATAATCAGAGTGATGAAGGGACTTTCACCTTATTTTATTTAATTTTAGACAAACCAAATGAATGCATTAATTGGTGAAGATACAGTATAATGTAAGCGATGCCGCGCGGTGGGGTGGACCACAGTAAAAACTGACACACCCCTAAAAGACAGTGTCAGTGTCGGGAAATAGCTTTGGCGACTTCACCTGACAAGTGAACTAAGTCAGAGTCCACAGGGTCGAGTGGGATAGGCTGTGCAAGGACCTGGCTTCTGTCAGTGTGGGATGACAGTGGGCTTATGATCAATGGGGGCACGCTGCAAAAAATGTCAACCATATTTATTCATGTATTCATGTATTCAGTTTAAAATCGAATTATAGTTAAATTAAGTGAATAAATCCGGCAATAACTACTTCCAGTGCAATTTTATTTTACTTAAAGTTTATTATTAAATTAATGACAATATGCTGAAGTAAGATAGAAGGAGGCCTGTAATTCATTAACTTCCAAGAATATGACACTTGATTCAAAAAAACATCTTGAAACAAGTTATTTTTGAGTATATTAGCCTGCTCTCTCCTTTTTGCAAATATTATAAGAGAGGGGTTTGGATTCGGTGATATTTGCATTTAAATTCTCTCTCGGATTAATATTTCTTGCAGTGCAATTATTAAAAAAAATATATCTTTAGCCTACTCTCCGTCTCCAGCATTGGAGAGCTATAGGAGCAATTACAACTCTTGCACGCACAGGTGGCACCCGGCAGCAGCACGTGTTTTTACGCACAGGGTTCTCCACACAATGCGGCGCCTTCTTAGTGCGTTTTTAATGTGCAACTCTTCATGTTAAATATGCAGAATGCACCGCAGATTTGAGGCGAATGTTCAACCGAACTTACCCGCATTGTAAACAGCATGCTGTGTCAGGAATTCGCAGAAAAGTTCTCCTCATAGTCTAAAGACGAATTAGATGTTTTTCCACTTACAAGCTAAATTACAGTCAATTACTACAGAATAATTAAGGAGTTAATTATACTACAAAATAAGATGGGAGCACATCTACATATATTCCAAAGACCTTCATTAAACTTTTATTCGTGCAAAAGAAAAACACATCACGGGATACATTTCATCTTAAGTTGAGCTCTGAAAAAACATGCCTGCATTTACAGTAGCCTAAGATTAATGTTGTGATGAATTGATGAGGATGCATCACCCATCATACTAACTCCCTACTTCTCTCGACTTTTTGTCCTCATTTCCCCAAAGGACAATCCGAGGTGCTCGGCCAGTGCAAAACCTCCAATGGATGTACCTGAAGACGCAGTAACTTATCCTTCATCCTCCCCGACCAGCTTCACTGTTTCTCTGCAGGACACAGCTCTCTGAGACATGGACCCGCGTTAACATCTTCCATCCAACTCCCTGCAACACTATGGTTAAAGTGTATGCAGAGATTAATCTCTGTAACATTATCCGCCTCTCCACCCACCGCCCATCTTCCTCAGGAAGTCAGCCGTCAAAACAAGAAAGCGTCCCTCTGTCGGTTCTCTGGGGGGCGTCAATATTTGTGAAGAGACACTGAGTGATACTCTGTTCTCCTGTCATTTAGGGAATTTATAAGCCTGGAGGCGAGTTGTGTCAATTTAACAGCACTTCTCAATTCATAGTACAGCAGTATGGTGGTAGGAATGTCCACTATTTCCTTATGATCACCGCTCCATGCGCTTCACCTCACCTCTGAGATCCGTGGCCCCCTCACCCTGCGCGCCGGACCCCGTACCAATCACCCCCCCAGCCTGCCATGCTCCTCCAGGCCGTGTTTCTGCTGCTGCTGCACTGCTTGGGCTCCACTTTGGGCCAGTACGAACTGTGCAAATCCCTGGTGAGCACGGATGAGGGCTCGGTGTGGGAGCAGTACGCGTGCCAGCCGAAATCCGCGTCCATGAAAGACTACATGCGGATCAAGGTGGATCCGCCCGGGATCACGTGTGGAAACCCACCCGAGAGGTTCTGCACTCTGGTGAGTTCATGTCGGAGTTGTACATCATCTTATATACTCTAAGAGTAACTTTAATATGCATAGAAATGTATATAGTGTAAACAATGCAAACATGTAGCCTACTTGGAGAAACCTTGGTTGGTCTTTATTATTATAAATTATATTACTTATGTATCAATTTTATTTTGGAAATCAGTAGGATCACAGGGTTATGGAGCTGAATTGTGACAACAGTTAAAAGTAAGAACAGGAAAAAATGGTCTAATTACAGTCAGGATTGACACTATAAAGCTATAGGGATCTAAAAGAGATGACATAAGTGCAATGACTTGGCATGGCTCCACCTCCCTCAGAGAGGTCCAGAGGTGTTGTTTACATTAGTATGGACTTGGCAGCCTAGGATCTGGTTTGATTTGGGCTTCATAGGGACCTCAGATTTCCGGTAAAATGCATGTAGCGGGACCTTTTTAGTTCCAAGGACGGTGAAGGGTGAGCTGGAAGAAAACTCGTTAAAGTGTCTGCTACAGCAATATTTAACACACTTTAGCCTGCAGGCTAGTTCCCTTCCCAGCTAATGTAAGTGTAATAATTTGAAATAAGGGTTATAAAATCATTGTAATCCTAAAAGGACTGCAATTATGCTTCCCCCTGGCTCTTTAGAGGAAAGTTTTATACTTGAGATTTGACTCACAAGATTTGACACAATGTGTGTGAGACGACAAGTTCATCCTCCTGATGATCGCCCCACTGTCACTGAGTATCCACTCACTGACTTGGCCAGTATTGAAGGCGCCAGACCTGTCTCCGTCAGCCATGAGTCAAAATCTCAAAGAAGTGTTTCTAGTGAGTGTGTTTCGGCCTGTCAACATTACATTATCCACTCATGTCATTCTGTTAATTAGGTGTATTCTGTGCGACTGGAGATTTGTTACCTTCAGATAGAATTTACAAACCCTCCACCCGAGTCTCCCTCCCATCCTCTCACTGAGACTAATGGCAGTGCATGAGGGTCATTTGACAGGAGCAGGAAAGGATATTGTGCTCACTGGATACCTAATGGTTAATGATTTGTTTAATGTAGAAGTAGCGGAAACCACTGTCGTCTTGAGAAAGCCTCTCCGATGACTTCTCGTGATGGGAGACGGACAGAGGCTGGGGAAAAAAGGGGGGAGAAGTGAAGAGAGATGCTTGCTGCCATAACGTATTGACGTCTGCCCCCTAATGGCCCTGGCCTGGAAACTTCTATAACTATGTTTCTGAGTGAGCAATGATGAAATATTGATGGGCTCCTTAATGGGCTTCCTTACAAGGGTTTGGCCAGCGTCGCTCCATCCCAAAGATCCAGAGTGCGCTGCTAGGCTGATGAGAGAGAAAGAAAGAGAGGGGTAGAGGGCGGGACAGGAAGGATTCTGGTCTTAGTCAGCAGTTTTGAATCGGATAAGGTCTTTATAGTGGAAAGTTCTGGGTCTTCTTAGGTCATCTGGGGCTGTGGGAATGGAACCAGCCCCCCTAGTGCACTAGCTGGGGATTTAGAGAGTGAAGAAGCTGAGATATGAAAGTTTAGCCTACTTAAGAAGCGAAAAAAGTCAGACTCAAATTCCTACATAATGAGAGAGCAGAGTAGGTTTAATACTCTAACTGGATAATTATTCAGCACATCTTTTTATATTTTGGGTCCTATTGATCAAAAAATTCTAGCATGTTATAATGCGTATTTTTGCAACAGAATAATCTCTGCATTTTGGAATCACTGAACATCTACTTGTTACCTACTAACAGAGGTTTAATCCATCTATACACACTTAAGCAGGGAATCAAGGCCATTACATCTCCTTTGTCTTTCTTTTGGTCCCGTCAACTGAGTATTAGTTGAGGGTTATTGGTATACAGATTATTTATTTTCAAGCAAGCAGCACCCCATCCCCCTCCCTCGGATTTGGCAGCTTTACAGAAAAGCCAGTTTCTTATCTAATTGGTGTACATTTACATTCACTCATTCAGCAATCCCACAAGTCAAAAGAAAGTCAGGGCACTGGGAAAAAAAGACTGCATCACCCAATGCGCAGAGCTGCTCATACTTAATAAGACTTGAGACATACTGCGGAAGATGCAAAATATACCCCCCCCCCTCTCTCACCCTATGAGTGCTCCAGTGTGTTAAAAACTATGGGAGAATTCACTTATTGCGGGGTTTTGATGTTGAGGCATACTGTAGCATTCACTGCTTGCATTGGTTTACAGTAGTTTTAGGTCCCTCCATCTCCACAGGGATGCATTTTTTCCAGTCTATTTATCTCTCTTGTTTTCTGGGAATCCAGCATCCTTTCTCCTCAGCCAAACAGGCCAGCATGTTGGCTTCTTTCAACATGACGGGCTTCCAGCACTTTGACAAAGATGCTACTGTCACTAGTGCTGTGTTAGGAGCTTCAGTAGTTTCTTTGTAGTTTCTCTGTATGATACCTACTATAGCGTCTTAGCTTGCACTTGAGGATGATGGAGTAAGGAGGTTTGGTGGGGATGTGTAGGGGAAGGGGGCACTGGGTTGCAGGGGGAGATAGCTAATGATGAGGGAGAAGTAAGGAAGATCCAAGCTTAGCTAAGCAGAAAGATGAAATCCGACCACAGTTCCACAGTAGTACACACAGTGTCGATATAAAAACGCTGCATTCAAAAAAGCCTCGCTGTGCTGTTGTTTGTTATTTCGTTTTTTGGTTTTGAACCCAAACCTTCAATCAACCATCTCCCTTGGGGTCGAGAACAGAGAGCAGCCGAATGCAAATGGGATGCGTGCATGTGTACAGGAGTGTACAGGAATGTACAGTGTGCTGTGATGTTAACGGGGACCAGCAGGGGTGTGTGAAACGTGTGCACGAGTTGGCCGACAACGCACGGTAGTATGTCTAAGAAAGACACACACACACACACACACACACACAAAAACACACCTTCCTGTTCCACAACACGTTTGCCCGTTTTAGAAGGTAGAAATCAGCCAGCTCTAAAAATAGACATGAGAAGAGAGAGAAGCCGTGCAGCAGCGGAAGGGGAGCATGCAGGAATGGGAGGAAGATGGCAGCTGGTAGCGTGGATCAGTGCTTCCCAGACTGGGCCTATGGCCATACTTCATGCTCTCTGCCCAGTGTAGCCCTGCCAGGCCAGGCTGGCCTGCCCTGCCCAGCAGTGGGCCATCAAGGCCATGCAAAAGGGCCACCCACATCCAGCAGTGGGCCATCCCTGATGCACCTCCTTGGGGTACATGAGGTAGCCCAGGTGGCCAGTGTTCTAATAATACACCCCTGGAGGTGAATTTGGGCACAGCGTGAGAAGGTTTAACAGCGCAGGGCATAATTAACGAAGGGAACAGAGAGAAACAAACAGCTACAGAGAGCGACAGAAAGAGTGATTGTATGAACAAGGGAGGTGGGGGAGGGTGTAGTGATGTAATGGCATGCCTTGCTTTCCCATTAGGACACAGTAGTTGAAAGTGATCAGAGTGTGTATAGAAGTGTTGGCAGAACGGGAGGATAGTTATAAGTGAGATTTATCCCCGACTGAGGTGATACTAAGAAGGATTGGACGCAAGGGCTTAGACAGGCTGAGGTGAACTTAGCAAACTGCCTTGTCTCACCAATCAGGATCTCAAGACTGAATGCTGTTGGGAGAGGAGAGACCACATGTATAGAAGCTACAGAGACAGTGTGTTTTTTGGGTTTGTACATGTGTGAAAGACAGACTGCCCACAACAACTGAGTGATACCTTAAAGGGACATCTGTCAACCTGCTTTCTTATTATTATCTTTGTGTCCCTTATGTTTGAATGTTTCTAACCGCCTCTGTTGTAGAGATTTGGGAAATACAGACAAGGATGAGGAGAGTGAGCCTCTTAGCTTTCCAACAAAACTTCAATGCACCAAAATCCATCTCAAAAAAATCAGACAGGAAGAAGTCCCCTGGAAATGCCTGTAGACTAGTATTTCAGATTTCTGTTGATTTGTCGGAAAGCTGTAGGATAATCTCACTCTCTTTGCCACTATTAAGAATGTTCTTGCCAAAGTGCACATTCCCCAAATTTCTATGACGGAGGTGGTGAGTAGAAATATGGACTATAACAAAAACAATCCCAATCAAGGCAAGGATCAAGAGTCTCCTACAGCTTTCCAAAGCACTTTACTTCAGTCAGACTGAAAGTGTTTGATTTCTGTTGATTTAAAACTTTTTGGAAATATGCAGGAGACACATGCTCATTTGACACAACAATTGACATTCTTCATCCTTGTGTCCACATTTCCAATAAGTCTGTATCATAGAAGTGGTAAGTAAAATATCATTATAGCCAAGGGACAGAACAACAAATCTGGTGGTGTGGAATTAAAAAGAAGTGTGGTTACCAGACCTTTGCACTGGGTTACACCAGCTCTAAATTATCTTCTAATTTAGGGCGTAAAGTCGATACTAGAGGCTTAGTAACTACTAGTTAGTTTGTAACTAAATCAGCTACCGTACTACACTTTGTTACACTACATTTACTGAGGGCAACGAGTTTGGATGCAAAGTCACAACAAAGGCAAGGATCAAAGATTAAGAGTTCCATTTTCAAGAGTTTACAGTAACCTTTTCGGCTACAGTCTCTATGGCTGGCATGGGCCACTTGGCATTGTAGTAAACTAGAGCCATATTGAAATATCGTATCAATAAGTTAGGTCTCTACTGGATTACTGTGTTGCAAAATGACATGATGAAAAATGATGCTGTGGTGCAGACAAATGCAGCTTTACCATTAGCTCTGTTTAACTCTGTAACATTTTATGATTTACATACCCTGGGGCATGTCCAACTATTTAGTTGTTACTCAGAGTGTGGTTGTAATTAATTTTTGTGATGCAACCTCTTTTATTTTAGTAATTTAGAAATAAATCACAGCTTAGTAATAATTTACATAATAACAAGCCAAGTTTGAACTATGCACAGCTGGTGCAACAGGCTGCTGCCCACTACTAATATCCATATGAGGCTAGCAGCTCAAGGTCGAATCTACGCTTGAAATGTTAGCAGTCGAGCTGCATTGTGGGTAATGTAGGTGCCAGGACAGAGAATGCACGGAATAACAAAGACGGTATCTATGGCTCTGCTGCATCAGTCTTGATCGTTTTTGAAAGAGTGCAAAGCTAAACTGGTGGAGTACTCTTTAAGAAACACAGAAAGCCCAAACTAATATAGAGATCTCAACTCTGTTCTCTCTAAAATCCTTTTTCCAGCTCGTCTGCTTTCTTTATCTACATCCCATTCCTTTGTGATTGGTTTAGATTTAATAACAGACATCAATAAAATATAATAGCTTTTACCTGAATTCACCTCATCAATGCACTCCAGGAAAACACCAACTCTCCCAGATATTATGTTCTTTCAGAGCACTGTATATGCTGCAAGTATTACTTGATTTCCAACATAAGTTCCCAATATAACTCGCCCTGGTCTGACTGTGATGATCTGAGCAGGACAAGCCCTGCTGCTGCCTTGGAGCAGCACGGTGTCCCTGCTCTGTCCTTCTCCTCTCCTCCTCCAGCAGAATCACACATGCAGTCAGTAAACATTTACTTTTGCATGCACGCACACACACACACAGACATAAACAACACCCACCCACGCAAACACACACCTAAGACACATTTACACTTGCCGAGTGCTGTTTTGTACTTGGCAAGACATTTTAAACCAAGCAGATGATCACAGTTTCAGGTAATTAAAGTAGAAGACAGGTATATGATTTGTAATTCTATACATGTTCTCCATGTATACACATAATCTGTGGACACGCTCATGTATGTACACATATTTCAAGCAACACACACACTCATACACTGCTCACTCAGGGATCGCCAGTATGATGGAAAAACCTCCAACGAAATAAAAGATTAACGTTATAAGTGAAAAAGCAATATCCCTTTCTTTTCCCCTCTGTGGCCTTTTTAATGGGAGGGTCATTTCATTTGATGTTTCTCCAAAACAAAATAAATTGTGTTCTCTGAGTGTGTGTCCCTACCTTTATTCCCCTCGCTAGCAATATAACTTAGAAACTTCTATAAGTGGAGGAAGAAATAAAGAGGAGGGAGAGAGAGCAAGGCGGAGACAGAATATATTTTGACGGGGACATGGTCATAAAAGCGATGAAAGAGAGAAGGACATGTAGAGCGCAATTGTCTTTGTGCTTTATTTCTGTGCAAATGCATAACAGCCGCTTGCTATTTCTGCAGGCAACCAGTAATGTTTTGTTACTGTTCTTGTGTTCAAATGCTGAAATAACTCACTTCTAAAGTGATGTTTGTGTAAGATGATTTTTTAGGAGGTCAGAGTGCTCACTAACAGTAAGCCTTCAAAGCCATAGCACAAGGCCAACTTTAGCACTTGAGGAGTTATTAAGGAGTGTTTAGTATCACATTGTCATCCCACAAGTGAAAACAAGGAAGTCACTCATGGCAGGGGCATCATGGCGGCTGTTGTCGTGGAGACAGGATCCCAGCGAGGATAATTGCTGGAGGGGCTTAGCAGTGCGGGCCACCTGCCACAGCAGTTGGCCGGGATCTGTGTGCGTTTGTGTGTGAGAGTGCGTTTGCGGGTGTTTGTTCGTGTGTGTGTATCCTGGCATAGATGTAGATGTAGGCCGGGCAGAGTAGTGGCAGGAGGCAGAGTGGGATAAGGAGGACAGGGCACACAAAGGGCTTAAACATAACCTCGCGCGTAAGTCTCTCATGGGGGAGAAAAAAAAATCTTCCAGCTTATACTACAGTACATATCACCTCTACTGTACATTAGCTAATCCTAATGGGCTCAGACAACCCAGAGAAGAATGATGAACAGCACTGTGCAGCTTTTAGACCCGCCACTCAAATCCAACAGAGACAATGAGACGTTCCTCCAAGATGATCCTTGCTTCTTGTCTAGTTTGTGGATTCACCTGCACACAAACACACGCGCTTTCTCTCACACACGTAAACGCTGTCACAAACACACAGCACAGGAGCTAACCTATATGGAGTTTGCATTGTATCTGGGACACTGTGACAGTGCGATGATTCTCAATAGGATTTGTAGGTTGAGGGTCATTCTGAGAACAACAGCCTACTAATCCAGTCCTGTAAACGTGTGTCTGGACTAAGGTCAGGGGACACGCTAAAGGAGGGCACAAAAGCAGCAGGGCCACTGCAGTACACAGCAGCTTTCGACTAAAAGTAGCTACTGAGTTTCACTATAACCTCCTTCATCTGATTCCAATTACCTTTTCCGGTTGCAGTTGTTTATGAGCATTGTAGATTATCATCTTAAGTGTGTTTGCGCTGACAGTGATCTGTATTTCAGTCAGTGCAACGGAGATAATTGGGTTATCAGATAGAGAACAATGGTACTATGCTGTTCTGTTGAGGAGAGAGATAGATTATCAGCAGCTTTTTTGGTGTACAGATACTACAGTTTCACTGCTGTGTTTTCACATGCATTATGATCCTGTATAGTGTCTTCTGTGCCATACAGCTTCCCTCAGCACCGGCTCAGCGTTTGCTTATGTTTGGAGTTTTCCCACTCTGCGTTGTCACCATAAATCAGATGATTTATAATCTCTCCCCCGCAGGATTGTAACTTTTGCTTTTGTTATTAGACCACTAGAGTGGATTTGACTGACTGCTCACTTTCCCTTGGTACAGTCCAGTGACTTTATTCAAAGGGATGCTGCTTCTTGGCAACAGACGTGAAAAAGTGAGCGTCTGAAAAGAAGCGGTGACACATGATCTGTGCTTGCACAGTACATCGATATTATGCAGCATTGCTTTCACCTTAGAGATTACATCACAAAGAAGAAACTGCTGTTTAAAGTGATACTTCACCCAACATCTTTTGAGTATTGGACAATCAGCATTTGTAGGTTTGAAAGGTGGCTGTAGAAAGTTTGGTCAGCTTGATCTGATGTTAGTTACAATAGACTCCAATAGAAACATACTGCAACATCCATACGAACTTCTTAGACCACTTCTCCACTCTTTATCTGTATCCTCAGTATGGTACAAACATTTGTATTTTGACACAAAATATGGCTTAATTCTTGCAACCTGCATCTCAATCCTCACACATGACTGTCAGACTCATTAGCAGGCGTGTGGGTTGGTTTGCGCATGTTAAAGCGCCCGCCTGCTGCTGACTGCAGCTGCTATTTTCCATCTAGGATAAAACTACCAACTATTTACAGCCAACTTTAAAGACTACAGGGGGTCCGTGTTCAGTACACGAAAGACAGATTTTGGGGGGGATATCGCTTAAAGTAGCTGCAGCATTACATCATATCAGTGTTCCATCAAATTTGTGTAATTCATGTTCTGCTCTTCAGTATATTGGTCATAGCTATAATTTGATAAATGGCTAGGCAGTCATTTTGGCATGTTAATTTGAGGCATCACTCTAATTAAAGTAAGCATGAATCTGCATTAAAGATTTCATCGTATATATTTCATGCATTGCTGCGATTTTTATCAACACCCATTAAGAGGTGTCTTTTTGTAAATATTCTTTGAGTTTAATGCTAGTTATGGATTTAGAAAAGAAAAGGGTACAATAACGTGTATTAAGAGTTTTATCATCAGAGCCCTTATTTCTGAAAGCTAAATATGAAATTCGTGACTTCAGTGAAAGATTAAAGTGACTTTAACTGCTTTTGAAATAAAGCTATCAAACGTCTTAGGACTTTAAAATGCTTTTAAAATGAAGCTCCAGATGTCTTTTAAATTTAAGAGAAAATCCTGGTTTCATTGCAGAGACAGATGTTAATGCACATCTTCTAAGAGCTGGATTGAAATAACTGTACAAAGTACGATTGGTCATGGTGAATAGCACGTTAACTGAAACGGTATGTGTAATTAAAACATTTTCTTTTGTTTTTTTGTTTTGCATGCATCAGGAGTTAATACAACAAGAATCCACCTGGCATTGATTTTTTTGCAGTCGCTTATCATGCATTTTAACTGTCCATATTTGTCAAAGCTGTACACTAAATTTCTTTTCCATTCCAGATTGGTTTATTTTGTTTCCATTCTACTTTTAATCCCTATTTATATATTATAAAGGCATTAGACTATCATTATCATTATTTGTTACTGGAGAAATTAAGGATTTCACATAAATAGAATAAACTAAAATTAAAAGCAGGTAAGGTAAGGTAAAGCCTTGTCTCTGATTGGCTGTTCAGCTCTGAACACACATGCGATCCATCGTGTCAGCTGCTTGAGGTGACTGTTACTCTTTGCTGTCAGTAGGAGTGACTCGTTTTATAAAAGTGTCTAATTATTCAACCTTTTTTACTCCCAAATTGTTTGTTTGGAGCATTTTAGAGTGAAATTCTTAAAAGTTTGATTAGGTTCCGGTGCTCTACAAAGTCGGTGACACACCGAACTGGCTACGTTAAACAGGATTTGTTTTTTATGTAGGAATATATAGTTGAAATTTTTTCATTTCGGAAAAAGATGAAACTGGTATGTAAACAGTGTGAACTGTCTATAAGCTACTGTTCATTTGTTTGTCATCAAAGGTGGTCAAATGTTAAAGTTTTAGTGCCTTGCTAAAGCAAATATTTGATGACACTATGGCTTAGATTGGAGTCTTCACTTCGCCTACTTTGGCTGTCACTACTGCTCGTCATTTGTTCTTTGTCATTATTCAAATATCAAATAATATTCCAAAAATAATCACTGGAGTAAATATGCCTCCTTTTTCTATTTGTTGTTGTCAACATAATTTACCTTACCAAACAGTATTTCAACAAGAGTGGGTCACTTTCTTAAACACTACAATTAGAAGTAGTAATAACACTAACGGAAAAAATAATAAAACAAAGAAGGGGGGATGAAAAAAGAAAGGATATTTTAAGACATAATATGCACTCCATCAAGAGCTTGTTAAGCAGAATGCAGTAAAATTCAGAGGGACTGCTGGATTCCCAATAAATAAAAGGTTAACATCGGCTGTAAAGTTTGATTAGTTACTACCAACAGGAGAGGAGGTTGGAAACATGGTCGAGTGGAAACATCATAGGCATAATTCCTAACCTAAATAAAATGTATGTATTGTATTTAAAGCAGAAAACTGTTGAGGATTATATTTTGAAAATTAAATTAACTGTGTAAGTATAATAGGCCAGTGCCTGTGTGTGATGAAATAAATCCTTGTACAGATAATACGAATAATGACCACTTTGATGCAATGAATGACTGTGACACAATAATAACCCCTTATCAGTCTAATTAGTAGAGCCGAGGGGCACGATGAGCATTCTGAATGTGATACAATCTAAACAGTGTTACAGCTGCATTTTGCAAATTAAGCACCAGGAGAGACGACTGTGAAGATCTCTGGGATTTCTTTGTTCAAATATTTAACTTCGGTGGTGATGTGGATGTCAGACAACTGGCTTACATCAGTAAGCTACATCAATTTTACTGAAAAGTCTGCAAATGTCTCAATATGACAAGCCAGCATCTGTGGAATTAGGGATTCTGGGGACTGGAAATTTAGAAAGTTATATGAAGGGAGGGATTTTTAATTCCACAAAGTTTGGTGGAGGGCTATGAAAACTCCTGATACAGGTCGTGGGAGGTACGGGACCTGACATTTCTTGCAACATAGAAATGCAGGAATATGATCTCCCAACAGAGAGTGAGAGGCATTTCTTAGTGCAGGTAGAAAGAGACACGTAGCTCTCTGTGAGGAGTGTGAATAATCCCGTTGACTTCTGAGTTGTGTAGAGGGGCCACGGCTTGAAAGTCTTGGCATCACTAGAAGAGGAGGATCAATTCTCTGGAGTTAAAAGTGCAGCAGCACTCTGCTGTCTATGCAAAGACAGTGATGATGCACAATCCTCTTGACCTTCACACATCCTGTTGTGCTGTTTGGCAAGTTTACTTTTAAGATCTCTGTCCCTCAGTGCCTTGGTGAGGAACAGAAGACACTCCTCATTCAATTTTTTTTTTTTATCATAAATGCAACAGATAAAGTACACATATTTTGAATCAGCACTGATATTTGATTACATAAAGGGGAACATCCATATGTTACTTGAAAGTTGACTGGGAGGAGACATTGTAATTCCTTAGCTCAACAACATTTTAAAAACATCCACCTAAAAACTTTGCTGCAAGACATTTAGTATTCAATCAATCAATTTAAATATTGTACCTGAAATTACTAAATGGGCAAAGCATGCTGCCCCAGGGACCCAAAGGCCCCATGTTTTTTTTGCAATTTGGGGGAGGAAAAAGTGACTCCTGATTTTCTAGAGGCTTTGTGTCCCAAAAAAAAATTAAAAAAAATATATACATATACACACACACACACACACACATATAGTATTATTTTGTAACAGCTGAATTCGATATCAAACCCTGACTGATGTATTACTGCTCTGTTTTCATCTCTCCTTTAGGAGAATCCATACCTGTGCAGTGACGAGTGTGACGCCTCTAATCCAGACTTGGCCCACCCGCCTCAGCTGATGCAGGACCGTGAACGTAACGGCCTACTCACCTACTGGCAGACAGTCACATGGAGCCGCCACCCAGAGCCCCTGTTGGCCAACATCACCATGTCCTGGAACAAGAGTCTAGAGCTCACAGACGACATCCAGATCACCTTTGAATATGGCCGTCCTACTATCATGGTACTGGATAAGTCCATGGACCACGGACGCTCCTGGCAGCCCTACCAGTTCTACGCTGACGACTGCATGGATGCCTTCAACATGCCACCGAAACGTGTGCGTGAGCTTTCGCCCGCCAACATCACACGGGTCCTTTGCACCGAGCATTACTCGAAATGGGTCGGCTCCAAGAGCGAGAAGAATGTGAAGTTTGAGGTGCGGGCGCGCTTTGCCGTGTTCGCAGGACCACGGCTACAGAACATGGACAGCCTTTACACTCGCATGGAAAGTATGAAGGGATTGAGGGATTTCTTCACCTTCACCAACCTTAGGATGAGGCTTCTCAGGCCCGCTCTCGGAGGCACCTATGTCCAGAGAGACAATCTGCTGAAGTACTTCTATGCCATCTCTAACATCGAGGTACCTGCCAGGTGAGGGTCACTGTTGAGTTGATTAGGAATGCACATTTTTAAGTGAACGCCTTGACACATGTTCATTCCTTTTAACATAAAAACAGAATTCACTCGGAATAAGAGTCTACCAACGGCAGATTTCTGGCATCAAAGATGGTCTACTGCAATATTCTGACTTTCAGAAATTAGGACCAAATTCTCACAATGTTAGCGCTGCAGTGACCCATGTCTGCAAACCAGCCAATCAGAATATGATATGAAATGATGCATGATACACTGACTGGTGAGACATTCTGAAAGCGAACACACACACACACACACACACACACACAACACACAACACACACACCAAAAACGATAAACATACTGTTTTTCTGCTTTTTCAAACTATGAGAGATGGATGATGCAGCTGATGGCGTGCCTCTGCTCTCTAAACGTTTTTTATATTTACATTGTAACGCTACAGATTTTATCTCGCTAAGTGTCATGATTATTTTGTACAGACCACAGGCACCTTAAAATCTCTTAAGCTCTTAAGTGTCAGTAAAGTAAAATGTTCCTGACTTTAAGGCTTACCCTGGTGCAGAAGTTGAAGGGTTTTCACAGGGACTATCCCTTCGGTAGGAAGTAGATTCCGTGAAAACGATTTACACTTTCCAAGCGTCAGTTTTCACAGCTTTGAGAGACACATAAAAAAATTCCTTTCACCTCCATTGTACTGGAGTAGTAGAAATATCACTGATGGAGCAGGTACCACTGGGTTTAAGTGGAAAACATGTCTTTTTAGAGATGAACTGACCCTTTAACCTTCTCCTCTAAAATATGGCCTATTTACAGATAAAAGACACAACTGTTTGTTCGTATCAATAACAAAAGATATGTTTAGCAGATCATACTTTCAATCATCAAGCAACCTGCGTATTCTTGTCTTTTACACTCAAAGGAGAGTAAAGGAAAACCACCTGGTGATGAATGAACCCTCTGGTCTGACATCCATGCACACACACCCTCGCACGTAGCCACTCTGATCTGAGGGCGTTTAAAACGACCCTTTCTCTCTCAACATGAATCCTGGTCTGCCTGTCACTGGCCCGTGAAGCCAATGATTAATGGCAGAAACATACGGCCTCGGTGGTCTAACGTAAACCACCCTCCACATTCTGCCAGGGGAGTCGGGAACCCTTACATGGCAACTTTGTGACAGTGAAGGATGCTCGGCCCGTCATGCGCCTGCTTAGCATCAACAAACCATCTCTCCTGCGTTTGAGAATTATCATTCCAATCAATACTGAGGGCTGACATTTGAATGGTATTTAACATCCTTGTTGGGATGGTGGTGAATGGGAGGAAAGAGGCGTGCATTTGTGTGTGTCTGTGTGTGTGTGAATGATAGGGGTGGTGGGTGAGGAGGGGAAAGTAAAAATGAGCGACTGTTTGAGACGGGCGTTGGCTGATGTCGGCGTCTTATGTGTATGTGTGTATGACGCTGAGGTATGGGGGTTGTTTGATGAAGTCCTGAGTGGATGCTGACACAGCACACACACGCACAACACACAAACATCCCTCTGGCTCTGTGGAAAAGGCCTGCAGGTATTGATCACAGCCACTTTTCAAGCTCAGCACAGAATCAGAGAGAGAGGGAGAGATCAGCCCAGTACCCTGGGGGTGAAACAGTCCATCACCATGCCAGAATCTCCACCACCACCAGCAAATTTAATAATCAACCATCCATGTTTTGAAATAGTTCTGCTATTCCTTTATTTAGTAGTCCACAAGTGCACCACATCTAAGAATTTATCATCCGTCTCGAAACCCCTGCTGTGCCGCTTTGCTTTAAACACCCCCTACACAGTAAGCTCTCAGACTATTTCTCCTCATATTTATACTTCTAGAAGACTTTCTTAATTTCTGTCCTCATCCAGCGTGCAGGGCTGGTGGCTGGTGACAGCTGGCGATAGTGTCAGTATGTGCTGGATCTGGTAACAGAAGACCCAAATTTAGCCTTGTGGAGATGACTGAGGCCGGTCCGTCTTCCGCCCCGGCCACCCACACCTCCCGTAACATAATCACTAATCAATAAGTTATTCTGGGCAGCCAGCAAGAGTATTAGGTGATAGTGGTGGGGGGTCTTCAACAGTACAGTACAATCAGGAGTGTCTGATGCTTACGGCTGGGAAATTGATTTTAGGGAGCGAGACGATTAGTCAATGTTCCCTGGACAAAAGGCTAAGCTATTTCATCTCATCTCATCTGGCCTTAGTAACATATTGGGATTTCCAATGCTTAAAATTTGAATAATGAATATTCCACTCTGCTGGTGCTCCGGCGGGGACAACGCACTGAAATGGGTTTTATATGATCAAGAGCGAGTGACAGTGTACCGCAGGTCGCTGTGGTAATGAGATATGCTGGTGTTATCGATGAAGGGAGGGTTGTAGTCACTTCCTGGCTGTATTGTATGTCCCCAGGCCTCTAGCAGTGGCTCTCTGGCTGAACCCCAGTTAAAAAAAAAGTAATAAGTATTAGTTAACAGATTATTAGTTAACAGATCTTAATGACCTGAGTTGAGCCTGAACAGAGACAGCAAAACAAGCCATTTTCCTATCAACCAGTGTAAGATGTTACCTCTGTGGGACGTGTCTCTTTTATCTGACGTTGCATTGTCAGCGTGACTGTCCTGGCTCTAAAGCGCTGGTGCAGGTATGTGGGAAACCAGGTACTCAGGGCTAAATAGCGCTGCCTTATCAATAAGTAGGTAACCTGATAGGCTATTAAGTGCAAACGCAGAGAAGCTAGGTTTGAAGGGGTGGGGGGGTGTAAATTTAGATTTGTGAATGCGATGAAAACACTCAGCAAACTGGATCTTGAGCAAGCTGTAGGAGAGAATTTAGGGTGAGGGGCAGCCAGAGGTGGAGCAAGGATTTTCAAATGGGCAGAGAGGGAAGAAGGTCAAACAGAGGGAATGGAGGCAAAGTCAATTGGATAGAGTTGATAGAATACTATTATAGGATTCACTCACTTTGTGTTGCAAAGTTCTCCCAAGGTTAACTGTAATGAGCTACAGTACTGACTACAATTTAAACTCTAAGCCAAGGTGTTTTGGGTTTTGAAAGCCTCTGGCTTTATGCTCATTTTACAGGCTATATTCAACCCTTAGATGTGGCCATTTCCATATCACTGATGGGCCATGGGAAAGCTATCTCCAACCATCAAAGATAGAGTAGCAAAGCCTCAACTCTATCATCATTTACATCAGTGGAATCATATTCACTGGAAAGCTTTACTCATAAGCAGAGCTCTCAAATTCCCCCTCATTCATTGGTCCTCCATCTCTCCATCCCTGTTCCCTCTGTCCCATCTGTCAGCCACCCTGCTGGACTGTGCTGTGGACTATAGCGTGCCATGACAAGCCTATAGCCTGCCTTATGGATTAGACATGCGTCATGGATTGGGCCTTTTTAATGAAATAAGCAGCAGGTCGTACGGTCTATATAATGGAATAAAGGAAAGGCTGTAAGCTCAGGAAGAGCAAACTAAGTGGATTAGGGCCAAGAGGGAGAGGAGGAGATGGAGCAGGATGAGGATGAAGACGAAGTCTGCATCGTTTTTCTCTCCTTGCTGGTAATCGCTGCAGCATCAGGGCCACTTCTCCCCGACCTCTCAATTTGATTGGCCAATGGGGGAAGAATGACATTTAAAAAAAGCCAAGTGTGCAGTCTGAGAGTCTGACTCTGAGTCTTCCTCCTCTACATCAGTCAGCTGACCAGAAAAAGTTCAGCACATGTACAACATCACAACCCTGTTGTGTTTGTTGTCACCACTGATATTTTTTCATTAAGGAAAGACAAGTTAACACTGACAATATACACCTAGTGAAACAAGATTTAAATAAATGTAGCTATTATTTGTGCAGACAGGATTTATTATATGTTAAATCTGATCAAATATGATTCAAAACTAACCCATTATTGGCATTTGAGGCAATCAATATCTTTTGAAATATCATTGCAAGTATTGCATTTTTGAAAATGTGTTCCTCCTAATTCTAATTGGCCTTTGCATACAACTAAAAAATGGTGAAGAAAGAATTGTTAAAATTTAGAAAACAAATTCTATATAGTGAACCAGCAGAAAAGTTGTATGACCAGTATGGATTCATTTCTGGTCAAACTGGAGGCAATTTATTTGATAATAGTGCCACTATTGTGCTGACTATGGTGTTATTTCTTGAGGAATAAGGAAACCCTGAATGACATTTCAATCATATAAATAAATAAAAATGTGTTGTTAAAAAAATAAAATCTATTGTAAAAAGGCTACAGAGTCTATACCCACGCTAGTGGCTTTGAATAGGCTTTATAATATGTACAGTGATGCTTTGAGCTAAACCAAAACCACTCATGTCAGTGCTAGAGGTAAAGTCAGGGGATCATCAAAGTCGTTAGGATTCATCATCTGAGCACCATGAATGTCTGTACCAAATTTTTCAGTCTGGACCAAAGTGGTGGCCAGATCAAATGACAGACCAAAATTGCCACCCATACAGTCACCAGCTTGTATAAGAATGTAGGAAAAGTATTAATAATATTAATGCTACCATTTCTACTAGTGCTACCAGCAGTACAAAACAATATAATGATTTTGACATGTGGGCTTTAACCCCTAATTACATTTGATAGGCCCAGTCTTGTCTAAAGACTCTCTCTCTTTCCAACCACTAATTGTTTTCCACTAGTGAAAATTAGTTAATAGCTGATCTGCCAAAAACAAGCCATATGAATGCTAATGATATTCAGAGTGTTTCTACATGGTCGTGTTGTTTCATGTCTGCTTGACTCATTTATCCGTTGTGTGTCTGTGTTTCTCTCAGTGCCATCCTGGCCCCCCTGCTGACAGAGCTAATGTGCTGAGAGGTTTAAGCTCTTGGTCTCCTCACAGACCAGACCAGACCGGCACAAGAAATTTTACGGGTGTTTGTTAACATGATGCAGAGAGCAGAGAAAGGACAGTCAAAGCAGTTTTTACAACTTAATGTTTCTGTAGGTGTTCTCATTCATCAGCAGAAGTCCTTTGTAATTTTCCATCAAATGGCAACTTTTCAGCTTTATAAAATTTAAAACGGTAATCATGAATATCATCTAAAATGAAATGTCTTTCTGCATTTAGTGGGAAAAGAGTAATTTATGAAATGTTTCTCTGGTGTTGGTCTCTTAAGTTGTACATTTCAGTTACATTTTTAGGTCCCATTTCTACCTAGTATTAAAATGTTATCATTTCTGGATACAATATCTGAATACCAATATGTGATCTGATCTAAGTGTTCTCCTTTATATTGTGATCAGAGCTTAATATGCAAAGATTTAGTCATGGCTAGGGGACTTACTAAAAAAAAACTGGCGCATCTCAGGTCAAGGGAAGTAATGCCATAGACAGCTGTCATTAATTTTTTGTGAGGGAAGACTTGCTATTGCTGGGCTTGTTTAAACTAGCAGGAAGAGATGGAGTTTGGTGTTGGGTGGAGTTTTTCTTGAGAATGTGGTCATGTGAGAATTTTCTTTTATGTGAATACATCACCGAGCATTGGGGCCCCAAATGCCCAATACACATCTATCATCAGATTTGCTCCTTTTTAATACACTGCTCCCCTACTCATGTGTGCTTTGTTGACTGTAGGTGTGCAGAATATCTAGAAATCAGGTCATAGTATAAGCCTCACTAAAATCTGATTTTAACCATTTGTTGTTGAAGTGACCAAAAGACTACATGGCCAACTCTGGTGGACAAGATGAAACTGAAAGACTCAGACTCCATTTGCATTTACATGTGGTCTATATAATCTGGATATATTATCTCCCACAGGCCTTTGCATTTAAACCTGACATTAGTAAATGTTCTCATTATCTCAATTCTGCCAGCATTGTGATTGGATATCACATTCTGATCTTGATCACTTCTTTGTACAATAAAGTGGTCAATGTATTTAGGAGTTGTGCCAGAACAGGTTTACATGGTTTAATTTTCAAAAAACACCATATTTTTGCTGCAGCACTTCTTTTCACCCTTGTGTGTTCGCACTCCGTTTTACCTACGTTGAGAAGCATATCACTTCTATATGATCTTAGTTGGGAGTTGCACACACGCAGTGCCTAGTTAAGGATTAATAGCCAATCAGAAGCAGAGTAGGGCAGATCCTAACAAGCTGATAACCACAGCTTCGGTTCAGCTGTACATGTTCCTGAATTAAAAAACCTAGGCAAAAGTTTCACAGTGGTTATTTGTAACAAATTTATCTTTCATATGTAAGATTTTATTTGTGCACTGTCTCTACATCACAGTAAAAACTTTATGTCCATTGACTGCCTAACTTTGGCTGGGAGGTGGGGGAGAGCGAAGGCAGCAAGTGGACTTCTTGTCATTGTGTTTGCTGCAGCTCAGTGTGTTTCTTCACCTGTGTTTTTAAGGGCGTGTCTGATTAGCATTATGATGCGTGTTACAAAGTGATACAGATAGCTGGTGTGGTCCAGCTTTTACTTCAGTAAGGTGTTTTCAAGCAGTTCAGGAACAGTAATTTCTTCGGGAGATGGTAACTCCCCTAGGGGCTTTTTCACTTTGCAAACCTATTAGATGCACAAAAAACACAATAAAGAAAATCATAATATGATCTCTTAACATGGGTTTTTCCTTATTCAGGGAAGATAGTCAGATAAAGATGGAAATGGGGTACTTGTTCTTGGCCCGTGTGGACCCACATCTGGATCAGGTTTATTATTATTAAATAAAACTTAAACCCAAACCTGCCAGGCAATTATTATAGTTTATCGAATATTTCGAAAAAGTTCATCTCGACAACTAAAACAGTGAGGGGTCACAAGATGATAACAGGGAAGATCCACTGACTTTACACACGGTTGTGATAGCTTTCCACAGTTGTAAAATCCCGTCTGGAGTACTACAAACTGTTGTGCAATGTTTCTGATAAGCCGTTAAACACATTAATCTGTTACTCCAGCTGGACCTCCTGGATCTTCTTTCATTGCCTCACTGGTACCTTTAATAGCCAGCAATGCAGCTGCGCTGTTCTCGGTCTGAATCCCTGCTTAGATTGCACTGTTGCAATGTAGGTGCCGGGTTTTGAAAAGGAAGATCCATCGATTTTGATCCCTTTTTTTATATTGTGAGGGAGTCTGACAAGGAAGTGGAGTGCAATGTTAAATAGGCAGAGTACTCTTTGAAAGCTCTTCGACACTCTACCGATCATATATGCGTATAACAAATTGCAACATACTCATTTAAACTTGGAAATCACAAACCTTCAGTAACCCTGATATGTAGTTTTATAGTCACACTGCCCCTGAGGGATGAACTAATTAGACTCTGAGTTGCTTGCAGTTGGTGGCTGAATCTGACTGTTACAAAGGTTTATTGTTGTACTGGAAGCATGAATGAGGATGAGAGGGTAGATAGCGAGGAATCTCTGTGGCCTCGAGGCTTGTCCATCTTCTCTACAAGAGAACAAGGAAGAACAGATGCTTCACCTTTGCTCCCTTTTTGGAGCCTCTGGTCTTTTTGTCTTTTATTATCCATGCAGCTAGAGTGACTTTGACGTTGGAAACTGTCACCACTATTTTTGAATTACCACAAAGTTTTCTTTTGTGTCCTTTGCAGAGTGAAGGTGAGAGGATGGGGAGGTATAAGCCTGGATCAGGGGGAGAGGGAGAGAAAGAAAAAAGGGAGGCAGATGATGGATTAACTCCTAGTTTCATGGGACTAGCTGGGGTGTGTGATTTTGTGATAAATGATGTGAGGTGTGATGCTCTGTAAATATTATTCTCCAGTTCACACGGCCACCACAGAGCACCACAGTAGAGTAGTCTCCCCACATATTCCCCATATCCTTGGTTGAAAACTTCCCCTATCTATTCTGTTTCATGAGAAAACCGCTTTGCTGTTGAATACTGCCACAGTTTCCCTCATGAATGAAATATAAAATCCATGTTTGATGTGTGATGAGGAGAACATAGAAGCGGTGGCTTGTGTGTTCTCACTGAAGACAGGAAACCTTCTTGCGTGGCCCCTCCCACGCTGTTCAGACTCCTCCCCTCTGAGCTATCTCCCTGCGAGGCAGCCGAGGCTCAAAAACAGATCACTTTTTAAATCATTCATGAGCTTTCCCCAGAAAAGAAAGGCATGCAGAAAGCTGAGGGACCGCAATGAGGAATGTGTCATTGTTCCTCTCATATGCGGTGATTTATGACACAATGGTTGTAACTGATTTGATAATCACAGTTTATTTCCCCTCAGAAGGGAAGAAAGTTAAAGTCAGCGATTTCGCCTGTTTTCCTTTCATTCCCCCGTCTTTTGTTTCACAGAGCGTCTTTTCTCCCTCCCTCTTTAACAGATTTTTCTTTTATTCCCCCACCTTTCCACCCCCACGCTTACTCATCCGATAAATATCCTTTTAAATTCACAAATACAATAAAGTATCCTCCCCACTAGCCACTGCACTGTGCCTTACCCAGCATCTGGTGAGAAGGGAATCTCTTGATACCGCAAATGTGCTTTAAAGCTGAAAAGCATGCTGGGAATTGTAAGTGGGGGAACATGAGGTAGAGGGAGGGTGTCCTTGGAAAGATGGTTTGTTCTCAGTCAGCCACATTAATTAGCATAGCATTATTACAGGCATGGTGTGTTCAAATACACACTGGCTGTCTTTACTGCAGGACTATCGCCGTCATTCCTAGCATGTAGATGGGCACAGAAAAACAGCTCATCAGTCTGAATTCAACAGACAGAAAATAAGCTTGTTTGTCAATGATACCACCTCATACTGTGATCAATCAGTTTTTGATGTCAGAGACATACACTTTTGCCACAGTGATGTCCCATTGGGGGCCATGGAGGGTCGAGAGTCTGCAAGTTTTTAATCCAGCTAAACAAGACAGCAGGTGATGTCATTGTGAACATTTAGTTTGGAAAGACTTTCAAATAAGACACAAAATCAGGAACTCAGCAGGAACTGCTAATTAATGAATAACTTACAAGAACAGAATAACTCTGAAAGTGACTTGAGGACTGAGGGCCGTGTACTATAGTACTTGACAGAACAATCCCAACTCAAGTCTCAGAACTTTCAATTATATCACAAGGTTTTCATGAGCAGTTGATATTGACTAGCAGCTATGTACAGCGTGCTAACCTCGACATCCCAGCTGTATTCTAACGTTAATACATATATCCTTGTTAGCTAGGCTCCATGCTTGCTAATAACGTATTTGAAGGTGGCATATTGGCAGGTAATTTTTCCACTTTTATTGCAGATCTCTGTATGAAAGCGGCTACTCTGTGTGAGAGGGAGCAAGCGAACAAGCGAGTGTAGGGGTTGAGCGAATATAAGCGCTGTGTGCAGCTGTACGATGAAATCCGAGTTTATCCATTTTAAATAGTAAAAAACATCATCAACATTTGAACCTACATCCTGACCATTTATTAAATTAGTCATCAATTCTTCATCAACTGCTAAATTACACGTAACAAATAGCAAACATTACTTTCCTATTATGTACTTCCTATGTACTATTTTTGGGTCCTCCTTAGCAAAGTGTTCCAACTCAATCACGAAAGATGCATCGTTATTTGACGATGACCTTGCTATGTAGCTTATTCTCATTATTAAACAGCAATCTGATACTGAATCTCTAATCTCTCAAATCTTTTTTTATCAACAAAATGGGATGCAGTGCATAGTGCATTAGATTAAAATTGTTTAAAACAGCATGTAGTTGGAAGGAAACCATGCTAAAAGTTGATTATATAACATTACACTACAGTCAGAAGAAGACTAGGTGAGGCCGCCACAGCTTTGTGTTTGATTAAGAGCTGAAACGATAAGTCAGTTGTTTTATTTTCTCAGTTGTGAGGGTTTGCTGCTTTCCTGATAGTAAGCTAGGAGCTCTAGGTAATTTTTCAATGAAATCACTTGCTTAATAAATCTAATTTTTACCTCCTTTTTGTCAATGGGCTCTAACCTCACTTAGAAATGAAGCACATGACTGTGTTCTCTGTTGCTCACAACAGCCACTATTAGGGCTGAATGATTTTGGAAAATAATCTAATTGCGATTTTTTTTAGAAATATTGCGATTTAATATGCCATTAATTTTTAAGCTCTTTACCTTCTGTATTATTCAAAATGGACAAGCAGTAAATCGGTGTATAGTTTAACCAACACAATATTAGATAGATAGAACTACACTGTTCTTTCTTGTGTTATGATGAATTAGGTAGAATTATTATTATGAGAAATGGTGGAGAAAATATATTAAATTATAATTTGAGAAAGATAATTTAAGTCAAGTCATGGCATTAAATAATATGATATAATATCATCAGGTGGGACTACCTACAGACCACAAGAACTAAATCACCACAGTGTATTATACAGTAAACGCTCAATATAAAATCCACAGTTCAACCACCAATTAATGTCCTTATCTCAGTTCTAATCTCCTAGGAGTTCACCTTTCTATATCGCAGTAAGCAAACAAAAAATACTCAGTTTGAGGTTCCCTTCAAAAGTTGGCCACCGAAAATAAAACCAAGTGACGCCACTCGTGTTTAATAGACAAGCTTAGTAATTCTCTGACTACCCTGGAGTTCCCCCCACTCCTCCTCCTCCTCCCTGCAGCCTTCCATGCTGGTAAGCAGTGCACTGGCTGTAACCAGGCAGTAATTCGGGACAGACTGGGCCTCTTTTGGACTTCTGAGTTTGGTTTGAAACGCCGTTTCACAGATATTTTCTGAGCTGACTGGTTGCTGTGTGTGTGATGCAGGCACCGATCGCCAAAATACGCTTACTTTACTACACGTGTCTTTCTGCTGTGCATTTTCCTGTCCATCAAAGCGGCGGATGGCCCTGCGATTTCACCCACCACCACCACGTTAACCGCGGGGGGTGGTTGCTACTTTAACTCCTTGTGTGACATTAAAGTGACATTAAAGTTTATGTAGTGTCAGCTTCCGTCAAGCTTAAGGCCATTGTACAACAAGAAGGCAAGGTATACCGTGTGGGTAATAAAGAAGGCCTATGTGCAGAAGCGGTTGCTATAGTGGAGGTCCTCGGAAAAAGGTTTGTTACGCAAAATGTTGCAACATTCTTTCTCGACTGAGAAACTTACGGGAACACGCTGCACAATAGGAGAGAGGTCATGTGAGGAGAGGAGAAGCATGACAGTACAACTCATATATTCACTTATTATTTTTACATACACATAAAAATCACTGTATTAAGATGACAGTTTACTGATTCCTGTCTTATGTATTTTTGATTATTATTTGGGGAAACATGGCCAGACAAAAAGTAACGACAACCGTAACGTGCAGATGAAGCAACAATTTTGTCTGCAGACTGCTCTCCACTTGGGTGTCATGTGACCAGAGTGTAATCGCAGCCTTTGCGATTAGCAAATCTCGTTTTATTTCTTTGTGATAATACTGCAAATGCAATTAATCGTTCAGCCCTAGCCACTATTCTTCTTCTTATGTAAGGACACCGGGTCAGGATGTAGCCCAGCGCACTCCCAAGCCTCTCTCCGACTACAGTGACAACACTGCAGCTAACAAAATGCTGTCCACTAACACCCCAAAACAAGCGGCTCCCAACACAACAAAAACTCCACGTAAGGATACAAAACAACAAAGTTTTATGTGCTGAAGCCCATCAGACAAAATGAGATTCAGATGATGTCAAGTGAAAACACAGTGAACATGAGAAACACGGAAAGAGCTCGCCAGCTAATGCTGAGCAGTTGCTAATGTTAACGTTAATGTCATACAAAATCAACAGCTTAAAGGCATCACCTTAGGCCAGTGGTTCTTAACCTGCAGGTCAGGACCCCCCTGGCGAGAATGCTTCTATAGTCACAAAAATAGAAAAAATAAAAATAAAAAAATCGCTAGATGGACTATAGTGAATGGAATCACTTTGGGTGGTACACTGTAAATATTTTGCACTGTTGAATCCAGTAGGTGGTAGGGGTGGGAATCTCTGGGCACCTCACGATTCGATTCGATTACGATTCAGAGGGCTGCGATTCGATTATAAAACGATTATCGATGCATCTTGATGAATCATATTTTTTCTATACAGGATCCCTGGTTAATACTAAGCATTTAATTTTGTCCATTAAAATCCAAAAGCAACATCTCCTAATTAGCTTAAAAGGACTAGTTTGCATACCTAATTTACTTTATTAACCTCAGCTCCATGGTCCCTCATTTCATTGACAACCAGTTGTCAGACTCCTCTGAAAATTGAAATATAACTATCAGGATGTGCAGTCTGTATACAGGACAGAGCTGTACACTAGTTTAGTCTCAGCTTGCGCCTGATGTTCTCAACCCTTGATTAGTAGGTTAGTTAGTAATGACATACAGCTGATAATTAATACTACATTACTTTTGCTAACATTACAAAAATAAATGAATCTTTTTAGCACCTTTCACGGGACCCAAGGACACTTTACACATAGTTACTGTGACAGAACAACAAAAAGTAATTCAGGACTGAATGCCTGGGTAAAGAGCTGGGTTTTTAGTAGATCTTTGAAAGAATCCAGACAGGGAGCATTTCAGGTCTCTGTGGGGACGGAGTTCCAGAGGATGGGGGCTGTGACGCTGAGGGCTCTATCCCCAAAGTCCGGCGTCCGGTGTGGGGGACAGGGGAGATGTTTATGTCAGCCTTCACTTTTCCAGCCGTTGGGGAAACTAAAGACTTTTATTAACGGACACACAGTGACTTACGCTGCACGTTTAGTGCCAGAATGAAACTTACTGCTAATATTTTTCTCCGCTAACTTTCACCGTCATGTTCTGCCGCTCGCTCTCTCTCACTTGCTCATTCTCACACACAGGATATGCAGGGAGCTCCCGAGCGTCGAGTGTCACCATGCTCGCAGTGTGCGACTTAAAATAATTACTTGCGCATTGATATTAATGATTTTGTGACACTTTTGGGTGGTTATTCATTCCACAGCGGTGACGAATACAGGGGGACACTGGTCTCTCTGTTGTGTGCGCTCCACAGACGGTCCGGGCGCTGCGCTTCCGCGAGTTCCGCCTTTTGCGTTCCCTCAACATTACTTTATCAATTAACATTTAAATAATCGATTTTTAGACATTTGTTAATCGATTAATAATCTTCCACGTCCGCATCATGATGCATCTAAGAATCGATTATTTCTCCCACCCCTAGTAGGTGGCGGTGATGCCAACCACTATAAAACGACAAAGACGACTCAGGCCCCAATCAGACAGAAAGCGCTTCGAAAGCGCTTCGAAAACGGTTCGAAAACGCGAGGCGCACAGCAATGGCTTTTGGTTGAATTTAGAAAAGATCAAAACGCTGCAGTTTTTTAATGTTGCTAGGCAACCACTGAATCAGCTGTCCTCTCAGTCTAATCAAAAATTACAGCGCCAGCAATCTGTAATCTTTGGTTTGCGGCTAATTAATAACTGTCATATTAGCAGAAACTTGATCACAACTCACAGGTCTGTGTCTTTTGTTGTTAAAAACATCTGCCAAACACAGAGTGCCTGCTATGGCACTGTTTTGAGTGTGGGAGGTGTACAAACACGCAGAAGGCAGGGAAACTGAGACCCGTGTGGGTACATGAGACTTTCAGAAAGAGGAGATACCGCTGGTACTAGGCTACCACCAGGTGGTCCAGGAGCTTTTAATGGTGGTTGGTTTAAGGCTTATTTTAGGATGAGTCAGGGACAGTCTGTTGCAGTGTCCGGACAATTGAAGCAACTTTAAACTTCCGTCAGCACAACTGCCCGTCTCTCCATTCATTAGATTGGACAATGGGAAAAAACACGATTGACATCGGGCACAAGTTGAATTTTTTTCAACTCTGTGCGCTCATTCAAAAACACAAGGCGCAGCAGGTGGCCAAAACACGAGGCGCCCAGGGTGCATTAACAGCACGCAGAACTGCCAAAAGAAAACAATTTAAAAAGGCGCCTCTCACTGCAAAAAACGCATTCTGTCTGATCCGTGGAGGTCAACTTCAAAAAGAGGTTGGACTGCCAGAAATTTTAAGAACCCCTGCCTTAGGCCGTTGAAAATTGAATGAAGATAGCCTTTTTTTTTACTTTTCTGACATTTTATAGACAAAAAATGTATTGGGCCCTATATGGCACATATTTGAAGACCTGTGTTTTATTGTCAGCAGTTCATTTGCTAGCCACTAAGCACATTCAAAGTATAAATTGAGTAAAGAATAAAGAATATTGAGTATAATAACTACTGTACAGCTTCAGATTCAATCTGCACAAACCAGAGGTCATTTCATTAATTTCAAAATGATGCTGGGCCTTATCTACACAATAGTGTAGATAAGAATTATTATGTGTTCAGACATGAATGTAATTTCTAAACCATTTCACCACAAGTTATTCATTTATTTAGAGATTATTAAGCATCATATCATAATTACTGAATAAGCAAAGCATTTTCTGCTATAGCTCTGAGCAGCGGTAAACATTATCCTTTTCCGTTTTTTTTGTTTTTTTTTAATAAAGACCGCCAAGTTTTAGTCCTTGTACTAATTGTCTGGCTAACTGCACTGTTGTGTTTTGAAGCCCTCCTTTCCGCCTTCCCCCTTCTCCTGCTCTGTTTTTCTCTCCTCACCTCCTCAACTCTCCTCCTCTGGCCCGCGGCTCGGGCAGCTCTCCTCTCGCTATGACTAATGATGTTCTTTCAGTCTCAAGGTTTTAGCAGGATAATTATATTAACCCCTGTCCTCTGGCTGATCCCAGCTCAGCTCCTCTTCCCCAGGCATCCTCCCCTTCACGGTCTCCACGGAATTCGACACTAATACACACATGGCTATACAGGAACTTACAGTTGTAAGTTGTGTGTGTGTGTTTTGTAGTGGTGTGTGTGTGTGTAAGTTTTGGTGACTTTTAGAAGACTTTCTGTAAATTAGTTTATCATTTATATGAGAGGACATGCTGTAAAGAAAAATTGTAAAGTAATTGTGTTTGTGTGGAAAAAGTAGGTGCATGGGTGAAGATTAGTGGAGGCCCGCCGATGCAGGTTTGCAAATGTGCTGGCGTGCTAATTTATAATAATATGCCTTCACAAAAGTTCAAAAATGGGTCCCTAAAGTTCGTGTGGCGGGCGTATTGTTTCAGAGAGAAGTCTCAGACATTCTGAGTGTATTCTGTTCATTCCAATACACACACACACACACAACAGATATAAAAGATCCTCCAAAGATCCACACCGCCCCAGGGGGTCCGAAGACTCTGTGGGGGTCTGCAGGAACCACCTCCCACCAAACCCCATGTCGTCCCAGAGTTTCTGTCTCTTCATCACTTTTTCACTCCTCCCATTGCCTTATAGGAGGAGGATGTATAATAACCCCAACTCACACCCAATTTCCTCTCTCCCTAGGTGTTACTCTTTGCTGTAGTGTTCATTAAAACACATTCACTAGCAGTAGGAACTCTGCAGGGAGGTTATGCTCTAATATCCAGCATAGTTACACACAGATCGCAGATCTCAGGACAATCTGGGGTGCATGGAGCGAGGCCGGACTCCCTTTAGTGGAAGAAGCCTTAAGATGCAGCGACATGGCTGCTCCAGTAAAAACAGTGTCAGCCATTCTGCATCATTCATGCTGCATCATGCCGCATGAATATTACAATGCTGGCGTGCAGAGTCTTAAATTACCACCCGCCAAGTGCCAAATGCCAGAAAAATATGTCTTGTATGGACGAATTAATAAGGGTCACCCATCACAGTGGTCAGTGACTTGTATGTGCACATGTATTTAGGTGTGATAACATTCAGCAGATGTTATTTATAGGACAATAACATTTCATTAGTATCATGTGGAGATGAGCAGGTGATATTGCTGACAATGGGTCAATATGTCTGCATACTACGCACAGAGAAACTTGACAGAAAAACTGTGTTTTTCTAAAGTTGTAAAGTTGATTTTATATTAAATGCAATACTTTTTTATGATTTTTTGGACAGAGAACAAAACAGAAAAATAAAATAAAATTTTGGCCAATCCAATTCGATTCAATATGGAATATTTCTTATTGATTTTTTGAAATTTTATTCATCCACCACATGATTACACACTCTTTCTGATGACTAAATGTGCTTAAATTGTAAAACACAGAAGCGGAAAACAAGGAATTTGGGGGGAAGAAATTACAAAATTTAGCAGCAAATTAAAATGGCTATCATAGGGCTCTGTCCATGGTCTCAGCGCCCAATATCTGAATTTAGCATAACTGTAGCAAGCGTCATCAGGAAGAAGTAACTTTAGCAGTAAAAATGAGGAATGGAAAAAGTGACGAGCCAAAACAGGCAAAAATTAGTGCGCTGCGCTTACGATGACAATATATACCGTAATGTAACACACCCGCTCAGCGACACTAGTCGTTTCGGAGGCTCAACCACCCCGCCTGAAAAAAATCCAAGGGGGAAACTTTGTCCAGTATCCATAGCAGTCGTTACAATAGGCTGGAATTGCCCGTAATTTGTCACAGTCTGGGGAAGTACAATGAGTATTATTTAAAAGGTAGTTCAAATAAAGTGTACATTAAGCCACACTCAGGAGAGGCACATAAATCAACATACACCACTTAGCTGAGTCAATTTGCTTACTAATATAATCAATAAAGGGACCCCAAATTTTAACAAGTCTTTACTGTACGATTCGAATGCAGAATACCTTATCCCCTCCAAATAAAGACAAGAAACCATATAATCGAGACACTTAAATGGTTAGAATGGGCAAATTATTTACAAATTGTGTCTTATCCTCATAAACTGAGTATCACAGGAAACAGCCAGGGTGACAAAATCCTATGAAAGCTGCACATTAATTACTCCTGCAGTTTTAAAAGGCCAGCAAAAACAGTAAAATGTACACAGCTGGCGCATGTAACCCTCACCTGAACTGTTCCAATATCTAGCCCTCTCTCTCTCTCACACACACACACACACACCCACACACAGTCTCTTCTGTTCTCATAAGAACAGTCCTCTGAGGTCTGGACTGGAGAACAGGATGTGCCCGGCTCCATTATTTAGTTATTTGATCCTGTGCATACAGTACATACTTCAGAGTGGGCCTGACTGTGCCGCTTTTGACACGACCCCAACCAACCAATCAGAAAGATGCTCTCAGTTCTGAGCGCCAGCACGCAATAGCCATTTACTGTATCCTGTGTAAATAATTTACCCGTACGCTTAGTCACACACAATTTCTCTCTCTCTTTCAGGCTCTCGGCCTCTCCATCCATCCCTCTATCTAGAGCTAAATCGCAAACTAAGACACACTTTTTAGCTCAGAGCAAACTGCTAATATAATGAATCATCCCACACACACACCAGGGAGGTCACACATCCCTGTACACTGCACACTGTATCAGAGAGAGAGACAAACGCACACGCACACACTGCAAACACACAGGGTGTGGATTGCAAAGACAATCAAGGTCATTCCTTCTCTTTGAATAATTTAGGGTGTCTTTTTGCTGGCTATTTCACTCATCTCTTTTTGAAGGCTAAAACCATCCAGTGACCTCTCAACAGTGAACATATTTAGCAAGTGTGTGTCCAGTTTCCATGTTAGCGTGTGTGTTACAATGAAGAGGAGAGCCCTAGATGCTCCAGGCGAAAGTGGTTTCTCCCTTACATGGCTTTTAGGATATTCTTGAAAAACAAGAGATGGAGGAAGAGGGAAAGACAGGATGAGAGGATCAAGGCAGGAAATTAATATAAAAAATTTGCGACCCTTTGCTGTCAACAACTTTCATTAGATAATGACAGCTAATGAGCTTGGGCGGAATGATCTGTTTAAAAAATGTCATCGGTTCCGGTATTAATCAAAGGAGAGTGAGAGGGGTTGACTGAAATGTGTGAAAGAACTATTGTGGTTATGAAAAGAGGCGCAGTGTAATTCCTGCTCACCACATGATAGCAGGGGAGGTCAGTTATAGATTACCTGTTTAGTCAAGAAGGAGGAGCACACATGTGAGGGAAAGGATGGATTGCGGAGAGGGGGTGAAAGAAAGGTGAGGTGGGGCGGAGAGGCGAGGGAACGTTTGAAGAGACTCACGGTGCGCCCCTGCTACGCGAGGCTGCACTCGAGGAAAATCGATCATCTCCCTTCAGAGATAGAAATTTATGAAGCTGGAACATAAACGCCGTCATGTCCAATTAGCTGCTCTGTATTTACGAGGCAGGGGAGGAAGTGGGAGGGGACGCAGTGATAAAGACTTCAGCACAAGCCAATAAGGCGTGCTGCTGATCAATGATCCCTGCTTCACACTACTCCCACTACTCGCTTGGTCGCTTCTCGCTTTTGCTTGGGATATACTGTGTTGGAGAGCTCTGCTTTTCCTACAGGCTGCCCTCTACCAATCAGGTTTTGAATTTACAGACACACTTAAATTTCACCTCCAGACATGTATTAAGTATTAAAAATACTCTGCTTTAAATAATAGTTTATGTCTTATATGGTTCTTCCACAAAAAAACATTACTGCCTGGTCAAAACCACATCTACCACTACTACTATTACTACTACTAAAATCCACTATCAATGTTTAGCGTTTCAAAAGTTTAAATACTGGGTACAAGATCTCCTACTTTACCGAAAAGTATTGAAAGTTTCAAGTCCCCCGTATACTTCATTCTCCACTGTGAAGGTCAAAAATCCAAAAGAGTAAAAAAAAAAGAAAAAAAGAGAACTTTTAGTTGAATCAAGTCAAGATATTTTGCACTTACTAAAGGAGGGGCTAACTGTAGGGCTATTGTATTTGATTGCACTATATTGTTCCTGTCCATTTTCCTGCTATTTGATTAATCCCATGCATATGTACATGGACCTCCATGTTATCAGTCAGCCCTGGTTTGGGTCTTTCTCTCTCTGACACTCATTGCCCATTAGGCTTTCCCCCTACTATTACTTCAGCAAGTTGTGTAGCCAGTTGTGTATTTAGTGGTATCAGGGGACCGAGTTGTTGCGAGTAGCGAGTGGGCCTTCTCAGTGACGGCTGATCGAACACGGAGTAGAGGAGGAGGGGGGATCTCCTGCTGGGTCAGAGCCGCATCGATGCGGTCTGTCATCACAGGTTAGGGCCACGTCAATGCAGCTCCTCCTCCTGCTCCTCCTCTCACCACTGTAGCCGGAGAGGCAGGCAGACTGTCAGGGCTTCTGCCCTACTCCCATCTGTACTGACTGCTCAGCCCCCCGCATCATCTATATCCCCCTATTTTCTCCTTCACCCATTCTTCTCAAATACATGTCCACAACCCAATTTACACAATCCACTCCTCTGTGAGCACTGGTGCAACTGGCAGTAGCAAAAGTGCTAAAGGGGTGAGGCTTCATAGACAGACAGAAGTGAAGAGAGAGTGAAGAAAAAGAGAGGGAGGATAAAATGGGAAACCACACAGGAAGAGCAAAAGGCAAGACTTGAGGACTAGAATGGTTACAGTGGATGGGATTTGGGAGCAAAATTTAAAAAAAAAATACAGTGGGAGGAGAGTGCAAAACAGAAAATAAAAGAGAGGCAGTGATGTCCCCGGAGAGGAATAGAGGAATAGGCGTCAACTATAGTAAAGAGACAAATAAAGGCCCATTAACTGCTGCTTCCAGCTGCTTTCTCAGGCTCTGCCACCACATGACTCCCCCTTGATGTTTGTTTATCTTTCTTATTATTTATTCCCCTAATTGCTGCGTCTCTGCTGTCTGAAACAGGCACTCCTCGTATCATTAGATGCACAGGGCTGACATGACTTCACAGGGACAGACTGCGAGGAGAGTGGACAGAGAAATACACAGATAGGCTGACAATTATTGCATCTATTAGGTAATTACTACAGATCACTGGTTAGATGCAGAACATCGTGTGAGCATGCAGAAATGTAGATATACACGTATGATGTTACGTGATCTTATGTCTAAAAAAATATGTTCATATGCTACCAAATGGTTTTGCCTTATATGTTTTGGAGGAAACATAATCGCTGAGTTATGTTCGCTGGCAACTATTTTTCAGTCCACAAGTGCGGCATCTTGTACCACACAGATGTCTCAGGGAGGCCATGGTTAAATAGTGGTTAGTGAAGGAGTCTGCTTTTCCCACAAGGGATTCAAATTGTCTACCCACACACAAGGAATTCACAAGAAACAGTGAATGCACACACTGGAATTGATATGGAAGACAAAGGCTAGTTTAAGTCTGCATTTCACGCAATGAGGAAGACAACAGTCAGCGTGGGACGACATTATTGAGGGCCTTCAGCAGTCTCATGTATTAAAACAGCGTGACGGCAATGAATCCTCTCAGTTAATGTGTTGTTTTTTGGCTACACTGTAAATGGAGCCACTCAAGGCATGTCTGCGGTGCCCCGTGGTCGAAGGAGGTGTAATTTCAAACTAAGATCTGGACCCTGTATTATGTAAACGTTATGGCCATTACCACCAGTAATCAGTAAATCAACCATGACCTTAAAGCCTCAGGATTATAACTTAAGGTTAACAGAAATGGTAGGTGCACAGGTAGGAAAGTAGAAACAAACTGCAGCTTCCTATGTTAAAGTCTGATGTTTTGTTGACCCATTCATCCACCCCAACCTCCTTCCTCTGCGGATTTGAGCCTCTATAATAACATCACCTGACTTCCTCTCACTGAACAAGAGTCATAATTGGCTTGAGAGCTTTGTCACTTGAATGTCGTAAACACAAGTTGTTCTTGCCCATTTGCTGAAACGAATGATACTCTCATTTTCCTTAGGAGGCCAGTCTCCAACAGACTGATAAACAGAAGTATTGACCCATAATTACACCAGCTAATTAAAACACCACCTTGTGTGTGTGGTTTCTAATGCAGACCGGAATACATTTGAATCACTTATTTCCTTCTGTTCCTAGAGTCTTTCTCACCCAGATATCTGAAGCCATTCTTTGTCTTTTCCTCCACTCACCTTAACTCATTCCACCTCTCTCTTTATTTCTCTCTCTCTCCGTCTAAATAGACAGGGCTGTGATGGATCCAGCTGTCCCGTCTTAACTTTCTAACTTTCCCTCAGCTCAGTGCTGCTACTACCACTTTGATGACTTTGCAGTGAAGGCAGACATCTTGCACATTAACATATGATTGTGCCCATGTATTATTTGTGTGTGGAGGGACTGAAGAAAGGGATCAGGAGAAATCCCAGTGCAAGCTGTCATCCGAAAGAGAGAGAGCTAAAGAGACACGGCGCTTGAAAAGGCGGAATGTCACATCATTCATGTGGAAGGAGTGCAAGGCTAGAAGTATTCACGGTCTTCCTGGGCTGTACTATGTGGCAGGAGTCAGAAAAGCAGGTCAAGGGGATGGAGTGTCCACAAAGTTTCTACCTGCAAGATTGTAAGACTAAAAATGGAGCTTTAATGATTAAATTAGCAGAGGATTTAGTAAACATTAGGTGCAATTTCATCAGGGTAAATCCATGGATCCAGACACATCTACTCAATTAGGCTTTAACCTCAGGGTATGTCAACTGTCCAGATAATTGACAAGCAGGAGCCCATTTCCTCCAGTACGCTGCGGCCATTAGGCCTGCAAGACACAAACTGCACAGCAGCATAACCAGAAAATCACTCTGTATCTTCAGTATTGATTTTTAAACTACAACTTCTAGATCCTGCACTCAGTAGTGCTTCAACTTTTAAGATGAGACGGATGAGATTTATCACCGAAGATGCAGGAGATGAGAAGCAGGGATATGTTCAGCGCTGTCAGTCACTCAATGCAGGCATTAGTCACCGTGCCTCTGCTTCTCTGATCTGTTGTCTGTCATCGCCGCTCTCAGACAAATGCATCACGATCACACAAAGCGGAAATGCACACGCACCCACACACACACACCTGTCTCATTTCACACACTCACTCTCTATTTTCTCCATGAAAAAGAGATGTTCAATTTCCCTCTTCCCGCTAAGTGGACAGCTCATGTCCTTCAGAAAGCATGCAGGAAACAAGGCCTTGTCGGTGGATGGATTCTCCCTGGCATGTCCTGTCAGCCCATCCAGGTGATCAGAGAGAGACGTGGGTAATTTATAGGACTAGAAAGCAACAATGTGATATGACACACAACTCACCAAGATCGACTGTCTCCAATGTTTTCCTGTGTGTTTCTAAGTTTCAGTCGTTATTCTGTATGTAAAGTAATGCTGTGAAACTAGGCCTGAGGTCGACAGCAACCGAAAAAGAAAATAAAGGTGTGAGGAAGGAAGGTTGAAGCAGTCATCTCAACAGAATACAGGGGCCATTCTTTGAATATTTGATGCAGACGGATAGCTGTTCACTCCAGCGGAACAAACTGGATTGGAGTCCAGTCGCTCATCTGGAAAAGGCTGTAATTTGAAGACGTGGCTGCAGAGTGTCCTTAAGATCCTCATTTCCGTTCAACCTCGGGATCTGCCCACCTGGCCCCCCGCCCTCTGCTGAGGTCGCACTGTGCACACGTGTGTTCACACATTATGCACGCATGCTCATACACACACACACACACACACACATTCAGACACTTAAATTTCAATTTCAGTAAATGTAAATACCAAGTTGCTCCCAAATGGTGGTCTTGGATAGAGAGTGGGTACACAAGATTCCCAACAACCCCGTGGAGTGTGTTCACTTTACATTCTGCTGTATGTTTTTCTGTGCTCCAGGATTATTTAGTAAGAGGAAGAGCAACAAGAGATATTTACATGTCATTTATTTTCTTTAAGACAATGAAATTCCTCTTTTTTCTCTTGGAAATATAATCATGTAATAACATTCAGTTAGGGCTGAAAGTCTTTCTTATGTAAATCGTCAGAAAACCAGAGTTCAAGATGACATCTGACCAATAGTGCAAAACCCAAAGATAATAAGTTCTCTATCAAGTATGATGACGAAAAAGTAAATCCTCAAATTTGAGAAGCTGGGTCCTGAGAATTTTGGGCATTGATGACTTAATTCATTTCAGTTCTACATCCAGTAAATCGGGACCTTTGACTGTCGGCAGGATGTTTTCAACAGTTTGATTCATTGTTGATACTTAACTTCACAGTGAGGTGTAGATCGTAAAGCTGCTGGTGAAATCAAATGCCACAAAATCAGACGGACTGGCAGCTGTACAAACTGTACTAGCAAACATAAAAAGATAAATGGGTGCTGTATCTTTGCCAGTGACTTCTGAGAGGAAACTGAATTTGAGACCAAAAAATACACTTAACATAGTAACTGTGATATTTATCTTTATATAAATGTATTTCAGCCGATTCATCTTGAAGGCATTGTATGTCATATTTTTAAGTGTGTTTCAACTTTCCTTTCTGCTTCCTGTAACATTTTATAGATGCATGCGTAGGTGTATCTGCGTACAATGCACATTTTGTAAATCCTTTATCCTGCGATCTTAATCTTGTTTCACATCTATTACTGTAATGCAATTCACCCACAGTAGATTTGTGTTCTCAGCCTCAGACCTTCAATAGTCAGTACTTGTACATGTTTCTTTCACTTTACAATATCTAGCATCATTAAAACATCCCTTACAGCCAGTAATTGCAACTTTCACTTTCTGCCTTATGTCATGTCATCACACCTATGTCATCGCAATATTCTCCTTTCTTTTAAAGGTGTAAGTGTAACCTCCATGCCTCCCAGTGCCTGCTGCAGGATGGGAACCTCCAGTGCCAGTGTGAACACAACACTACTGGCCAGGACTGCCAGCGCTGCAGGAAGGGCTTCAAAGCCAAGTCCTGGAAGGCTGGTTCCTACCTGCCAACACCCAATGGAACCCCCAACACCTGTACGTACCCAAAACATGTTTATCTCTTCCCACTGTGTTGATCCAACTCATCAATCTGACACACAGTTAGATACAATACTGCTGACTCCTTTCGCAGGCCTTAGGTATGGGTGCCTGACTTTACTGTCTGAATGAAAATTAACTGATCTAAATTACAACATTTTAATATTTTATATATGTGTATATATATGCAATACAAAACTGCAGAAAGGGGATGTGTCCCAAGAGGGGCATGAGTCCCTTGACACTGCTGCATATTTGAGGATTTATTCTACATTTAAAAGAAAAGTCCTTTCTCTGCTTTCTTGCCGAGACTTCAATGAGAAGACTTATTTCACTATCATCTTTGTGTGGTAAATAAGAAGCTAGAGCAGTTAGCTTAGCTTAAAGAGGTGGTATTATACTCATTTTCAGGTTCAAAATCTTATTTAGGGGTTGTACCAGAACAGGTTTACATGGTTTAATTTTCAAAGTGATACATCTTGTCTCTAAATGATCTTTGTTGAGAGTTGCACATGCACAGTTCCTGGTTAAGGACTACTAGCCAATCAGAAGCAGAGAAGGGCAGGTCAGTGAAAAGCCGGTAAACACGGCTTCTGTTCATCTGTACATCAGTTGCCGACCAGCTTAGCAAGTGGTGACTTATTAATCTGTAACAAATGTATCTTTCATCCATAAAGTTTTTACTGAGCTCTGTCTCTACATCACAGTAACAACTTTAAGTCCATTGACTGCCTGGAGGGTAGCTAGTGTTTGGAAGAGAGAGGAGAGGGGTGTGCTGCAGCTTAGTGTTTTTCCGCTGATGTTTTTGAGGGCGTGTCAAACGGCTGGACTACAAACAAGCTGTTTTCTGGCAGTTTAGAGCAGAGTTTTCTGTAGGAGATGGGAACTCCCTTTGGGCTGGACTTTGGGCTTTTTCACTTTGCAAACCTATTACATGCACAAAAAAGGTATATAACTCAATAAAGAAGAGGGAAAAAGCCAAAAAGCATAATACCACCTCTTTAACATGAAGATAGTAAAGCGTTAAAAGGTAACAAAGTTCACCTACCAGCCACTTTAAAGCTGTCATGAAACAGTCCCGGACAAACCAAGAGCAAAATGGTGAGTTATTTTTATAATCTTTTATTTATTTTATTTTTTGTACACAATTTGTGTTTGTGTGTTTGGGTTTGATTAAACAAACTAGATTAAACATATTAATTAGTGAGCTTTAGAGATACTGGTAGGCAGATTTTCTTATTGTTGGAAGGGGCAGGCTAACTGTTTTCCCCTGTTTCCAGTCTTTATACTGAGCTAACCTAGATTCATATTTAGTATATACGTATGAAAGTGGTATCAGTCTTTTCATCTAACTCATCGATAAGAAAGCAAATCAGCACACACCGTGGAACATTAGCATTCATTTGAAGTGTTTCTGGCCACTTAGCTGTTTTTGTCTCCACATACTCCTGAGGGAAAAATCTGTCTCTTGGTGCAAGTGGTATACAGTGGGTCTATCACATGTTTGTCATTGAGAAAACGATGCTGATGAGTGTAGTGACAGTAAAGTTACGGCCTGTAAAACCAAAACAATGAGATGAAAGATGCTAAAACGTGTCATAGAATTAACTGCAGAGTCGGGTGATAATTCTCTGTGGGTTCGTCACTATGACTTATGCTGTCACATTAAATGTAGTCACTTGATGCATTGTTATTGTAAAAAAAATGATTATTGCAGCTTTAAGCCTTAAGTTTGCTGGTAGCCCTCTCTTTACTGCTTGCCCTTTTGCTGTTATTTCTGGTGGTTTAGCCTTGTTGATGTTATACTAGCTTTGTGTCCTGTTAGCTGATAGTGGATCAGTACCTCCAGTACAGTACACAGTAAACTAGTGTGTCCATTGCCCTGTTAGCTGATGTCTGCAACTAGAGAGCTAAGAATGGGAATAAATCCTGCTTTCACCTCTCTGAATATGCGCACAGTTTTAAAAAAAAATTTAATTCTCCAGCCTTCTTGATTGATGAATGTATGGGTTTTCTCATCACTCTGAGGTCCTGAAGGGAAAGCAGCATCAAGGGAGCGGGTTAAAAAGAAAGGAGAAATTGAGAGACGATGGAAGGACTGAGCTCTCTGAGTTGTCGTCACCTCAGTGCAGAGAGCAGATCAGAGCTGTGTAACAATGTGGGAGTGCGTGGGGGGAAATCCTCTCGGAGAGTGTAGCCAGCTACAGTAGCTAGCAATGATAAAATAATAATCTAGGGCAGCCCCTCCCTAGTTTTATACTTTCAAACAAACATAGACACACTCACATGCACAGAAAAACAGAGTAACACAGGCACTCATACACCTGTACCTGCACACACATTGCAGAGAATGGCTCTATTGTCAGCCCTTTTTGTTTATCCTGCTGTATTTTCCAACCCAGTTCTAATGGTACTGACACACACCTCCCGAGCCCATTACCACCCTTTTAAAGTCCTGAATCCCATTAGTAGAATTTAAAAATTAAAATGTTTGCAACTTGCTCGGTTGAAATGCTACACAAAAAGGACATGGCTCACGAAACAGTTTGGTCCCTGCAGATTGCATTATGCATGCCAAGCTAAGCTAACTATAAATACAATCTTGGAAAATATGCAAGAAAGGCAAAAAGTTTCGATTCAAGCGTAGCGAAGCGGTAGCGCTCTCTTGAAACATACATATATGATGAGGATCTCCGAATCTGAAGGTTTGGGGAAGAGTAACAGGTTAAACTAGGAAGGATGGGGGAGATGGTGCAAACCCAGTTATTACTCCAGGACACTGAGAGGTGGTCTACAACAAGCCCTTATTTAGCAGAACAGCTCTTAAGATCTCTCTGCCACCTGAGTCTGATGAATGAGGCAGAGTCAAGTCTTTAGGCAAATTGAATGCATAAATAAACAAGTTCTCATCTCCTCTTCCTGATTCTCTTTCAGGTACAATTGCTGGTTCACCCTCCGGTTCTAGTAAGTAATAATGCAAAGCAAAGCAGAAGAGGTTGCATTCCACCCTCTCTTCCTGTATTGTCTCTTCCTTTTGTTGCACTGTTATTTAAATTTAAGTTTCAACCCCATCCCTCGCCTTCTGTACGTCTCCTAAACTCTCCCTCTCTCCTGTCTGTGATGTTCAGCTGGCTTTCTAGTCAGTCATTTCTCTTTTCCTGCATCTCCTCTCTCTGTGCTGCAGCTTGGGCCCTGTGTGCTTCATTATTAATAGTCCTTTCTGTCGCCATGTCCTTTCATCACAGCACATCACACTAACCTGCACAGGAGGAATTCTTCCACAGTTCTGCTTTTCTTATTTAGACTAAAGACAGCACTGTTGATGGATTGAGGAAACTGGCAATGAGAGAGGGTTGGGTGAGAATGGGTGGTGGATGGAGCAGCAAACGGAGCTGAGACAGAGAGAGAAAAGAGACAGAATGAGAGAGAGGAATGGGAGAGAAGGATGTTGGCATATGTTAGTGCGTTGTAATGCAGTGTGATTCTGGGTGAGGAGCTCAGGGAGGCAGGAATAAAAGGGAATTTGATTAGGGATTCTCTCTGCGGAGAGGCTCTCAGCCTCCAAGCTGTTAGACAGAAACGATCGGCAAAGTGGCAACATCAACCCTGACAGCACTGGGCTTTTCTCCACATGGCCGGACAGTAAAAGGCTGATGCATGGATAGACATTTGGACTGCACTGCAGAGGTCTGCTTTAAAAGGTCCCCTCTCAATTAGATACAATTGTGTGGTTATTTGAAAAAAAATGGGTATGATGTACCAAAGAAAGGACTGATGCTTGCTAATGGGCTGATAATTAGTTTAGTGGTTCAGTTTCAGGTTTTCTACATGTGTTGCTCAATAGCCACGACATCAACTTAATAAGTGAGATATTTAATGCTCTTGAAGGTGAGGATGATACAAAGGGCGAGGCTGAAGTTGAAGCTGAGGGTGAAACTGAAGGGGAAGCTCAAGATGCAAGAGACAGTAAAACTGAAGGTGAAACACAGGGGGAACCTGAAGGTGAGAGAGGACCCAAGGGCGAAGCAGAGAGGGCGACAACCATCTCAGAAGCTGAGCAGTCCCTGGCTGTTACCCATGAGTCCTCTGGAGCCCCTAAGGAAGGTGCGGGAAAGTACATTAACCATAGCCAGAAGTAGTGACTAACAAAGTGCATTTACTCAATACTATGCTATCTTGAGATATTTTTAATCTACTCCACTAGTTATTTGACAGTGGTGGTTACTTTTCTACACACTACAGAAATATCCATCTTACCGTCTCGTCTATTACTGAGTCATGAAAGTCAAATTATCTTAAAACAAGTGAAAACATCTGCCAGTGCCGTGACATCATTTTCATTTAAATCAACTTGTTTCATAAATTTTATAGAATAAGGTGTACTTTCGCTTATTCTGTCTTCTTTCAAGACACTTATTTCTAGAAAAATTAGAAATAGTTTGACATTTTGGGAAATACATTTGTTTGCTTTCCTGCTCTTGTGTTAGCCCATCAAATATGAAGCTACATCTGGCAGCTGTTTAGTTTAGCTTGGAAACAGGAGGAAACATCTAGCGTAGCTCTGTCCAATGGTAACAAAAACTGTCTACCTGCAACTCTGAGCTCTCCAATTAGCATGTTATATCATGTTTATTTAAGCCATACTAAAAACAAAGTGTAAAAATTAAAATTCTCTGTTTTACGGATGGGTTATGTGTCACACTACTTCTTGGCCAGGCACAGTAACTTCCTGGATTCTATGCTTAGAGCCAACAAGTAGTCACATATCCCCTGCAAAGCGGCAAAATTATCAGTTTTTACACTTCGGTTTTTGTACGGATTAAACAAGCAAGATGTAACCGTTTGATTAGTGACTAGAGGTGCTTACCAATATACAGAGCCAGGATTACTGTTTCCAGTCTTTGTACTCAGTTAAGCTGACCAGCTGCTGGCTTTAGCTTCTGTCATGTTTGACAGACAGATATGAAAGTGGTACCATCTTCAACTCTGACAGAAAGCATAAGCATATATAAGCATATTTCCTAAAATGTCAAACCATTCATTTAAACAAGATAACTTCTATAGTGAACAGGCTGAAATAATCTCATTAGATAGGCAGATATTTTCACTTATTAGCTTCAGAAAAAAATAAGAGTCAAAAACTATTTATTAAGGAAGATTAGGAAAATAAAATTATCAAATTAGCTCCACCAGCCAACATTAAAATGCTGCTTAAAAGGTGAAAGCATACCTAACAAGTACTTTTTCTTTTGATACTTGAGGACGTGTGAGTGACATTGCTTGTTTATTTTTAAGTAAAATTTTGAAAGCAGGGCTTTTACTTGGGTATTTGTGCAGTGCAGTATTCTAACTTTTACTTGAGTAAAGTTCTGAATACTTTGCCTACCAAATGATACAGCAGCAGCGTACTGGAGATTTACTACACCCTTGCAACAAAAAAATGTTTGCCTGTGGATATGCTCAAAGAAGCTGACAAGCAGTGTGTTTGTGTCTATCATACATAATTCATCCTGCAACTTACAGGAGGTCTTAACATGTACATTGGCCATATCTGACGTCAATGTCAGATGTTGGCTGCCCTGCCTTGAGCTCGAGGGCATTAAACTATATGGACATTCAGATTTTATTTGCTCTGACTGACTGATTTTAAACAACCCAGGATGGATGTTAACAGATTATGTCAGCCACTTGAATGTACAGTAAAGTGGACCTCAAACCCCAGCTCACCCTCATGCTAAATTTAAACCTGTCATCTTGGGAGGGAGCGGACCTCTCAAGTTCCACCAGAAAAGCACTTAGGATGTGGGAGGAGCTGGGATTTCGGCACCACTGATATCGTCAGACATTTTTTTTTTGTCTGCTGGAAATCCATTAAGAGCGTTTGTTGAACAGCACAGCACTTTTGTTGTTTGGCTGACATCAGTAGGGAACTCAAAGAATTCACTGATTAGCTGTGATTTAGGAGGGGCTGACAGAAGCTTTAACGCCGTATAAACAGTGTTACAGTCCCTTGTAGGCTTTTTAAAGCCCGCTGTGAAGGACGCAAACGTCACAGAACACCATATAGACACGTTTTGTTAATGTTTACAGTCATAATCTGACCATTTAAATTATATTGCAAGTGATGTTCAAAATAGCGATGCACCGAAATGAAAATTCTTGGCCAAAGCCGAAGCTCAAAATGATGAAAAACTTTCCTAAATACCAAACAAGGAGGGTCCGGTAAAGTAAATTACATGTGTCCATTTATTTTTAATGGACACATGTTTTATGTTTTATAGTTTCTGTGAATATAATCCAATTAATCTTATTTCCATACTGTATAGAAACCTTATTTTGAAAAATGGACGTTGTCACACGTGTATCCTCGCGCTAAATTCATCAAGTCCAACCCAATTTGAAAAATAATGTATGTGGATCTCGTATCACGTAACATAAAGACTTCATAGCCTCTCTTCAGGTAGGACTCGTACGTTTCGGTGCATCCCTAATAAAAATGTCCGCTATGGTTAAAAATGCCCATCATCACTTTTTGTTTTGTCTGACCAATAGTCTAAAACATAAAGATATTCATTTTACTAACATAAAAACTAAGAAAAACAGAAAAAAAACTATATTTTTTAATATTTTTGCTTAAAAATGTACTTTATTTAATTATTAAAATTGTTAGCAGTTCATTTTCTGCTAATAAGCTGATAGATTGATCGAATAATCATTGCAGCATTAATCCATAATGTAAAATTTTAAGTGTTATTCAGAAATAAGCACATACAAGGTAGTATCTACTTCTAAAGTGTAAATGCACAAAGCATATATACAATATATCAAATTTAAAAAAACAGTACAGACATAACTGCCAAGTTGCACTTCTGGGACACCAGAAAGGTAGATCATACCTTCCTGCCTTTTTTATCTCAGGTTTAGAGAAGTATATTTGGCTTGAACCTCATGAGCAAGTCCTTGTTACTCGTGTTTGTGTGTATGCACACATGTGTATGGCATGGCTGACATGTGGTGCAATTCAGTTAAAACCCATAAATCATCTCAATCCACTCCTTTTCCAGCCTTCTTAAAGCTCTACTCTCACTGAGTACTGTACATGCACACACTGACACATACACACACGCAGGTTTATCATATAGTGTGGCTGAAGGGCCTGTGACATTAATGACTAGATCAATTTACAATTTGTTATCCTGAACAATATAATCTGTAATCTCCAATCATTTTCTCTGACTCAACTGCATTCAAAGCTTGTATGTTATTTTTTAAAATACTAGTAACAGTAATGTACTCAGAAAAATGTATCGTGAACTGTGTCAAAATTTGCTAATGCAGCCTGGGATTTTGTTTTTGAGAAAATATTTTATCCACATAAACATTGGTTATATAAACATAATCACATTTTCAGTATTATTGTTTTTTCCACAAATTTGAAAATGCAAATCCCAGATTAGGTTATGTATTGTGGGATTTTAAGTTCTGTGTTAAATTTTTGACTGTCTGTGCTGCTGAAGCAAATGTATCCATAGAAACATTATAGCGGACTTATAGATTGGACAGCATGTCATAGTAGTTGCATCCTTTGTCATGTCCCTGTCCCAGTTAAGTGACCGAGCATGCTCAGATGAGGATTAGCGATCTATTGGCAAGAGAGTCTGATCCACAGACTGCGCAGCTCATTGGTCAGCTGGACAGATGGGTGTTTGGCAAAGGGTGAGGGGAGGTCAGAGAAACCAAATCCTAAAACCCAGTCATACATTTAACAACCACCATGATCTCACATGACCCTACTTCATCTTTTCCTTCAAAATCTGATCCCAGGGCTGTAGAAGAGCCTGAAAACAGATACAGTACGAGTATGCACACTCACACTCTGTACTACACTAGATCATCCAGTCGCCCAACCACAATCCTATCTGCATCATCCTCATCTCATCGAATGATTGAATTTATAAAGATTGAATTTGGCATTAGACTGAGAGAGACTGGATCATGTCTGGAAAATCATGCGACATATTAATAACATCCATGCTGTCACTCCCGCTGTGGCCATTAGGTGTTCTGGTGAACGTTAACTGGTCCTGAATCACAATGGCTTCATTAACGTGCAACTAAATCAATGTCTAGCACTCTGGTAATAAATGATGAGAATGCTAAGACTGACAGGTGGCATTAAACATTATTGTTGTAATTTCTCAGGCGATTTTAATGCAAGTGACAAATTATCTCATTTCATGCAAATACATTTGTGTGGAAGACGTCAAAAAATGTGCCCGAGCAGGGAATGCATACGAACTGACACTGTATGATCGCTGTAGAGTGTGTGTGTGTGTGTGTGTCAGAGTGTGTGTTATGGGACAGTTAGTGAGTCCATCTGTACAGACAGACAGGCAGGCACATGTCATGTCAGGATTATGTAATGAATCAGCTTAGACTGTTATTAATGCATTGCATGAGAGAGTGATGGCGCTGTTGCGTGGCTGAAAATGATACTAAGCCCATGCCCTCTTCTCTTGTTTTACCTATGACTTTCACATACAGAGTCCCTTGCCTCCAGCAGCTCTGTTTTGGGGGTTGGAAACCCACATTTCAGCTCTCTAAACCCTCATCATTTTGATCTAAGTGAAGGTAGGCACTTGCAAACTAGGTAGAATGAGATTTGTTGCGTAATGTAATTTAGTCATGTTTGCAGTGTGATTATACTAGAATAGAGATTTTTTTTTTGCTTTTATTGATGATATAGAGCTGGACCCTAAATCCAGTTAGCCTGATATTAAAGCCTGCTAGATTCCTGTTTCCTGTGCCCGTTCAACACTTTCTCAATCTCTGCTTTCCAACCGCATAGCATAATAAAAAAGATATACTTTATTACGTAGGTGGACAACACACTGTCCTTCAGGCAACAGACAGATCTGATCTCCATTTTTAGGTTGTCGTTTGGATGTGGAAGGAGTGTTATGACAACCTTTTGTGTAAAAAAAAAAAAAAAAAGACAAGAAAAGAGGCAGCTGATTAGCTGTGCTTGGTGGTTTTCACATGTAACACATGTAGATCAGTGACCAAAAGAAATCAGATAAGTCAGACACCTGTAGTAACTGACCGTAATATCTGTAATATATCAATTAATCAGACCAGTAAATGGAGTAATCTTAATCCCGGCTGAAAGGCTGATTGTCTAGCATCATAATTATATTTTCTCTCATTAACTAACTCTTGAATAAAAATGTGGCCACCAAACTATTTTAGATTCACATTAGTGGAAAGAGTGTGATGGTTAACTATTCTAAACAGGGGAACTTACACCAAAGGCAGTATATATTGAGATTATGTCACAGTAAGTATATTGTACCACTGTACACTAGTACTACATTTAGAGATCAGTAACTAATTCATTGCATCAGTGTTCATTCCATCACTCAGATTTAGAGATGACAAAATTGAGAGTGCAAACACATATGCACACATTCATACACAGCATTGTAAGTGTAAAACAGACTAATACACTTTGACAAACAGTGTGTGATTTCATTTTACAACCATATTAACAATAGTCACACCTTTAACAGTCACTGTGTTTTGCAGAGAAAAAAAAAATGACAACACAATTCTCCAGCACGGAAAGGGTTGTGGAACAGCTTTTGAGTTTAGCCTATCTCAGCAGTGTGAAATCACACTTTCATTGTGTGTTCTCACTTCTGTGTGTACGAATGTGTATGATTGTGTGTGTATATGTGCACATTTGAAAAAAAAAGAAAGGCTACGAAAGGAAAGCTTTCTTTGGATAAACAATCTGAGGCAGCATCTCTTATGCTAATGTCTTAGCCTGCTCATTCCTCATTGCATTTACATTCTCTGTCCTCACGCAACTGATGCAACAGACACCAGAGCTCCGCCAGCAGAGACCAGAGTTGCAGAGAGCTCAACCTCGCTAACACACAATGTGTTACCAACTAGCCCTTTGTCTGAGCTTACACTTGTAGCCATGGGAGAATCTGACACACTTCCTCCTGAGGTTCTCCCTCCTTCAGCATCCTCTCTGTCAAAGGCGCACCGAGTTTCCCTGACACCAGAGGAGTTCACACCTTCAGAAACAATCCCCCAGCATTTACGACTTTCTCACCAAGTCTCAAAGGAGTCCCCACATCATTCAGTTGATCATCATCATCATCACCACCACCATTCAATCACAGTCGAGTCCATCCTCCATCCCATGGCTCACTCTCACCATCATACAAGCCTGCTCAAAACTGAGGAAAAACACTCGCCAAGCCATACTGAAACAGGAGGTAAGGCACACCCATAGCTCTAGATGACAGTAGATATAGCGAAGAGTAGAGGCTGGCAGAAAATATAATAATCTAATTTTAGAAATAGGAGATCATTTTCATTTACAGCCAGCGTGATGGATTTCATGATGTGGAACCCTTCTAAAATGGACAATTTTCAGGAGGTGAAAGTCACTAACATGCTCGTTTACACAACCTATCGTTATCTTATGTTGTCGAGCATCATATCGCATGTCAGAGAGACGCTTATTCGATTTTGGTAGTGGCAGTGAAATCTAGTTAATGCGGGTGAGTGAGTGAGTGAGTGAGTGGCAGTTTTGAGGAGGGTGCGTGAGCCCTGGCAGTGGAAGGTTTGTGAAAGTCTGTGTTCAGTTGACATTGTCTCTGCCTCACTCAGACACACTAAGCAGATTGTGGGAGCATCAGCCACAGGATCAGAGTGGCGTAAAGATATGGAGAGGTAACCGGAGAGACAAAATCAAGCCTAAAACATACCCCAACATTTGCCTAAATTTCTTCCATCAGATTATAAAATACTATGTCATGGGGGCATTAATACATAAAGTGGCAAGATATAAATAAAACAATCACGTGATCTTTGAGGTCCCTTCTTGCAGTCAGTGTGAAGCAAGCGGGAACCCCAAATGCTCTGGCTGCCAGTGTGTGATGTCAGACACTTCGGGATGAACTGATTGAGATTAATGTCAAGAACGGTTCGAATCACTCCTACCCCCAAGGCAGCATGGGTTACAGAGATTAAATGCATTTATGCTCTCTGCTGTGCTTCATCAGCCTTTGAAACAACTGTGATTCAGAATCCTGCTTTCCCACAAGAGATTTTTTTTTCTGGCTAGTGTGTGTGTGTGTGTGTGTGTGTGTGTGTGTGTGTGTGTGAGTGTGTGTGTGTGCGCGCATACATGTGTGCAACCGTGACAGATGTGTGAGGGAGTAGGTCTAGTGGGGCCAGAGTCGGACATGAATAGAGGTAGGCAGGGGTTACTTTGATGAGATGCAATGATGGCATGATGCCAGTTGTGTGAAATGGTCCAGGGTGCTGTGAGAACAGCTGCCGGCGTCCTGTCTCACTGGAGCCCCAGGGAGGGCGAGGGATGAAGGGGAGCGAGTGGGCGGGAGATAGCCTGAAGGGGGACGCTCTGCAGGGGAGCAGGATGCTTGCAGGATGCCCCTCTCTGAAGAAGACGAACAGGAGACGTACATCGCCTGCACAAAAACACCTCAAGGGGAAACACAGATGGAAGCATGCAGCACGGTATTCTCGAGTGGTCTGGTGATCATTAGTCCCTCAATGACGTGCATAGTGTGGTTGTTGTTCGTGTGATCGGTGATCTGTATTTTTAGTCTTAATCATCTTTGTGCGGAGGACTGTGGCGTTGGTGATTTATTGAACTGTGCCTCTGTTGCAGTAAATCGAAAGGTAAAAGGAGAAGGCTTGATCCATAAACTGAACTAGTTTTGCATCTCTCTTCTTTCATTTGTGCTCGCTGTAGCCCTAAAAACGTAAAGCAAAGGATCTTGGGAATGGCATAAAGCCCTCTGGGAAGGTGGAACATGCAGAGAAAAGGGGAAGGAAGGGGAAAACTTGAGCAAGAGACAATTAAAAATGCAGTAAAAGCAGGATGTGTGTGTTAAGTTGTTTCTAGTTCTTACGCTAATGATTCGAGATGTTTTGTGTGATTGTGGCACCAGAGAGAATAATAAATCTCAACATAAGAAAGTACATTCATGAGAAGGCGTTACTGTCATACAAAACAGTAAAGCCTCATATGCATATTCATATTTTGGGTAAATACGGTAACAAAGATAAGAGCAGTGACAGATCTTCTATTACAATAATGGGAGATAATAACGAAACAAGCACATACGCAGAGTTCGAACAAGTGCCAGTCAGAATATTTCATGACATTCAGATAAAAGGAAGTGCACGTCATTTCTTTCACACCCAGAGTGCAAGAGTAGTGATGAAGGAGTTTCTCAAGCCTCTCTGACTCTCACAGCTTTTTCCCAAGCCCAGGGCTGAGGCCCCTGATGGGGCAATCCGCTATCTGACAGAGAGAGAATGGAAGAGAAAGGGAAAACAAGGTCTCGGAGGAAGATGGGAAGGTTGAGAAAGGCAGATATCTGTAATCTTTACCCACAGCAGCATCAGTCTAATTATAAAGTTCTTTTTGCTCAGGTTGCTGAGGAAAGAGCGTGTCAAATGCCTCATACGATGCCTGTTCTCGTTGTGTTGATAACGATTAAGGTGTTTCAGTCTCCCTTAAGTCTGAGGGACGCCCATATGAAATTCATGGCCACAAAACAACAACCTTACCTGAGCACAGGGAGGAAAAGGAGAAGAAGGAAAAGAAAGAATAACTGACAAGACAGGTCTTTTTTATACGTAGCTGTGGCAATGTTCTGTACATTTATATACTATAGTTTCCCCTTGGTTCAAGTAAATATGCAGTAAACTTTTATTAAGCTAAACTTGTCAGCCCACAAAACTAGGCTAGACTAGACTCTAAAAACTGAAAACAACCGAAATGTATCTAGATTTATCTCTTTACTGACATGATAGTCTGTCAGTCACTATAAACAGCAAAATTATAGCTTTGGCACACTAGTGCCATATTTTTATCTGAAACAATGACAACAACAATGAAAAAGAGACTATAGGATACAGTACAAGTGGATCAACAATTTATTTATTGTTAAAGGTGCGATGCTGCGAAAAGAACATATATAATTGATTCCATGAGATGTTTTTGCTTATGTCAGTGATGATTCTCGTGTGTCAGTTTCCCAAATGTCTGAAGGATATGAACATGAGACTCAAGGCCACAAAACAACTTCATCTGAACACAGGGAGGAAAGGATGGATGAGGAAAAAGAAAGCAAAGCTGAAAGGAAAGGTACCTCTTGTATATGTATTGATGACATTCTTATAGAATTTGCGTCATTTTTAGGCTTGTTATGTGAGTGACGATTGTGATGTTTCAGTCTCCCACAATTTTGAAGAACACGTAGATGGTACTCATGGCCACAAAACAACAAGCTCATCTGAAAATGGGGAGAAAAGGGAGGAGGAGGAGGAGAAAAAAGAAAGCAAAGCTGAAAGGAAAGGTACATCCTTTATTAAGTACAGTTGTGGGTGAAGCTATTTGCATATTAGTGGTAGAAATATGTAGCAAATAAACAGAACTTTATCTATTTTTTGCTATGTTCACAATAATTGTGGTGTTTCAGTCTCCCACAATTTTGGGGCTAATGGCCACAAAACCTCATCTGAGCACAGAGAGGAAAGGGAGGAGGATGAGCATAAAGAAAGAAACACTGAGGAGACAGGTACATCTATGTGTAGAGTTGAAGAGTATATAAATCTACAAGCCTTTATGTAAATTTATATACTGTAGTTTACTTGTTGTTTAGATGTGCAGTGGACCAAAAATGAACTCTGCAACTCACAGCAAAACATAGTCCTTTAAAATAATTGGGAACAGCAGAAATGTATCAAAATTTCTTTATTTATTTTAATGATAATTGCCATGTTTCAGTCTCCCACAAGTCTGCGGGACACATACATGAGACTCATGGCCACAAAACAACAACCTCATCTGAGAACGGGGAGGAAAAGGACGAGAAAGAAAGAAAAACAGAGCAGACAGGTATAATCTCTCTCTCTCTATATATGTATATATATATATAGATATATATAGATATATATATATATATATGTATATATATATATAGATATATATAGATATATATATAGAGAGAGACAGTGTATAAATTTACTTCAGCATATGTCAATTTATATACTGTAGTTTACTTGTTGTGAAGAAGACCAGGACTAACATTGACAACTCATAGCAAATCACGGTCCCAAAAAAATAGGAAACAGCAGGAAAATATTTTTTTCTTGTTATTTTAATGATAATTGTGGTTTTCCAGTTTCCCACATGTCTGAGGGACACGTACACGAGACTCATGGCTACAAAACAACAACCTCATCTGAGCACAGGGAAGAGCAGCATAAAGAAAGAAATTCTCAAATGAAAGGTATCTTATTTAAATGTAGTGGAGACAATGTTCTCCTTGGTTTACATACTATAGTTTACAACTGTGGTGCAGTACATATGCAGTAGGTAAACTTTCCTCACAAGCTAAACTTGGCAAGTCATTGTATAAAATGGGACCCTGAAAACCAGAACACCAGAAATATATCAACATTTGTGTATGTTAATGTTAATAAAAATTGTGGTGTGTCAGTCCCCCACATGTCTGAGGAACACGTGCATGAAAGTCATGGCCACACAACATCATTCGAACACGGGCAGAAAAGGCAAGAGGAAGAGCATAAAGGTAAATGCACCGTAGGTGTAGCTGTAGCTGTAGCTGTAGATAACTACTTAACCTGTAGTGGTGGAAATATGCCGTAAATAAACTTTCACGGTGGGTTAAACTCACAGCAACAAATGTGCCCTTGAAAATAAAAACTGCAGAAATTTAACCAAATGTTTGTCTGTTTTATCAATGAAAAATGTTGTATGCCAGTCTCCCACAAGTCTGAGGAACACGTACACGAGACTCATGGCCAAAAAACAACAACTTCATCTGAACATTGGGAGGAAAGGGAGGAACATAAAGAAAGAAAAGCTGAAAGTAAAGGCATCTCTTTTGTATAGTAGTGATAGCAATGATCGTGTAGATAAATATTTAGAAGATAATGTGTGTGCAGTAAACGTGCATCTGTTAAACCTTTACCCTAAGTTAACCGGCCACTGGAAAGAGAAAACAGTGGAAGTGTATCTAACTGTGTCTCTTTGGTGAAATGAAGTGAACTCAAGTTTTCTCCCTAAATCTAAATTTGGTTTTAAATGACTGAAGTGGAACAGCAAGAAAAGTTCGGGGGATGTTATTTAGGTGGGAAAAAACAGGATACAAAATACGATGTTTTCGCTCATTTTTTCAATCACAATTGTGGTGTTTCAGTTTTCCACACATCTGAAGGCCACGTACACGAAACTCATGGCCATAAAACAACAACCTCACCTGAGCATGAGGAGGAAAGGGAGGAGGAGAAAGAAAAAACTGAACTGCAAGGTATATTTCCATATAGTTGAGGCAGCATTGTAGATTTGTATACTGGAGTTTACTTGTGATACAGTAAATATGCAGTTCATAAACTTTTATTATGAGTTCAACTTTCCAACTCAAAGCATAAGTTTGTTTCCATCCACCTGTTTTTATGCACATTGATTCCAATGTGCGAGTAAAAAAGAGTAGAAACACTAGATTTTTTTCGCCAATCGAAAAATGTCAAAAAAATAATAAGCTTGACTGAAGTATAAAAGTTGGTGTACTGATAAAAACAAAATGCGACGGAGACAATTAAACAGAAATTAAATCCTGACATACATGAAGCATGTGACTTCAGTGTTGATGGTGGCAGATAAAAACATCAGATCTGTGTGGACTGATAAAGAGACTTCCTAAAGAGGTTCCTCAAATACATTAAATAACTATATATGCAATATTTCCATTAGGGTTTTCGAGATAGTTTTCCAATGTTTGAGGTTTGACTAGAGCTGTTTTAAGTGTATCATGTCATTGCACCCTCTTCTTCTGTAATGGTTTAATGGCACCCGACTGGAGAAGTCGACATATCGTTTATTAGTTGTTAAGATGCTAAGAAAAACACATTTAAGCTTTTAATGCCAGTGATGATTGTGGTGTTTCAGTCTCCCAGTGATGATTGTGGTGTATTCATGATCTCGCCACAATATATATGAGCAGGGAGCACAGTTGGGAGGAGCATAAAGAAGAAAAACAGAGGAGACAGGTACTGTATGTCTTCTCTGTGTAGTAGAAAATAAATCTGCTTCAATGTATGTAGATTTATTGTTGTTTATTAATGAAGATGTGCAGAAGATCAAAACTAAACTTGGCAACTCAGACGAAAACATAGTACCCAAAAACAGCAGAAATATATCATGATTTATGCTTGTTATTTTAATGATAATTATGGTGTTTCAGTCTCCCACAAGTCTGAGGGACATATACATGAGACTCATGGCCACAAAACAACAACCTCATCTGAGTACGGCAAGAAAAGGGAGGAGGATGTGAATAAAGCCGAAACAAAAGGTATTTTTTAGGTACGTAGTGGTAGCAAGTGCACAGTAATTTCCCTGTAGCGGTGGAGAAATGGAGAAGATAGGCTAAACTTTCACCCTACATTAAACTTGGCAACTTACAGTGAAAAATGGGTCCTTGAAAGCTGAAAATGGGAAACAAGTATCTACTATAAATTTGTCTCTTCAGTGGCATAATAGTAAATCAATTTAAGCTTCTGAGCTAAATTTTAGTTTGACACTAACAGTTGTGACATAGTGTTATTGTTACGGTTTCTGACAAAAGCACATATAAAATTTACCTCTTATTTTTGCTTTTTATGTCATTGATGATTGTGGTGTTTCAGTCTCCCACAAGTCTGCGGGACATGTACAGGACACTCATGGCCACAAAACAACAACCTCATCTGAGCACGGGCAGGAAAGGGAGGAGGACCATAAGGGTATATCCTTATATGTACTGTAGTGTAGTAGAAGATTTAGCTAACTGTACTTTACATGTAGAAAACGAGAAGGAGCATAAAGGAAAAAAAAGCTGAAAGGAAAGATACCTTTGTGAAGGTATCTTCACAATGTTTTTGTAGATGTTTACTACTAGTGCTAATCTTTACTGCAAGTTGAACAGCTTATAGCGAAAAAAATTGGCTCTTAAAAACTGAAAAAATGTACTTAAATTTGTCTCTTTAGTGACATAACAGACGTTGTTACCATCATAACATTATTGTTTAGGTTGATGAGGAAAAAGCAGAAAATGAATTCTAAATGAAAACTATGTTTTTTCTTGTTATGTTCCTGATCATTTGCGGTGTTTTAGTCTCCCACAATTTTGAGTTACACGTACATGAGACTCATGGGCATAAAGCCTCATCTGAGCATGGGGAGGAAAGGGAGGAGGAGCATAAAGAAAGAGAAGCTGAAAGGAAAGGTAAATTTTTTTATAAGGAGTAGTGGCAACATTCTTGTAGTTGTATATATTGTAGCTTACCTGTACTGATTGACAAACTTTCCCCACAATTTAAACTTGGCAACTTTCAGCACAAAATGGCCACCTGAAAACTGGAAACAGCAGAAATGTATCTAAATTTTTCTTATGTTCTTATGTTGATGACAATTGTGGTGTGTCAGTCACTCAGATTTCTGAGGGACATGTACATGAGAGTCACGACCACAAAACCACAACCCCATCTGAACACGGGGAAGAGGAGCGTAAAGAAAGAAAAGGTATCCGTTTTGCATTTAGTGGCTGCACAACTGTTTTGAAGATTTACAAGCTTAATCTTAACTTGGCACCAACATTAGCAACATATATTTATCTAAGACTCAAGATAAGGCTAAGAAAAGAAAAGAACAGGAGGAACAACCCCAAAAAATAGACATTGTTTAATTGTTGTTAAAATTGATGAGAAAAGGAGTATATGAAATGTTTATATATGTTTGCTTGTTATGTCAATGATGATTGTGGTGTTTCAGTCCCCCACACATCTGAGGGACACCTACACGAGAGTCATGGGCACAAAACAACAACCTCAATTGAGCATGGGCACAAAAGGGAGGAGGAGCATAAAGGTATCATTTTACTGTAGTAGAGGATATGGCTAACTGTATTTAACATGTAGTAGACTGAATATACAGTAGACAAAATGAAAACTAGAAACTGGCTTTGCTTAAGACATGATGATGATGGTGATGATTGTGGTGTTTCAGTCTCCCACAAGTCTGAGGGACATGTTCATGAGACACATGGACACAAAACCACAACCTCATCTGAGCATGGGCACAAAAGGGAGGAGGAGCATAAAGGTATCTCCTTACTGTCGTAGAGGATGTGGATAACTGTAGTTAACACATAGTAGATTAAATATCCAGTAGATAAAATTTCACAAGTTAAACATGGCAACTGACTACATAATATTCGCCCCCTGAAAACTAGAAACTGGCTTTGCTTAAGACATGACGATGATGATTGTGGTATTTCAGTACCCCACAAGTCTGAGGGACATGTACATGAGAGTCATGGACACCAAACAACAACCTCATCTGAGCATGGGCACAAAAGGGGGGAGGAGCATAAAGGTATCTCCTTACTGTCGTAGAGGATGTGGATAACTGTAGTTAACATGTAGTAGATTAAATAAGCAGTAGATAAAATTTCGCAAGTTAAACATGGCAACTGACTACATAATATTCGCCCCCTGAAAACTAGAAACTGGCTTTGCTTAAGACATGACGATGATGATTATGATGTTTCAGTACCCCACAAGTCTGAGGGACACGTACATGAGAGTCATGGACACCAAACAACAACCTCATCTGAGCATGGGCACAAAAGGGGGGAGGAGCATAAAGGTATCACCTCAAATGTACTATAATGGACGCTGTGGCTAACTGTAGTTAACAAATGTACTGTAATGGACGTTGGCTAACTATAGTTAGCATGTAGTAGTGAAAATAGTAGATACAATTAAAGTTAAACATGGCAACTGGCTAGCATAACATTGGCCCTCTGAGTTTGAAACAGCAGAAATGCATGGACATTTTGCTTGCATGACTGCTTATGACATGATGATGATGATTGATGTTTCAGTACCCCACACAGTCTGAGGGACACGTACATGAGAGTCATGGACACCAAACAACAACCTCATCTGAGCATGGGCACAAAAGGGGGGAGGAGCATAAAGGTATCACCTTAAATGTACTATAATGGACGCTGTGGCTAACTGTAGTTAATAAATGTACTATAATGGACGTTGTGGCTAACTGTAGTTAACATGTAGTAATGGAAATACACAGTAGATAAAATTTCACAAGTTAAACATGCAACTGGCAGCAAAACATTGGCCCTTGTAAGTTTGAAACAGCAGAAATGTATAGACATTTTTGCTTGCTTGCTGGCTTTGCTTATGACATGATGATGATGATTGGTGTTTCAGTCCCCCACACATCTGAGGGACACGTACATGAGAGTCATGGACACAAAACAACAACCTCATCTGAGCACGGGCACAAAAGGGAGGAGGAGCATAAAGGTATCACCTTAAATGTACAACAATGGACGCTGTAGCTACCTGTAGTTAACATGTAGTAATGGAAATACGCAGTAGATAAAATTTCCCAATTTTTACATGCAACTGGCAGCAAAACATTGGGCCTTGGAAGTTTGAAACAGCAGAAATGTATAGACATTTTTGCTTGCTTGTTGGCTTTGCTTATGACATGATGATGATGATGATGATGATTGTGGTGTTTCAGTACCCCACACACCTGAGGGACACGTACATGAAACTCATGGGCACAAAACATCAACCTCATCTGAGCACGGGCACAAAAGGGAGGAGGAGCATAAAGGTATCTCCATATATGTACAGTAGTGGACGCTGTGGATAACTGTAGTTAACATGTAGTAGTGGAAATATGCAGCAGATAAAATTTCACAAGTTAAACATGGCAGTTGATTACAAAACATTTTCCCTCTGAAAACTAGAAAATGGCTTTGCTTATGACATGATGATGATGATGATGATGATGATGATTGTGGTGTTTCAGTCCCCCACACATCTGAGGGACACATACATCAGAGTCATGGGCACAAAACATCAACCTCATCTGAGCATGGGCACAAAAGGGAGGAGGAGCATAAAGGTATCACCTTAAATGTACAACAATGGACGCTGTAGCTAACTGTAGTTAACATGTTGTAATGGAAATACGCAGTAGATAAAATTTCACAAGTTAAACATGGCAACTGACAGCAAAACATTGGCCCTAAAGTCTGAAACAGCAGAAATGTATAGACATTTTGCTTGCTTTGCTTACATGACATGATGATGATGGTGATTGTGGTGTTTCAGTCCCCCACACATCTGAGGGACACGTACATGAGAGTCATGGACACAAAACAACAACCTCATCTGAGCATGGGCACAAAAGGGAGGAGGAGCATAAAGGTATCTCCATATATGTACAGTAGTGGACACTGTGGCTAACTGTAGTTAACATGTAGTAGTGGAAATATACAGTAGATAAAATTTCAAAAGTTAAACATGGCAACTGGCAGCAAAACATTGGCCCTTGGAAGTTTGAAACAGCAGAAATGTATAGACATTTTTGCTTGCTTGCTGGCTTTGCTTATGACATGATGATGATGATGATGATGATGATGATGATGATGATGATGATGATGATGATGATGATGATGATGATGATGATTGTGGTGTTTCAGTACCCCACACACCTGAGGGACACGTACATGAAACTCATGGGCACAAAACATCAACCTCATCTGAGCACGGGCACAAAAGGGAGGAGGAGCATAAAGGTATCTCCTTATATGTACTGTAGTGGACGCTGTGGATAACTGTAGCTAACATAGCAGTGAAAATACACAGTAGATAAAATTTCACAAGTTAAACATGGCAACTGACTGCATAATATTCGTCCCTGAAAACTAGAAACTGGCTTTCCTTAAAGGGGCTATATGTAGTTTTTCTACTAAAATGAATCCTTTTTTTATTGCCTGTGTGTGAAGGGGTTGTAATCTGACATTAAAATGATCCACTTGGCGGGTTTGGCTATTAACTCTGAAGGCAGGTATTCCTATTCCTATTCGAAGGCTCCGGTTCGGATTTTCCGCGAAATCCAGTAACGGTAAAAAGCTAATTTAGAGCGATTTGTTTACGACCCCATAGTGATGCAGCCACAAGCAGCTAGCTAACGTTACAGTAGCTCAGACCCGCCGCTGTTTGCTTCGTAACGTTCAATTTAGATTTATTGCCTTTTACTGATAGGTACACAGCTTCTCCACCTCTCAGTCGCGGTAACTAACATGACCCACATAATATACAACCCAGAGGAAGAAGAGCCAGCCACTAACACTAGTTACAGTAAATTTACTTACTGCAATCTAACTGTTATAAAGTGTGACACAATCTTATAATATTCAGTCCAGCTCACCACCCGTTTCATTATCATCCAGTACATGTAGCTGTGCTGACATTGCTGAGCCTCCAGTGACAGATTCACAGATAGTAAAGATAGTTACTGAAAAGCAACAGGCGAGCTAACGATGTAGCACGTCGGCTAAATACAGTAAATGTACCATGATCATGTAACGAGCGTGGATTAGTTCAACCTGCAGCTGATAAAACTATTACTGTAACGTTGCAGTGGGAGTTTACCTGAGTTTCCACCATGTTGTGTGAAGCTGGCTCCCCACCTGTCTATAGCCGCTCTGACTTTGCCTTTTTTCGTACTGTGCTGATATGCCGGTGTCTCGCTGCGCTGAATGAAGTAACATTATGGCGCCGGCGTTGATCTGCCTGTGAGACGGGAACCTTGAAGTAACCGAGCCTGAACATGTCTGTGTGAAAAGCCAAGGCCTGCATACTGTTGTTTCTGCATTTATTGCAGGATTTCTGTATGAAAGCGGTTGTGTTTCGGATTCTGCTCGCTCATGAGTTCAAGCGAGCACGCGTACGAGCACACACCTAGTTGCAATCTTAAAACGGCACCGATAGTGGCCGCTGGAAACTACATAATGCCCCTTTAAGACATGATGATGATTGTGGTGTTTCAGTGTCCCACAAGTCTGAGGGACATGTACATGAGACTCATGGGCACAAAGCGACAACCTCATCTGAGCACAGGGAGGAAAGAAAATGTATATTCTTTTTATGTAGTGGTGGCAATAATCTCATAAATTTGACCTAATATGTATGCCTGTTATGTCAGTGATGATTGTGGTGTTTTAGTCTCCCATAATATTGAGGAACATGTACATGAGACTCATGACCACAAAACCAAAACCTCATCTGAGCACGGGTAGGAAAGGGAAGAGGAGAAGCATAAAAGAAAAGCTGAAAAGACTGGTATCTCTTTTATAGTTAGTTGTGTAATGACCAAGATTTACAGTAGCTGTACAGTAGATTACTTTTGTTGCAGTAAATATGCAGTAGATAAACTCACCAGGCAGCTCATAGTAAAAACTGGGAGGTGGAAGCAACAAATGTATCTAAATGTGTCTTTAACTACGTGATAGCCTGTCAGTCAACATACGCTATGAGGCTAAATCTTAATTTGGTACTAACTGCAGCACCATATTTTTATACGAGACAATGACTGACACTGTAGGGCAAGAAATAAAAAACAGACAAGAGGATGGAGTTGAAAATGGGATGACTACAAAAGAAAGATGAATTTGACATTGAAATTGCTTTTTAAATAAACACACTTTTGTTTCTGTGTTCGGAATAATGTGAGTTTTAAATGCCGTCTTGTCTTGTCTGATAAACTGATCATAGATGGTAAGCCATTTTCTATTTTATGACATTTGAATGATACCTCTATCTTTAGTCAATTACTCTAGAATATATGTCAATAGCATCTAAATTGGCAAAGGTTTCTCACAAATCATTGGATGTTGTTGTCTTGTTGGTAGTCATCATTTGGTAAAACAGCCTGAGATAATCTATGCTACGTCAATATAAATTGATTTGCGAGTTGTTGTTCCATTGTAGTGCACCAAGTCATTGAAAAACCTGAGAGGGAAAGAGGGAGTCATGAGACCCCAAAACACTCTCATGAGAAAGAGGATGAAGACACAAAAGAGAAAGAAAGAGAGAAAAGGAAAGGTAAAATTTGAACAAGACAGTTAAACAGCACAGTGATTCCTAACTGGTTGCACATTGGGACCCGACATTTATCAACTCAAGGTTAATATGTGACAACGTATTGCAATTATAGCTCTATTAAACATGGCGATTAGAATCATTTGAGCTCACAGTTGAGTCATAATTTTCTTGGTTTAATCTTCAAACTGACATTTTTTTATTCCCCTTACTCACCTTAAGGTGCAAAAGTTTATTAACAGATCTATATGCTTTTTTTAAAGTCTAGAGTTGAATCTAAAGTTTGAGTCCTATGTATCGTCAAGACAAGCCATGCCGAACATCGCCCACACCAGTTTTAATTTTTAAAAACTCTTTGGATATGACAAAAGAATTTCACCACAAGGTTAATTAGTAGCAGTTTGGGAGTTTTTGAATGTATTTTGCAATGTTCTTAAGTATATGAAGTTTGCCCAGTTGTCATGGCAGTGCAGAAGTTTTCATTTTTGGGGGCACTTTTAAGGACTTCTTCACCTTGGAAACATCCATTGGTGATGAAACCCATATCCACCACAAATGATCATATTTTTCGACCAAAAGCTCCAGAACACTTACTGCTACAGCTATCTCACCACAATGGACCTTGTTTTCAAGGTCTGTGAGTATTTTGAATATGATTCAAAATACTCATACAAATACAAATACTCATACTGAATATGATTCAAAATACTCACAGACCTTGAAAACAAGGTCCATTTCATATATTGATCTTAAAACCTATGATTTGTTTTAAAAAAAACTCATTAGTTTTTAGTCGACCACAGGTATTACAAATAGTCAAATCTTAGGCTGTTAAATCAGACTTGAAACTCTGAGTCAGATGTAGCACAACAGTTGTTCCTTGCGTACAGACTCTCATATAATCTTGAGGATGCCTTTTGGGTTCTGTCTAACCAGTTAAGAAACGCTGCATTAGGTGAAGCTTATGTCAGCTTTATAGAACAAAGCAGCCCCCTTCTTTAAAGGTAGTATCTAGTGGGAATCCCATCCCCCTAATCCACACAACCTCTCTGTAGTATTGATAGTAACCTATAGGCTATACCTGCTCCTGCTGTGAAGGTAAAGTGCTGTAGACGACTGTAGCATAGTGAATGATGTGGAGACAAATCTTAAATAAAGGATTCCTTCATCCCTCAAGGGCTTCTGAAACTCTTGATCTCAGGAGAGCCCCAGGCCAGACAGTTGTTTGGGATCATATATGATGATTTCAAAGGTAAGAGACCAACACGAGCAGCACGTGGTCTGAAGATACAGACAAGAGACGCAGGCTTGGTTAAATCCTCTGGATTTCTTGGTTCAGATCACTGAATTTATACTCTTTCTATCATTTGGATGCTGCGCTTCAAGTTGAAAACCTGTGGAGAAATTCTTTTCATTGCATGTTTTTCCATTTTGCTATTTTCCCTATGCATCTGTGACTCCCTGTTGGTTGTGTTTGCTTTATGTGCATTATCAAGGTAAGTGTTTGGACTTCATATTAATTCATATTTAATCATCAAACAGTTGCCTACATTGATATTCCTGTTTACTGATTTTTTTTTTTTAGAAAGGATGCTTGTTCGCAAAACATACCATTATTCTTTCAACCCTGCAGACTCTTTGATACAGGCAGCTCTGTTTCTTTCTCTCAATGTAACTGTCTTTCTCTGTTAACAATTCACAATTGATAAACACCAATAAAGCAGCATCTTGACACGTAATGTTAATTTGTGGAACAATGTCCCATTGCCTCTCTAGTCTATGGAGTAATTGGCCATTTATATTTAATTAGGCAGTTCTTCCCCCACTGCTAGCATGGTTCCCTCAGTGCTGAGAGAGGCACTTTACGAAGCTCCTCTCGCTGGCTTCCTTTAAACCAGCTCATTAATATTTCAGCTGGCATCATCAACCAAACAATAATAAAATAATAATGTGATGGCTGATTAAACAGCTAAACTCCGACTTTTTAATGTGCATTTAAATGTGTATTTGCATAAACATGCCTGGTAAATGCCTCTTTAGAGGACAGTGATGCCTTGCAGCACACTACTGCAGCCAACTTCTAAAGCTTAATAAAACCTTAATTAGGTACCAGCCCTAGCCAAAATAATTGTAGTGAGAATGTAGAGCAAACCCCCTCCACCTCTCGCTGCACTCCTCTGCACGATGCAGGTCCTACAGTAAAATGATATCAGGTTTTCATTTCGCTCTCTGTGGGAAAATTATACAAAGGTCTTACACCATTCCCACACAGCATTTTTTTTTTTTAGCTCTGGTTTTAGGGCGTGAAATCTGGAAGAGGTCTTAATTTTTCAAGCGAACAAGCATGTAGACTAAAACCTACAATCAAATCCTCTCAGATAATTCATAAATTACAAAGAGAAAATTTAATCAAGAGCTCCGATTGTGCAGCCCTTTATGAAAGAGATTTTAAGGCTGTGGAAATGAACAAAAAGACAAAAGAGAGGAGAGGAAGCAGAGGTTTTCTATCAGGTTAAGCAGGGTCAGACTGATTTCATAGTGTCAGGTACAGTCTGAAAACACACCTACTGTACTGTATCACTCACCTCAAACTCCCTTGGCTATGATTCTGCAGCTTACAATTTACTCATACGGTAATACAATTAAATTCCCAGACACAATTAACGTGCCTGCACTCGCACGCCTGCACATACACGAGCAGCCGTATACACACACACACACACACACACACACACACACACACACACACACACACACACACACACACACACACACACACACACACACACACACACACACAGGATAGTGGAATTCCCATCAGTAATCAGTGAAGCCCAGTGAAGCAGACTCAGCAAACCTGTGAGTGTAGGCATGGAGAGGGAGTGGTTTGTCTTTATTGAACTAATATAGAGTCAGAAAGGCAAGTCATAAAGCACACTCAGTCATTCATTTCTTCAGTGAAACCTTTAGACCCATCTTTTAGTGCAAGTCATTTATCATTTCATACTGTCACAGAAGAATCCTCTGAGAATGCTTTAAAAAACATCCTATCCCATGTTTAAGTGTTAACTTCAACAATCCTCCTCTAATAAAACAAACTTAAAAATGTCTCTTTTCTTTTAGACTGTGAGTGCTACGGCCACTCCAACCGCTGCAGCTACATCGACTACCTGAACATCGTCACATGCGTCAGCTGCAAGCACAACACCAGGGGCCAGAACTGCCAACACTGCAGACTGGGATACTTCCGCAACGCCTCTGCTGAACTGGATGATGAGAGCGTCTGCATCGGTCAGTCGGCAGGGTGAACGAGGAGAGAGAGTGGATGGCCATGTACGTGGGGTGTGTGTGTGTCAGTATGGTAGTAGAGTGTGTGCTGTGTGTGATTGACAGAGAAGACAGACGTGGAGGTGTTGTTGTTACTGCTTTTAAAATTCAAGCAATTACTCAGAAGTTGTTTTTAAGTAAAGTTCACTGCATCAAGGTAGCTTATTAGTGAAATTTTAAATAGATGCATAAGTTAAAAAAAACAAAACAAAAACAATTTTCTTCAACTATACAGCTGCTTTCCTGACACTTTTATGAAACACATGTTGTTGTGTTGGCTCTGTACTAGGATTTGAAAAGGAACTGTGAGATTGAAGAGTCACACTTTTTGCAGATCATTCCATAACGTTAACAAAAATAACTTTAAAGCTGCAATAAATCTTTATTTTATTTTAACAACGGGCGAGATTACAATGTGTAATGTGAAAGGTGTCCCTCGTAGTGATGAACCCAAAGAGAATTTAGTTCACTCTGCAGTTCACCTCAGCTCTCAGAAATGTTTTAGCGCCTTTTCTCACAATGTTTTCGTTTTACAGCCCACAACCTTTTTCCTCTGTTTTGATTCACTCTCACCAGCATAGTTTCCAAATAACACAGGTAGCTGTTCTCTCTCTAAGAAACCCAATATGCAATACCTTTCAGCACCAAACAGCAGACAGACACACTAAGCAATCAGCAGGTGAACGTTGTGGAACATTTAGTACCTAAACAGCCAGAGAGGAGTTCCTCAGGAGTTGCTGGAGACCAAACTAAAGCTAAAATGAGGACTTAATTTTGTTATGTGGCAAGAAACACAACTCCAAATGAACACTAAAGTTCTTCCACAACTGGGAGATTTGTAAGTAGGCAACTATTTGCTAAAACTTCCAGTTTTGTTTCCAGCTTGTTGCACTGCCCCCACTTTAACCAAAACATCAATTAATGCAGATTGTCCAATACCGACACTTTCAGAAAAAGTGAGAAAGCGTAGTTATTTGGCTAGCCAGCTATGTTCATGTTAAAGGTGTTGACAGTCCCCTGAAGGCCCCTGCCCTAACCATAACCATCAGAAATGTTAGTGCCTAAACCTAGGTCACTGATTTTATGCATGTCAACTGCCTAACCCTACAGCTGTAGGTCTAGCAAATGCAAATGCTCTGTACTTGTATAGTGCCTTTCTAGTCTTTTTGACCACTCAAAGCGCTTTTACACTACATCTGCATTCACCATTCACTCACTGAGCCTAAGTGCTCAAACAGAAACTAACATTCACACACATTCATACACTGGCGGAACAGCCGGGGATTGACCCGCCGACCTTCCGATTAACGGCCAACACACTCTACCTCCTGAGCCACAGCGGCCCCAGGTAGAGTTAGCCTCCTTTGTGTTTCTGTAATGTAGCAAACGGAGGCGTTTCATACGGATGTTGAAGGGATGCCTTTAGTGTAAAATAATTACGCTTTGTCACGCTGTCTGAAAGCATTAGTAATGACGCACTGAGATGAGAATCCACTAGACTCAAATAAAGTCATAAAATGTAATATTTCGTTGCAAATACTTTGCAGTCAGCAAATGGCTGAAATCTATGACCCGTGGACATCAGCAGGTACTGCCGCTACAGATACTCTTCTGGGCCTGCACTGCTGTTATCTTGAAGTTTTTTCATTAAGTCTGGTCTTAAGCAAGTGCAGCAATATGCTCAGATGACTGTCTTAGGCAGTCTACAACTTTCCATTGTTTGTATATAAAAACATTTTGACTGTTTAGGCTCGCTGCCCTGCTGCACTGCCTGCACTATTAAATGTATTAAAAGGTTAAGAAGTCTAACAATGTTCATTACTAATACTAATACTGATGCAAACAGCCTCAAGCACCCTTAAAGCTGAAAGTCAACTATTCAACCTCATTTTCAATCCAATGTGTTGGAGTACAGAGCCAAAATGCTGAAAACACATAACTGTTCAAATATTTTTTGACTGTACTGTAGATAAATACTTCTACATCTTTATGGACAGTCATAAACACCGTTTGTATGCTTTCACAAAGTATTTACTCTTTTTAAACCGAGTCATATTAAGGGCATGCCCTAGTAAGAGGTCACTCTGCTTGCATAGCTGTGGAGCTAAAATCTGGTGTTGATTTGGATCCATCTGTAGGTGGACTGCAGGGGGTTGGAGGGTAAACTCGCCGCGGCTGGGGGGGCACACAGGGCCAGGCCTTGGAGTCAGCACAAATAAGGCCCCATTAGCTCATCTGCCAACGCACTGGCACACCGAGCACGCCAACAGAAATCAGTTCACACCAGCGTCTCTAGAGCAAGAAACCATGCTCTCCCAAACACTAATGCATTTGCACACACATTTTTCACGGCTAAGCATTCTGCACACACACTCAGTCCCAGTGTTAATGCACCCACAAACACACAGATACCAACCACATTGCTGTTATTGTGTAATCTGGGCCTCCTGGCTTGTTTCACTTTTATGAATATTTCATAATAAATTTTATAATAAATGAGTTAATTTGATCTTTCGTTTAAGTGAAGGACAAGATATCTGTTTAAATTAAATCATAAGAGAATATCTGGTTGGTTCATCATCAACAGACAAATGCAATGCAAATATGCAGCACTGCAGTTTTTTTTACCATCTCTGATCTGCTACCAACGATCACTGATATGGATATAAGTCAGCTTCCATAAGTATTTAGAATGATTATTACTTGCAGAAGTACATAAGAAGTAAGAGTAATTTATGATTTCAATAATTTAAAGACAAATTCAATGTCATCTTGTGTTAAACAGGTGAACACTAGAGAGGTATATCTGTCTGATTTGACGTGAATCTGGATAAGTAGCTAGCATTTCAGTACAACAAAAATATGTTTGTGCATATCAACATGTTATTGTGATTGGTGGGAAGGGATAGTTTAAGGTGTTTCTGAGAATAAATATGACAGACAGCACTTTAGTTTGTGTGGTTATGCAGCACAACAAAAACACTGCTGCATCTCCCTTACCTATTCAAAATACTCTAATGTTCCCTACACTTATTCTACCTGCCTTTGAAAGCAGATCTTCTGAATCAAAAGAACTTGCAGTCTTCTTTAGATGGGATTAGTTTTCCAAACAACATCTGATATAGTATTTTCTGAGATAGGACGTCTGTCATTTCAATTTTCCGTTTAGATGGATGAGGAGTCACAGAAGTCTCCTCCCAGTATGATAGACTGTGAGATAGGTATTTTTAGGAAACCAATTTCAGTGAATTTGTTCTAAAGATTGTTCTAAAACGTTAACCTCTTGTGCACTGTTTGAGAAAAAAAAGAGAGACTTGTGGGATCCAACAATAGTTATAACATGCCAAATGAAATGTGCTTTAAATCACAGCAATTTTGAGTCACAGACATCATTACATTACACATTATGTATGAGTTTTACATAAAAAGCAAAAACAAACACAAAACCTTTGCATCTGGATTTTCACCAAGAAGGAACATGGGGGGCAAAACTCCAAAATAAATCTGGCTGAAAAGCATCTAAATTTCAGGTCTGAATCTCTGCAGCATCCTGAATGGACACATTTTTCGCTGAATTTATTTAAAGTCTGGGTCAAATCCCCAAAAACTTACAAGAGGCAGGAATTTTAAAATGACTCCATCACTTTTTCCTCCACCACTCTCTTCTTTCAGAGTGTAACTGCAACCAGATGGGTTCTGTTCATGACCGGTGTAATGGCACGGGCTTCTGCCAGTGTAAAGAAGGTGCCACGGGGGCCAAGTGTGACGACTGTGTGCCAGGATACTACTGGAAACAAGGCTGTTACCGTGAGTATAATGAGGCGGATTTTTGATGGGTTTGTGTCTAAAAATCCAGAGATGAACAAATGTCGTAGCCTTTCAGGACCTCTGCAAGTGCACTGTACCACTTAGCTTGTGCATCTCTCGATGTTTTCTTTACTCCCTTGGGGATAGATCATGTAGCTCATTAGCAGCTTCAGCTGCTCCTTTAATTGATGACCCTGTCACTCCTTAACCCCATTACAGGGAATCGCCTTCCTCTACCATCTACCATCTAGTCAGGGGCCTCAGTCTCACATAGACCCTCTCCACCAACAAACACACACACAAATTAAACCTCCACAAACATGCAAGCATTTTGACTGCGGGTTTATTTATTACTATATGTGACATTTTATAGTAAATAGTCCACATGTTTTAGATTTCACACCCTACTCCAAATGCTCACATGCAACAGAGCCAACTGGTTACCGGGAAGCCTGATCCTCTCTATTTTGTCTCAGTATATTTATAGGTCAAGTATCTTAAGCAGTACAACTACCTCTGTGCTTTACTGTATGCCTTTTATACCATTTTAATTATGCTATTTGTTCCTCCAATCATTACGTAACAATTATCACACATGGGGCCTATGCTTTGCTGGGTTTGACAATGATTTTAACTTGACCCTGAGAAAGTGCAGGCTTTAAAAAAACAGAGGAAAGGGCTACAAAAACAAAAGAGGCAGGTGTTACCTGTTGTTGTCCCTGAGGCAAAGACTGAAGAATTTATCTTGCCTCTTTCCTTCCTCCTGCTTTATCTTCTGCTTTGTTCTTTCTGCCCTGAATTCTTCTCCTCTCCCTGAATCTGTTTCCTACCACGCTTTTTTTTAAACATTGGCCCTCCATATCTCCCCCCACCTGTCTTCCTCTTTGCAATACATCTTTCTTTCGTCTTTGTGTACTTTACTCCCCCACTATCCTTTTACTGCCTGTCACTCTGTCACTTTGCTGTGCCCTCTTTATTCCCAACTCCTCTGTCTCTCTCATTCTCCTTACCTCTGCAATTCCTTCACTCTCCCACTTTTCCTCTACTACTTCCTTTTCTGCTCCTTCTGTCTGCCTTTGTCTCTGCTCGCAGCTAACGTTTGTGACGAGGAAATGCTCCTGTGCCAGAACGGAGGAACGTGTTACCAGAATCAGAAGTGCATCTGTCCTCCAGAGTTTAAGGGGGTTCTGTGCCAACACTCCCGCTGCGAGGCGGGCAAGGACTGCAACGCTGCCTCTTCCCTGCACTTCTCCACGGCCACCCTGCTGCTCTGCACTCTGCTAGCCCACCTGCTGGCCATGTTAACTGCCCACTGAGCCACAAAAACCCCCTCAGACCAAGGAGTGTGTGTATATGTGTGTGTGTACGTGAGGCGAGGGGTGATCCAGAGCGGGTAGGGCCGTCCCAGTCATGGACCCGACGAACACACAACACAGCACTCGCAAAAACGCACACACTACACTAACAAGCCCCAGTCTGCTACACACATACACACACACACCTCACAGGACTGTTACGATACTGAGTGTGTGCTCAAGTGTGAGAAGGACAAACAGAAAAAAAGGAGAGAGACCTCAGAGAAAAGAGATGCAGACGAAGGGGGGGGGGGGAAATCATACCAACCACTGTTCCCTTTATTCCTGAGCTGGAGCAATGTGCATCAAACCAAAAAGCATAAACAAAACACTTAAATCACCACTGTTTCACTTCAAAGGGAATGGCTGTTGTAACCACAAGGAATTTTTCTTTTTTTTTCTTTGTTGAGTTAAGGATCTCGCCTCCTTTCGAGGCCAACGTGTGTGTTACCGGACTCAGTGAGATTGTGAGACGTGTCGACACAGCGGAGGGGTCGGGAGGCGAGGTGCGCATTTGATCCTGCTGCTGAGGCCTACATAGTATATTAACCAGGTTTCATTTCTTCTCAAAAGATGAGGCTTGATTTTACATTTATTCTATTTCTGCTGCATTTTGTTTTTTTTATTATATCTTCAGTCATTGTATCTAATGTGCCCACTAACAGTCGCTGAGATTATACATATTATATAATATCCAGGGGGTTACAAATGATAAAAACTTAGTCACTATTATGGTTGTTATAGGAATGAGTGATTGTTGCCACACTTAGCGAGATTTAATCTTCACACAGTATTCAGGAAGCAGAATTTAACAGAATTATTATCAGACGTCTAAAAGAGAGAGAAAAGATATCAACCACGTATCAATATTATATGACATTATTTGAATATTTTTTGTAGAAATTATTTTTGTTTGGACTTACAATAAATTATAAAAAAAAAATACATTTACAACTATTCCAAATGAGCATTTTATTACACTGAGTGTAAACCTTGCAGTAAATATGACTGTTATTTGCCTTCTTGCTTGTACTTGTTTCATTCACATGTCCACGATTACATCTTCTTTTCAGTGCGGTAGGGAAAGACACTGAGCAAGAGACAAGAAAGCCATCACTCCAAGTCATTCGCTTGATACATGTCATTCACTTTGGATACGGTGTTGAATGCTCATTATTACAAACAGATTATTCCAGATGGAAATCCAAAAGTCTGTCTGACAATCACAAAGAACTGCTTTCCTGTCAAGAGAATATAAATTATTTTATTCTGATAAAAGTTGCAAAGAGCTTTTATATCTGAAAATGTCACTCGCAGATGCAGCACAAGTGATGGGCTAATTAAAAATATTTTCCATTGCACGAACAGCAAAGATGACTGATTCACGGCGGTCCTGGGAGACAGAGCGACTGACCCTGAGGCCAGCTCATCTTTTAACTCTCCTTGAGATCACAGATTACTATTTGCAAGGCTGTTCCACTGACATGTTGTGTTTAGGAAACGTGTCCTTCAAGTTTTTTCCTTAGCAAAAGTACAACATTATTTCACTGACAAATGTTTTATTGCTGAGTCAGCCCAGGTACACACTGGATAAAGAGACATGAATTCTGCATTACACCAGGATACAGTGTACATCAAAGATAAAAGCAAGACTAAGCCTGTGAGAAATGACAAGACAGGGTTTTCTGGTATTACTCCTCTATTTCCTGAGCTGGTGGTAGCTGTATTAGCTATTCTGTGTGTAGGGCTCATCCCCTCTGAGCCTGAATGGTGTCAAGAGCTGAGACTTAGGAGGGAATAGTTTATGAATGTAGAACATTGAGAAATGATGTAAAGGAACACATTTCATTGTGGATCAAAGAACAGGTAGTGCCTGTAGCCAGACGAAAATCTTTTGCAGTATATTGTATGTGTTAATAACTAACTGTACAAGGATGTTTAGATACAGTACAAATATCACCCACAAAAGGAATGTGATTCAGTTTGAATGATTATAAGACCTATCACATGAAATATTAGAGAAGTACGTGGACTGGAATAGGCTAATTCATTTTTGCCATGTTGTACCTTCTAAAAATGAGAAACTCTTAAATTATGACAAGTTTATGGTGGTTGAGAGAGCTCAACACTTTGCAACTTAAAGGGATAATTAAATATTAAGTTGCACTCAGCATTTGGTTAGGTTAGCTTAGCATAAAAAAACGGATACTAGGGGAAACAGCTTAACTGACTCTGTCTAAAGTTAATAAAATACACTTGCTAGAACTTTCGAATAGGGATGGATATCAGTTTATGATGCATGTAAGAGGGATATCATACCATTGTAATTCAAGTGCATTGTAATTCAATTTACAGCTGGACCCACTGACTTTGTTCCATTTAGTGGGTTAATGTACAAAATAATCTCTGCGTACATTTAACAAATTAGCCATATCCCATTAATACATTATTAATCAAGATAAAACCATGCTGCTTTTTCATGAAACTGCCAAATGATGCCTGTGTTCAAGACAAAACTGTGAATAATTTTATCATTAGGGTTTATTCCAGTAATAAATGAATATTCAGAACAACCAAATTAAATTAAAATGGAGCAACACTATGCTTTGCTGCTTTGAGATGAACCCGCAGATACATAAAAAATGAATGAGTAAACTCCCTGAACAACAGAAAGCTCCTCTTTTTTATTTCACCTCTGAATATCTGAATAATGAGTGCAAAAGAAGCTAAATCATCTTTCAATTTATGTTTTATCTCTTGTACAGAGAGTGAGTGGGTGTCATAAGTACATTTCAAAGTGGCCAGGCACACACTACCTAACCGTGTTTATTACCATAAAGAGATAGAGAGCAGGACAAAGTTTTGCTGAAACAGAAATGAGTGCATACTGTCACAGCTTTACCACGAACGCAACACTTATCATCTGATCTCATAAACTTATAAAGGTAGACTCTAGCACCTGCCAACGCTGGTGTGTGTGTGTGTGTGTGTGTGTGTGTGTGTGTGTGTGTGTGTGTGTGTGTGTGTGTGTGTGTGTGTGTAAGAGATCAGAGATGTGGGAGAACAGCAGCTGAATAACTTTATCCTTGGTCTCCTGAATGTGACTCAGAGTTTGGTGAAAAACGTCTCTATTTGTCCCTGTCATCTCTGCACTGTTCTCCCAGCTGTACCACTGCCTCTTGTCTGGATTATTTTCGGCTGCAGATTTCACATGGGTCCTTGAGGCTTCCAAGTCTTGATTGTCCTAAAATTTCCTTTTTGCAGACATCCTTTGTTTTGAGGATACACATGTTAAGTTACCTTCCCCATGTTATGCCCAAGGGTCTTTGCCAGTCACACTTTGTACCTCCCTATCATTTCTTGTACGTGACCTGATTTCTCTTCTAGGGTCGTGCGTTTCTCTGGAGTTTCACCGGAGCTGATCTCACGTTTCATCATCTTTCTTAAAAACATGTAGGGCAAGAGGTACAGCTAACCTTCCTCTTGCAACACAAATCCCTCTGGAAGAGGCCTGACTGAGAACCTTGTGTGTTTTCGGGAGGGTAGCATGGACTCTATCCGGCTCAAAAAACCTTGTGTTTCACATCTGACATGTCATCCCGCTCTGTTTGTACACTGACCATCTCCACATCAATCACATCCTACTTTATATCAAAAACTCTGATCAGGCATGATCAGTTCCTGACTGACTCACACACACGTGTAACCCTTCATAAAGAATCTAACCTATTACTAGCACTATTCCAGGTTTGTCTAAATATTAATTCCGATACCTAAACTTAGGGTATCTGGTGACATTGAGTACCCATCCAAAAACAGTGCTCCGCCGCCCCCACAAATTTAAAATATGTAGAACGCTATTTTTCACTCCATGAAGCTTACAGCGATCATTCTTGTGCAAGCTAACATTAAGGTGACTACTTTAAAAGGACATGTTCATACGTCATTGTTCTTTTTAGCCTTGTGCATATTTAAATTAAGTGCCCCAAAATGTTTACGATCTAGTGACAAAGCGGCCGAAGCAATTATGACTTCGTTATGGCATTACTGAACACACCATCCTTGAGGTGAAAGCATGAATGTGCGACTGCATGACGGCGCCGCAACAGCATAGGACCTTATACTGTTCAAGTCAGCAAAGAACATTGTTATCTGTTGTAAACTTTGTGAGACCAGCAAAAAAGAAAAGAAATATAGGAATGCAACATAACTATTTACTTTGATCAACCAGTAAAAAGTAATGTAATATCATTACCGTTTTGAGGATTTCAGAGTAACTTGCACAACAGATTGTAACCATGATGACACAGGTCCTATAACCTTAAAGAAATATTTATTTGATCTACCAAACTACCATGTTTCCCCAAACCTAAACAAGTTGTTATTGTGCCTAAACTTAATCAAACCTCAACCATAGCACTGTCACACCATAAAACCAATTTATGTTTTGTTATAGTTTAGGAAGGCAGTGACAAATGATGTCCTGCTGATAAGGGCGTCAGATCAGAAAAAGGCATTTGTCATTTAATTTGGAGAACTTGCTGTGGCACACACGGTTTGTGCTGTCGGATTACTGACAAACAGTGCTGAGCTACACTGTGATCAAATCCGATGCTGTACTCGCTGTCCTCTGTGTGTCCAAAGGACAGCTGAGGTGAAGGACATTGTTCAGGTTCTTTAGATGCTTCTGCAGCTCTTCATCAAACCATTTCACCTGTGCATAGCTCCATATTGTTTTTGTTTTTTTTCCCTTTCTAGTTGCTTAAAACTTTGCCGCTTCATTAGATATAACGTCAGTGCTAGTTTCAAGACCAAGCTTTATAAAACATGTAACAAAATCTATTGTTACTGTGTCCACACAATGTTTCAAAATTACTTCAGACAAAATGTCTAATAAATAACTAGAACGGGCTTCACATTAAAAATGCATTTATTGTGAAGCGCTTGTGGGAAGTGATAAGCAAAGACAGTGTCTTAATACATCAGAACTAGCACAGCACGGTAAATGAAGGGAGTGGAACAGAAAATATTTTATTTTGATCGTCACATCTGGCCAATACCTGATCCACTTAATATGGTCAGTCTCTGAGCCTATACCTATCAGAAGCATTGGTGCATTCCTAAATAAAATTAATGAACGCCATTAATGAACAATTAACTGACAAGGTTTGTGCTGTAAATATGCTGGCCTATTAAAGGTGTGCATATCTTATCTTTGTGATTTTAAAATAATTGAAGGAAACACACAGACTAACTGTTTAGGGTTAATTATTGAATATTCCGAACAACTGAGCAGACATTGCTTGATATGAAAAAGTCTTATGAAGAAAATCATAAGACTAAATAATGATCAATAATCAAAATCAGTTTGGGAAAATATGGAGCAGTGTATCTTCTGTTGAGAGTTTTAAAGGTGTTTAAACCCACTGTACTCCACTAGCCACATCCTTTGCGATGTAGTAATAAATCGCATCAGTTATTTCTTTCCATCTTCTTGAACGCTTTTCATATTGTCATTGATTTGTAAATGCTTGTGTTATTGACACCTGTTTTGTGGAGGCACTTGTTTCTTGGCACTGGTCTCTTTTTGTTTTTTGAGCCATGCATTGTTCATATTTGGTAAAGTGACTCTGATCCAAGTGTTGAAACAGATTGTTGGTATTACCTTTGGTCACTGAAACTTTTTTCCTACATTGTTTACATTTTACTTCATTTGTTCAATGTGGTCTTTACTGAATCAAAATGTGCGGTCCCAACGACGTCACTGTCATTCTGTGGGAAACACTGAGTAGGGAAAGTATTTACAGGATTAAAAATCTGAAATAACCGGCATGGAAAAATTAAGTTGGTTATTCTGAATTTCGGTTTCGTCTACTTTTCGATTAATCGTCCAGCCTTACTCTCTGCTATATTAATTTAACTTTGCAAGTGTTTCTAATCACAAACACACAGGTTTTTGTTCACAGCTGGCCTACATCTACGTCCCTTCATCCTCTTGACAGACACAGGACATAAAGATGCCATTCCTTCCTGCTCTGGACCTGGAGCTACTGTTCACACCTCGATTCTGGAAGCAACATCACAATCGCCAGCATGAATAAACATCATTACTGATGGATTAGAAATGTTTTTTCAGGCGCCTTTGTACAATAAGATGACTACTGCCTTTAGGAACATCCGTACACATATTATGCACAGCCAAACTGTTCCACTCAGGCAAGACTATGTGTAATGATGATGTCAATATTTACATAGTCTCAGGTTCCAAATCTCAGATCTAATCTCATGTGGCTGATGCTCAAGGACCTTTTTAAAAACCCTCAACAATGGCTGGTTAGTAACAATAGTGCTGTGACTACTGTGTTGGAAGGCCGTGTGCTACTCTTGTACAGATGATCCACTGACACCCAACACCTCACTGCCTTGGATAAAGTCAGACAAAACAAGTATTCAAAAGGAGAACTTGTGTTGTGTGAAGCGCAAAATATTCAGCATCTAGTCAGACATCAAACTAAATAACTAAACTTAACACAAAAATCAATTATACTTTTAGAACGTCATCATACTAGATGTAGACTACCCAAAAAATAATGAAAAAGATTAAGGGCCCATCAATGTCATTATATTTTTGATGTATTTTAGTATTAAGTATTTTACCACTACACTGCTATTTGATTATGTCAAGATGTAGGTTTGGGCTGGATGGATGTTTTTTCTTCCTGTTCATGTATTTAATAATCAGAATCCTGGCACACTCTTTCTGATAAATAATCAACTTAACAATACTGATGACAGGAATGAAATATGTTCTTCTTTTTTTCCATATTTGAACAGAAATAAGTAATAAGTACTACCAACAGTAAAACCCCTTTTACTGTTTAACCCCTCCAGCAACCCATTTGTTTAGAAAGAAACAAGTTAGATGCAAAGATATAGAAGCTAAAGTCAATACAAGCGAAAACACAATATTTATATGAAACTTTACTTCACCAGTGACCACCAAAGTGTTATGGTAGCAGTACTGTGAAAATTACCGAACAAAACTGCATTAATATGCATGAATAATTTCTGCATCACCAGACCACCACCTAGTATGCAGACGCAATAGTTGGTAATAATAAAGGTTTGAAATCGACTTGCGCCACAGTGTACGCATTTCATTTGCTCAGCCAGGGCTCTTTAAACATGGACACAAACAAACACATACACAGATCTGACAGAGGTGCTCAACCCAACACTTGCTTTTACACTTAATGTATTTACAAATGGAAATTGAACTTATATTATGACATATATTACATTTGAATCTGCAGAGTGTAGTCCCACTCTTCTCCCTGTTAGTTGGTCAAGTTCCCGTCACTCATCTTGATGAAGTGTCTACCTGAGGCGTTTCGCCTGAGGCTGAGCAAAAGAAATCTGTGCAGACACCCAGAGGCATTGCCATATGGGGGTTGGGGGAGCAAGTTTAAATCCATGGAAAGTTCGGGGAAGACAGCATCTTTGTCATGAATATAAATAACTGCAGGTGAAGAAAATTTACAATTTACAGCAACAATTACATAGCCTAGCTTTGTGGAAAAGGTTAATTTGTTTTACGAGCAGAAATACAATTAAAAATCAGGCAGATTAACGAGGAGCCACAGTGTTACAGAGACGAAGAAGACTACAGAAAGGATAGTGATGAGTTGGTTCAGTGAGTAACTGTGGACATAGCCACGACAAACACTTGGGGCAGATGGACTATGAGTGAGTGAGTGAATTTACTCTCTGAATCTAGAACTCTGCATTTAAACAAGGTAGAATAAAACATGTCTAAATCTAAAAACTCAAAGACATTGCGTTTGTCGTCAGTGAGGGAGGCAGAAACAGGCTGAGCTTTTTAAAAAGACAAAAATTTGCCCTCTAGCCGTTTGTCAGTTCAACTAATGCCCTATAATCAGAATATGCTGTTTATGTGTGCTCTGCTTCACTCACATTATTGCTTAATAATTCCATGTTTTATTGAGCGTGACAGCCAGGGCCATGAGACTCCAGTCTGCAGTGTAGTTCAATACACTTTACTGATGAACAACTGAATTACACTCAATCACATCGACTGATTACCAAATGAACGCTAAGTTTCAGTTTCAGCTGTCTTTCCCTCTCTCTCTTGAGCTTGTGTGTTTTCCCTCTATTGCTCTCTCTCTCTCCTTGTTCTCTTTCCCTACTCCTTCCCTAATGGAAATGTCACTTCACCACACTTGGGGAGCATCTGACCCATGTCTAACCCTGACTGAGAGGAGTGTCTGCTGATGCACTCTGACCCAGTAAGATACACCCTCAGTCTGAATGAGGTGTTACAGAACATGTAGAAAGGGTGCACATCTACTCACGGACCCTGACCCAACTTCACTTTAATAACTTTTACTCCAAAAGGTGTAAAAAAGAGCAAAGAAAGTACTTTATAAAGACGTGGAGTGCAGAAGTGGATGAATTTGGTTGGGTAAGTTATCATCCATACAGGATGTTCTAAGAAGTAAGTAAGTGAATATGCCCACATCGAGGCTCTGATCATTTCACTGGTCAACACTACAACTGGCACTCTATTGGTTGGGGGACTTTGGCAGGGTTATTGCACACAAAAAATTCAGACAGCAGAGCAGAAATCTGAGAGCAAATGTTTCACAGAAGCAGCCTGAGCGTGAAGAGAAGGGCTGGAAGGACTGAAGCTCAGGAAATCTGTGCAAGCAACAGTATATCTGAGTTCAAGCACACAAGCAGAGCAAAAGCAGAGCAAATCTAAGTGCAAGCAGTGGTTGTTTCAGTGTGAGGGACAGGGTTTTGAGGACAAACATTACAAAATCTAAATCAATAAGTCACAGTGGCTTGTGACAGCGCATCATGCTGCCATTAAGGTCTGTTTGGGCAGACCACATTAATTATCCTCGGGTCTATTCAGGTCGGGTCTGGCTGCGCTTTCAAAAATGAATTTATGCGTGTCAAGTTTGGGTAGGTTTTTTAAGGTTTACCACTGCGTATATATCCGACCACACTTACATATAGAGTATGTCAGAGAGAATACCAAATTAAAGCATGTAGTCGAAGTGCTTAAGCCATACTACAATGTGTCTTCCCATGTGCATTTTAGTCAGTCCGTTGGTCTGCCCTGTACAAACAAGAGCTGATGCAGATCAGGAGCAGTTCAGAGTCTTATGATGGAGCATTACTGATTAGTGTTACAATACTGCAATAACCTTTTAGAAGTTAAACAACGCTATAACATGACAATGAGGTACGACTTTTCTCATCAAGTCTAGCAGCAGAGAACAGCTGAATAACTGTAGTAAACATTAACAATAATTACAACTTTTTCTCCCTGAGGTAGCGTACAAGCGTACTTGTTACAAATGCAATTTACAGTGCATTTGTTACACATTCAAAAGGGATCAAAGTGCAAGTAAATAGAAAAGCAGTGCAATCTTATGCATTTTCAATTAAAGGTTCATTGTGTAATATTTAGGAGGATCTTTTGACAGAAATGTAATATAATATAACTATGTTTTCAGTAATGATAATGAGCCGTTATGGTTTACTTAGAATGAGCCATTTCTATCCATATACACCGTGGATCCTCCCACATGAAAGTCGCCATGTTGCACCACCACCATGTTTCTACAGTAGCCCAAATGGACAAACAGCACTACAGAGCATGTTTCGTCACTATGTTGAATACGTATGACATAAAAGAAGAAGTAACATTAGTAATAGTAGTAGTAGTCAATTGGCTTGTTGAAGTAATAAAAGAGAAATTTGGACAATTGGGGGCCTTTTGGAGAATAATTTTTTCCTCCTTACATCTTCATTCCAAAAATAGAAATAAAGTGCACATGGGACATAAAGAAGTATACACAACTTTATACATATTTTACAAACATGTCATTTGTAATATGGTTTTAACGGTTAGTTTGCTATCCAGTTAAAATGACCTAGATGTCTCCGTGTTGTTTATACGCTCTTATAATGCTAATCTATCTTTGTAGTACCATCCATTTTTATTCCACATTCTGCTCCTCATCCTAATTAGTTCATCATCATGGGTAGTATTATATGGGGAAAGACTACAGCTTGTGAGTCTGAATGAGAAGAGTGAAATAGTTTAGTGACCAAATAAGTTGTGGGAAACGAATTTTGATAAGTACACTTGATAAGTGTTGAAAGTAAACAACGGAAAATTATTTTGTTTTGTTTGTTATTTTGTTTTGTTAAAGACTGCATTTCCTGTTAAAGAGGATAAACCAACATGAAGACCAGAGAGCTGTCTATGGCAGAAAAGCAAGCCATTGTCAAGCTGAGAATAGAAGGAAAATCGACCAGAGCCATTGGACAAACATTGGGCACAGCAAGCACAACAATTTGGAACGCGCTGAAAAAGAAAGAAACTACTGGTGTACTGAGCAACAGACATCGAACAGGTCAGCCAAGGAAAACAACAGTAGCTGATGACAGAAATATTGTGAGAGCTGTGAAGAAAACCCCCAAAACATCAGTAAGTAACATCTCCAACCACCTCCACAGTGCAGTGGTGAAGGTATCACAATCCACCGTTTGAAGAAAAGAGCAGAAATATAGAGGCCTTACCACAAGATGCAAAACACTCATCAGCAGTAAGAATTGGAACACCAGATTGAAATTTGCAAAGAAGTACAGAGGTGAGCCGCAAAAGTTCTGAAACACAATCTTATGGACTGATGAGACCAAGATTAATCTCTACCAAAGTGATGGAAAGGCCAAAGTGTGGAGAAAGAAAGGAACTGCTTATGATCCGAAGCATACAAGCTCATCTGTGAAGCATGGTGGAGGTAATGTCATGGCTTGGGCATGCATGGCTGCTTCTGGAAAAGGCTCATTAATATTTATTGATTATGTAATCGGTGATGGTAGCAGCAGAATGAATTCAGAAGTGGACAGAAACATTTTGTCTGACAGTTTACAGAGAAATGCATTGAAACTAATCAGGAGGAAGTTTATCATGCAGCAGGACAATGACCCAAAGACACACTGACAACAAAACAAAGGATTTCATCAGGGGAAAAAGTGGAAGGTTTTAGACTGGCCAAGTCAATCACCTGACCTTAACCCAATAGAGCATGCATTTCACCTCCTTAAGAGAAGACTGAAGGGAGAAACACCCCAAAACAAACAAGAACTGAAAGAAGCTGCGGTAAAAGCCTGAAATAGCATCACAAATGAAGAACAGAAAAGTTTGGTGATGTTGATGAGTCGCAGGCATCAGACAGTTATTACAAGCAAGGGTTATGCCACCAAATATTAAATGTTATTTACTTTAAGATTATTTGTTCCTTTACTTTTGCTCACCTAAGAATGCAGTGGTCTAATACAAACGGTGATATGTCCTAAGTTGTTTAACACATCTAGATGTGAATACTAGGAAATAAAAGCTGAAATTCTGAACTCTTGTCTCATATTCATCTTTTGATTTTAAACCCAAATGTCTTCAGTGAACAACAAAAACAAAAACAAAGGAATTTGTCTTACTGTTCCAATACGTTTGGAGGGGACTGTATGAGATAAGATGCCTATGGCTGCTCATGGAGCTCATGAATCCGACTTGTAACAACGCTTAAACATCTGTTGGTAGAAACATCTGCAATGAATTTCATGCATTTTCCTGTAATAAGCGTCTCAGTCACATGTCTTTGAATTTTTAAAGACGAGTGTCACACATGGAGTTTATGTGATGTGAGATTTTTGTTTTCCATCTTACTGTGTTTTGACAAATTCTGCAGTGCTTTTAGGGATGTCAGCATGTTTTCAGGTGGCGAATTAAGTTATATACCACACATAAGATGGCCTTTGTTAATGAATTGTTGCCAAGTGGACTAACACTGGCTTTTTGTGCAAACAATGGACATCTGAACTTTGATTTCCAACTGTTCCATCACTAATCACAAACAATCAACAGATGACTAAACAGCAAATAGCTGCAAAATAAGAGAAGTTAAAAATGATTCAAAGCCTCAGCTGCAATAACCAGTGGTGGAATGTAACAAAGTACCTTTAGTCAAGTAGAAATTTAAGGTACTTGTTCTTTACTTGAGTGACTCCACTACACTAAATTTGGTGATTTTAAATGTGACATTAAAAAAACGTGTATTAGCTGGAAACTGCATAATCACACTGAGCTCATGAAAAGTTGACTTTTTAGAGATTCTCACAGGACACTACAAACTTATGATCTCTAATAAAATATGATGCACTGTAGATTAAAATGGCAAAACCTGATATAAACATCTGCTTATATACTTTTACTTTAGTAAAGTTTTGAATGCATTGCTTTTCAGGCTACCTTTATTTATATATCACAACAGCGCCTCCACACACAAAGCACAGTATATGATCTCCTCAACAAACACACAGCAAGACGTTAAATACACACAGCCATAGTTTCATTTAACCGCCAGGAAAGCAAGCAAAAAGAAAGACAGACAGGATGTATCTTACTCACCATGTTTGATGTGAAAGTCCACTTGCCTTTCTTTCATGTAGACGGAGTGGTCCATATCCACACTGTATAATGTCATGTTGATACTGTGATAATGTCTCAATTCTTCCTTCTATTGCTGCAAGCTAACCAGTCTTACAAACACATGGCAGCTGATTGCAATACTAACACTAGCAAACATGCTAACTCTCAGTGTTTTATTTAAATGTTACATTTCTATAGTTTATTGTACTTCAGACCTTGTCTAGAGAGCACATGACGATGTCCTCACGGTGTTTGTTTAATATAGACCGTTTTATTTTAATCAAAAATTGACAATTGCATCTGTCTGTCCTTCTGTAGACTCCACGCAACTCTCTCGACTTTATGGGTGCAATGTCGTCTTTCACCACAGATACTGGGAGACATTGACCAGCCGTTAAAAGTGAAGGAGGCGCTGTTTTACTCATTTGAAGAAACTCAGTAGGAGCCGGTGAAGGAAAAGTCACTATTTAAATTCAGTCGAAATTCATATATTATATGTCTCTTTTGGATCTAAATCTATTCCATGTGTGGAGCCCAAACGTTTGACCAACTGACCACATGATGAGAAATAGTCGGGATCTAAAACACGTTTTAAAAACAGGTGTAAAAACTATTAGGAAATGGAAAGAACAGAGATGGTGATTGCACTTTGTTATTTTCCATCACTGGACTTTGCATCCTCCATACATGTGTGCATTATGGACAGTATATGTTGTTTATGAAAGAATCAAATCAAATTGGTCTGTCAGGTGGCAATGAATATTAATATTAAAGTCTTTTTGTGAAAAGTGATGGATGTTTTGAAAAGTGAGGGAGCCCAGGCTTGCCTTAGTTCTTAATAGAAAACTCCATTGCATTTGGGGGGTGGAAATGGGGGCTTGTTGTCAAAAGGGCCATGGCATCCCCTGGAGCCCCCAGGACCACCAGAACATCAAACAGATTGATCTTCAAAGATGAGTGACATTCATACATGTGGCTCACTCACTGCCATTTGTTATCGTTTGGTTTTGGAGACGTAACACTTCCAGTAGGTATACAATTTACCATCTGTGTGTGTGTGCCCTTGTTCTTCCACTTTCAACTGCATTGTGCCAGAGGGGGCTTCAGTGACTGGAGGCTCAGACTCCCATTGTCATAGCTCCTCTTCATTAGACTCGAGGGCTCAAACATCAAACAGTTCCCCTCTCAGTTACAAGTGGTTGGCAAACCCAGAAAGAGCAAGCAGGTATAATGCCTATAATCCTCATAGATTCCATTTTCCTTATGTTTTTCCACTGAACTGTCTCTAAATAAAACACATGTTACACTAATGTTGTATGGTTTGTATTTTGCTGTTATTTTGCTACTGCAATAATAATTAAAAAATCTTTCATTGCAAAGTTCATTAAATAATTTAATAATTTTTGTTTTCTTGGTGTTAGGCCAGGGAAAATGTAGAATGCATGCAAAATTCTGTTGGAAAAAGCGTGGAGCAAACATAACCAGACATTTTGTCTTGACAGCTTTACATTTACTATGTTTAATTTATAATAAGTTGACCAAGGGAAAGCAGACTTATTCTGTAATGGCCTTGAAGCAGCCCTAGTGGTTGGCACATTCATTATACACTGGGAAAGGTCAAATTTATGAATCAGTGTAAATTATTATTAACAATGTATGTAGGCCTATACCAAAATAAAAATAATTGGCAAATAGGATGCTTTTTGGATCTCTACAGTGTGACGACAAGATAAACCTTCCAAATTACATGGATAAATATCAGCCTTTGTATGAAAAGTTGGGCATGCATATTTTTGCATACTCATCATTGATGCATCTGGTGTATTTTTTTGGCAATAATATGTCAACAAAACCACAGGTGACGCAGGTGCATTCATCTCCAGTTTGGACACTTTTATTCATATGAAAAAACTTTAGCCATTAAAGACACCAGGGACCTGACCATCATTCCTCACAGTCATGGGAAACAGCAGAGTCCACGTACCTCCAGATGGCTTTGTCTGAAAAACAAATTTGAGTGTAAAGTAGTACCTGTCATGTCAAGAGAGACTGAAAGAAAACACTTGAAGAAGAAGAGGAGAGGCAGCTGAAGATTTTTTAAGAACCACCTTAGAAGCAAATAGTCTGTCCTTTCTATGAAATGTGCCCAAATACTTTGGACCAAACAGGAATTTGGGTATACACAGTGACAGTAATTCAATTCAAGCAGCAGGAGGGAATTCACAAACCCACTTCTCTGATTTCAGCCTGTCCAACTGAGCTGATTAAAAATGGGATCTGAGAGAAACACACCACTCAGCAATATGGAGGTCAAGAGAAATTGGAGCAAGAAATAGTCTCTCTGTTTTTTTTAAATCATACACAAAAGAACACTTGGCAACCAACTGACACGAGGGAAGGAAGCCGGGTTCATCAACAAAGACGCACTGACATTTAAGAAATGTTCGACTCTGCAGAGTAAACACCATCTCCAGCAGTGACATGTCTGTAGTTTAAGTTACCTGAAGACTGAGAGTTTTGCTTAGAAGATGGCACAGTTCAGTCTCAGCATCCTTTTCAAAAGAAACTGACAGAGCAAATGGAGAAACAGCCTTCTTTTAAGGGAAGGGATACAAAAAGGCAGTAAAAGTCATTTGCATATTTATTGTGTACAGTACTATACAGTGTATGTCTATATTATTTTAGTGTTGGTGAAACTGTGTACAGTACTATACAGTGTATGTCTATATTATTTTAGTGTTAGTGAAATTGGGTACAGTACTATACAGTATATGTCTATATTATTTTAGTGTTGGTGAAAGTGTATTATGAGTTTAACAGTATCAGCAAAAAGGAGGATGTAAAGCTACTAAATACTAGGGCTGCAACTAATGATTATTTTCATAGTCGACTAATCTGTTAATTATTTATTCAATTAGTTGACTAGTCATGATTATTCTTGTCACCCCTAACCTAACCCTAATTAAACTATTTAACTAATTAGATAACATTCAAGTGAATTACTGATCTCCAACACACAGCCTAACTAGCTAACGTTACCATTAAGTGAAAGAGGTTTACTATTCAGAATTAACTCTAGTATCAATGCCAGGGGGAAACAGGGAAGAAGACAAGACAGCATAGGCTACTTCTATAATTCACTGATTTATTATTGCATTTAACATGTTTACACAATTAAAATTGTGCCAGCATCATCCATGAGACCTCAACACCAGGAATGCAATGAACTATGGAGAGGCTGCTCCATGATAACAGCCAGGCTTTATCACCCAAAACACTAAGCTTACAATCTGATTTGTTGCCATAGGTTTTAACTTTTAAAGTGTTTTTAACTTTTATTTTTAAGTTTTTAACAAAGATTTTTGCTTTGGAAGTACTATAACCACAACTGTACACTAACAATGCAATGTCTATTTAGAATAATAAAGCAACAGTCCCCTTTCATAATACTTCTGTAGTTTATTTTTCCAAAATGCGTATAAGTTTCATAAGTGGAGAATGCTCTGTAAGCTACATCAAGAGCCAGATGTTTCTTGATTTACTTTAAAATGTTAAACCATTACTCAGATTGTAAAGACAGAATAACAAAATGCTCTGGCATGAATCTTTCTTCTTTGCGAGTACAGTCAAGCAGTCATGGCAGACAGTGGAATCAATACCGCCCCCAGCAGTTCCTGTAGTTCATAGCAGATAGAAATGAACAACCTGAAATGTTCTTAATAAGATTGCTATCTCTCCCTTAAAAAGCCCCTCTACAATGACCCTCGACAATGAAATTTCACATTGTCGACTATGTTGACTATTCGTTGCAGCCCTACTAATTACCATGATTAAGGTCAGCCTGCAGTGACCTTTATGTGTACTCTCCAGTTTTGTTTCGTCACTCTAATTTTCTTTTTCTTTGGCTATGAAGTACCATATGCAACAGCTCTTTGTGATATCTTGAAATTCTGGGGATTGTGTTTATTTTTCATAGTTCTGTTGTACAACATGTCAGGAAGTATAGTCTCTTGTATGTCTTGCTCAGAAACTCCTCTCAAGGCTATCCCTCTCCTGCAGGTTCTTCATGGATGGCAGAGCACTGTGTCAGCAACTGCCACACGCCTGAACATTCAAGTGAAGGCTTCAGTTAAGTATTTACTGTATACTGATGGAAAAAATAAAACACTTTTCTAAAATAATAAAACAATATTTGGGTACAAAGGTTGTCAGTTTCTAAAACCCTTCATCTGTGCAGTGATACTTGCCATTGAAATTACAAATTCAAATGATAAATCAGGCACCAAGTGTCTTTGAATGGAATTGATAAGGAAACGAGACTTAAGAGTCTTCATCCTTGTCCTGAGGGGGACATGACTGTCTCTACTAACTTTCATGGCAGTACATCCAATAATTAGTAGACATTTCATTCATAACCATAAATAAACCAGGGACATTGGTGGCCTAACAGTTAGAGAGGCGAGCTTGAGACCAGGATCAATCTGGGTGGGGAAAGTGAAAAAGCAGCACTTGCCTTTCCCTCATTACCACCACTGTGGTGCCCCCCGAGCAACCCCAACTCCAGTGGAGCTGCTCTGTGGCCAGCAAATCAGAATGTGGTTGTACAGGACAGCTTTGTGTGAATGAGGTAATTGTATAAGTCTTGGTGATGTGGTGTTCCTGCAAAAAGAGAGCTCCTTCTTCTCAGTGAAACTTCCCTTAATAAAAAAAGTGACATGGATTCGTCACCTGAGAATTGTGAATGTTTGAACACAATTTCTACCAACTTATCTGGTATGTGTTGAGATATTTCACAAAATCATCAGGATTTATCCTCAATGTCATTGTCATGGCAATCCATCTAATACCTGATGAGATACTGAAAATTGTGTTTATAAAAATTTATAAAAAAAAGTGGTGGACCAACCGACAGATCAACATCCATACAGCCATGGCCCTAGTGTAGCTAAAACATAAAAACAAATAAACAAATCATGCTCTTCAGTTAGAATAATGTTCAAATGAGTTAATACAGTGTTCTTTTTTATTTACTTATGCTGTTTAATATTTGGCTTTTAGGAAGTCATATCATTTTACTCTCTAACCGTCAAGACTAAAGATTTTTAAAGATTGTCAGGACAAGCAACAGTGGGGGTTTTCAAATTTCTGATTGATTCAAGAACTTTTCGATGTTGCTAAAGACATGCAGGGCCTTGGGGAGATCTGCTACTCTTTTAGATGTAACATCTAGCTTTAATGAGATCTGCCAAAAGCACTTTATCACAAGAAAGAGATAGAGATGGAGTCAATAAGGTCAATTTAGAAAGAGCAAGAAAGTGAGACTGTTCAGAATCTCCCTCTAGTACCAGGAACAGAAACTCAGGAGTAACACCACAGGGTACAATTACCAATTGCACAAAAGTTTATGGGCATCTTTACATTTTGCATCAGTCTGGAATTCCTTGTGTTTACACTAACTCATGATAATGGAAATCTAAAAATCCATTATTATAAAACCTGATCTTCAGGATCAGGATATTTTTCAGTGAACCAATGCTTTAGCATGTGTTCCATTCAGGGCATTGCAGATCTGATGTAGGACATTAAAACAAGACTGGTTTACTGCAGTTGTAGCCTGATGGTCTCGAGCAGCCGTTGTGGGCAGATCAGGATAATCAGACAAATGAGAAATCCTTAGAACAGCTACTTTAAGTTTATAGTCCGTTGGTGCCTCCTAGTGGCCCTGTAGGGAGTGTACTTGAGACCACCTCATGCCGTTTTCCTGTTTATTTTCCGGTAGAGACACATGCGACGCAGCACGTTCGTGGCCTTAGCACACAGCTTCGTGTAGGAAGTTCACCAAAGCTAACTACGGGGCTATAATTTAAAGTTAGTGAAGATAACGAAACAGAGATTCTTGGAGTGGAAAGAGGGGTTACACAACGGCCACGGAGCTGCCGAACCGGTCCAAGCCGGTGTGTTAACGTAGTATTCCGATGAGTTAGCTGCTAGCTGAGCAACAAATTAGCACCTTGGCTATTGTTGACCTTGAAAACTGCTATTAACTCGATAGTGTTGTTGCTATGTAAACCAGCTGGGAATATGCTAAAGATACATAAATCATTGGTGGTATGTTTTTTATTACTGTGGAATGCACGAGTTGTAGGAAGAATGTTCAATTGGTAATAATTTAATGTCAGCTATGAGCAAATAGCAGTCTACATAAATATAGTCTTCTAAGTTGGGGTAAAATAGTTCATTAAGTTGACCCAAAGTTAAAGCTGTGTGTATAAAATGCATGGTCGATGAGTTATGGGATATGTAATATGTAATTGTGTGTGTATTTAATAGTTCCTGTGAAGAAATTGAACTGAAGTGAACTGTTCAAGGACAACTGAGTGATTCTCTACACATTTTGTGCAGGCTGTTTTTTTTTGAGACTGTGCAATAGACTTGAACTGAGCGGACTGAGCCTCCATCATTCCATTGCTTCTGGGAATCCACCGTGACTATCATCTGCTCATCTGGATTTTTGCCATCTTCACCTCCATTGCATCCTCCTCTCGTCGCCCCTCTCTTGGGAGCCTGGATGGACTGCACTTCTTAACTAAGGGTGGTAGGACTTAAGTGCATCTAAAACTTCTGGAACACTGCTGGACAAAGGTGTAGAGACTCATATATTATACATGTATTTTCTGGGGTTCTGTGAAGAAATTTTGACTGTTGTTTCTGTGATCTCATATAGCTTTTGTTCTCCTGTTGTGGTTGGACCTTTAACAGTTGAAAATATGTGGTAGTAATTCCTGGTCTCTGTTCTAATACCATTTCGAACTACTAGTCATCTCCAATGGAGTTTTGGGGATTTTAGAGAGCCATACACAGTAGGCATTTAGTATTGTTTTATAGTTAGTGAGTGTTTCCTACTGTGGTTTTGGTCATTGATGCCCTACAAGTGTACAATCCAAATGTTACTGTGACACTTGTGAGGTGCCTAGGTGGGTTGCTTTATTCTGTAGAACATTGGGTAGGAGAACACAAGCCACAATATAATCCTTTTGACAGAAGTTAACTGAGTTGGTGTGTGTTTCATTAAGCGGGGGAGTTAAATGGTATCATTGGGTGCTCTACTGCTTGCTTGTGTATTTAGCCTCCTCATAGAACCTAGATATCTTCTGATGTACCTGCAAGCTTAGGGGATATTAGCACCCCGCGGGTTACACAGTCACAACTCATAACTGCGATTAAAGTTCACCCACAGTAGAATAGTATAGACAAGTAGTCTCTCATTTGTTCTGTAAAAAAAGGAGAAAAAAAGACTATTCAGATATATGAATAAGTCTGCCAGATGCCCAAAGAGTGGTACACATATCAGTGAGGAGGATCAGACGGAGTTGTTTGGTCAGAGTGTCTGAAGCGGAAGCAGAGGATAACAGTGTTTTTTATGTAATGTGTGTGTCCTGTCAGCAGGCAGCCTCTGGGGCGCCTAAGTGTGCCATCTGTGACCAGGTCTGCCATGCCATCATACCCTGTACCACTGCCACTGATGATGAGGATGTACTGGAACACATGATTTCTGAGAGGAGCCAACAGGAAATGGTGTCTTTGCTTGTTTTTCTTAACACAGTTAACACTGCTTGACATAAACAGAAATAATAATTATAATGAATGTGTGTTGTTTACCACAAATAAGACTAGCATTTCACAGAGCTAGGCTAACATGTCCTGCATCTCTGTACTGGATGTGCAGAGATGAAATTGTTATTGATTGTCTCATTTAAATCTGTTTAGGACAGCAGACGAGTGTATTTCCCATAATGATTCCTTTAATATTATCAGATGTGACACATCCTCTAATCTTGAAATCTGATAATCAGCTGATAATCTGTAAATTTTCTTTGCATGTAATGCAGCCCAATTTACAGCAATTTTGCTTAGGATATACCTAAAGCCCACTCCATAGTGTGTTAATAAAAGTGCATTCATTTATTGTGACATTAGAGGATATGGTCACCAGCTCAGCATGTGCAGGCCACATAGGGGACCTTGCAGATTGGAGACCTCCCAAGTCTGCTGCATCTTCTTCTAAATGCGCCGGTATGGCAAAGTTACATAATTAGCAATAAAGCAAGTCATCTGTGTTATGTCAAGAAGATGACCTCGTGACCAAAGTGTACCTGTTGTTTATTGTTATTGTATATTGTATGATATTGCTACTGTATACTGTAAGCTGTTTTATTGTACTTTGTTCTATTTCTTTGCCTTTTTATTGTTTTATTCTATTCCAATTTAAAATATATGACAATCATTTTCAGGGTATGCAGCATGGACTGGGGAGCTGCAACTGCATTTCACTGTGTAATCCAGTATTGTATTGTAAGGCTGAAACTTGGTAACCTTGGTCCTTGAAAGATGTGTCCCACACCCTGTACATATCTCATTTGTTGCTGTTGTTTTTTGAGTCTGCCACCAAGCCATGGTGTTGATGAAGCAGCGCCAGGTGGTTCCCTAAGGACAGGAGAGTTTAAGCTCATGACAAATGTTGTTAGATTTGCAATGCAGTATGCAAAATGCAAGACGTATATAAAAACTAAAATGACTATGACCAATAATTTGTGTAATTAAAGACTCAATTAAATTGATATTTTAAAAACACAACAAAACAAAAGATAGAGACATAAATGCACTTATGTGTAGATTTGTTAGCCAAAGTGATTGAGCTAATGAGGGCGAGCCCACGTGTTCCTAGTAACACACAGACCAGAGATGACTTAATTTTTCAATTTTAGGAAACATGTTATACTGTCAGGTGGGGCAAATTAATCCAATGCACACAGAGGCAATGATTAATACACTGTAATGCCTACACTGCCAGGAGGTGTGATCGGCATCTTAATGCATTCATACAGTGTTTACCCATAGTAGAAGTGGTGGCGGTGTGCTTGTGTGTGCCGCTCTGTGGAGTTGTGTCTATGTGTGCCATGTGTATTTTGTTTCCCTGTCTTAGCTAAAAAAACTGATTCATTCCTGTACTGTGGAATTTTAAATACTGGTATTTGTAATAGACTTTTTTTACAGTGGACAAGGTGACTTGTCAAACACAAGTGTAACTAATAATCATCAATAATGGCTGCTTTTCTGGAAAGAGCCACTGTTATTTGTTGCACCTGTGTGTTTCCACACACAGCGATTGCTGTGGCAAGAAAGGTATACTATTAGTGAAAATATTATTTTCCAGCTGTTGTTGTGTTTTCTATTAAGTTTTTCAAGATGTACAATTGCAGATGATGGGATAAGTGGAAATCTGGACTGTACAGTACAAGAAAAAGATTCTTTACAAATTATTTTTTAACAAAATTGACAACCACATTGTTTCTCAAGGTGCTTGAGAAAATCATTTTTTGTTAATCTCTTGTATTCAACCTCAAACAGAGTGATTCAATAAATGAGTGTTCATATTAATAATAAATGAACAAAGGTGAGACCGTGAGAAACGTGAAGTGCTGCTGGCCTACCTCTGGTCAAATTTCTTGCTTAAAAGCTACAAAGCCTGTGGGATCTTTAGAGTTTAATTAAAGTCAGGAAATATTCAAAATGAATAAAACAAAAAAATGTCGCAGCAGTGAAGGGTGTCAGTATGGGGAAATATTCATGATGCTGTCAGAAAGCTCAGGAAATCAGGAAAGCATGTGGACTAAGCTCCCTGCAGCTCTCAAATGGATCACTGCTGTCCATCACTGCACACTTGATAACACGTTCCATCAGTTAAACACAAAGTATGACAAGGCGCTCCTCAGGAATAACTCACTGTTTAACACAGTGCAGTATTCAGAAGTACTGCATTAAATGAGAGAAAACTGTGTCCCACGCCAGTCACATCATTTCTATGAACTGCACAGTACCCATACTGTGTCTGGATTGTGCTTCACAGTATTTTTTTTTACCAAATTGGAAATCCATTTCCTGGAAAGGACTGTACAAGAACACAGAGAATATTGAAATGTTCAGAGTACAGCTTCCTTCAAAGAGCTGGATGTTCAACCACAAATCAAGCGACAGGCAACAATGGACCAAGGCGGAGGTGACTGAGATCCAAAGACCTGTTTAACTCAACTACAGCGTTCCTTGGCCGCCATAAGAGAATTTTCTGGAAAGACAACACTTAGTGCAGCACTTCACAAATCTGGACTGTGTGGGAGAGTGGCCAGATGGCAGAAGGCAGCAGACTGGAGTTTGCAATAAGGCAGTGAAAGATTCTGAGTCTATGATGCAAAAGACTGTAGTTTGATCAAATGAACACTGAAGACTTCAACCATAATACAAACTGATATTGCTAGGGTAAAGCAGGCATCAGCATCACACCTGAATCCCCCTGATCAGAGATAATGTGTTTTTTGCATTTTTGAACCTGCAAAACACTTTCTGTCTGATCTAGGCCTTATAGTGGTAGCATCCTGTTCACTAGTGGGGACAGGTGAACTTGCAAAGGAGCTCCCTCTGTTCTGTTCTGGCAGTAAAATCGCTGCATGGGTGTAGACAAATCACTAAAAATCATACTAATAAATTAAAATAACAAACCTGTATTAACTGATTTTTTGGCCATTTCAAGGGAGCAAGAACAAGCTGTAAACACAACATTGGCATATTATTCACTCGTAAAGTATGGCGGCCATGTGGACAAACAGTTGTACACATTCAGGAAACAGGAAGCATCATTATCATTCATTTGGAGTTGTATTTCTGGCCACGTGACAAATAGAACTCCAATATTCACTCTCCTTTTAGCTCTGTTTTGGTCTCCACCAACTCCTAAGAGAAATATCTGTCTTTTTAGAAGAAAAACGCTTCCCTATGTTCACCAGCAAGCGTCTGACTTTGTCTGTCTGCTGTTTGGTGCTGAACAGGTAGTATACAGTCATTTTATCAGAGCATTTTTGCTGAAAACAGTTTTAAAAACCAAAACAATGAGCTTAAAGATGCTAAATTGCTTTAGGGTTCAGAACTTCAAAGTTGTGTAATAATTCTCTATAGGTTCTTCAGAACAAATGGCAGCTCTCACATTACACATAGTCATTTCATCCATTGTCAACATAAAGATATTGACTAGAGTTTTAACATAGGTCTAAAAACAACAACAACAAAATGAATGCAAAGTGATTTATCAAGTCAGGTAGTCCAGGTGCAATGCACAGACTTTTATTTATCACTTCACTAATTAAAAAGAACCACATGTGCCTTACCATCAGTGATCACTTCACTGCAAATTATTTTCTACAATCCACAAAGAAGGCTCGTGCTCTGACTCATCTTGAGCCAACCTCAGCTGTTTAATTGGGCCTTTTAATAATTTTGAATTAACATAGTATGTCTGAGTGTCACCTACAGGCTATAGATATATTACTTTCTTACTGGATACTTTTACTGCCTAAGAACTCTATAAAGTATTAAAATAAAATAGGAAAAAGTGCCAACCAGTGGACAGGTGCAACTACAACAAGGAGCCTCAAGTATTGTTGTGGGGTTTAATGTCACAAAATGCAATTTAAATTATAATCAATTTTGCACCAACAGAACCTGAAATGAACTAAATGAAGATTTAAAGCATACCCATTTAAAGAATGTAAAAGAAGACAAACATTTTAAACAGTAAAAGAGAGAAGACATTACACAAAGAAAAAGAATAACAGTCTACCGCCATGCTAGCAGCTCTGTGAGGCTGTAAGCCTACTTAAAATGGTGCTTTGAGCTAAATGCAAACATCAGCATGCTAACATGCTCACAATGACAATGTTAACATGCTGATGCAGGTATAATGTTTACCATATTCACTATCTTTGTTTACTATCTTAGCATGCCAGCATTTGCTAATTAGCACTAGACTGAAAGTACAGCTGGGGCAAGAAGGGATGCCATTAGTATTTTGGGTATTTGTTCATAAACCAAAATAGCCCTACTATAGGGATCGCCAAAGTAATTACATTTATTTTTGCGGGGGACATGAATTTCTGTACCAAATGTACCATGAGATAGACTTATGTTTTCATAGGAGAAAAAAAGATTTTGGTTTGTTTTTCTGAATTAATGATGTACCTCAAAATCCCATGAGAAGCTCTCATTTAGCTTGATTTTATGGAAGCAAACATGTCCCGCCTTTTATCCATTTTGTTTTGTTTTGGATTTAAGACATTGGGAGATATTCCTCTCTTTAAGAAATATAGATGTTATTGTTATTAGTTTATTGATCCCATTATTGATTAGCATCAGCACCCGTGCAGGTGAGAGCTTCTTGCAGGATTTTGAGGTATCTCATTAATTCAAAAAAACAGAGCAGGATTTTTTTCCCATGAAAACTTAGCTTAAAATTTTGGGATAATCATCTAATTAATTCCAAAAAAACAGAAATGTTTTCTCAAGTTAATGCATTAAGCTTTTCTATAGTTCATGGACCAAAGTGGTGGACTGACTGGCCGGCCAACATTGCCATTCATAGAGCCACACACTATGCTGGCTGCATGTGTGCGTGCATGTGTTTGTATGTGGGAGTGTTCAGGCAGCTTTGTTCATCAAAAGCCTTATGTCTGTATTTATATTTATTGAGGGATTAAGGTCATTTTGCAGTGTGAATGTAATAATTCCACAAATGTGATCCTCGACCTGATAGAAAATTGATAAAAAGATAGCTAGTGCAGAAAATGGGAAGGTGGGAGTTATTATATTTTCACATAGATGAATAAGATCAGAAGAAGCAAAAGCACAGGAAAAAACACAAACACAGAGAACACTCCCGGCACAGTTTCATGAACATGGGATATCTCCTTTCATTTTACTCGTCATAGAAGTTGTTATATCTCAGATTCCAATTAATTCAGTTAAAGTCTCCTTCAAGTATGTATTGAATCATTTATAGGTTATAGGGTATTTATAACCTATCGATTCTTTAAAGGTGGGGTATATGATTTTAATCCAATACACGTCTTGTTAAAGTCAGTGTGTCTCCTTATGGTCCACTAGCTGTCTGTTTTGTGTACACAGAAAGAAAATCTGGCTCTTTCAGCATCTTATTTCTGCCCTATGGCAAAAGTAAAGTTTTTTTTACTGGTCATCACATGAAACCTTTACTGGCTGCTGTGGTAACCAGATGGGAGTACAGGGCAGCAGACAAAAGGTCTGGTTGTGAAATGGAGAGGCATCAATGGAAAGAGGAGAGAGAAAGCTGAGAGATGGTGAAGAAATAAAAGGTTAGGTAGTGAAGGGAAAGTGACGGCCTGGGGCTGCAGGGAGGTAAGTGTATGGTTGAAGAAAACAGCTGAAAAGAATTGGAAAAAGGCGATACAGAAAGCAAGCAAGAAGGCAAAAAACTTGGAAAAACTACATGAGATGGAAGGAGTTTCAGAAAAAAAAAACGTCCTCAGGACAGTAAGCACAAGCCAGGCTCAGATTTCAGAGGACAATTATCCATAGATGAAACATTATAGAAGCAAAACAACCCCTCTTACATTTAAGTTACTCTATATAGAGTTTCATAAAATAAACTCTATGATATTATGGTCTACATTTTTTCTGCTATCTATCTATCTATCTATCTATCTATCTATCTATCTATCTATCTATCTATCTATCTATCTATCTATCTATCTATCTATCTATCTATCTATCTATCTATCTATCTATCTATCTATCAAACTTTTTTATACAGCACTTTAAAAATCCAAAGTGGACACAAAGTGCTGTACAGTAAAACAATAAGTGAATACATAAAAAGCCCTAAATACAAAGCTCACACAACCCCAAAAACCATACAATAAAACAATGAAATCAAAACAACCAAAACAAGAAATGTCAATTGCAGTTATCAAAGGCCAGGGAAAAGAGCTGGGTTTTAAGAAGAGACTTAAAAACAAACAGTGAAGATGCCTGTCTAATGTGCAGAGGTAGATCGTTCCATAGTTTAGGAGCTGCTACAGCAAAAGCTCGGTCCCCTTTGAGCTTGCGCTTTGTTTTGGACACACTTAGGAGCAGTTGATCAGCTGACCTGAGAGAACAGGTCTATAGGCATGTAGCAGCATGGGGCAAGACCATTTAAACATTTAAAAGCAAATAAAAGAATCTTAAAATGTATCCTTTGCTGTACAGGCAGCCAGTGGAGTGAGGCTAAAATGGGGGAAATGTGCTCGTATTTACGTGTTCCTGTTAAAAGACGTGCAGCAGCGTTTTGCACCATCTGGAGACGAGCAATAGAGGACCCACTGACCCCCACGTACAGTGCATTACAGTAATCCAACCAAGTGGTGACAAAGGCTTGGATTACTGTCTCAAAGTGTTGCCTAGAAAGAAATGGCTTTATTTTGGCCAGTTGCCTCAATTGAAAAAATCTTGTTTTAACCACTGACCTTATCTCTCTGTCAAGCTTAAGGTCAGAGTCGATTTTAACCCTAGGTTAGTGATTGTTGGCTTGATATACTGACTCAAGGAACCCAGATCAGCCTGGGGGTCCCAGTGGTGCCACCAAAAAACATCACCTCTATCTATATGGTTTCTTGTCATTCATTATACACCAGCCTCTACTCATGGGTGCCCTGACTAGGACTTATAGTTGTTGGAAAATACATTAATAAACATTAGTACCTGCTTAAAACTACGTTATAGTGTGTCATTAACCAGTTATTATATGTTTATATTCTGCTTATTAATGCTAAAGTAGAGTATGGACATATTTATTAGTACTTATTAGTGGATAAATTTCACAATGAGGTGGTCAGTACACTTCTAAGACTAACATACGGGGTTAGTCCATAGGTTTTCAACTAACTGTTTTATTAAGGTGATGAGGGCTGCCTGGCGCCAAAGAAATGTCCCCCATTGCTTTAATCTCACTGCAGTGCAGATTTCACCCCCATCTGCAGTGTCGAACTGGTCTGTCTTTGAGAGGACATTCTGAGATGTGAAAGTGACTCAAATTAGAGTACAACTTGTGGCAATTAGATCTGCTCTGAAGCTGTATGAGACAGCAAGGCCAGGATTTTTACAAAAAACTAATGTACACAAGCAGATGTTGTGTTTTGTGGGTGCAATATTTGGTATACATAGTGCCAGACCACGGCTTAAGAACTGTGTCAGTGTTGTGTTTGTTTGCCTTACCCTCTGCATTATTAAAATGAGTGCAACATAAGCTCCATATTGTGTAAAAATAGAACCACATGTTCACCAGCAAGATCAGGACCTAACAGAGTCTACTGTTTCCCCTGATTGTTCTTTCAATGTCTAAATAAAGACTAAAACTATTAGAGGTGAGAGGTAAGAACAAAAGAAAAATCTCAGCAATCAAAGCTCTTAAAACATCTTTTAAAGTCCACCAACCGCTTGCCTGAACTATTCCTAGACTATCACAAAATTTATTGAAGGTTTTATTGGACACATTTTCTTATTCTTGGCCAAGACCTAAACCAGCCCTTAAAAATATTGTGAGACTTTAACTGGCTAATACTACACAAAATATACGCACAAACAAAAATGTTACCACATTTGGACTCTCTATAATTGTTGTCCTTTAAATATCTGTTTTGTCCTTGAACCAGCTCATGTCAAAAGGGAATTTCTACCTAGGTTCAGTGTGTGTTGCCCCCAAGTGGAGAGACTGTGGAAAAACAAAGTCAGACAATTGTGAAGTTCAGGCAGTAAAGGCTTTTGACATTTACCTGAACATAATATTACAGTTAAAGTAAAGATAATATAATCTATTAATCATAGACTCATGAAACACGGTAGCTTTTATTGGCACATTCATGGGTGGAAATAACTATTTACTGAAGTACTGTACTTCCGTGATTTTTTTTAGATACTTTCCATTTCCAGTTCATGTATCTTTATACTCCACAACATTTGAGAAAGAAATAACGTTCCTTTTCCTCTGGTACATTTATCTATGAGCTTTACTTGGTAGTTACTTCATTAATTAAGATTTTTCATTCAAAATAAAATGACCACAACAAAAAAAAAATATTTTTGTCCATAAAATCTGACTTTCTCAATATATGTATTGTGCAGTAAAAATGTTCCTGCCTGTTTTCACAGTAAATTAGTTTGTTTCATAACTATAGTAAAGTGAGACGCCTTTTACTTTCTTGTTTCAAAATAGAGACAATCTTTTAGATGAAGTCAATCAGGTTGAAATTAAAGACAAGTTGGAACACATCTTTTTGCAATACAATTTATTTTCACTTGGTTTAAGAAAATAATTTTTTAGGACCCAAAAGTAGACAGACGACTGTACATAAAGTAGTTATAACTAGTTTCACTGTGATCAGCAGCAATGACAAAATGCTACTTGAACATTAATGCATCAGAAATGATAATCCAATAACATAACTTATTTATAACACTTTATGAAATAGGCCATTATACAGTACATTTGATACTACAAAAGTAAATACATTTTGTTGACAATACTTTTGCATTTGTACTTATGTAAAGCAGGATTTTAACTTGTATCAGAGTAGTTTTACATTGTTGTATTGTTACTTTAACTTAAGTAGGATCTGTATACTGTTTCCACCATAGGGTGTACGTATCCATGCTTAACAATATTGTGATGACGTTAAAGGTCAAATGATAGACTTGACTAGACTTGATACTAAGTTTTATTTGTAATTTATAAGAATAATAGCTACACATAACATTAATGTTGTCAACTAAGGCAAACTATTTTGCAGTTTTTGATCCAATGTTTTTGACTGTAAAAGTGAAAATACAAAAAAAATGAAAGAGTTGGTTTCAAACTTTGTGAATGTTTATGGATTTTTTTTTGTTTTCTCTTTTGTAGAATAAGGCAACGAATCAATTAAAACCGTCAAGAACAACAATATGTTGTGAAAATAAAAAGTGGTCTGTAGGCTTAGGTTACTTTGTTTGGGTACTGCTTGCCATGGCTGCTCAGCTTATTGAGATTGGTGTTCACTTCAGGGCTTTGTGTCCCTGGTCCCGCACATAAAGTAGCAGCTGCAGTCAGGCGAAGCAGATCTGCTTGCTCAGGTGAAATAGACAGAAATTGCTTATGACATTTCTCATGAGCCTTGATAATGGACAGGAACACAGTTGTCACCTAAAATCTGTGCATGTTACAGAGGATATAATGCAATTCCAAAGTGGCTTCATCTCAAGTCACTTGAACGGGAGACACATTATGTGAAGGATAGTTTTAACTGATTGTGTTTGTTTTGCTTAATAAGATGTAAAATCTACCCCAATGTCCAAAAATATCTCTAAACATGCAGAAATCACTCCAAAGAGTTTAAATTTACTGTGACAAATCAGGGCCAAATAACCAAATGCTTCTAATAAATATGTAACTTTATTATTGTTTGGATGTATTTATAGTAAATTTTACCTAAAATTGGGGAGAAAACAAGACTGATAGTTTACAGCCAAGCTAATGGCACAGTGTGCTTTAAGCTAAATGCTAACATCAGCTGAGGGGAATGTTAGTTTTGCAGGTATTTTGTCATTTGATTGTTTGTTTAGTGCTTGTTTTCTGTGCTCCAGTCAGTGTGCTAGTGTTTTTGCTGCAGCAGGAATGTGCTCATGTGCAGAAGCTCACAAACATCTGAGTAGGGGTCCACCAACTGAAAATAAAGACGTCTTTGGCCAGGACACCTGATGATATTACTTTGTTAGCTACAAATATGCATATTAAATCAATAGGTAAAGACTGAAGACTTCAAATAAAGAACATTTATTTTTACATTTTCACAAGATTTCTCATAAAATGAAATGAATCAACAGGGTCAGTTAGCTGATTTGTGGTTCTGGATAAAATTAAGACAATCATCTGGCTCATGAACAATACTCATTTTACTTCCAAAAGAAAAAAAATATGTCCAAATAAACAAACAAAAAATGAATAAGAAATCAGTATAGAGAAGTTAATAAATGCGCTGTCATTGCTCAAACATTTGTTAAAAGACAATTGTAGTTTAATTTAAGATCTAGCAAGTTGTTTGTGGTATTTTGTAATCTATCCAAGAGACAAAAAATTAATCTGAGGGCGGCAGCATGAAGGCGCCTTATGCCACTGCTCATACATTTCTTAAAACAATAGTTTTCTGTACAAACACTTTGCATGTTCTAGCGGAGGAGATAGTGGCTCTTCATCCACTAATTATCTCAGACTCTTTGGTGTTTCAAGTTGGCAGAGTTGATATAAAATTGTGATTTTGAAACCTTATTTCCCTGAACCTTTGTCATTTATTTTTATCCTAATGGGTGCATCTACTAATTTAACCTTTTTTGTTTCTTTTTGTTTATTTCTAAAATCATATTATCCACTGTAGATTTACCAGCCAACTTGTCATCTTGTCTGGAATCCTTAGTAAAATGCTTTAAATCAGTGTTGTGATGACAGTGTGTGAAAAGTCAGTTTGTTTTGGGCCCCTCAGGAGGATGGAATCGACACAGCTTATTGATCTAAGGACATGTAAGACACAACAACAAAACAAAACAGGAGAAAATATAGGGTGAAGTGTTTTATTTATCTGCTGGTTTTGTTGGGCATCTTCTCAATGTGTTTAACATAAATGTTTTATAATATCTGCTTCTTAAAATCCTGTCTAGTGGCTAGTTCACTTCCATTAAATAGAAGACCACTAAAGGGGTTAAAAGCAGTTTAGTAAAACTCACAGAGACACATGCATGTTGATGGTCTGCTTATGTTGTGGTTGGTGGTATGAGTTACAGTAAAGATGCACTGTATTAACATGTGATAGGTACTTCACAAGTATGTGCTATCTACAGTCCTTATTGTAGATGTAAGATGGGTGCCATCTAGTGGTACTGGTTCAACAGTACCATGTATAAAACATACAATAAAATACTTTGCCAGTTTGACTTAATATGTATTTTTGACATAAGGGAAAATATCTGAGTGTATGTGATTTAATGGTCATTATCCTTTCTTGGATTATGATTTATCACAAAATGTTTAATTGTCACCAAGTTATTACTTGTGTTATTCATGCTGCAGTTAGAACTATAGGTGAGTCTCTGACTTTACGGCAGAATTCCTACATTCTTAATAAAATCATCTTGAGGCGATGTGACCAACTGTTAATCTACCAAAATCTTGTATATTTTATAAACAGTCTGTGTACTTTTAACAGGACAACTTTGCACATTTCTATCCATCCATCCACCCATCCATCGTCAACCGCTTATCCTACGTACAGGGTCATGGGGGGGGCGGAGTACACCCTGGACAGGTCGCCAGTCCATCGCAGGGCACATCTGCACATTTCTATAGAGTAAGACTTAAAACAGTAAATTTGAGCAGCGACATTGAACAGCTTCCATTTCTCAGAGTACACACTCAAAGCTGCTGCTCGTGTCCTATGAGATTACACTTGGAAATTCTTGCCAATATCTGCTGGAATAAATGTTACTTGCCAGTCAGCAAAATCTGACCAAAGAAAAATCCAAATTAGAGCAACAACTTCACTGTTTGTTGTCATAAATGTGAGGGTATGATCTGAATCCAAAATTTGAGGCAGTTTTGGCACAGCTGAACCAAACCAGGGAAAAAAGAAATACAGATAACAAGTTGTTTACATAATTAAATAAATCCCCTCAAGATTCTTTGCTTGCTATGTGTACTTTTTATCCAAAATGCCAGTTAAACCCCTTTTGATTCAAATCCACTAATTTGTGTACAGATAGCACAAGGAACGGAATATGACACCATTCAGCATGTTAACATTTCTTAACCCCAAGTTGGCAAAACACACATTTGTCATTACAAAACAAATGCAAAGCTAAAATGCGTCTCATCTCACTGATATCATGCTCAGGAGATGGGTACCAGTGATCTTCTGAGCAGTTTTAATCACCCACTGCAGAGCCCTCTGGTCCTGGGACGTGCACATCCCATGCCAATTAGTGATGTAGTGGTATTCACCCTCCAGTCTCTTCCAGTAAATAGCTACTCATGCTGACATTAAACCAGTACTTTTCTGACTACATCAATTATATTCAAATATATAAAATGCCTGTTTGAACCCTTTGTTAACAAGAAAAAAAAATTAAGATTACCAAAAAACATTAGCAACTGTACAACTTGTTTGCCTGGTGTTAATCCATGTGCTAAAAAAATACTAATCAATTTGGTAGTGACAGGTGTTCCAGGTGTTTTCGTTTGTTACATATTTTACTCCATTACGAACATGCAGACATTATACAGTGATGAAGCTGTGGACTAATATTGTGATTTAACACTTGACAACTTACATTAATGTCCAATGTGTAATTCCTGACCACATGCTCCAAACAAATAGGAGGCAGCATTTCACGTCCTTCAACCCCTCAGCCAAGCTACTCTCTGAACAAGAGTAATAATCTCATAAACTAATCTTTGTGTCTTCCAGACACGATCCTTGTGTCATACACAACTGTTTCCACGGCTGTTGTAACGTTCACTGACCAGGAAGGAACCTCCACAGTTTCATTAGCACTCGCCATAGTGTGACTGATTTCGCACACGATCCGCTTGTTGTGCTAACTTTAGCACGACTGCCCTCAGCCTTGTCCGCCAACTTGTCCATGTCTCTGGCCTTCTGAATTTCAGACACTTGCCCATTTTCAGTCAACCAGCTAATGTTAGCTTGTTAGTAGCACGTCAGAAACATTTTGTTTTCTTTCCTAACGACTGATACTCGCAGAGCTTGGATGGCAGAGTTTGTGCACTGTGAACACTCAACAGTCCAGAGCGTAAACCCTGACGTAACAGTAACGTTACCTGTACTGCCTTATTTTTAGAATATGAAATTTAAGACTTTTTAAATACTTTTAAGACTCCATGATTACCCTGCTTCCTGGATTAGCCTCACATCTTCAATGACAATGAAGTTAAAAGGTCTTGTGTGATGATCTGCGGGGAGGGGCTAAGTGGTATTACAACACAGGATGGGCCAGAGCTAGTGGGTTAGCATGCAAATTTCAGTAGATATACTGAAACGGTACCTCAGAATCAGCTTTTATCAGAATCAGCTTTTATTGCAAGATGTACACATATGAGGAATTTGACTCTGGATTGTTCATTGCTCACAATGTGCTTACTTAAACAACTACAGCTACAGTATAGAGAACACATATATAAACCCTATAAACAAAAACAATATAGACAAATTTAGACAATAGTGCAATGAGCAGAGTGCAAAGGATGCAGGAGTGAATTATTACTACCATTATTATTATATGTAGGCTACATGTCGGAGGTGGAGGAGATATACAGGTGCACATACACATACATGCACACATATGTACTTGAGGTAGGTGGATTTGGTATAGAGTATATAGCTACAATATACAATATGACAACATTAACAGTATGAACAGCTCTGAAATAGAGAATGGTAAACTGGTGGATGATTAGAGACAGAGTTACAGGGTTATTGCACAGGAGTTGTTCCTGACACTGTGAGTCAGAAATCAGCTGTTCATCAGATTGATGGCTTGTGGGAAGAAACTGTTCCTGGGTATGTTGGTTTTGGCGTACAGTGCTCTGTAGTGCCTACCAAATGGGAGAAGCTGTAATTGTGTCCGGGATGAGATGGATCTGCAGTGATTTTTCCTGCCCATAAGTCCTGAAGGGAGGGCAGGTTGGCACCAATGATTTTTTCCGCAGTCCTGACTTTCCGTTGTAGTCTGTCCCTGTCCTTTTTGGTGGCAGATCCAGACGTTCAGAGGACAGACTGGATGATGGCTGTGTAGAAGTGGATCAGCAGCTCCTTAGGCAGGTTGAGCTTCCTGAGCTGGCGCAGGATCCCAGAAACCTAAAGGATTCCACAGCAGACACAGTTTACAATGGTGATGGCGGGCAGAGTGGGGTACTCCTCCTGAAGTCCACAATCATCTCCACAGTTTTGAGCGTGTTAAGCTTGTTCTGACCGCACCAGAGACAGCTGATCAACCTCCCATCTGTAGGCTGACTCATCACCATCCCGGATGAGGCAGATGACTCCTGAGGTGCAGTCGTTGGTGTAGAGGGAGAAGAGCAGGGGGGAGAGCCCACACCCCTGGGGGATGCCAGTGCTATTAAACCGGGTGCTGGATGTGATATTCCCCAACCTCACCTGCTGACTCCTGTCAGTCAGGAAGTTTGTGATTCACTGACAGGTGGGTGCTGGCACAGTGAACTGGGTGAGTTTCGTGCTGAGGATGTCTGGGATGATGGTGTTGAACACCGAGCTGAAGTCCACAAACAGGATCCTTGCATTTGTCCCTGGAGAGTTGAAGTGTTGCAGGATGTAATGGAGTCCCAAGTTGACTGCATCATCCACTGGCCTGTTAGCCCTGTAGGCAAACTGCAGGAGGTCCAGCAAAGGGCCCTGTAATGTCCTTCAGTTTTAACACCAGTCTTTCAAAGGACTTCATGACTACAGATGTCAGTGCTGGTCATTTAATCCAGAGATGGAGGGTTTATTGTGGATTTGGATGATTGTGGAGCATTTGAAGCATGAGGGAACTTCACACAGCTCCAGTGATCTGTTGGAGATCTGTGTGAAGATGGGGGCCAGCTGGTCTGCACAGATTTTCAGGCAGGATGGTGACACACCATCTGGGCCAGGAGCCCTCCTGATCTTCTGCCTCTGGAAGAGCTGGCACACATCTCTTCACAGATCATGAGTGCAGGTGATGGGTCAGAGAGGGGGGGTGACAGCGTGGCAGTGGGGGAAGGTGATTGTTGGAAGTTGGTGTTGGAGCGGAGGAGAGGTTTGACTGTGGGCTTCTCAAACCTACAGTAGAAACCATTCAGCTCGTCACCTAGTCATTAAGTACCAGCAGTGCTGGGGGATGGTCTCCTGTGGTTAGTGTCCGCAGGCCTTTCCAAACTGATGCAGGGTCGCTGACTGTGAAGCTGTTTTCTAGCTTTTCAGTGTAACTCCTCTTTGCTGCTTTGATCTCTTTAGTCAGTGTGTTCCTGGCCTGATTATAGGATTCTGTCCTGACTTCTGAAGGCCTTCTGGTCTGACAAAATCCCTGGTTCACAGTGAACCAGGGATTTTGGTTGTTGTATATGTGGAAGGTTTTAGTCTGCGCTCACGTCCTCACAAAAACTGATGTAAGATGTCTGCCTGTGTGTCGGGTTAAGATGAACCAGACAGTGATCAGAGAGTCCCAAGGCTGCTCTGGGAACAGAACAATTACACACGGGTGTTAATCTTGAGAAGCTGCAGAGCTGCAGTCTAAACTGAGGCTTTTTGAAGACCCTTTTCTCTCTCTCTCTCGCCTGTCATTCACCGGTCTTGTGCAGAGTTATTTCAAGTAGCCAGGTATTTAAAAAATGATAAAATATTCTTTGTGTGGTTCATCAACAGTGATAAATTAATCCGAAAGTCCCAAGAGATGCGGACAACTCGGCACAATGCCAGCAGCTGGGGCTCCATGTGTTCAGCGACTGTTCCTCCACTGCCACTGCACACATACACACTATGCCTACACATGCGCACTAACGACCCAGGGTTAGGGTTATAATTTCCGATTTATTACGTTTATTCACTTTAGAAGGGAGCACAGTGCGAAAACCCTGTTGTCTCAGTTTAGCCAGTGCGCCGGCACACTTCCCCCCCTTCGCGTTACGGTATATCCACTATAGAGCTGCTGCTCCTTCAACTAATTACTCTGAGAAAGTTACAGGTGTGATACAGAGCAGTGGAATACTGTCAACAGTTGAAAAGTCCAATATTTAAAATTTTCTGGTAAATGTTACAAGAGAGGGACAGCAGAAAACAGAGTTATAAACAAAAACACAAAGCCCTGCGGAGAATAATTCAGTTTATGTTTTAAACTAACATTCTGGCCAAATGTACCTTCATTTGTCACATGACCACATTGCACTAACAAGCTTCATCCAGTGGATGTCAGTCCTTCTATGTTTTAAATTTCAGTGGGCTTTGCCATTGAGGGATAATTGGCACTTTTGTTGGCAGTGTTATGCTATATGTAGGCTATATGTATAATGGCCAAATTGACAATGACCTTAACCTTTTATAATTTAGACACTGACTCTGTTCAGTTTAGTATAGTCAGGCTGAGCTCAGTAAATTTCTGGGTGGTGGGGTGACCGCCAGCTCAATCCATCAGCTTACTGCAGAAGTGCTCACTGCTCATCCAAACAGTGCAGGTCTGAGAAAATAGCTTAGGCTACAGAAACAGAAATAGGGCGAGGTCTTCATCATTTTTATCTAGGCTGTGCCCATTCCCGACGGGTGTTTGGGGATAGCCTGAGGTTAGACCTGCGAAGTGAACTAAAAATGGAACGGGTCGTTTAAATAGGGCAGATGTTTCTTTTTGTGCTCTGCAAGTCAGAGGCTAAAAGTGTTTTCTCAGAGCGTTCACACTGGGAAATAATGTGAAGGGAGAGAAGTGCATGATGCTCCCTTCACAATAAAAAGAGCTTGTTCATTGCTTAAACTGAAGAGAGGGCTATTTTTCATTTGTCACCTACTTTAGCCCATATGGTCTCCAAAAAATTGTAAACATTGTAATTGTAATTATCATAATGGGTGCCTTTCCATCAATACTGCTGTCATTACATTGTATCTTTCTCCTCAGTTTTGGAGTCAGTGATGCATCAGGACAAATAAACTGAGGCATTGTAGTGGGATAACAGCCTAGCCGCCGTCAAACAGACACTTTGCTGACTGACACCAGAGGAAAATGCAGCGAGTAGATGATCAGTAAACCAGACTATCAAGTCCCACATTTGCAGTAAAAATAAACAACAAAGTACAACAGGATTCTGAACGCAAAGAGATGCCACTGTTTTTCAAAGCATGACACTTGAACCATTTCTTGTACATAAACACATTTTATTCAGCCTGTTATAGGTTACACATGGAAAAACAAATCATAATCTAAGAGAACTACTTCCCTTTGTGGAGCTAATGATATGACAGTTTTAAATCAGCTTCATATCCCCACTTGACAGCTTTCAACATTAGCTGCCGTGAGCTGTGAGGAATTAAGCATAATCACATGCTACGACTGACCTGAGGCTTTTTTTTTCTCCTCCTTTCTTTGAAAATAATACAAAAAGAAAACATATCCCCTCAGCAGTCATTGTGTATGTTTTCTCACTAAATGATATGGAATGTTATCGTGGAAATGCAGGTAAAAAGAAAACGGTTTTCTGCAACGGCAGAAAACAAGATAAGAATAGAAAAAGAAAAACTGATTCCCAGAATTCTGTTCCCAGGCTGCTACTGTGTGAGGCAGTAAGAAAACACTACCTCAAAGTGTGTTCGACAACAAAAATAACTGAAACCCGCTGCTGTGATTCAGTCTTATAATTCTCCAACGTGGATATGAACAGAAACCATAGCTTCAATGCAATAGTACAGAAGGTACATTAAATTTACACTGGTTGCAGATCAGCTTTGGAGTCTAATATAGTAGGACTTACAGTCATAGATAGAAAGTAAAGACTGATGAGGGGAAAAGGGGGGATCTTAACATAACTAGTGTTAGTCGGTTTTTTTAACTTGGAAATTTCACAAAGTGCAAATTTTTATTTATGTTACATAATAACCAATTTTTTTTTTTTTAGAAATTGTTCATTTTCTATTATATAACAATGAAAAATGGAAAACCTAGCCATTACCCCCTCCCCACCCATTCCCACCAGCTATACATCAGAATTTAAAAAAAAAAAAGGAATCACTAAATACATGCTGCAATGACGCCCGCCAATTTGTTTGAAACTTGACCAAAGCCTCCTTTTAGGCTCCTCGAATCTCTTACAGTACACTGTTACTGTCAGCGTGTGTTTAGAGTTAAAATATATATATTAATCTATCATTAAATAGTATGCCTCTTGGACAGTCTTGCATGCACTGAAGAGCATTTGGGGCAAGCTGTACAAGGAGGAGAGGCGTGTGGACGGACTTGCTCAGGCTGTAGGCTCCGGGCCAGGTCCAGGCACTCTTTCGCCACCTGTAAACGTTTTTTTGCCCTCAACTCCTTGCAACCACGTCAGTCCAAAAGATGGTTCTCCAGTGTGTTTTTGTCGAATAAGCGTTTGTTTGTTTGTTTGTGTGTGTGTGTACATGAATGTCTGTGTATGTGTCCCTAAACTCAGTTTCACAAAGAATTGTGGAGATCACTGAAGTTTTGTTCCAAGCTTTCGTTGTCTGTTCCTACAAGAAAAAACGAAAATAGAATTGAGCCACGCAACAATTACAACAGTCTCAAACATACTAAAGGCCTGGTCACACCAGTTTCATGCTCCATTCAACTTCAAATGGATTTACAAGCAGGGACTAAGTAAATCCATGGAAATCTTATGCGTTTAGTTCAACTCTGAACTGAAATATGATCTGTGTGTTTGCAATGTTGAAAAAACAGCCCTCACAGTACTGACCTTTGAGGGAACAGTAAGCCAGAGACTCAAAAAATGGAAAAACCTATTGTAGTTTATTAGCTGTGTTGCACCATCCATTTATATTTAACCTCCTATGTCGAGGTATAAAACTGCTCTATAACTGAGATGTGACCTGCAGCCAGTTAGGAGACAGGAGTCGATGTTTTTTTAAGAAAATGTGTTAGCGTCTCGTCAGCAAATGAGCTAATGAGCTTGCTAATCGACAGTAAGCTAGCTGGGAGAGCTTTTTTCATCCTCTTCTTTTGAATTTAATTATGTACAAGCTTGAGAGCAAAATAAATGTAACACAGAACACACATAGAAGCCCGGACAGCTAATGTGACTGACCAGTGCTAGCATGTTCCAGGCTTGCTAGCATGTTAGCCGATAGCACAAGAGCTACAGTAGTTCACCAACTAGCCCTGCGAGCTCTCACTATGACACCAGGATGAGTAGGTAAACTTTAGTGTGCCACTTTCTTGTGTGACCAGGCCTTTATAAATATGGTGTAGTGGGTGGTGACAAGACAGAAACTTACCTTGCCTCTGATCTGGTCACTGTATACTCAAACCATAAGATGTTGGGGATCAGGCTTGTGTCTCGCACCAGGAAGTACTCTGATATTGGCCTATTAATTGTGAAAAAGGAAATCGAAAGAACATGTTATTAAAGCAGCCATAATAGAGCAGTTTCGTCCACCTAGTCTGGCTGAGGATGAATCATATTCCCCCTGTGACACAAGAAGGAAGCAGAGAAATGAGACAACTACTTACCACGCTGCTATTTTGGGGAATAATGGTGTCAGCACCTCTTGTGTGAAAAAGAACCAGATTATGCCAATTGTACTACCGGCCACTCCGCCATAGAAAACCTGGCTCCAGGTGTGATACAACAAGTAGACCCTGAGGATGGGCGAGAACAACAATGTTCACGAAAACACCAGTTGTGCTTAGTCATAAACTAAACAAGCAATACTGCTAATCTAGCAGTACTGACTCAAAATAGTATCAAACTTGGTATGTTCACTCAGCAAAAATAGTGTTACACAGGAAGTAGCACTATTTTGATGCCTTTGCTACACTTTGCTGCAAACAATACACAAAATATTCTAAGCACCATGTCACGAGTGCGCAGTTACTGGAAATGGTCAAGAATGCTGTGGTTAAAGTACTTTATGCAAACAATTTTTTGGTACCTGGCCAAAGATCATTTGTGAGCAGAGAAGCTCCACTCATTAACATTACTGAACAATCTCAAGTGTTTTTGTAGTTCTGACTAATATCTCTTATCCAGTAAAATGATCTAGCAGATCACATTGATGCTATTTCAGGAGTCCCTTACCTGCTGTATGAGACTGATAAGGCTATGCCCAACAGGATGATGGACAGTATGTGTCTCCACAGCAGGTCCACACATCGAGCATTGTTCGTTTGATGCATTCTGAAAAGAGAGATCAGTGGGACTTCACACCATGACAGGATACAGTGACAGCAAATGGAAGTTGTACAGAAAATGTTTCCTCTGTTTTGTCATTTTATGTACAAAGATACCTGTAAAATTAAACTATTTATAATTATTATAATTAATTATATATTGTTTTTTATATACTAAACTTCAAAAATGTTTAATTGTAAAATTGCAACATTGTAGAAATGAACAACAGCTGTATTTGATGTTTGTGGATATTAAACTTTAGCTAGTTTACAAAGTTTTAAGAAATTCATAGCAGCATATTTCCAACATTTAACATCCCCAAAATGCAAAGAAGAAGCAATCTCACCTTAAATAAAGGAAAAGAAAAAAGTAAACAACAAAGAACCAGATAAGTTGGGAATGACTTGAGGGCATCCCATACTCTGTGTGCAGGTTTGTGTGAGCCCCTGCAGAAAGACAACAGAACCTGATATAAATATCCATTCCAATAAGGAGTACACCTTCATATATATACGGAATACATTTTTTATCCGAATAATAACCAATGTTTACAACTAAAGTGAGCATCTCTCATCACTTAACAATATACAAATATTTGTCAAGGGTTGGACAATAACATATCGTCCAATCAAAATGATAGACTACATATTTTCATACTGTTTAAACTGATGTAATGCCTTTAACCTCTCTCTCTTATGAGGTGTGGATTTTCATATGACCTTTGCATTGGTCTGATGATGTACCTTGATTTGTCAGGTATTTTGATAATCAATCACTTCATGCAAAAAAAAGCCAAACATTGTCTGGTTCCAGTTTCTGAAATGTGAGGATTTTACTTTTCCCCTTGTTTTATATCCTTTTGTAACTTAAATTTCTTTGGGTTTTGGACTGTTGACTGGACAAAAAAAGACATTATAAATCATTACTTTAAGCTGTGGGAAATTATAACAGGGGTTTTTGACTAAAATGATGAATCCGATTATATATTGGCCGATAGAACAATAACCAAGTTGCAGCACTAGAATACATTAGGGCTGCAACTGAAATTTACTTTCATTATCACATGTGACATCTTCGTTGTCTCGTTTTTTTCAGTCCAAAGCCCAAAGATATTCAGTTTACATTCATGTGTGACAAAGCAAAGTACTCCTCACATTTCAGAAGCTGGAACCAGCATGTGACTAAAATTCTGAAAAGAAGTTTTATTTTCTGTCAATCAACTAACCCATAAAAATTGTTGTAGTTCAACTATATTACACTCAATATTGCATTATAAAAGTACATATAGGGTGATAGGTTTTACTCTACTACTTTTATATCACCCACCCTTATATTTGACTATTATATCTATCAATAGTTCATTGTATCTAGTGACTCTGTTGTTGGTACTGCTTTAGCATCAGTAACACTTCTAATCAAAAGCCAAACTGAGCATGACGTAATGATGTTATCTTAATGTAATGCATTTTAGAAGTTGTTTTTTTTTTAACTTGAGTATATGTAATCCATAGGAATGCCTTCTCATCATAATATAATCCAATGTGATGAAGACAGACTAGACAGTAATGAACTGGTGATGCTCTGCAGCTGAACACATAGTGGGACTGAACAGAAGGGAATATTCTGGTTATTGTGACGCTTTTGCAATGTCTCCAAACCCTGCCGGTTACACATCAACACAGTCAACAGCTTGTGTTACTTCACTCACCTGCACATGGGCTCGGCTCTCTGAGAATGTGCTTCAGCAGCCAGTTCACCCCTTCATTCAGGATGAGCCCACCAAAGAAGGAAATCTGCCAAAAAATAAATAAAACCAGGTCAACACATGATCTCTTACTAATTTCTGGCCTGCATGACACCACTGTTCAGGTTCCTGTGAGGCACTTAAAAGCTTGACTTTAAAAGCGATGCTCCTTCTGAGAACAACATGCATGTGTACATGTGCACTTACCGTGTGTAGCTCCCGTTTAAACACTATGAGTGTGACAAATCCCACAAGGATTGCTATAGGGAGGAGACTGATGTAGGCCAGCACTCGTCCCGTTATATCACCTAAAACATAGTGACATAGTACTTATGTTAGGGCAACTCATTAACCAGAGTAAAGTCACCTAGCACTGATGGGAGTGACACTTCATGAGGTTTTCAGCGAACCCGGATGGACGAAATATTTAACTGCGAGTTCAGGCAGGAAGCTGCTGTGGTTAGATAGCTAAGCCATCATCTAACTAACAGACCACAATACGTGGGTTTGATCAATCAAACAGCTCAGTGCAATGAGGGTTCTGCTAGTTATAATCAGTATCAGGCCATGGAGCTAGCTACTCAGTTAGCCATAGCCTTGGCTACAATCCTATCCGGTGAAATATCTAGTAATTTCTACCACAGTGAGAAATCATACGTTGCTGTTCGGAATGGTTGAATTGTGTCGAGTAATTCTTACAGGTCTCGGCATATTGGCCAATTCACGAGAGACATATCAAAGCCGATATTAACACAGCTAACAGGCTAGCTAGCCTTCATTGTGGACATCGTCGCTAACTGCGCATGCGGCGCTGTCTCACAATTTTGCAGTCTGGGTTACATTCCCCGCTGTGCCCCAGGATGTTACAGCGTCTCACAATTTGGCAGCATCACCAACGGCCGTGTCCATTCAGTAAGCAGCAAACACACGCACTCTTCGAAATTTACAAAGCGGCTGGTGGTTAGCGGAGCTTTAGTAGCTACAGAAAGATGTTGAGTTTACGTACCCTCGGGGAACTCTACGTGTGTCAGAGATATAGACCGCCATCGAGGTGGTGCCGAGCACTGCTCTTCCAACGCCATCTTACCCGGACACAACCGGGCAGTCCCAGTGAAACGCCCCAGACACGTGTCCAACCAATGGTGAACGGAGCTGTGTGTTCAAGCGGGCCCCGGCAGCACAGGAGCCGTCCAATCCCAACCGTACACTGGAGATGAGATGTTTTACCCATAGAGAAGAATTATTGAATGAACAAAAAACACACAAAAGTCCAGCACTTCACATGTAAGCAGCGAACTGCACTTATAAAAAACAAGAATAATAGACAAAGTTATTCTAAATTAATGTAGGCTATAAATGATTTACCACCTGAATCATCTATAATGTGTATTTGCTCAGATAGGTACTGGAAATCTGAATTAATCAGGTCAAATGATAAAATTAGTTTAAAAATGATTTTGTACCATTTTGTTATATGCCACTTATTATAAAGTGTTAATATGTGAGCCATTCCCAACAGCAGAACAACTGATGTTTATTTTAATTACAGATTAATCTACTGATTTTTTCTAGATGAAACAATTAATTGTTAATCTATAACATGTATAAAAAGTGACATCTAAAGTACTAAACTACCCAAACCAAACTAACTAACCAAAAGATATTTCATTGACATGTCATATCTTTCATAGTACTGACAGGTGCTTCTATTATTTTGTCCCCCCCATTATATAAATGAGTCTAGGCTAAATAATAAAAACACCTTTCTTTTTAATGAACTGCACTCAAACTGCATTGCAAACTGCAGCCTACACTTCAATCAACACCTCTCCAAAACAGTTTCAACAAAAACATGAACATTATAATCTTCATGAATGTAGGATTTATTGCAGGACTGTTTTATTAAACTGCATTAGGTTGAAAGAAAGAAGAAGAAAGAAACACAGTAACAGGATTTTATCTATCTCATAGAATTAGAAAATTGTTTTAGAGTTGGTCTATTGACACTCAGATACAGCCTATTTCATCCACATGAGTTACAAAAAAGATCTAAATACTGGTATACAAATGTTGGTATATTGATATGGAAACCATGCAGCTACAAAACATCACTAGAAAGACCAGAAAAGATTGTTGAGTTTGATCAATGCAAACTGTCTGATTGGCTGTTATACAGAAGTGCATGTAGCAATATGAATATTAATCAGTTGAATGATAGGCTGTAGCAGAAAACACAACATAGAACAAAAACAAAGAGGACAGAAAAAGTGTCAACCCCCCCCCCACTGTAAATGATCAAGCAACATAATGAAGGAAGCACGTATGGTAAAGATGTCTGTACCCTTTAGTCTCTAAAATGTCTTTTAATGACTCTAATAAGTCTCAATTCATCCAAGCCTAACATTGGCAACAGAACAAACAGAAGTGGCCCTCTGTGATTCTATGGTTTGGAGATGGTAGTACAAGGATACAGAAATACTGTAATAAGGACGTCTCCAGCCTCAGTAGCAGCTTTGTGCATGCCAGCATTTTCAGAATGAAAACACTAACTTTCATTTTCCCCCTGATACGTATGTGATGGAAATTTGATATTTTAATGTGTTTGTTTCACCCTGCATGCTTTTTCAGAATAGACCAATGTTTCACTGTGAAATATTCGATTATTTCATTATGTTACAGCTATGTGAAGTTTCCCATGGGAAAGATGGTTGTAAGAGAGTTTTCTTATCAGACTGTCCTTGATAGGCCTTCATCTCAGGACAGTTGGTCCCTACTCCCTTCCTCCCTAACATAGCTGATTAATATAAAGTCACCTGTTTCTTTACTGGCTCTTTGTCTTACACTCTGCAGACTGCACTCTGTATGTTTGTCTGACCCTTTGCAAAGAATAAAACCCACAAAAGACATCTGGATTGGACTCTTTAATGAGAAGACTCATCAAAGGACATATTTCCATTTCACGTACATATTGTATTATTGTAGGCAGCCATTGTGTAGCGCTGTTGAGCAATTAGGGGTTTAGAGCTTTGCTCAGGGACACCTTTGGCAGTGGTCTGTGCTGGACTTGAACCAGTGACTCTTTGGTTCCTAACCCAAGTCCCCATAGAGTTAATGCTGCCCATATGCTGCTGTATAGCAATTATCATGTTTACCATGTCCTCCATCTTAGTTTAGCCTAAGTCTTTATAGGCTATATAGGCTTTATAAACTTCTCTGGTTTAGCTTGTTAGCATGCTAATATTGGCTAATTAGCAGTAAACACAAGTAGGCCTACAGCTGAAGCTGATTGGAACAAAGTATTCATCAAATTAATATTTTGTTCTCATGGTGACAGTAAATGAAAGGTTAAGGGGCCACTAAAGTGATAACATTTCATCCTTAGGGGGATGTATGTACGAAATTTGATGGTAACATCGATCAATCCAGTAGTTGTGGGGATATATCACTAGTGTATGTTTAAAACTAAAAGGCAGAACACCAGTAGCAACGGTTATGCCGTATAGGAGCTGAAAAACTAAATATGTCCTTTGGCTATAGTAATAAAGATTTGGAAATACTCTTGTCAACAACTCAGAATAAAGTTGTTTTGAATCATAAAGAGTATAGGGAACTGGGATAACTGGGATCTCTGTATCAGTTCAGTCTGTCTTAAACACTGCAGTGTTTTTGCCACCTTGTGGACAATCTCATAGTCTGACAATTACAGTAACAATTAAAGCCATCTCAGAGCATCAAAAAGCCCCGTTTCATCCATTTTTCTCACCTTTTTTTTCATTTATACTTTAAGGACAGACTTTCCTCTTTTTAATCAAGCCAGTGGTTCTTAGTCATTTTGAAAAATACACAGTAACAAAGTCATGTTAAAACATGAAATACAATGAGGCATCTTCAGTTGAGAAAAGGCATAATAAACATATGTTTAATAAGAAAAAATAACATTTAATATGGAGAATCAAAATCAATTTACAGTTGTGCTGGCATTGTAATCTAACAATAGAAAAGACAAAAGGCATGAATAGGACACTTGTAATGTATAGAAGTGAAAAAATCATTCATTCCACATTTTGGCCATCTGAAATCCTTGTAAAATGCTATAATCTATTGGATATTCGCTAACTAGTCAAGTCCATGTATGAACTTTGACTTCCTAAACATTTTCTTTTTAAAATAATTTCTAATTGGGATCTTCAAAACTAACATCTAGAGCTGAGTCTTGGATTAAACGTTACAGGGATACACTGATTGATGCATTTCAGAGAATTTACACTGTTAACATGCAAAGGCTGTTGGAGGAATTAATCTCTGATCATCTACTCTCAGGACAAAGCAGACTAATATGTCAACACAAGACTAAACATTAGCATTTTTTCATAATTGCATTTACCTGCACGATACATGTTGCAAATGTACTTGATACTCTACAATAACAGGACTAAAACATGGGAGGATAGCTTTTTTAAAGCAGTTCATCAGGGATTGGACGACATGCAGTCAAAAGTTAAAACTGACAATCTGAACATTTTAAAGATGGAAACAAAAACATTGGATTGTAACCAGAAAAAAATATTTCCATAATATTTGTTTTTAAGATGGTTTCTCTACAGTACAGTAATTTATGCTCTATGCAATCAATCATTTTTCAGTTCTATGATGCAATAAATAATAAAATATGTTTGTTCAGTTTGTACAACTCTCATAAATGATTATTCAAAGAGGGTTGTTGGACATTCGTGTATCTTTCTGCTTTTCTGATAAAGTGCAAAATGCTTAAAAACACAAAGCTGCACACAAGTCAAAAACAACAAACTAAAGGAATTTCTGTAAAAGCTCTATTTACAAGGAAGTTCTGGCTCATGTTAGAAACAAAAACAGTCCTACAATGCTGACGACTCTTGACACAGCCAGTACAGTTTAACGAGAACACAATGGGATTGTATTGCCACATGTGCGATCCAAAAAACATTTCTGAGCACTGAATTTCAAAGGCATGTTGCAACAAGAGCAGGATTTGGATTATCAAGCCCACAAAACACACTTATATGATTACGAATAAAAAGCTGACTTCTGCATATTTGTTTGATAAACTACTGAAGTCAAAGTGCCACAGGATCTATGAAACCCAAATGATTTGACAGATAGCTCTTCCCTTTTCTCACTCACACAGGCAACCATAAGCATACATTCTGTGCTTCTACTGCCATTAATAATAAATAATCCTGTCTAATATTTATTTATTTATATATATATATATTTCAATAAGATACTTAGGTATTTGACAGTGTCTTAAACAAACATTAACTACAGTCTGCATAATACAAATCTGGTTGTATAGTAGTGGAGGTGCCCATGTTAGGATTGCAGAAGAAAACTCAGTTTAACTTGGCATTTTACTGCCCCCCCCATGTCTCTGTGCTCCAACAAGTATTGGGGAAAACAAACACAAACTCAGGGGTTGTCATCAGTGCTGGTTACAGTCTAACTGTACAATGCCCAGTAACTTCATTACGAGTCCTCGTGAAACCAGAAAAACTACGATATACTTGCTAAGCATAGCAGATGGCACGGTTTCATTCAGTGGTTGTGTCGATTTTAAGATATTCTGGGAAGATAACGAGTTACGCACAGTTATGTGTCTAGACATGGGAAATACCCATGTGTATTTCTAATCAATTTTGTATTTTTTAAGTCTCTGAAGGTGAAGGCATTTTTGTGGATGACATTTTGACATGTCGCAGTATGAAAAACACAGGTGTAAATAATAAAAATGAATGATGGCTGAATATAATTTAGCTGCTTCGGTGTCGGCCTCCTGGTAACAGAGCCATCGTTAACATTATAAGTAACCTCTGTGCTTTTTCTACTATGACAAGTTAAAATGTCTGCTGTGATTGAGTGAAAAAAGCTGATTTTCTTTTCTGAACCACACATCCTATACTTGTTTACAGTAGAGCTGCAACAATTAATTGATTAGTTGCTAGTTTGAGTCATTTTTTAAGAAATAAAAGTCAAAATTATCTGATTTTCCGCTACTTTAAATGTAAATATTTTCTGGACTCTTTACTTCTCTGTGACAGTAAATTGAATATCTTTGGGTTGTGGACAAGACAAGAGATTTGAGGACGTCATCTCAGGCTTTGGGAAACACTCATTTTTTCAATAGTAACCTAAAGATTAGAAGGCCAAACTTTTTCTGGAAGTACTATTGTTCCAAATTTTACATTACAAATACTTTATTATATCATCATATGACTGTGTTTTGATACTTTTCTCTAAAAGTCACAATTTGTATTTTTTTAAAGTCTGTTAATTTACACATAGCAAGTACAATTTAGGCCCAAATATTTGTCTGTCCTAACATTGATTTCAAGTTACAATGTAACTTATTACTCCCTGAGAGCACGTTCTGAGATATGTTTTCTGTTACACCTTTAACACTGACATAATGCTCTAGGTGGTGGTTTCTGACAGATGTGTAGTAGTAGTTTCTTTTTGTGCCTCCGTGCCACTTAACACTAGTAATACTCATGTGATCCATTGCCAGATAAAATCAGAGAGATCAGTGTGACCGAACTTTACAAAACTTAACCACTTGCACCTTAGTTGGATTACTGCTATGTCCACTTTGACTGAGAAGTCAAGTGTGGAAGAAACTGTGGTCTGGGGTCAAAATATAGCTTTAGGATAGTTCAGCATCTATATGAGTAACATGGTGGCACTCTACACTAATTTTACACATCTTTTTGCACAGTCTCTTGGATATGTGTGCCCGATTAAACCAAATTGGAATTAATGCTTCTTCAGGATTAAGCAGATTTAAGAACAATCAGTGAGCAGACAAATGCATTATGTCTTTCACGCAGAACAAGCCTTCAGCTGGCAAGCCTGTCAGGATTATCAAGGTTTTAACAAATATCCATCCCCGTTAATATATAACATACAAATGCACAATACTGACAGACTCTCACACTATTTCTTTTCTTTTCTAATAATGAAAACTGCAATATCCCACTCAATTCCCACTAGTCAGATGAATGCAAGGTTACTGGTACTCCGAAGAGACATTATTATAGAGTAATAACGAAGAAAGTCCAATCTTCATGTGGTGGGAGCAGTTCTGTCAGGTGTGTTTTTTAAGAAGTATCCATGTCATCCAACAAGGCAGAGACAAGTCCTCACACGTCTGAGATTATGTGACTACAGAAGGCATTCTTGATACGCAAAACATCAGCTGACAACAAGAAACTGATTACATCACATTATCTATCTGCTCACGTTCATTGGTACAAGGATGAGTGATACTGTAAATCCGGTGAAAATATATCCTCTTCAGTAGTTGTGTTTGACGGATAAACAAGTAACGCTGATTCTCAGTGCATCACAGGAGCATGATTCAATCCAGTGTTAATGGAGATACAAATGTTGAGTTGTGAGTCTTTGCTGTTCCCTACTAGTCAGTCCAATGCATTCGGCCTGTACAAGCTCACTGAAGCCCTTAGTGACCATAGTCGTCTTAGCTATGCCCTGAAGTGCCCTCTGTGTCTCTGGGCAGGGCACCATTGAGCTCCGTGAGGCTATTGATTCCCAAATACCCCAGTAAAATCTCACTCCGGCGGTGGGAAAGGTTCAGGATGTCCTCAGCCAAGGACTGAGCAGAGGTAAAACGGACCTTGTCGTGATCAAACATATCCTTAAGGTACTGCACGATTTGTTGCTGCGGAGGGAAGGAGAGAAATAGGACAGAAACTGTTATGCACCCAACATAGTGATTCCAGCTTTAACTTTAAAAGAAGGTCCACCGATTTTACACAGGAAGATTATTTAACTTATCAGGGTTAACACCATTTAGCCTGTTAAAACTCTTGAATGATTAATGTCTTCGTCAAGTCTAAAACAACATCATCTTGGGTTGGGAGACTAAAAATGTCTAACAGAAAGGCTCCTGTGTGTCTCTTGCAAGCAAACTTTATGGAAGTCCAACACATCACAGAAACTGATTAAATAGTCAAACTTGAAGGCAGAGGCAGAGATATCCTGACTTTTAGCCCCTAATATGAGTCACATCCCCAACACTGGATCCTAAACTTCACAAAATGCAACTTAATAGCATCTTTCATTAGAAACTACCTGCCTGAGAAACACAAACATCTTTCAGACTCCACCCTAAATTCATAACGCAGGCTTTCTGTTACAAATCTTAAGTCACAAGCAAAAATTGGGATAACCCTGATGATGTCATGAAAAGGTATTTCTCAGACTTTTGAAAGCTCCTCCAGAGCCGCAAAAGATATTACGCAATTGGTTTGCATGCTATATAGTCTTCCTCATGACAAGTAAACTGAAACTTGTTGGAGTGTCCCTTTAAATTACACCCCAGTTACTCACTTTCCAAAGTATTGACAAAAATCATAGCTTCTTAGTTGCGTATCCTCTCACCTTGAAGATAGTGCACACTTCACTTAAGTGTTGCCTGGGTCCCAAAAACCCAAAAGCTAAAACTGGGCTCACATGTTCTGATATGGCATAGAAGTGGGAGATAAAACCATCAGGAACCTATGGAGAGTAAGAAATCATCAGAATTAAGGATACAAAATGGTACTTTAAGAAAAAAAAATGCAATAAAAAGCGCTCAAACTCACCATAAGAAGACGCCTTTTCGCCTTTAGGACAGACCAGCAAGCAGTCGCCAGGGCCTGACAGAAAAACACAACTCCATTATTAATGTAACTTGTGACTAAACTATCAGTGGCATAATCAAGGACTTTTGTGTGTGTGTGTGTGTGTAAATTAACCGTCTCCTTGAAGCTGTCAGAGAGCCAGCGGTTCCTCAACACAGCTACTACAGAGGAGGGAGGGCTCTCCAGGTCTTCAAAAGCATCCATCAGGATGAAGTCCAACACTATGTCGAAAAAGTTCATGCACACCACCTGCAGGTATCGTGACATGACAACCAATGAGAAGCAATATTTAAAAGAGTGGGTCCCTTTATTTAATTGAGTGAGACACAGTCCTGCCAATGGGTTCACACTATTTCACTGATTAACAGTTGGTGGCAGTAACGCCCCAAGATATGTAGCAACAGGCCAACAAAGGCAAGAATGAAATTGAAGATTAGAAGCGTGATTATTATATTAAATACATTGATAAATTGACAATAAATAAATAAATAAGTGAGGAAATATATTAATAAGAAATTAAATAAAGAAAGATCAAATAATAAATATAAATCTCTCTCTCCAAATTAGTAAGTAGGCAATGAAATAAACAAATTAACCATAAAATATATCAAAATAAATCAGTATTCACTATAATAAAGAAATATGTTTACTACTAAAAACTCCACTCTAAATCAATTTGATGTTTTTTAATAAATAAATAAATAATATAATAAATAATATAATAAATAATTCTGTTTCTATTTGAAGGTGGGCTTTTAAAATTCCATGATTTATTTATTTCAGGAAGACGCTTGTTAATCAACAACTGGAGGTGATTTCAACAATTATGTTATGTTGAAAATGAAAGAGGAAAGGAGAGGAGTCTTGGGGAGAAATGGGCATGTGTATTGGAGATCTTTCAAGAGATCTGATTCATATTATAACAAATGAATAATTTATTGAAAGATGGAATGTTTGTCATTTACCAAGCAACTACAATATGACCCTAAAAGTGAGCTTTACACTGACCAAAGTAATAATTGCAGGAGGTTTGATAACAGAGCAACATTATTACTCACCCCTCGGCCCTCCAGCTCCATCTTAGTGATGGGCCACGTTTCCTCTCGCTGAGTGTAAAGCAGCATGTCCTCATAGCTCTCCAGGAAGGCTTTGGGACTCTGCGATAAAGAAAAAAACAACAACACAGGAACTGATTAGTCACAGCTGTTACAGATGTCCACAGAAGCAGACGCTTTTCCTGTTTATCCAGATAAGACAAGTTAATAAAATAATAAATATGGATCTAAATGAGTAATGTTTTACCTTGTTTGCCTTCACCATTAACCCTGTAATCATTTGCTTTCCGGTCTCCATGAAAAATGTGCGGTGAGTTTCATCTAACAACAGAACCTGAAAAGAAAAAGCATTATCAGTCTATTTTCTACGGTATTTTCTAAAGTAATGTTGTACATCTGGTCAATGAATACTGATGTACAATCATCGTCACGGGCCAAAACGAAATAAATACTCCACTGTAGAGTGCTACACAAATATGAATGCAAGCTTTAACTCCAGCTATACAGTTGTGTAGAATCACTAGATTCAATTTCCATGCCTGTGCAGACGTTTGTCTGAGACTGGAGAACAAAACAGAGACAATGTAGAGACAATGACCAAGGTTTCATCTAGGTTTCTTAGTGTACACACCCTGGGTCTCTTCTCGTGATTTTAACAGCTGTTTTTTTTTGACCTTGTAGGTTTTGTGGGTCTTGAACTGAAAAATTGGGAACTAGGCATAATTACGTTTTTTTACCAAAAGGTGACGAGAAAACACTGCAGACTACTGATTGGTCAGAGAGAATTGTAGTTGAGGAGCTTAACAAGTACCAGCGGGTGTAGCTAGCAAGCTGACCGGAGTCATGCTCACAGACAACTATGGTTCCACGGTCACACAGACCACTACAGCCAACGTATTTTCGTACCGCTGTTATTTCTTTATATTCTGAGTAATGCTGAAAAATTTAAACATAAATCAAGAGACATCTTGTGTGTGTGGGTTGTCACGTTGAACAGTTTTTGTACGGTGTTGCTATGACGACCAGCTACATTGAGTGGGTACTATCTGCAATGCAGAACATAGGGCGCTGGGCCAAAAGCGAGTCAAGTAGAGTCAAGTCAAGGCGAGTTGAGCGGATACCAGCAATGGAAAAGCGCCATATTATGTGCACAACAGTAAGTAATATTGTAAAATAATTAGTCGTTTAGCTATGTATGTCAGACCTCGCATGCCTCTGGACACAGTGTATATAACCAAAATGATTACCATTACAAGCTACCATGTGAAGCTTTTGACCACTAGTAATGCCATAGAGCAGTGTTTTGATGATGTTTGCAGGTTTCAGAATATTAAGAAATGGCTAAATGTTGTGGGTCATCACAATAACTACAATCATCCAAACAAAGGGAGTGATCTATGCAGTATGGGTAAGTCGTGTGAGCTTAAACTGACCTGGAATGCTTGTCTCACACAGTGAAGCTTGGCAAGGAAGTCTTGGTCACCAAAACATTCAAGTAATTCAGTCCTAGTGAAAAAGAAAGAGACATATGAAGCTCAATTCAAAGTTATGCCTCTCTTAGCTACTGTCCATTCAAAGGTCTATAAAATTAACTTTTTGGCAGCTTAGGAGACGCGAAACAAGCTATAAAAAAAACCACAAAATTTTGACATGGTATACTTATAACGCTGATATGGCATGAAGCAAACAATCATATTTTTAGACATCCAGTAGACACAGAGCAACATTAGCATTCATTTGGAGGCATGTTTGTCACCATTTGATTTATGTTTACATTTATTCATTTAGCTGATGCTTTTATTCAAAGCGACTTACAATATCTATACATGTCAGAGGTCGCATGCCTCTAGAGCAACAAGGGATTAAGTGTTTTGCTCAGGGACACATTGGTGTCTCACAGTGGATTCAAATCTGGGTCTCTCACACCAAAGGCATGCCTCTTATCCACTGCGCCACCCACCCACCGCTTGATGAATGTAAATCCAATTTTCACTTTCCTTTTAGGTTTTCACCAACTCCTGAGGGAAATACCTGGCTCTTTAGCTGCTGAATGCTCCATTATGTTCACAAGCTAGTTGCTAACTGTTTCTATCTGCTGTTTGGGGCTGGGCAGAAAGCGTACAGTGTGTTTATATGAGCCATTTCCCAGGAAACAGCTGCCTGCTACTACATCTGGAAATGACAGTGACAAGAGCAGTGAGGGTGAACTAAAACAGCTGCCAAAGTGTTGGTCCATAAAACCAAAAACAATGAGCTAAAAGACATTAAAACTTTCCATAGATGTGAGGGTAAAGCAGAGTCGGGTGATACTTCTCTGTGGGTTCATCACTATGAATGACTCCTTTGACATTACTCATTTAATCCACTGTTAGTGCAGCTTTAAGTATTTACTGTACAGATGTTACACTTCAGTGTTACCTCAGGGACCTATAGGCCACTTTGCTCTCCCGGACCAGAGACAGGGCTTCTTCATACAGAGCTGCTGGCTTAAGTGGCTGGTAGACCTCTTCTAGAGACATGGCATCAAACAGCTGCACAGAAAAGAAATGCACATACCTCAGTTTAGAGTCTGTGAATGCATCAGCAATGAATAAGAGTGTACTAATATGTGTCTTGCATACAAATACTAGGGGGAGGCTTAGGAAATCAGTGAGTACCGTGATGATGGAATGGAACTAACCTCTGCAGCTGAGAAGAAGGAGTCGTCAGAGGTAACAGTGGTCGCATCATCATCTTGAAGTCTGTGGAAACTCTCCACTTGAGGCAAAATAAGAGTTCCTTCACTCTCTGCCAAAGGAGCAACATAAACTCTGACTGACAGGGCAAGAATCAAGACACAGATTTACTTAACAGAAATATTAAATGTGCGCCCCCACTGTAAAAAAAGAAACTGTATTACTACTGATACAGACCAAGACTCTATCAATCCTTCTCCTCACCATGAAAGTACAAAAAAAATCTTCCTAAACAAGTTCTTTTTGTGGTGCAACTCCAGTGTTTCCCATTCACTGATTTATTTGTGGTGGCTCACCACATTATCAACACTGATTGCCTTATATTGGTTTTCTATTTTTTTTAACATTTAAAATTGTATCCAACTAAATTCTCAGCTGACTGGCTTATCCTTCATAAGCTACCGTTCTCAGTTCACTAATTAACCAGCTGAATTGAATGTTCAGTGAGTGGGACTACGCAGTCAGAGCTCAGGTGTTCTGTCGAATCGCTGTGCTACTTACTCCGTTACTCTGTTCACTGTATATACTTAATTTGTTTCAAACAATTTGAAGCAATGGAGCTGTAGCCTATATACTGCACTGCTCAGTTATCTATTTACTGTATCTATCTGTCACAAAGTACTTTGCGATCAAATTATTCGCAGTGGAGCACCTAATATATGGTATTATTTAATAATTAATTTAAGAAAGTGTGGAAGTGTGGGTGGGCCTCCTTAAGGCTTGTGCAGACTACACGACTTTCAGCGTTGGCCGATGGCCGTGCGGTTCAGAATACACAACTTGCGGTCTTGTGATGGGAGTCTTGAAGTCGTTGTGGCGTTAACACTACGTGACTGATTGGTGACAGGGGGTCACAAACTACACGAGCTGACAGCAGCTGTGTCACCCGACACTGATCTCCAAATCACGCTTTGTCAAGAAAATACACGTGAATTGTGAAACGAAATGAGCGATCCTGCACACGAAACAGCTGTTGATTGTTATTATAAAGATAATAGAGATCAGAGAGAGCTGTGGGTGAGTAAAAAGTGTTTTGCGGTAAAATAGTAGCTACCTGCTCTCATTGTCTGGATGTTGATGTCGGGTTGGCCCGACTCTTCCAGATATTTGGCATGCTAGATATCTGGCAGACGTCGGCGATGTGTCAGAAATGTGTCGGGGAGCCATTTTGATACATCGTTGAGTAGTTCACACATAACGACCGGTGACCACCGATTCACCGCTGATTTACTCCTGATCATAGCCCGACGGTCGTCAAGCTCGCAGAGTGGCAAATCGGGCCAGAAGTTGTGTAGTGTGAACTAGGCTTTACAGTGGCTTCAAACAGAACTCTGACAGAAGAATGTGTACTGAGACGCAAGGTAACTTTAATTTCAGAGATTTGTGAATGGAGTTTGGTGTAACAGTCTTTGCTCACAGGCAAGAACAGAGCATCAAGATACAGCTACATCCTCTCCTGATACCCTCTATTTGCTAACAACAGACCTGAGCTGAGCCATACTACTGGACTATCACCTCTTGAGGTACAAAGTAGTATTATGAGAAAGGACGGGGGCCAGGGCTAGCTGGTTAGTATGCTAACTTCAGAAGATATCTCTGAAACACAATATATACACACTCTTACATAATAACTGTTACATTAGTTAAGACCATTTTTTGTTTTAAACAAGACCTCTGGCCATATCTTACACAGTTTTAAGTCATATATAAAATCAATATGATTCTTACCAAAGTCTGCCAGCACACTGTCTGTTGGGATGGTGCTGCCAAAATCCTCTTGTAGGTGGTAGGCCCTGTGCAATAATGTCTCCAACTTGTCAGCAAACACTTTATTACGGGCTTCACCCTATAATGAAGAGGGAAAGCATAAAACAAGTTAAAGTTACCTAATTACTTAAATAATTAATTAAATACTTAATAGTATTTAATAAATAGCTTAAGTCCAGGATCAATTAGTGTGCCACAACTCCACACCCACACCCACTTGTACTGCATTGGTACTGTGTCACTCATGAGCATCACAAGTACAGCAGGTGAAGTCACAACTGCACAGAGTGGAAAGTTAGCCAAACATGTACAAGAATTTCAGTCAGACTGTACTGGTAATGATTGTTTGATGGTTACCACAGGAAAGTCTCCACGCGCTGCCCCCTGCAGAGCGAGGCTGTTGTTACTGGAGTTCGAGTGTGTGTGATGGCGAATATTCAGGGCCTGTTCCCACTTTTGTAGGGCTTCCTCAAACAGCTCCATCCCTTACAAGAAAAAAGATGATTACTAAGCTTAACTGTCTATTTGTGATCAGGAAAATCAAAACTTTGAGCTAGAATTGACCGAAAGTCTTGTCACTTGGTCAATTTTTACTATATCAAAAATATTGCATAATGCAGGTTTAGGTGAACTGAGTCTGTAGAGTTGTAAAATGTGGAGGGGTCTGGGAGCAGAGAATGACAGAATTCCTGCAGGATAATCCAAATGCCAAACAACAAAACTCTGGGTCCAAAAGTCCAACATTTAGCTGACTATAAAGTCTTAGACTTTCTTCACTTGTTCTACATTACTAACAGCAGAAAATGCATGCTGTATTATAATTATAGCTAACATGGTATCAACACAAAGACAAATAACATTTACATTATAAACAAAATCCAAAGATTAAAAGCCAAACCAATTGCACATGTGAATATTTTCCCTCCTCATTCTGCCAATGGAGTGTTTTTTTATAAATGTCACCAAAACAGATGATTTTGTTTCATGATCAATTGTTATTTCTAGTGGTAAGTAGAGTTTATCTCTCTGTCCCTCTCACTATATTTCAGGTAAGTCAGCAAAAAAAATGTCATCACATTTAACAAGCAACTTGTGTATTACATTTTTATAAAACCAGGAGTAAAAGTAAACAACTACCCATTAAATAGAGATTCTCTGCATTTGCATCCTCTACTGCCACTGGCTCTTCCACCACAGGCTCTGCTTCCCAGGGGGTAGATGGATTGGCGGACTGATTTGGAGAGCTTGGGACCCTCATCTATGCCAGAAACAAACACAGAAAGACACATTAGGAAAATGTGGAATAAGGGAAATTGTAAGCAATCATTTAATACTATTTGTTGTAAATTGTGAAACTAACAGATGCCAGGCTGTGTGAAGAACTTGAGTGTTTACTGGGTGCCAGGGAAGAAATTCCACTCATGGTGTCATTGCTGCGAGTGCTGGGACTCATCATCTGTCGGCCAGGAAAGGGACCTGTGCAGAGAAAAACATCCTCTTGTCTGCATATTTCTCAGCAGATGTTGATACACTAGTAACCACAAAGCAAAAGTTAAGCAGTATGTCATGCACACCTCTCTTTAATGATGAAGGTCTTCCTGTCCTTATCAGCGCCTCAGGTATTCCCACTGTCTTCTGGCCCTCCTTCCCTTGTGTTCCCTGCTTCCTTTTTCTCCCCCGCCTTTTCAGCTGATGAGCAGTGAGCGCCAAAGCTACACTACCCAGTGCTGTGGCAAACAGCACCTTCTTCAAGTTTGGGGTAAGCTTTAACTGGGAAAATATGGACTGAAAGCAGGAGAGGCAAATATTTTATTGAACAAGTTGAAACAGGATAGCAAGTAGTTCTTGTATATGGAGATGCAAAATTTAACTGTACATGCAAAGTGGTTTACCTGCCCAAATGTGGAATAGAGAAACACCGGTATCTCTGCTACCGTCATGGCCAGAGCCTGGGCGATGGACATCCCCTCTGATTGTTTGATTGACATCTCAGCTACTGAAATGCCTTCAGGCCACAGCTCTCCAAAGGTCCCTCACATTCACCCTAAAGAAGGTCTTCCCCTCTGCTCTGAGATCAGCCAGCTCAGGGCCTGTCCGTCCTCATACACTCCTAGGCCTGCACTGGTCCAATGTCTGACTGTAGATTTATTACCCTACAAATGATAAGACATGAATTATGGAAATGATCTGAGTGTACCAGCCTCCTCCTACTTCAGAGCAGCATTACATTGCACATGCTTTGTAATGATAAAGACATGGCACCAATGGGCATACTTATCTCTGAAACAGGGGTGTTGGCTTCAGGACACACACCCTTCACACACACACGCAATTGTTTAAGCAGGGAAAAATCACGCTTGCATTAACTGCTAAGCACCAGAGCAACTTGACATTCTTCCAGCGACTTATCTATCTACCCCGTTTGGTATGCAGCCAGTAGAGCAGGCTAACCCTTACCTAATGTTACTGTAACTATAACATACAGCAAGGGCGGCTTCAGTATGAAGCCGGCCGACTTTTTCTCACACCTTGGGGCAGAACTGAGTAATACAATAAAACATCGGCGGCCAAAATATAACAATATTTTTCCAGTCCGACAGAGAGGCTGCTCTTAGCTGAGTGAGACTTGGACTAACGTATTAGGTGAATAGCAATCTAGGTAGTCCGTCCAGGCAGTTGAGACCATGAATTAAATGTTCGATGTATACGAAAGTACATATCTAGTCTGAGGTCTGTCTTTGAACAATGTGTTAATGACTGGCCAAAATCACAACCAGCAAGTAGGCAACAGCCTTAACAGGCGAGCATGCTAACGTTAGCTAGCACACTTCGCTAGCTTAGCTCAGCCTCATCTGTCACCTCACATCACAGCATCATCCTGTGGGACTTTAAAGTGACACCTCGGAGGCTTCAGCGGCTCTGTGTACAGCTCATCAGCGGCACAACTAATAACATAATCCCTCACATAGGTACATACCGTGAGCATCTAAGGCGGCAGGGAAGGACGTACCTGTGTCACAGTCAGTGAAAGCCGCACACTAGCCTTGTCTCTCGGAGGGGGGGGGGGGCTTCAGAAACGCAGGAATACTGAAGCGACCACCAGCCAATGGGAGGAGGAGTACGGAGTGTTGCTTTTTTTCTTGACCAATCGGATGGAAGGTGAGAGGAGCACGAAGTATTACAATCCAATCAGGTCGTAGATCATACAGCACCGTCCCTGCACAGACACAACTCAAAAGGGAAAAACTGTCAGAAAGTTTCCTGTGAGGCATGCATTTGTAAAAAAAAAAATCCAGTAACATAACACGAAAGACACATAGATGAGTTATGTTATAATCGCATACATTATTATACAATTTATCATATATACATACCATATTCTAATACATAACAATTACAGGCCTAAGAATCTAAAATTTAAAGCAGCTTCTTTTCCGTGTAACGTTACTTTTGCTCCTGGACATAAAAATTACATTTTGGCCCTTCTTTTCTGATCAGATCTCCGACTCTTTTTTTATAATAATGCTTTTATAAACCAGCAAGCAAAGACGCTTGAGAAAAGTCTTCGTAGCCTACAGTAATTTCTGCGACTTTGAATTGTGGAACGGTAAATGTACGAGTGACAATTGAAGGCGGCATTAGACAGTTGTCACAGTTGTTTCCGGTTTTGGCATATGATGTAGCTTTCAGAATAAAAAAGACGCGACAGGTAAATACAGAAGTGCGTTGGCCTATGTATTTTATGCGGCACTTCTCGAAACATAGGCATACAATAGTTTCTAAGGCCATGTTTTGTATGAATGTATGTTTGCCTTTCCTGTTTGGGTATTTTTGTGGGCTAAGGTTGTAGTTCAGATTAAATTTTGTTGTGTTGAAAAGCCAAAACGGAAGCTGTGTTCTGGATAGAGGGACACATTGCTGTTGTAGAAGTCTTCAGGAGTGGATGTGTAAATAAACACCAGATGAGATAACAGTAAGCAACAGACAGATTTCAGATAATGGTAGCCTACATTTAAATAACTATAGATTAACGTTATACAATAACAGCAGAAATGTTGTATGCCAGGCGATGAAAACTAAAGTTACACCGAAAAGAAAAAGGATCCTGGATTTGAGAAGTCACCAGAATAGACCGAGAGCAGCCATTAAAATCTGTAGGCTAAATATGAATCCTGTTGATCGTGGTTCATCCATGGCTGAGCTTGTCTCTCTCGCCGCTTCTGCCTCACGTTAAGCAGCTGGAAGAATGAGTGCCGCCGGGCTCTCTGGAGCAGGGCTTTCCCAAAGGCCTTGATATGAAGTCTCTGGTAAGAACAAGTCTGTTATTTAATTTATTGTGTACTCATATATTAGATGGATGTTCAGCAAGTTAAGTCTGTGTATTCTTCAACCCTAAACCGCTATGTTCCACTTTCCCCCAAACCGATAAAGATGCTCCGCTGGCTTTGCCTGCTTAGCCTGAGTCTTGCTCTGTTGTTTTGGTTTGGATATGTGATGAGACGGGTCGGTCCAGCCACTGTTGTGCAAAGCACCGGGCTCAGGGGCTACATGAAGATCACCCCCGGCAGGATGAACCAGGTGAGAGGCAGGGTTTGGGGTTACACAAAAAACAGTTTCCAGATTAAGTGAGTTAGTAAAATTATTTAATAAAGCATCTTTTCAGAGATAAAAAAAACGCAAAGTGCTCCACAATAAAATGAGATACAATAGCCTACACAAAAACATAGGAACATGTAAACATAAATTAACAGTCTTAAATTGCTTTTTAAAGAATCAACAGAGCTTTCCAAAGCTCAGGTGCCACTGTTTGAAACAGTTGTGTGGGTCCAAGTCTTAGCTCATAAGTAAAACTAATGGTGACCGTGAAAATTATGTGGGTCCATATAAAATTATGCTGTTTTAGTTTCACATTTTGTCCAGAATTAATAATGATACATTTTATTTATAGAGCACTTTTTCATGATACTCAAAGACCCTTTACATAGGTTTAAAGACATAGGTTAAAAAGGTTAATCATACATTTAAAGCTGTTCTGAAAAGATGGGGTTAGATTAGTGCTTTGAACATTGATAGAGTCCCGGATGTGTTTGGACAGAGAGTTACAGAGGGAGGGTGCAGCTATGGAGGGAGTTCTCTCATCCCAGGACCGACGCTTGGTCCTGAGTGGCAGAGAAAGGAGGATGGTGTCTGAAGAGCAGAGGTTGCGGGAGGGAGTGTGGTGATGGAGCAGGTCAGTGAGGTAGGAGGTCATCTGGTTACAGAGGGAGCCATTGTAGGTTCTGGAGGACTGGGGTTATATGGTCACAGGAGCAGGTATGGCTGAGTAGAAGAGCAGCAGAGTTCTGCAATGTACTGTCATTTATTTAAGAATCTGGATGATGTGCCATATAAAAGGCTATTGCAGTAGTCAATTCTGGATGAGATGAAGGCATGAATGAGAGTTTTAGCAGCAGAGATGGAGAGTGATGGACGGAGAAAAGATATGTTTGTCAGGTGGGAAACGGGAGTTCTGGTGATTTGGTTGACGTGGTGTTCAAAGGAGAGGTTGCTATCGAAAATGACTCCAAGGCTGCAGATGTGTGGGGGATGTCCTGAGAATTAGTGGTGTAGCTTTGCTCACCCAACATTAGGTATACAGATACTGGTCAGGCCTAGTGCTTTAAATAAATATTAGTAGTATCAGTTTTTCAGTGAGGTATTAGTAAGTAAAGGATCTTTCTTCCAGCACTGAACGCATCCGTAGTGTTGTCATTCACATGAAAAGTGACAGAAATAATTGTGTAACAATTGAAAAAAGAGAGAGAAGTTCAAGGCTGCTTTCTTGCAATCATCAAAAATCATCTTATACATTTTGTTGGAGTTCTCGATCCAAAATATGACAAAAAGTAACAGGTCAGGCTTCACAGTCAGGCATATTAATAGATATGTTGACATATCAGATTAGTACATATGTGGCCTAATGGCGACAGCATAACGACAGAAATTTAACAGTGCCTTTACGAAGTGCACAAACTTTCTTATCCTGTCCTCTTCCTCAACAGGTCCTGAACATGCACTGCAGCCAGTGTGCCTTAGTCTCCAGCTCAGGTCAGATGCTTGGAGCTGGCGTTGGAGAAGAGATAGACAAGATCGAGTGCGTGATCCGGATGAACAATGCACCCACGTTGGGGTATGAGAAAGACGTAGGGAACCGCACCAGTGTTCGGGTTGTGTCTCACACCAGTGTTCCCCTGTTGGTGAAAAACGAGCTCTACTATTTCCAGCAGTCAGCCGACACCACGTATGTGTTCTGGGGTCCTGAGAGGAACATGAGGCAAGACGGGAAAGGACGCATCTTCAATACTCTGCTGAAAATAGCAAAGAAGTATCCTAACGTCAGAATCTATGCTGTGACTAGAGAGAAGATCCAGTATTGTGACAAGGTTTTTCAGAATGAAACTGGAAAAAACAGGTATAGTATGAGTTTAGCATCCCAGTCGAATAAAAAAAAGAAGCTTAATTTCGTCGAACCAGCGTTAGAGCTGAACAGGAAAGTAAACAAACAGAAGGCAAGAAAATAAAAATTAAGTCTGTAGGACCTTTTCACATTTCATTAATTGGATATAAGCAAAACAAAGTAAGCTAACTTCAAATAAACTAAAACTCCTGTAAAAAACATAGCTTAAATATATTAAAACAAAAAATAATGCTCCATGCTCATCCTTATTTATTATTCAGTTCAATTCGGTTGACAGCTGGTGCTAGTTTTGGTTTAAAATGTTGGTCATGTAAGAGTTTTTAAAATGTTTATATGGATGTTTGGTGTCTGTCACTCAGAATGAAGACGGGAGCGTTTCTCAGTACTGGATTCTTCACAATGATTTTGGCAATAGACATGTGTGATAGCATTCATGTTTATGGAATGATCGATGATAACTACTGCAGGTGACACCCAATTTTATGATCTCCTACTTAAGCTCTGCTTTTTCGAATTTGAGTCTCTTAAATAACCTTTACCTGTCTCTTGTACTTTACTCCTTCTGACAGCCGACCCAATCACAATGTTGTTCCTTACCATTACTATGAGGAGAACCGAATTGACGAGTGCAGGATGTACAGGGTCCACGAGCACACGAAGCGTGGAGGCCATCGCTTCATTACTGAGAAGGCCATCTATGCCAGATGGGCCACACAGCACAAGATGGACTTTAAACACCCGTCTTGGAGCTTCTAAAGGGGAAAATATTAACAGCGGGAGTCACTTTGGCTGGCTTTTGGTCCTCTTTGCTAAAGATTTGAGTGTTGCCTGACCAGGAAATGTATCAAGTGGAAACCAGTTTTCAATTTGACTTTTTTATTTTTTATTTTTTTACCAACACAACAGTTTTCAAGTAGAAAAGGCTCCTATTTCATACTAGCCCAGAGTGGATAAAATTATCTACAACCATAAATATAAAATAAGTTTTGTATCTATGCTTAATATAGCCAAGTTTACCAGCATTTAACCATTAACAAGTGGTGAAGGATCACCCTCAAATATAATTGAATGCATCTGTTATGTATAGCCACATGTCAGTATAGATGCTGATTAAGAATAGTAAGCCACTAAACAGAAGCTTTTTAAATGTCTTTATACCTGTGCCTTGACTTTCAGTCTTATTCTGTTTATTTTATGGTGCAGTCTGGGCTGCAGCAACTGTATGCACCTTTACTCTTTGAAATAAGAAGTATATTGTGTGTGTGTATATGTGTATGTATCTATATATATATATATATATATATATATATATATATATATATATATATATATATATATATATATATATATGAAAATAGTTTACAAAAATGTCCATCAGTTTCAGCGGTTAATGGTCATACCGCAGACCAACAACAAATGAACACACAGGGTCATTCAACTTCAGGCTGATACTTTATTTTAACCACTTATTGTTATTTTTGAAAAGTTCAATATTGCAGCATTACAGTAATTACTTACCTTGACTGCAACCAGTTACAGTGTTTAAATGCTTGAAGTAGTAGTTGTAGTAGTAAGCACTTCATTGAACCAAAACAGTCTATGTGCGAGTGCCATTTAACCCAAAGAGTGATCATGCAGTTTACAGACGTGCTACATCAGTGGTTAAACATGGGTGATGGACAACAGTTACATGTATCTAGATGTCATGTGTATACCAACCACAGAGCAGACAGTATTAAAATGTAACTGCAGATCTACTGTCCTTGTACTTGTAGTTTACAGCAGTCCTCTGATATACAGCCTGCAGCTTTAATACAGATCAGTGACCAACAAACACAGTATTAAATACAATGAGAATGATCTTTAGGGTTAATTTGTATTGTTTGTGTTCGACTAGAGAGGTATGGAGAGGATTTTTTAGAAGACTGATGGGAGAGTCGTAGACTGTGCAGCTGCCTCCACTTTGTGGCTCTCTAAACCTGTGAGAGAAATCTGCACAAAGTTTTGGTGGAAGTCTAAGAATAGTATCCTTGGTCTTTTGTTTTAACTTTGAATGTAGTAAGCCCAATATCATACACATTAAAGTTATTTGTCTTCAGACATGTAGTTTAAAATAGTTAACCCTTTAAATTTTGCTGCCTGTTTACAATGAAAAACTTAACGCTGCCTTTTCAGTTGCATAATGCTTATTTTGTGACTAATTCCAAAGACTACTAATAGTATTTGCACTACTGAGCAACTACTGTGTCAAAGTATTTAACTGGATATTTGAGACGTGGATTGTTTGAATTAAAACATATTATTCATGACTTTGGGGTAACCATAAATGGTAGACTATGTGGTGAAATGTGTAAACTTGGCCAATTGATCACCACAGATCAGTGTCAACATGAATAAATATGCTGTCAAATACAGTCTACTTGTGTGTTTGCTGACTTAGTGTAGACAAATGGACCTCTGAACCAGCTGACTTGTATCTATACATTTGAATTCATTTTAAAGGCACACACACTCTAGTAAGGACTACACTTTTTATTTTCAAATTAATTGTATTGTCTGTGTTTTATCTATATACTCCAAATTGTTTTATTGAGTTTATTTTAAAATTACATTAATTCACCAGTTAATTATGATGTAACTTAGGTATTTTAATGGGGTTTTAAAGGGATGATTTATGGATAAATTAATTAAGTTTATTATGAGGTGTTTTTAACGGATTATTTGCACCATGGGGCTTTAAAATGGTGAAAATGACCTAAAATTGAAATAAGAAAATGAAAATTCAGACATGGCTTTCAAGCACTTTGGTAAATTTTACATGGTTTTGACCCCTCAAAAGCCCTCAGTGCAGACAATCCATTACAAACTCCTTCGTATTTGATTTTAATTTAGGAGGAAGCTATGTAGATAAAACAATTCGTTAATTAAAGGCGTTTAAACGTTTTAAGGGGTTTACTTGTCGCCTTATGTTTCGTGTGTAAAGCGGTCGGACGGCCCACATCTCACCTCCTGGTATAAACCAACCGTGCTGCAGTGAGAGACGTGGTGATGTCAGCAAGTGGTGCAGGAAGAGGAGAGACGAGAGAGAATAGGGGGACAAAAGGACCGCAAAGGCCATGTAACGGTAAATCGGATTAACACTGGTCTTAATTAAGACACTTTGACATGTGATGGCAGTTAATACGGGATATCAGAGAGATATTGTTTTAAAAAAGTCAGTAGCCTATATGTAGCCTACGTCAACAATGGACGCCAAACAGCTGCGTAGGATTCTATTTTTAAAAAATTAAAATAACATTTTGTTCTCTTGTATGTCTATGGCGTTAGGTAAATATGAGACCCAATAATAATAGCTAAGCTGTGACACTGTAATTGGCATATGTCGTTATCAATTGAGATTATCAATAACTGTAAATAGCCTATGTGTTGAAGAAACACCGTTGTCCTTACTGACATGTAAACATCTAGGCTACCAAAATGTGAATATAGGCTAATGTTTGGTATAATCTGGAAAAGCGTGCCAGAAAATTATGAGAGATTGATTTCAATTTGTAGGGTTTTTTTGTCTTTCTTCCTGTCAGATATGATGACAGACGGCCACCGCCAGTGTGTTGGTACACAGCGTGATCAGAAAGCTCAGAAAGCATGGGGCTCAAGCTCAGCGGCAAGGTGCGGCACCCAGACCTCTTGCTCTTCATCAGCAGTAGCAGCATTATTCTATTTGTGCAAAGAGTATTGCATCCATGCAAGTATTATCACCATCATTACAGGTGCTGGAGGCCCTATGTCTTCAGATCATTTACTTAAGAGAAAGTATTAATACCACATTGTGTAAATAGTCCTGCATAGACAGTAGGCTATATCAAGAAGATGCACGCTAGGTATCAAAAGTAAAAGTATGCTCTGTGGCTATTATACACTATATCATTCGATTACTCATACATGAACGTGCAAGTGGCATTTTACTGTTGTGTTTACTGTGGTAAAAGTGGAGCTAATTTTGAAATATTTTATACAAGATTCATTATTGATTAATCTGCTGATTATTTTCTCATTTTTTGATTTGTAAAACGTCAGAACATAGTGAGAAATGCCTTCACAGTCACCAAGAGTGACATTTGACATGTTTGCATAAAAAATCGTTTTTGATCAACTTTTGTTGATCATCTATATTGATTTTTATATACTACTGAGTAGTTTAATCTATAAAAATGTAATGCTTTAAGGATCCTCATACGTTTTGTGTGCAAACGTTGGAAATCACAATATAAAGGGTGACAGTTCAGTAAACCATTGTGAGAGTGACTTGAGGCTGAGTCTTTGCATAGGCCTATGTTAATCATAACTTTGTTTTTTGGTATCTGAATATAGTTTCTTACTGGTTCCAACAGATTTTTTTATGCATTCAATAGGTCAGTGAAGACAAGAAGAAAATGTAGAACGGTTGCTTATCCTAGTGGTCCTCAGACCAGACATGCCAAAGGTGACAACATGGTAGCCTAATTAATACTGACACTAGCACGCGTATGCCTAATGTATGTGTATGTGCGTTTCAGTCGTTTTAATTTAGAGGAAGACGCTAAAACACTGGTGTGAAACTGGTGTTGAAAAAGTTTACATTACATTACATATACTCATTTGGCATACGCTTTTATCCAAAACGAATTTGAGGAACAACATACAAGCATCAACAGAGCATCAAATACAGATCTACACCTGACAATACATACTAGTAAGAGCAGCAATAAATACTAGTAAGAGCTCATAGTACATATCACATCAGTGGGTAAAGACCTAGGGAAGGAAGTAAGAGTTAACAAAAAGTGCAATACAAGATACAAAAACAAGATAATTGTAGGGGATAGAAGAAGAAGAGCACAGGAAGTGCTTGTTAGAGGTTAGCAGTTAGAGGTGTTGTAAGAGGAAGAGATGAGTTTTCAAGAGCTTCTAGGTAGTCTCTCGACTACCAAGAAAAACCTTCCACACAAAGTCTAAATAACTGATAAAGTGGTAGAGTAAATAATACAATGATTATCTCTTAAATGTAGAGGGGTAGAAGTATTAAGTGGCAAAAAGTGGAAATACTACAAGTACTTTAAATTTTCTATTACAAAGAATAAATGTGCATCACCACTGTTTACACTGCAGGGACAGCAGAGCCACAGGATGGTGATCTTGGCGGCCCTCTTCGTCCTCATGACGCTTCTCATCCTGTATGGCTCCAACAATGTCATCGATGAAGTATATGCTCCCTTCCACGTGGCCACAAATCATGCGCTCAGGACCACAGATCTGAAGAAGTGGGCTGGCAGAGAGGGTTATGTGCCCGTTTATGGGAATAAGGTACTTTATAGGTTCTACAAAAACACAGAAATGTCACAATTTGAACTTTGGTAAACTTTGATGATGAAGAAAACCACATATGTTTAGAATGCTGGATGTCAATGTTTTATTGTAACTCGAGGACTGATTTGTATTCTTTTGTACTGATTTGTATTTTATTTTATTTTATTTAATATTTGCTGCTGCACTTGGAAATAGAGGAAGTACGCTAACACTGTGAACTTACTAACCGTCAGTACCCTAAATTTAACAGACACTACAAAATATTCTCAGTAGTGTTGCCATGAGTATATTGCTGTTTGCCAGCTCTTTTAACTCATCTTAACCCAGATAAACACCACATAGCAAGTTAAATGCTAAGCAGGTTTGTGTCTTGCCATCTTGCCATCAACTGTCTTTGCCATCTTAGTTTTGTGTGTTAGCATGTTAACATTTGCTATTTAGCACTAAAAGCAAAGTACACTGAACAAAATTATAAATGTAACACTTTTGTTTTGCCCCCATTCATCACCCATGAACTCAGAGTTCAGCTCATGATGAGAGATAGGCCACACCCACTCATGACCCCACAGGGCATCACAATACATTCACTTAAAAAGTTTCATGTTGTCTTTTCTTTTCAGAACATGACCCTACGCTGTCATAACTGTGCGCTGGTGACGAGCTCCAGCCACGTCCTGGGTACTGGAGCAGGAGCAGAGATTGATCGTACGGAGTGTGTGATTCGTATGAATGACGCCCCAACGATGGGGTATGAGACTGACGTGGGGAACCAGACCTCTCTGAGGGTCGTAGCCCACTCGAGTGTGTTCAGGGTGGTCCGGAGGCCTAATGAGTTCCTACAACGGCCAGACAGCAATCCTGTGATCATCTTCTGGGGACCCCCAAACAAGATTGGGAAGGAAGCCAAAGGAACCTTGTACAGATTGATCCAGAGAGTCAGCATGACCTACACCAACTTGTCTTGTTTCAGTATCACAGCTAGCAAGATGCGCAGATTTGACAATCTGTTTCACAGGGAGACAGGACGAGATAGGTGAGTTTTTAGGGAGCTACTGTAACATCAATCACATCTTATTGTGCATCAGCCCCAAATTGGGTAAATGTCTCTTTCACAAACTTCCATTTTTGTTTTTTTCTGCTCAGACAAAAATCTCACTCATGGTTGAGCACAGGCTGGTTCACCATGGTCATTGCCATCGAGATATGTGATAATATCAAAGTGTATGGGATGGTTCCACCCAACCACTGTGGGTGAGTATGATGATTGCACTAATCATCCTATGTAGAGTCTTTGAGACACTATCAACCCCTTAGTTGTCACATTACAAATCAAAGATAAAGTGGTTGTTAAACTAATCACTAATAAAATCTTTTTCTAGAAAAAAAAATGGATCCAAGAAGATGCCCTACCACTACTACAAGCCCAGGGGACCTGAAGAATGTTTAACATACATACAGAATGAGGGTGGCCGAAGAGGGAACCACCATCGCTTTATTACAGAGAAACACGTGTTTGCACGCTGGGCAAAGCAGTACAACATCACCTTCATTCATCCCACTTGGTGAAACGTCTTTAGTGAAAACCACAAAGAGATCTCTCTGCACGCAAACGTGCCTGACTGAGTGCTGTGGGCTTTTGAGCCTTTTAAACAGCCACACGATGAATGACAGCTACTTTCAGAAGCGCCATGAGAATGATAAAGCTTTTGGGAAAACCTTTGTTGGACCAAATGACTGGATGTCTGGGAATGTTTTCTGTAACGGAAGAGTGCAGAATCTCAGTTTTGAGAGGTTCCTGAAAACACTCGGCCATCTGACAAGAATTGTATTGACAGTTCTGTAAATAGAAAAGAAAATGAATTTAAAGATTAATTTTTACATGTTTATAATATTTTTGTTATTCTGTATTGGAAATGCACTTATGTTTCCCATGTTGGGGGGGTTATATCAACCAGCATTCTCATTAGAAATGACCAAGTGGCCTACAAAACCTTGTATTCTATCAGATCGCCATTATACAGAGATTATATTCTACAGTAAGTGCAGTCAGATTCAGGAGACCACTAATGCCATCTAAATCAATCACATCAAGTTTATTATCACTATGATGATACATGTCCCCAAAAAATCTTGTGCATGTAGGTCAAACGTGCGGCGGGGGCTGCTTCATTAAAGGTCACTTCCTGTTGCCAGCAGGTGGCGCTATGACTGTGGGTGAATGTCAGCATGTACATGTATTCAGGGTGGGACTCTTATTAAACATGTAAAATTTGGTGCAGATCTCATCAGGTACAGCCAAGTTATAACAACTTCCTGTTTCATGGCGAGTCATTGTCAATGCCTTTAGAAGGCACAGCAGAAATTTGAAGTCGATCCGACTAAATCCCTAGGAGGCCTTCGTTAAAGTACGGAGTGTGTAAATCATCCAAAAATGGCCGTAAAATTAAAAATGGCCGACTTCCTGTCGATTTTAGGGTATGCGTTCTTGAGGCTTTTTTGTGCGTCTGGACTTGATACACGTACCCCGAAAATTTCATGCATGTAGGTCGAACGTGGACGAGGGGCTAATTTTTTCCAATTTTGTAGGTGGCGCTAGCGAGCCATTTTGCCACGCCCATCTGCGAAACCCACAAAATATGAAATTTTTCACCACTCCTGACATGTGTGCCAAATTTGGTGACTTTTCGAGCATGTTGAGCCGCCAAAATTGAGCGTACTTTGCAGAAAAAAGAAAAAAAAATCTTTACAATTTCAATAGGGTCCTCGCACGGTTCGTGCGCGGGCCCTAATAATCCTCTGACCAAGGATTCAGTGCCATCCTACTTAAACTGAGTCTTGTAAAGAACTTTGTGACCTTTCTCTAGGAAGTGCTTTACAAAAATGAACTTGGCGTTCTTACTATACTTGGGGCTAAAGATGCATTATAATCTGTATTTAAACAAAAGTAAGGTTTTGATGCTACTAATCCAGCCCTGGGTAATCTATGTCATTGTCCTAGATCACTAGGAGGATGGAGCATCTAGATACTATCAATTTAAGGAATTTCATGTGTTGATTCAAGACAATTGTTAGACAATTACACCCCTATCTGTGCGTCAGTTATTCTCATTTGCAATAACTGGACGCATTCAGATTGCACAGGTTTTGTGGCACCAAATGTATTCTAGAGTTTTAGAGGTACACAATTGCACATTAAACAGTTGTTGGACAGTTGTCTGTTCATCCCAAAAAAGTTGATTTATCCTCAATTTGATATTACTACTGCGTTGTAAACCTTTTGCTGCACTAGATGTTGATTTTGATGTTAAAGACAATGAACGTACAAACTGCCTCATGAACTTCAACCTTTTTTTTTTTTTTTTTACCTCAGTGGCATTCCAGCGCATGCATCTTAAGATCAAATAGTCAATAGAATGCATCATGATAGTGTTATGATATGTATCAGTATGTTGCTTTCAGTCTGATTAAATTAAAAGTGAAATTGCAATTTAAAATTTAAAAATGTGAGGCAGAGAACGGTGCAATTTCAACTGTTTTGCCTTGTGGAAATAATTAACCTGTTGATATAGTGTGCAAGAATATTCATCTTTGGGCCCTGGTCACTACACACTCAAATGTGCTTGATTAGTCATGATCAGATGTTTCCAAAAAATTTGACTATTAAATTTATACCAATGAGGGTAAAATAAGTTTCAGCGATTACCTGTGAATAAAACCCTACAGCACCACCAACTACATGCTCCAAAATTACCAAAACGTTGACTCAGCATCTCTCTAAAACAGATTCAACAGAAGCTGAACATGTTAACCTTCATGAAGGTAGGATTTGTTGCAGGACTGTGGCATCAGACTGCATTAGTTTCCGTTAGGTGTACTTAGTAATCTGGAACTGAGTGCATATAACGCTTATCCACAACACAGGTGCCTCACAAATAACCTGGAAGAATACTGCAGGCCTAATTTAAACCTGGCATTAGAATAAATCTGGGCCTGGCTTAGATGATGGAAAGTTAAATGTAAGGGGTAGATGCATGCAGCATGCATGGTGACTGGAAAGTGATTGCATCCACAACTCAATTTGAGAGCTGTACAGGCTTGTAATCTACAACTCTTCAAATGTTACTAGAAGCAGGTGGGCGACTTTCTCTTAATGCAGGAAAGTGTTTGATCTACTCGCTCAGAAACCTGAAGCCGACTGTGGCGTTCTTTGATGAAAATTTAACTCAGAAGTTCAGTGCCATGTGTTTTGTCCTTGTTGTTCTGGTACTTTTACTCAAAAACTAATTACATGCTTTGAAAAATACAATGAGTCAGTTCAAGCCTGTGGGTAGTATTTGTATTTAAATATGTACAATCTGTTGAGTCATTCAGAAACAAAAGACATACAGAATTACCATTTAGACATTTTACAGGTATCTAACAATGACTGCAATCAATGCATTGATGTGTGTGATGTGATGTTTGAGGTTATAGCCGTTTTAACAGTAAGTAATGCTAAAAGGTTGATTATGGAATTTGGAAGATGATAAAATGTCTGCCAGCATGTCTCTGTTTACTTTCCTCCATCACTAAGTCTTTAATAAACCATTGGAAACGTCTGAAAAGGCAGCTGTGATCTTCGGTCTCAGCCCTGCCATGGAAACTAAGATGGCCTCCTGTTGAAAAGAAAATAGGAAAAAGTAAATTAGCTGAACAGAAAGTAATTTTATTATGTAAAAAGAATGTACATTTATCTAGTCAAGCAATTTTTTGTGGTTTAACAAAAATGTAATCTAATATGCCCTCACCTCTGTGCGAATGGTCCTGCTGCCCTGACCCGGGCATGTGTTGAGGTAAAGGTCAAATAAAACACGGGGGTCAGTCACGTCCAGGTTTTGGTCAGTATCTACACTGGCCTCCAATCCCTGAAGACCTCCAAAAACTACCAAAAGATGCCTAAAAAGAGAAGGAGAGTTTAAATTAATAAAACAAAATGATAGAGCAAGAGTCTACAGCAATGTTAGCAGCTCTGTTAGGCTGTAGGTACAGCAGTGCTTTGAGCTAGATGCTAACCTTTATTTAAACTGGGAGGGCCATTGAGAGAAAAATCTCTTTTACAAGATGCCCTGATTAAGTACGTATTAAATAAAAGCACAGGAAAGTTACAGTATACATCAACAAATGATACAACAAACAGGCCAAGAACATAAAGAGACAACACTGATTCATAGAACACATGCATTCACACTGCTCTGTAAGTCAAAAGCTGCTTTTGAATAGATCTGGGCACTTCAAGAAAGCAGCAAAGATGCCAACAAACACCTTGAGATTCACACTATTGCTTGACTTATAGTGACTATGCCAACATGCCTGAAGTTTAGCAGGTATAATGTTTAACCATGTCCACCATCTCAGTTTAGTGTTTTAGCAAGGTAACATTTGCTAATTAGCCGTCAAGACAAAGTACAGCTAAGGCTGATGGGAATGTAATTATTTTGCAGGTATTTGGCACGTATATTCAATCTCATTTTAATTCTGGTAGTTGATGAGCCATTTTATTAAAACCACAAATTTCAACCCCATGATGGCACCAGTGGAAAAGTCAGGGAACACCTAAACAGGATTAATCCTCTGGGGACCATGAATGTCTGAACAAAATGTCATGGCAATCTCCAATAGAAATATTTCAGTTGGACCAAAGTGGAACCACTGACAGACCAACACTGCTGTGGCGCTTGCAGAGCAAATAAAAAAAGTTCTCTGACTTCCTCTAACATTTTATTGGTTCTGAACCTACTTGAATGGTGACAGTGTCGTTTGGTCAATGTTGCTGCCCCTCTCTGATGTGCCAATAGTCAGATCGTATCCTTCTTTATATGGACTTTCTGTGAAAACTGCACCTGCATTAAAAAAACCCAACAGCAAGTAAGGATAACACAGTCATAGCAGGGCCAAGGCTGTTGTTACAAATAAATACATTATGAGCATATGTTTGAGTGATAGAAGTGTATTGTGAGCATTGGGAACCTACTGAGGCAAGATGCCAGGCGGACACTGTAACCCCAGTAGAGACCTCCTTCAGTCCTGGGCACGTGAGGAGCCACCACCACACCTTTACATACTTTGCTCTCTGAGAATGAAGGACACACACACACACACAGAACTGATGTATAGATTTTTTTCTCAGAATAATAATAATAAATAAATAAAATAAAACACACACACACACACACACACACACTTACCTTGATTCTGTCGCTGATTCAGCTGTACTGTGACTCGAAGTCCAGACTGCAGCTGTTTATCAATGCGAACATCCTGCGGGAGTGCATGGACATAATTCAGTCTATTAGAGCTGAAATAAATCATTGTGCAACAGTATAATTATCCGAAACAATTTTGGTAAATCATTAATTGTTTGGGTATTTCCTTTGTCTTCTCAACAAAGAAGACAAAGAAAAGAAAATATATTTGGGTTTGGACTGTTGGCTGGACAAAACAACACATTTGAAGCTCTGGGAGATTTTAATGGGCATGTTTCACTATTTGACATTTATAATCGATTCGTCTAGAGAATACCTAGAATCAGGATGAAAATAATTGTTAGGTGCAGAACGACAGTTAGTATTCCCTTGTAAATGCCAACTATGATCATAGTGGTCACATCAGATGACAGTGACAGTAACCCTTATTAGGACATGCTCACCTTTCTCATTCCACAGTTGACTAATGAGCCTTTTCCTTGTTTAGTCGGCCGGTCGAGGACTATTCCTTCCCGGTATTCTGATTCATCGTCTATCCTCATGTGGTGAGGACTGTCTAAAGGGTTAAGCAAGCCTGGTAGAAAAAAACCCACACCAATAACTTGTGAAAATGTGTCATATTTTGCTTTCATTTAAGGGTTTGTTTATACCTGGTATTATAATGTAATCTATACATAGATATCGGGTATCTAGTGTGTCATCAGGTCAGCCTCCAAAGCTCCTGGCAACTCTTATTTTCCCCCATTATGTCAAGCCCTCATGTTGTAAACATGCTCCTGAATCACTGCTTCATCTCCACGTGATGTAATTCAAGCATTTTATTTTCTGATGTTGTGTTATGTTATGACTATATTTTGATTTTCCTATCAGGAGCAATGCTACATAATGCCCCACGACTGACAAACACCCTGACAGCCCTGTCGTTGATTTCACAAAGTACAGTGATAAGATCTATAAATAACAAGCATAAAAATAGATTTATGAGGACTTCATATAGTCCAAGCTAAGCTGCATAGGCTATAGGGGACTTACATCTGAACTTTAAAAGATTTATGATGTGAAATGAGTCAATGATCTTGTGGTGTTAAATACTATGGTTCACAATGCGGTCAGTGACAGGTTGCTTTTGTTACTGTAGTGTTTGAAAAGTAAATAAGTTGTGTTGTCTAAGTCCTGTGGACACTATTACTATCTGCCAAATACAGCCCCCAGAAATTACTCCAACAGCAGTGAAGATGGTTGAATTTATAATTATTTTGTCCATAAATCTAGAAGTATATGAAATTTTATTTCAAAGTAAACATAGTTTCTGTAAATATAGACATTTTCAAATAATGAGGAGACTGAAAAGGGAGACACATGGCAAAGATACTGTGTGATGTGACAGAAACAGATGCATGCCAATAAAGCAGGAAGTTAGTTATTGTACTTTGGCATGCTTAACAGGGTCAGCAGTTGGAGCTGCAGCTGTGGCTGAGACAAAATTATTAGCCCCCCCAGGAATTATGGGACATTTTCCTAAAATCCATCCCAATGTTTGCAGCATGGATAGAACTTGGTATAGTCAAACATTCACCAATGCTATTTAGTAGCTTTTGGTACATTTTGGAATATAAAATACATTTTTAGGCTTTCTTTATATCAAATATAGTGAAAAATGAGGTGGTCAAAAATATTAGCCCCCATGTGAATTTTTGCTTTCAAAACACACCAAATTAACCAATCAGCTTTCAAACAACCCCTGCGCAGTCAACTGGCTTCCTAACAACAACTGAGCATTGAACCAGGGACTCGAAGGAACAGGGCACTTGAAAACATTATTCAGAGGCTACTGAAAAGACTGCTTTTACTCACCATGCTAAAGACAAAGGAAATCAGTCTTGATCTCAGAAAGAAGATAGTGGAGGCTCATGATAATGGGGAAGGCTATACTGCCATTTCCAAGTGTTTCACAGTGTCTAGAACAGCTGTATGTTGCTTCATTGCCAAGTACCAGGAACACAGTTGTGAGGACTCTTCATCGTGGTGGGCTTCAGGTCCACCGTCCCAGAAGAAGTCCTTTACTCAAAGAGCGGCACATCACAGCCAGACTGAGGTTTGCTCGTGAACATTTGAAAGGTAAAGATGAGTTTTCGAAGTCTGTGCTTTGGTTTGATGAGACTAAACTGGAAATGTTTGGGCACATGGATGTTATGTTTGGCGAACAAAGGGAGAGGCCTTCAACCCTCAGAACTCAGTTCCCACAGTTAAACATGATGGTGGGAGCATCATGCTGTGGGGCTGTTTTGCAGTCTCAGGCACAGGGAGCCTTGTTTGGGTGCAAGGCATCACGAAAAAAGAAAATTATGTTAAATTTTTGATCTCCTTGTAGTCTATTCTTAGGTTGTCGCTGGGTCTTTCAACAAGACAATGACCTAAGTCATACATCGAAATTGGTCCAATAGTTCCTGAAGGATACCAAAACCAAGGTCTTGGAGTGGCCCACATAAAGCCCAGACCTCAATCCTATTGAGATGTGTGGCAAGTGTTCAAAGTGAATGTCCATGCTCGGAAACCACGCAATTTGGACAAGCTGGAACAATTTGCAAAGGAAGAATGAGCCAAAATCCCTCAGGAGACCTGTGCCAACCTAGTAAAGAACTACTCTAAGAGATTGTTGTCAGTTGTGGCTCAGAAAGGGTACACTATTGACTATCAATGGCTGGGGCTAATAATTTTGGATGTCTCATTTTTGCCCTTTCTTGTTTCAACTTGATGCATCAATAACACATCCTAATCAAACTTAGTGGCCATGTAGTCTTTGTTATGTTGGAAACAAATACACCATTAACACTTGTTGTTAATGGTCATTTCCATGAAGAAATCAAGAGTTTTGTACAATTTCATAAGTGGGGCTAATGATTTTGGACTCAACTGTACAGCTCAGCAAAAAAATTAAAAGGTACTTTAAAACCGTTAAGTGCCCGATACACATACTTTTTTAGATTCAGTGTACACTTTAAGTGGATGTCATTATATGCCATTGACAATAAACTTCCATACATTCGCTTAGAAATTATAGACAAAATAATTAATAGGTAATTTGCCAATTTGGGAGGAGGAGGAGGAAAGGAAATTTGGATTATTACCTGCATACTGTAAATCTTGGTGCTTTGGGAAAAACCACTTGCGCAGATACCTGGTGGAGAAGATAAACTGTAATCACAATCTGATAAAACGGGATTGATACTGGTGATCAGAATACATTTCCTACTTACTGTGGACATTCCAGGTACTGAAGTATTCTGGCAAGCTGAATACAAGCATGCCCTTTCTTCCCAACACCTTTAAATTCTCCTTCAACACTCCTGTGAGACAAAAAAAAGATGCAAATCTTTTCTATTAGGTTTCTGGTGGTTTAGGGAGTGTTTTACCAATTAATTGTACCTTCTCAGTTAACTTACTTGACATCTTCCCCTTGTTCGTCAAACACAACAATCTCATCAACACAGAACACGACACAGGCTCGGGCGATCTGTCCGGCCAGGTACGTACGAAGTTCAGTAGACTGAGCGTTATCCAGGACAGAACCTGGCAGGGCCACACTCACTGTGTAAGCCCGACCTAAGAGAGACATATATTGATTACGCATTACAGCACTCTATACACAGGTTTGTGGGCTAAAAGCAAACCATGACATGATAATAAAGGTTACCTTTTTTTGTTTTGGACTTGTTCAAGTTTCTCTCTCTCTGTGGCCTCTTGCTGCTTCTGCTTTTCCAACTGTTTGATCAGCTTGGCTTCTTTCCTTTGCTTATTAGCCTCCTTTACTGTTAAGGAGGAAGAATCAATGACATTTATAAGAAAATGACATTTACACAGTAGGTAGACAGGGTGGAGATATCCAAATTGACGGACAAAGGCAGTGGTCCTGAAACCTTTTGGCTTGTGACCCCTTAAAATGAGGCAATATCCAGTTTTATCAGAAATTCAAACTAAGCATGATTTTTACTCCTCAGTAAAAGAAAAATAAACATGTTTTATGTAATGTAAGTGTATTTGTTTTCTGATTCCTTTAATGATCTACCAGTCCCCTTCTTATTTTCCTGTCCTGTCCTGTGCTCAATGGTGATTTTAAACTCCATTACAGCCCTGTCTCATGTATTATGTTTCTTAATGTCTTCATTTCTAAATTATATTAATTACATTGCATGCTGTGTTTTACATTGTCTTGTGTTACACCACTGACATAGATTGGACTGACTTTGCCCCCCATTATACATAATCTGAAGTGAAAACCTACATGCCCAACCTACCACTCGTGTACCTCCTCTTTGCAGTTATGTTATCCTCCTTTAATAATGTCTCCATCCTATTCTTTCTGCCAGGTGTTAATTATGGCTGTTCTAATTATTTTGCCTGGCATACATCTACATTATTGCAATGGCAAAACACATGCTGGAAACACCGCATAAATACTGAGATATTACAATGCTGTAACGTTAAAAACAAACATTCATTCCCGAACAAAGACACATTTTAACACTTTACTTTTGCGTTGTAGCGATTAAAAGATGGCACTGTAACTTGTGTATCAAACCAAACTGTAACTGAAGGCTGCTCGCTAAATGTAGTTAGCTAAGTTAACGTTAGCTGTTTACTCACGTTCTGCTTTCCTTTTCTTCCAGTCCACCCTGTCCCCTGCCTGTAAAAATCCAGAAACAAATTACAGACGTAGAGAAAGTTTAAACTCATTTTTATTTAAAATAATAGTGTACCAGTACCTCAGAGGGCATAATTTTGGGTCTTTTCACAGCAACTCCAGTAGACATTTTCACACACACCAACACGTGAAGTTATTCATTTCCGGGCTACAATCCTTTCAAAATAAGGTAGTTTTCTTCTTCTAAGTGCTTATAGGCGGATGAGAACTTTAAAGGTGCATACCGCCACCTACTGTGTCGAGTTCAAAAATTCATGGCATTACGTCTTTTGGATGCTAATTGGTCTATAGAGGACAAGGAGGAGTACAGCAAATGGAAGACCCTTTTCCCCAATCCTGCCTGTATTATATAACCTACCAAGCCCCGTGTTATTTCCCTGAACCCCCTGTCCTGTGCTCAACAGTGATTTGATTTCCTGCCCTGTCTGATATGTTTCTTAACATCTCCCTTTATATTTACTACAATGCATGGCGTGTTCCATCTTCCAGTGTTACACCACTGACATAGATCTGATTGACGTTCCCCCATTATATAATATGGAGTGGAAACCTACATGCCTGAACCTTAATCATGTGATTACCTCCTCTCTGAGGTTACGCCATTCTCCTTTAAGTTGAACTGACCTGTATATTATAATAATGTCTGCCTTAAACATCGGGATGTCCCACTCTCCCAAGACATAATCTACTTTTATCACTTACGTATCATACTTTAATTGCTTTCGTTGTCAATAATCAGCTTGTTTATTACCTTCAACACCCATATGGAAAGGGACACAACAAAACTGCCCTTCTGCACCTATCCATTGTAATTTTTGAAGCATGATGTGAATTTCTGTCATTAGATCTACTCTGATTATTTGTCTTAAATTGCTGTTAGGCTAGTGGTTTTCTGTTTCATACTGTACAACACAGGTATAGATGTGACACTGAAAAATGTGGATTCATACAAAGCTTTATTGAATATTTTGTGAGTTTGATTCAGGACAAATATCTCTGCAACAAAAATATGACATACAGCAGGAGTACAACATTTAAGTTAAAAAATATGCCTAAATATATCCTTTAGAATCACAGAGAAATACTTCTAATATTGAAAAATATTTCCTTCACAGTTTTCTGTTTAAAAATCATTGCATAGGAACACACAAGGCTGTATGATTGCAGTATGACAGACTGAAAGTGGACGTGTGCTTTCCCCTACTGTGAAGCATACAGAAAATCTCAATATGGCTCGTTTTAACTGATGAGGCAACCCATGGCAGTTAAAATAGCCTGGTAAAATCTGAATGGACGGATAATGCTTCTTATTGTGGGAGACTTTACTGTCCATGACTCCACTTTCTCAAGATGTCTTCTGCTGCATCAAGGGTGGAGTCCTCCTGTTAGACAAAAGGGAGTGAGTGTAAGTAAAAAGGACTGACAGAGCAACAGAGTGAGACAAGAGACGGCTTGGATCTAATTAATTTCAGTTAGGGTAACACCTTACCTTGACAAAACAGAATCGGATGTATTTGTCAAACTCCTTGCTGTGCTCTGGACTGTAGAACGCAGAGACGGGGATTGTTGCCAAACCCTACAGAAAAAAAACAAATTGTATTTGGAAAACATGATATACTAAATACACTATACACCAAAATTAAATGCTGCACAAAAACACTAACAAAACAAACTATAACACATGTGCCATTATTATTATTATTATTATTATTATTATTAGTAGTAGTAGTAGTAGTAGTAGTAGTAGTAGTAGTAGTAGTAGTAGTAGTAGTAGTAGTAGTAGTAGTAGTAGTAGTAGTAGTATTTACCTTCTCTTTAGTTAGCCATTTAACAAATTTGATGTCATTGGGTTCATCCTCAGTGCCCTGGTCTTTAAAGTCCACCTCTGTATAAAAAAGAAGGCCAGGGTAAACGTGAATCAGGCTAGAAACAAAAAGAAGATTTAAAAAAAAAAAAAATACAACCACTTCAGATTTTGTTCTTCACTCACTGACGGAGGAGATGTCTGCGATCATAAAATAGCCTCCCTCTGGCATGATGGGCTGCAAACCCACACTCTCCAGACACGAGGCCAGCTTTTTTCTCTTGTGGTGCAGCATCGCCGGCAGCTGCTGGAAGTAGCTCTCTGGAGTCCCGAACAGCTCATATTCTCTCTCAAATCCCTCAGCTACTGCCTCCTGTTGCAGACAGGAATAGATGAAAAGACGAAAATGAGAAGTTTCAGAGGTGTGAAACAAATGACAATTGTATATATATGTAGTTTTTAAACTTTGGTGTTAAGGACAGAATTCAAAATAAAAGTTCCTGGATCAACACCATACTTGTGCAGCACTGCTAAAAATTTCAAGAGGAGGAACCAAATTTCTTTTAGTGTGTGTGGGACCCTTTTCTGGGAGAAGCTAAAGAAGCCATGAAAAGTATCTGAAATGCTCAAGGAGTGATGTTTACCTGAGCAGCTGTAGCACAGTGGTAAACACTGTTCTGATGAATGGTTTTCATGTGTTTAATGATATGCCCAGAGCTGATGGCCCAGCCAACCTGAGAAGAAGAGGCATGTCCACATGACAGCGTGCAGTAAAAAAGAACACATTACTCGAATACTCAGAACATCTGTGCATTACCTTCCAACCAGTAGCACTGAAGGTCTTTCCACCACTGCCAACAGTGATGGTTCGTTCCCACATCCCAGGAAGACTGGCTGTCAATAAATTAACATAAATAATTTATTAATAATTGAAAAAATGTCTTCATACAAGTACTTGGAGATATGGCTAGAATGATAAGCTCTCCTTCAATGAACATAATACTGCTTTAGTCAAGAAACTTAAAGTCAAGCTCGGCTTTTATTTCAGAAACAAATCTTGTTTTAGTTTTAGTGCTAAGAAGAAACTTGTGGAAGCTACTTTTCTGTCTGTAATTGATTATGGACATATATTGTACATGCATGCTGCATCTTCCATCTTGGTTCATCACTACAATTCATAACAAATACAAAGTCCCTCAACCATCACTGCATTCTTTATGATTTAGTTGGTTGGACATCACTTAAAATTCGTAGACAACAGCACTGGAATATCTTTATTTATAAAGCTATACTTGGCAACCGTCTACTGTACCTCTGTAACCTCCTCTCTGTCTACTCTGGTACCTATCAGCTACGCTCCTCAAAGTGGTTGCTTTTTAACGTGCCACGAGTTGCAACCGAATTAGGAAGAACTGTTTTCTCTTATTCAGCACCTTGGAGGTGGAATAATCTACAGAAAGAGCTAAAGTTAGAAACCCTTATGTCCATTAATGAATTTAAAACTACTGTAAAGAATGTTGTGATGGAGACATGTTCTTGTTTTTCTTGAGAGTCTCATTGTGTTTTTTTTAACATTTTGTACTTCTTTTACCATGAAAATGTAACTTGGTGTTTATTATGTATGCATTTGTTGTGATTTGGCTGCGACCTTGGCCAGGTCTCTCTTGTAAAAGAGATTCTGAATCTCAATGGGACTGCCTGGTTAAATAAAGGAATAAATTAAAAAAAATAAAAAATAACGCAGCTATACTTATACTTTGTGTGCATTCTGTTGCGCCCTGACTGTATCTCACCCATCTTTACATGCTTGGCTCCATCATAAGTCAGCCACTCGTACACCTCATCACAGATGCACAGCACATCATGTTTGATGCACAGATCCGCTATCATTTGTAGTTCCTCTGTTTTGTAAACCTGCAGTGGACATGAATGTGTGACAGGTGTTTATGCGCAGAAACGTATTTTATTGAGTTAAGTTTATTAAAAGTTTTAAAAAACTGAAATGTAGACAGGCTGCATCAACAGGCTGGCTTTAAAAAAAGACACATATACACTGGTAAATATCTTACCTTGCCTAAAGGGTTGTTGGGAGTGTTGATAACAATGGCTTTTGTGCGCGGAGTGAATTTACTGGCCAGCTCCTCAGCAGAAAGAACCCAGTCTCCACTCGACAGGACGGCGCTGCCCTCAGCTTTCTTGAATTCAACAAATAAAAATAATGGTTGATATATCCTTTGAAGTATATGTACACAAAGAGAGAGGTAAAATTGTTGAAAGATGTGCGGCACTACTTTGTAAAAGACGTTCAAAAATGTGTAAATGACTCACCGGCCTCAGAGGAACATATATTGCCTTTCCTCCAACCATCTGCACCATTGGCTGGTAGCAGTCAAAGAACGGCTCAACAATTATGACCTGAAAGAGAAATTTGTCAGTACATTTTGTTATTAAGCAAAAACTTACGTAAATGAAACTACAGAATGAAGTAGTAAATATGTGGTACTTCTTACACACATTACTGTTGTACTGTTAGCTAAAAAATAAAACCTGTGGCTAATGGCATTGGTTTTACTCAGTTTTTAAAAAATATTTTTAACTAGTGCTGAGCACCATGTGGAAGAGTTTATCACAGAGTAAAGCACACATATTTATGTAAAAAAAATAGTTCCCCATAATTACCACTGTAGAACATTTTGATTTGACTTGGGGTGATTTTCGTACCTCATCCCCTTCTTCAACCAGAGCTTGAAATGCACAGAAGAGAGCCTGATAAGCTCCAACTGTGACCAGGACGTCTTCAAGAGGATCAATCTCACGTCCCACAATCCTACCAAAGAATTTAGCCAGATTTTTCACTAGACGGGGGTGTCCCTGAGGAAAGAAATTACAGGAAAAGGTAAGTTTCTTTAATACCTGATAAAAATGACATGAACATGAACTAAAAATAAGCATCCTTTTGTGACATTCCAGAAACGTGCTTAATTACACTTACAAAAGCTCGGGTATACTGGTGCATCAGGGGCCCTCCACACACTGCTTTACAAAAAGCCTCCTGGACAAACTTGGGAGGTGAGAAGTCAGGAAATCCCTGTCCAAGGTTCACTGCTTTGTAGTCTGCTGCCAGTTGTGTGAATTCCACCCTGTTAATGCAAAACAGGCCAAACACTGCAGTGCTCTTACAAAAATGATAAGTTAGAAGTAAATTATCACAGGTGTATGACCAGTAATTATGTCCTGTGAGAGTCATTTTATGGTCCATGTCCTAAATAGTAAACAATTAACGTATACACAAGTGAGTAGGAAAATAAATTACAATAATAAATGCTTTAGAATGAATCCTTTTTGTAGAAAACATTGTTTGTGTGTCTTTTAGTCAGTGAGTTAAATTATGGGTCCTTTCTCTCAGATATAAAATAGACATATCTATCTTAACTTGCAGATAGTTTTGGCTTAATTTCTTTTTAAAATTCCTTATTCCATTCAAGAGCCATCTTAAATCTACCAGATGTTTGATGTTTGGGAAGTGAGAGAAAGAAATAATACCACTTTAAAGAAATCAATGTGAAAAATGATACAACATGTCCAGCATTACATGATCTGACACAAACCTAATGCGCATTCTTTTTTTTGGCACAGTCTGTGGTGGCATTGTACTGCAATTAAGTATAAATGTATTATTTCGATTAAAGTATAAAAAAAGTATATTAAAAGGTCTTGATCCCAGGCTGTGCACCACCCCCACGCTGCACCAATCATATGGTTATACTAAAGGTTAATGCTAATAAAACGGGACCACGGTTGGGTTTGAATCTGTCAATCCAAGCAGAGACTTGTATGAAAACCTTAAAGCAGCCTATTAATTGTCTCCACTCAGGGAACCAAAACTAAAAGAAAAAACATTGAAGTTAAGTGTTCTTTTGGAAAACGAAACATTTCACTTTATGAATGACGATATTAAAGTGATTCTTCAAGGAAACCGTTTGTTTTCCGGCTGATTTAATACAGTTCGATACAATTATAAATAAAGACTATCTATATAAAGACTAGACTATAAATAGATTTGGTAGCAAAACCTGTGTCCCCTTCTGGCAACATTATCACTTACCAAACGTTTTTATCGACACCATCTGTTCTGCGTGCATGAAGTCGTCTTGACATGATTATCTGGAACAAAAGCAAATTTTTAAGGTAAACCATATGTCGTTATATAGAAGTGTCCTTAAGTTAAGTACAGCTGTACCCACCTTTTGACTGTTTCTAATTGAAGTCTGAGATATTACAGTCAAATGTGTGGCAAGATTCCTGATTATTCCCATCAATGGATGATCATGGCGCACAGGCTTAAAGTATATCACTCGCCAGTTATTCCAGCTGGAAAGATGACGGTGCACTAAAGGTGTCTCTAAATGTGTTGTCTCTCCTGATCTGCAACACCTACGGCTATTTAATTTTCAAACAAGCGCTGGGGTCGTGCTCCCCTTCAAACTCCTTCTGTTTTCATTTCTACTTCCTGCCTGGGCGGAGCGAGGAGTTGCTCGTAGTTACCTGTATGTAACTCCAGTTCTATGAGCAACAGCAGAGGAACAAATCCCCCCCAAAAGGGTTTACTTTTCAAGATACCCCTACCTATCTGAGGTATAACAAAGCACAATCATGTTTCTTAATAACTTTAATATGTCTAGTTGTTAAAATCAATGGGTATATAAAAATATTGAACTGGAAAATTAGTTTGTTTCATTAATGTTTGACGCTATAAAGCATAATTGTATCAATATTTTTGTCCATTATTGAAATTTTCTTAAATGTGCTCAAATTATAGGAGGAAATTAAACATGGAATTAAAATTCTAAAAGCTATATTTATAAATGAATACAAAGCAATAGTCTAGTTTTCCCTGCCAATACATCTACATTGAATTTAATCCACGCATGTATGTCGGAGCAGAATGAAAAGCCAGGGGGTTTGATCTATTGACCTTTGTATGTCAAGTGATTCTAATCATATTTGTCATAACGTTCTATCCTTCAAAACCAGTTTACATGTGGTTTGTGTTACTGAAGGATAATTAAACAAATAAAAGGAGAGGTAGGCTGATATTTTGAACAGATAAGAAAACCAGCAGACTAACAGAGATTGTATATTGACCATGAAGAAAGACCTATTTTAGCCCACTAGGGAAAAAACTTACGTGCATAAATTTATAATTGTGTTGGCCATTTTTCAAAGCAGTTTGCACAGTTTTGAAATGATCTCCAACCTTCCAGGTAGCAACTTATCAACTTATACCAGTACAGATCAAAAATGTAGACACCTAGTCTGTTGCTTTGTTTTATTTAACTTTCCTCATGTAGAAAATCTACAGTTTTTGGTCTAGTTTTAAATAAACAAAAATAAATGCTCATTACATTTTATTGACTGTAACACACATCATATTACTCCGTCACAGAAGGTACAACACCCACAGCAGCAGTAGCGACTTCATTAAACTAGAACATACTGCTTTAGACATTGCCTATGTCGTCATAAAACACCACATAACACAATTCCTCTAAACTTTTTTCAAGTCCTCTGGCAGTACTCTGCCTTTCTTCCGCGCCCTTTCCTTCTTCTTCTCTCCTTTGACCTGCTTGCGTTTCTGGATGTTCTTTCTTCTCTTGTCCTGACGTTGCTGCATCTTCTCTATCACGTTCTCGCTACGCTTGTTCCAGTTCTTCTTCAACTGCGAGCGCCGCTTTTCCTTCTTCTTCAACGAGGTGCGCAGCAGTACCTCATCGTCTTTGATTTTGAGTCCCTCTGCCTTATAAAGCATGTTGGTCCACTTCATCTTCGTCTCCAAATCACGGGCCTTCCCCTCGTCTTTCTCCCTCAGCTGTTCCAGCTTTGCTTTGCGAGCCTCCACACGACTGAGCAGCTGCTTGTAGTTCTTTCCCGTCAGTGGTGTTATCTGGCCCTTAATGCTCTTTTTCTTGTTCTTCTTTTTCTGAATTTTGTCTACGTATCCCTCTTCCACCGTCTCCACTTTGTTGAAGATGATAGCGGCTTCATTTCTTTTTTTAACAGCCGGAGCATCCTTTTCTTCCTGTTTTATCTCTGGCTGCTCTTCTTGGCCATTTTTTCCAGCCAGTTTCTTCATCCGAAACTCTTTCCTCTTCCTCTTCTTACGCTCCCGTTCCAGCTTTCGTTTTGCTCGCTTTGCCTGGACTGCCTCTGACAATGCATCCTTTGGAGTTCCCTGAAAAAAGATGAGTGTAACTTGTTAGTCCAGCATACACTTGATGATATTGCATGTGATCTCCCAGTCTGCATTTGTTTATAATTAGCACCAGAAACAGTGTAGGGACTCTGTTTGTACAAGTATGTGTTAGAAGTAAACACTTTCAAAAAAGTCAATACTGTGCAAATACTGACTCATTTAGCTGGTTCAGTATCATTCAAATAATTTGGTACAAGCAGTCCCAAACTAAAAGATGTTTCATTTACAAGAATAAAAACAGCAAAAGCAGCAAATCAACTGATTTCAAAAGATGGAAATGGAGAGTATTTGGTGTTCATGCCCCAAATGATCTATCGATTATAAAAATGGTCAATTCACTCTTCCCTAATTCCAGCGGTGGAATCTAACATTTACTCAAGTACTGTGCTTAACTACAATTTTGATGAAATGTTTGAGTGTAACATGTTGGTCCAACAGACACTTACCAAGTGTTTAACTAATCTGCAGTATGTGTTAAACATGAGCTATGGAAAAACAAACACAGGAACAATGCATATACTTTGTACTAAAACCCTTAGGTTTAGTGTCTGGGATATGTGGTGTATCAAATATCTGCTTTACCAACAAAGTTAAGATCAAAATAATGCAGCCATCAAGATACCAAACCTTTGTAGTGGTCGCCTGTACTGGCACAGGAACAGTACGACTTTTGGAGCAAGCAGCTGGATTAATTATAGCCTGGTCACAGCTAAGAATTGACAATTTGATTAATCACCATAAAACAATTTCTTTACCGTGTCTGACTTCCAGTCTGCACTTGTTTTTAATTAGCATCAGAAAGAGAGCAAAGGGACTGTGTACAAGTACAGTATGTGGTAGAAGTAAACATTTTCAGCAAAGTCAATACTGACTTGTTTTGCTGGTTCAGTGTAATTCCGATGTGTGTATAATTCAGTGTTGGGATACACTGTCACTAACAGACACCATAAATAAACCTCCCTGTGGTTTTCTTTCATTATCTGCTCTAATTACTGCATACCTGCCCTCTGGACTCCTCGATCTTTTCATGTAGTCTCTTGCGTAGTACATCAACTGTGGAGAAGTTGGACTCAACATTTGCTCCTTTAAGAGAAAAAAAAATAAAATCAAATGTGACTATAGGAAACAATGTTTTTTTGTAAACAGGAAAAGACCTAATGATCTAAAGGAAATGTCACTATAGTGACAAAAACATGACAATGAAATCATCTCTCAGACACACTGATAAGAGAGCATTACTCAACGTGAATACACTTACTGTACCTTTAGGAGGGCGTGTTGTGGATCCAGCGATGCTCTGGGTTTTGGACCCATTCATTTTTGCCGTGGCCAGGCCTTTCTGTGCTGCAGCAGAGGGTGGAGGCTTTTGTTGGGATTTAGGAGTAGGGGTCTTCTCATTGGCGTCCTTTTCTTTAAAATGCTTCTTTTTGCATTTTTTCTTCTTCTTTTGAGGGCCAGCATCACCTTTAGCCTTGAAATAAGCTACACACAGACAAACACAACACCTGTGATGTTAATGATCACACACAGATGGGTACCAATTAAAAGGAAAAATCAACATTAAGTGACTTAGTATGGAGTCAGGCCACCACGTGCTGCTTGCCAGTCTGTGAAACTATTATAACTATTTAGTATTGGAGGGATGAACACCACTCCTCCACAAGATATTCCCTCATTTATGTATGCAACCTTTATTTAATAAGGTAATCTCATTGAGATTAAGACAGATCTGAGTACAGCAGATAAATAAAAAAACAAAGACACATAGTATCAGAGACAGTCACAGAGTCACTAGATAGATTTGAAAATGAAAGTTCTAGTTATATTATGTGTTCTCATAGAGATGGTGGGGGAAAGCAGTGTCTTACATATTGGTCCAAAATCTTCTATAGGTGTGAAACTGGGTTGAGATCTGGTGTATGTAAAGGCCATTATCATGTTGTTCACATCATTTTCAGACTGAAAATTCAGTATTCAGGTTTTACCTTATGGACTTAAACAGATTTGACAATGCCATCAAATTTAAAGAAAAAACAAGTCAGTGCAGATCTGCTGATGTCTAAGACCAAAATCCCATGGTCATCTTATTTCCTCATTTTCTAAGAGAAAAAAGCCAAGAACAGCTGATCTTGTGGTTGACACTTGCCTTCACAAAGTGATGAAATTAGTAATTTGGAGGTGTCCGAGTTAAAAAAAATCTGTTAAAAATGGTAAAACCAGTGACATTTCCCCCCTTTGAGATTATAAATTAATCTGTTGATTAATTTTAAATCCATCAAGTAATTCCCCACCTTTTTCTCCTGTGGCCACTTAATATGTGGCAAAATCTCCTTGCAACCCCTCATCAAAAGCTACATCTATAAATTGTAAGCTGTTCAATCTTTAAGTGATTTCCCCCTCTCAGACTGTTTAATTTAATTAATGTTTTTTGAGGCTTGGCACACACCAGAGCATTTAAGAAAACAGAAAAGACAGAAGAAAAGGCAAACAAATAAACAGATTTTTTCCCCTGAAGTTTTTCATGGTGCATCCTTCGGTTCTCCCTGTTAACAGATGAGTGTAAAGTCCAACAGACACCTGCAGCAGATTTTGCATTTGATCAGCCTGTACTTGTTTCTAATTAGCACCAGAAACACAGCGTAGGGACTGTTTGTACAAGTATGTGGTAAAAGTATTTTCAACAAAGTCAATACTGACTTGTTTTGCTGGTTCAGTATAATTCAGATAATTTGGGACAAACAATCCCAAACCACAACATATTTCATTTACAAAAATAAAAACAGCCAAAAGCAGCAAATCATCTGATCTCAAAAGCGGGAAATGGAGACCATTTGGTGTTCTTGCTTAAGAATCTAATAATTATTAACACTGTCAATACATTTTTTTTTTTTACAGATCGACTACTCATGCCTAAGTCCAGCAGTGGAAATCAAGTATTACTCAAGTACTGTACTGTGTAGCTACTAGTTACATTTCACATTTAAAAAAAACAAACATACGATGTAGGATATGATGCTGTAATGTACTAGTACTCTACAAAGAAGGATATAAGGTATCTAAATAGGCTGCACACTTTAACACAACATTAAAAAGCTTATAGTTCAACTTTAAATGTGTTTATATATTACATTTAAAAACAACCTTCGTTGTCCAAAGTGCTATCCAAGTTCATGATTCACAACAAGGTGCATTTGTTAGATAGTCTAATATCTGATAAAAACAGAATATAATATATTTATATTAGGCAAAGTACCTGAGTACTTGGTCCACCACTGCTTAACTTAATTCTTATATTTGTCTTGACTAGCCCCTTCAGGTAAACCTGTTTTTTTAAAGAGTGCAGCGCCTCCTTTGGTCATCTGCAGTAAAACCCAGCGGTTTCATGACATATTGAATGTTAGGGGCTTTTCTACAAACACTAACACATAAACTATAAAAGTACACATAACATTTTAAATTACAGCACGGAAAAAGGGAAGCCGTGGTCCACAATGTGGTGTGAATTAGCTAAAACAGTTAGCTAACTGTTACGTACCAAACGGTCTCTTCTTTGGCTCCTGGTCTCGTTGCAGGACTTTACCAGTGAGCTTTTGAATGTACGCGTCCTTTGAGGCGAGATCCATGTCGCTAAATTAACCTTTAATCCAGCTAAACGTGCCCCATGAAAACAGGAACTTAGTGATAGAAAAATATCAACACATTTCTGTACACACGTGGGTAAGACATGACGGGGCGGAGCGTCACGAACCCGGAAGGAGTAACACCATAAGCAGCCCCCCTTCTGATAACTTATGTAGCTGTTATGTAGTCAGTAGTCTCTCACCCATTTCTTACCTATTTGTCCTTAAGGTTTTAATACAGAATGGCTTCTCTCAAATCAGCACTGGCTTATTCCACCAGGGTGGTTACGGCACTAAATAAACAGGTTAGTTACATGGTGTATATTTCAAATCTGCGTAAAATCCCGAGGAAAATTCACTGAGTTTTGTGAATGTCATTTTTCAGTGGTGGCAGATTTTCAGCTGATTTTCTGTTATTGCAGACGCATGTCATTTACATCAAAAGGACTCTCATCGTGTCCAGACTGCCTTTCTTCAAACGTGCAGATGGTAAGAAAAATATATATTTATATGCTTACATATATCAACATAATGATGACTGTGAACTCCAGCTTCAACTTTGAACTTTATTTTTAGAATTAAGAAACATATAGAAAAGCATCCAAAGACCATTTTGTTAACAGAAGATTAAATATTTCCTTTAAGAAAGCATACATTAAAAGTGTTTATAAATTTGGGGTCATGTTTGTATTTGGCCAACCAACAATATAATAAACTTTACAAGGTATTTTATTAGATTTGTTGTCATAGTTGATAGGACTGGGCAATAAGCAATAACAATAATTATTGCGATATCATTTTCTTCAGTAACAATATGACAAATGTTCATTAAATGTTTGATTTAATTCATCTGAACCACAAATTAATTTGCACTTAATTTTTCTATTAGGATTTTTATTTTGTTGAGGAAAGGACCGAAAAATATTGTACCTAATTTTATTCATGCATATTAGTTGAAAAAAGATTGAATAATAATCGTTTTGAATGTTTTACCTCTGATTTGTGAAGTGTTTACTTGCTAAAAAAGTCTAAAAACAACTAACCATCTGGTTTCTAGAACTTTCACTCAGGAGCAAAAATTGTCATTTATCGTGATAATTATCAATATTGATTTGTATGATTTGTATGAATATTGAAAATTGTATGAGGTTACAGCCATATATTCTGTGTGTTGTGAATTTCCAGGCTGGTTCATTCCCTTCGGCCGACAGTCCAGCTCCACAGCAGCCGGTGCAGTGAAAGGAGACGACTCTTTCCTCAAATGGTTCCTGCTGCTCATCCCTGCCACCACCTTTGGCCTTGGTACATGGCAGGTACAGCTTTAATTTACTTATCACATTAAAACTATCTGCTGATGTATCTGCTGATGTTGTTGGATGGACTCTGACACTTTTGTTCCTGCGAAGGTGAGACGACGTCAGTGGAAAATGCAGCTGATTAATGAGCTGCAAAGACTCACTACTGCAGAACCCATTCCTCTTCCTCTCGAGTAAGTACATGCTAGATGCATTTACTATTATTCTCCTATACACTTAGCACTGAATAGCACGTCACGGACAAAGACAGGTCATACACTAAATGCAGCTATATGCCCTCCGGCTTTATGAAGGTGTATTGATGTATTTTAGAAATAGAAATATGCAAGTTTTTTTTTTTTAAAGAAATCTTGTGGCAGTGGCACGCCAATTCAGTAAATTTGATTCATATATTCACTGTTCTTTTCTGTATAATTCATGTTTTTTGCCTGTAAACCTTCAAACCTAAGTACCTCCAGAAAACGTAAGAAAAACAAACTATATGTTGGCAGTAACAGCTACCTATAAAAGCAACGTTTGTATGAGCAACGGGTTTTGCTCAGGCACTCCATCAGGACAAATTAAATGACAATGTACAATGTGCCATGGACTAAAAAAGGAGTTAATTTCTTTATTAATAATAGCACCTATGTAAAAAAAAATTTTTACTTGTGGAAATACACTCACAAAATAAAAAAAGCTGAAGATAACCTTTTTCTCTTTTTACTCATTGCAAGTGGCAACGCAACTAAAGAATTATTATAAAGAATTATATCTGTTTCTGTTTCAATTACTGGTTGTGTTTCAACCTACATATTTCATTGGTCATCAATTGCACCTGTTTGGTATAGTTGTTTAATCATATGCATGATATGCCTACAACAGCCCTGATTTTGTGCAAGTGTACTTAGAAAAATGAATTCTGTTTGGAAGGCAAAGGGTGGTCACACAAAATATTGATTTGATTTAGATTCTTCTTCTGGTCATTCACTTTGGATTTTGTTAATTGATAAATATATTCTATTAACATGTCTATTTTTGAAAGTATTCTTATTTTACAGCATTTTCCCACAACTGCCTAAAACATTGCATAACTGAGGGTAGCACTTGTCCTTACCCCTCCCCACCAAATCTATGTCTGTTACCTATCAATGTGCAGATTTGCATGTCATTTTTCTCCCTGGATCCTAGTCCTCATGAGCTGAATAGCCTAGAGTACAGAAGGGTGAGAGTGCGTGGACAGTACGACCACTCACAGGAGCTGTATATTCTGCCCCGCTCCCCAGTCGACCCAGAGAAAGAGGCCAGAGAGGCAGGCAGGCTGGCTTCAAGCGGAGAGACCGGCGCAAATGTCATCACTCCATTCCACTGCACTGACCTCGGGTAAGACAGCAGATAAAACGTTGTGGCACTGGGTGAAAATAACTTGATGGTCATCTTACAGCTAATATCTGCCTTCACCTGCAGCATCACAATCCTGGTGAACAGAGGATATGTTCCAAGGCAAAAGATAAGACCAGAGACCAGGACGAAGGGTCAGGTTAGTATCTCAGATGATGTAACACATCAGTACGTTCTTATAGACTCCACTGCTTTAGTATTACACTCTTATAGCATTGTCAGACTTGCATTGGACAGTAAAAAAAATTACCCACAGTGCAACACAATTTACTTCAGGTGCGGTAACCTTACCATGTAATGTCTCAGCTACAACAAACCTCACAAAACCATTTACATCAGTTATATGAAAGGAAACAGCAGTACCTTAAGCTCCCTCAGTCATGCTTTCATTATTTCTCCGCAGCTTATTCAGACGGATTTTACAAAATGTAGTTCTTCTGTGCAGGTCGAAGGTGAGGTGGAGGTGGTCGGGGTCGTTAGGCTGACAGAGACTCGCAAACCCTTTGTACCCAACAATGATGTGGAGAGAAACCGCTGGCATTACAGAGATCTGGAGGCCATGTCCAGCGTCACTGGCGCTGAGCCAATCTTCATTGATGCTGACTTTGGTAAGATGCTCTCTCACGTAAAATACACAACTGATTCATACACTTAATGTAATATAATAATTATTCTATAGGTTTTCATGAATAAAGAAAAGGTTATGGTGCACAAGTAAATGAAATTGTCTTGTATCACGCAGGCAGCACCATTCCTGGTGGACCTATAGGTGGACAGACCAGAGTCACGTTGAGGAATGAACACATGCAGTACATAGTGACATGGTAAGTAGAAACTTTCTGGATGTACACTTCTGAGACACAAGACTGTTTCTAAAGCTGACACTCTGCCATTATTTGTGTATATCTTTACAGAATTGACTGCAATTTTTTTCAATCTTTTAGGTATGGTTTGTGTGCAGCTACCTCCTACATGTGGTTTGCAAAGTTTGTCAAGAAGATTAAAGTGTGATCTGGTTAAATGCAATGAATTAGTTAATACACATGAATACTATCTGAAATATTGCAAACTTCTCATTTACTGGATGTACTTGATTATCTCCAGCCCATATGTAAATAGCTGTAGATTCTTCTCCTGAAACATGTATTTGAGAATAAATATAAAACTTGGCTCATGTTTTCTTTTACATCTTTCATGTTGTTAATTAGCTAAGCTGATGGGAACATGCCAAAATATTCTGATATGTAGAAGAATTGAGAATTGAAGTTTGTATTGCAATGAGAAGTTTGGTCTACAGAGAACAAAAGTCATCCGGGAAATTTTCACAGCTGGAGACAACCCAATAAAACTCTTCTCAGACATTCACTGAAGCCATCACTAGTAATCCATGGCATTGATTCAAGTCAGTTTATACACCTTAATGTTTCCAAAGTTAAATCCCCATAGTTTGTTACACATTTCTCTTCAAATGTTCCATCAAATGCTGCTTCCTTTGCAAAATTAACCACACGCTCCTGTATCCCAACTCAACCATTTCTAATTTAGGTAACCCCATCACAACTGATGTCACTGTAGTCTTATCAATTGCACCCTACAGATCACACATCTGAGTACAGCAATGTAATTTTCATCACTACTTGCAATTAAGAGAAAATGCTGTTTTGATCTGACATTAGTGTTATATCTACAGTTGCAACTTTGTTCCACAACAAAACATTTAGTTGTAACAATAAAAACAGTCTCACTCTCAATTAGGACATACATTTTTTATTCCAAACAATTTAACCAAGCTTGGTTGCCAGTTCCTTGGCCTTTGCCTTCTCCAGCTTGGAGATGCGGGCTGTGGATTTTGGGCCCATGATGCCACCTCCCCAGTGACGACGGATCTGGAAAACAAGGTTGAAATGGTTAAATTGGTGCAACTTGTTCTTTGATATCAATATGCAATTTTACTCATTTAGAGATGTTGACTGAAATTAATGCTTACCTCTTCATATCTGTCATTGTAGTTGGTCTTGATGGCTTCCACAAGCTTGGCAAGTGCACCTTTATCCTCACTGAGAAAGAACAAATCTAGTTAATATGATGCTGACACCATTCAGAGATGGAGCTGCATTACTGATTCAATTCAATCACCTTTATAAAAAGGATAGTTTAGAAATAAAAAGGTTTGATAATTATTGGAAATTGCTGCAGAAAATGCCCTAATAATTTTTGAAGAGGCAGTATTTCAAGATGTGAAACAGGTTACTACACTATAGAGCAAGTTTCCAAAATGTTTCAGCCAGGTATGAAGATCCAGCAGTGTTACTAGTCGAGAAACTGAAAATCTTATTTCGTCTCACACTTTGACATAGCACAGCTCAGCTTGTATGCATACTTACGGGTTTGTCTGTGTGAAGGCAACTGAAGTGCATGTCTTTCTGTGCACCAGTCTGCCCAGTCTAGCCTTGCCCTTGACGATGCAGTATGGGACGCCCATCTTGCGGCAAAGAGCTGGCAGGAAGACGACGAGCTAGAACAGGGGAACCCCAGGAGTTAATATTCATATATTAGGAACACATTTAAAAAAAACAACTGACAAGTGAGTTGTCTGCAATAACTGTTGTGATCAAAACATGTATTCATGGTTTGTGGTCTCTGCTCAGGGTTAAAAAGCTCGTGTGTTTGATCCACATAGAGGATTCAGGTGAAGAAATTCATACATCATTGCCAGTGACCACTTTCTAGACTGAACTGTACCCAATATGTCAAGTTCAACAGCTGCCAAAATAATGAACACATACCTCAATTGGATCCACATCGTGGGCGATGATAACCAGCTGGGCCTTCTTGCTCTCCACCAGAGAGGTGACAGTGTTCACACCTGTAGGGGAGGGAACATTTTAATTAACCTCTTATCAGTTAACACCCTGACCTAAAACAAGTTGTCATTTTGGCCAATGCTCAGGGTTAAAAAGCTCAAAAAACAACTTCATGGCATGTTTCAGGTGAAGAAATTCAAGTCATCATTGCATTGCAACTTCAAAATGGTTTCTCTATGGAACTCAAATAAATTGAACTAAGTTGTTATCCATCCATTACACTATGTTAGTTGTATACTGCTCACCTGCACGGAGGACAGGGGGCCTCTTAGTTGGAGTATCTCCCTTTCCAGCTGCCTTCAGCTCAGCTCGGGCCAGCAGCCTCTGTTTCTTCTCCTGCTTGGTCTCTGGCCTGTACTTGTGGGCCAGCTTGAACAGCTGTGTGGCTGGGGGGGGAAGATAGAGTACATTACAAATTAACATCAACTTGCATGGTTTTGTTTTGCAGCATGACAAGTGAACAGAATTTCAAGTTACTGCATCAGTGATCTTGGTGGAATGTCAGCACAGCTATTCAGATAGCAAATATTCTTTCACATCATTTGCAAAGACAATGATACTCTTAAGGACCCAGTAACCATTAAAATAATACAGCCTTCTTTTGCAGGCAGCGCTGCACTCACTAAAAAAAAAAATAAAGTGCAACCCTTGAATCCTGAAATGTCTTGAACTTACCGGTCTGGCGGTCCAGAGCCTGAGTGAACTGGTTGATTGCAGGGGGAACCTTCAGACGCTTGTAGAGGATGGAGCGCTGCCTCTGCAGGCGGATGTAACGGGGCCATTTCACAAAGCGTGTCAAATCACGCTTGGGCTGAATATCCTGGCCTGTGGGGAGAAGACAACACCAATATTTAGCATTTGATCTCAAACTCTGCCAATGTATTGTTTTTTTAATCTAATGTGCATCAGCGATCTTGGTGGGAAAATTGTCATCAGTGTTGTTAAGATAGCAAATATTCGTTTACATCACCTGCACGATTAAAATCCCCAGATCTCCCAAACCACCACCTAGGGCTACTTACCGATGCCAAAGTTCTTTGGCCTCTTCTCGAACAGGGGGTTGACTACTTTTTTGGCCTCATGTTTCTTGGCCACGGAAGGGGCCGGTGCCACCTTCTTCCCCTTAGCCTTCTTTCCCTTAGGCTGTTGAGAAGAAAACAGTGTTAGGGAGCATTAATATAAACATTACTTTGACACCATAAAAGTTTAAAGCCCAAATGAATGTCTGAATCTACAACTTTTCCCAAATTAAAGCTTATAGCATCACCGCTGTTTAAGCAAATACATGTAAAATGTGTTGACCATATGAGACATACAGCACTTATGATTTTAACCAAAACAATGTGATCATGAATGCTGCTTGTACTGTTCTAATTTTCCAGCATGCCAGCTTTAGCATCCACTGCTTGGCATGCAGGTTAGCCTCGCTCAATACTTAAGTTAACGTCACCTATTGTCTGTGTTCCAAAATACATAAAGCATTAGAGTCTGGAGACCTTTTAGTTGTCAATGGCATCAAGGCAAACACTTATGACTAAAAGCTCAAAAGCATTACAGCGAAATCTAGCTAGCCAAATCCCCATGTTCATCAGCCCACTCTGCTGTTAGCTCGCCATACAAACCGAATTCAAGACGATGCAGCTAGCTTAGCTGTTGCTACTAATAAGGAGTTATAATTTACAAACCAAGGCATTCTAACATTAGATAACTACCAAACACGCTATAACATGACTAAATTAGAGGAACGGCTGCTAACATTAATGTCACCGTCACCATTTGTGCAAACAAGCAACGCTCGGGCCCATTAACGTTAGCTGAATACTAGCCGGGTAAACTAACCGGACACACTTCTGTAACACTACAACTTACAATTCCCGTTGTAACTTACTTCCATTAATCAATACAGATACAAATAGTAAATACAGATAGTTTACATTAGTACAGAAAATACCAAATAGCAGCGCAAACCTCCTGCTGAAATCAAGCATGTTCACCAACGTTAGCTTTAGCCCCCTGACAGCTACTCGTACCGGCTACACTCGGGTCAATTTCACCAACTTTTACTCAAAATCCACACAACATCGACGCTTAATATCGACATTATATACACGAACTGGTTTCAAATACTTCATAAGTACATTCTACGATGTAGGAATAAGCATCTATACAGGGATGCAAACAGATACAACAGCTTAAAAATTTTCTCAGAAGAATCAGCTATGCACCCACCATGTCGGTTCAGGCAGAAAGGAAGACCTAGGCATTCTGGGTAGCGTAAATACCGCGAGGCTTGCACCGTGGTAACGTGGCTTCAAATATCGCCGATCTGGAGTCAGATGTAACAGCTGCTCGTCAACGTAAGCTCAGTAGTTTTAAAAATGTAGACATTGACTCTGGATCAGTGTTTCAATACGGTATTAATATGCTATGTAGGCTACGTTATGGTCATACTCAACGGAGTTGATTTGTTTCAATTTTCCACCTTTTAAAAGAAATTATAGTATTATAAGTTACATGTGCAGTTTATATCAAAGCCGGTAAATAATTATGTAGCCTATTAAGTAAGTACTTAACTTGTGGCTTATGTTATATACAGTGTAATATGTAATACATAAGTGAATTAGTAATATTTTATTTCCATATCCTTTATAATTCTTTTATCTTTTAATCTTATCTTATTGTAAGTGTTGCATTATATGTTAAATTTTTCTACCTGCTATGTAAACCTGCTTAGTAATAAAGCTGATTCAGATTCTAATACTTACTTAAAATGGTAGCCTAATATGTATGTAGTTGTTAAAAGAAATCCATCAATTAGGCCGGAAGTTCAGAGGCAGCTGAGCTAATAAGTGAGCCAGGCAATTTATTCTTGAAAGCAACAGTGTATTGTTATTATATTAATAACAAAATCCCTTAAAAGCAAAAATGACTTTATTTTACAGTTATATACAATTATTTACAATAATGAAGTTAAATTTAAATTAGAACAAAGAACAAGAAAAAGAGCATGGCAGCAAGTGAACATATAAAACATATACACAATCATCTACTTATCTATCTGTAATACCATCTAAACTATGTTTTAAATTTTTTTATACTACTAGTGAACATGACCACATCTGGAGAGGTTTACAGTCTAGATGTAGTCATGTTCATCCGTAGCACAGGCACAGGAAGTAGCCTACAACATGACATGAGACACTAGGGCAGACAAACTACAAAATAAAACAGGAAGTAAAGATACCTGAAACACACAAGGAACAATGTTACAAAATTAAACATAACACAGACAACATAAGTGACTTGCTGAGAAACAAGATTAGAAACACTAATGAACTCATAACAAACCTTGAAGAAATAACAAATGACCAAAGTAACACACACACTATAGAGAAGAGCAAACACAAGCGCAGGCACAGAAAACAAATACAGAACACCCCCTACCAACCCAAACCTGTGACAAGAAAAGCAAAAAGCCTGAATCATCTCACTGTCTCTCTACTCATTTTTCTTTTTCTTTTCACTTATTCCTTCTTTTCCCATTGGCTGCTCTGTTTGCCTATCAGTGTTTATGTCCTGCCTTTAGTTTATACATGCACACTACACCCATACATCTTTTTTAATGCCTTACACTGGGCAGTTAAATTATCACAGACTAAATGGATAGTTTGTCATATTTGGAAATAGACAAGCGTCTGTCACTGTGAACTGAGACTCCAGTCTGTATTGTAGGTCATACACTTCACTGATTAGAACTGTAGAGTAACATTAGTGTTGTAAAGATCTATATTTTATACTCATTTTTACTCATCTTGGCATCCTTCCTCCATCTACCTAACTTCCTTTACCTCACTTCCTTTCCTGTCTTTCCCTCAACCCTGATTGGCTCGTTTTCACATTTTTCTCACTCTTTGTTAACCTGATTGAGTTCACCTGAACACACTTTATTTAAAGACGGCACTCCCTTTCATTCACTGCTTTTACCTTCACTTGGTGCTGCAGATCTGGTAAGAGAAGTTTATTTTACTCTTTGGCCTATTTTCATGTTAGTTTATATGGGAACTTTAACTTAAGACAATTATCTTTCTGTATTTCTCTGAGATGTACATATGAGTTTAGTTTCTAATCTTAAGTTTTTTTTTCTTTCAGATTAAACAGCCCATGTGTCTTTTCACTCCCTTATACTAAAAAATAAACTTTTGTCAGAAGACTGGCATTTTCTAGCTTATTCCATGCATTTTAACCAGATGCCGATGATGGCAAACTTAATAGTAGACTTTATGATCAAAAAGTTATGTCTACACCTGAGTATCACGCGCTCATAGCGGGCCCGTTCTATTTGAAATGGGTGAAATGCAGCTAAGGCTGGCAATGAGTACATTGTACCTTAACTGTCTTGACTTAAACATTTTTACTTTGTCCAGGGGAATACAGATTGAGGCAGCTAGTGAGGTTGGCCTGTTAAATGAGCAGTTTTCATAAAGAAAAAATTGCAGTAGTAGGATATTGGAAAATAACTTATTTCTTAAATAACTTGTACCAATAAGGCCAACCAAGGGACACAATTAGAGAAGTCATTTTTACTGCCACATACTTGGGCAAGAAGGTAACACAAACTAAGAAAAGAGTAGGGCTGCCTTTGGAAGGAGGAAATCATACATTTCACCTTCCATTAATGGCTATGTGAAGGGGTGGTGTCCAACAACTGTCCATACACTCTATCAAAGTCATCAAACCAGACACAGGTCAAGCCATCTGCATCATCCTGCCAAAAGCTTTGTCCCTCTGACAATTGCCTACAAGCATAAATGTATATAGACATCTACATAAGTTGATTTTTGTCAGTGACAATTTTAAAAGGCTATGGTCTACACCAAGGAAGGAGTTTTAGCAACTTTTATATTATAATATAAAATTTGACTAGAAATCTGATCACCACAAATGTTAATCTACAAAAACTTGTCAGGTGTGTAACTAGGTTCATGAAATGTCTTATGGCCATACCACCCTGAACACACCTGATCTCGGAAGCTAAGCAAGGTCGGGCCTGGTTAGTACTTGGATGGAAAACTGCCTGGGAAAACCAGGTGCTGTAAACTTCTTTTCCTTTTACAAGCAGCAGAGGCTGCTGCTGCTTCAGTGAACACCATAGGTGGAGACAAAGCTTTGAAAAGCAGCCTGTCTCTGGACTGAACAATGGTGGATGAAGTACACAAAACCTGTACTTGAGTGAAAGTACCCTTGCTAAATATTACTCAAGTAAAAGTAGTCAATTTAAATTTTTGTTTGAGGACTCGAGTACAAAAGTACCTGCTTTTAAAAGACTTAAGTGTCAACAGTAAAATGTGTTGGGGATTGCTGACATGACAAATAAAATAGAAATAGTTGCCACTTATATTTCTGTCAGTTAAGTGTTTCAATTTTATAAAATGTTGGGTTAACTTTTTATACATTTACTCAAGTGCAGGTGCTTAGGTAAATGTACCTATACTGTCCACCACTGACTTGGAATTGAATATTAGATATAATGGTGATCCACTAAGTCTTATGAAAAAGCTTACAGCACCTGGTATTCCCAGGCACTCTCCCATCCAAGAACTAACCAGGCACTACCCTGCATAGCTTCCAAGATCAGATGAGATTGAGTATGTTCAGGGTAGTATCTCTTGAATGATGTGGATGACCATATGAATAGCCAACAAGCTAACATTACTTAGCTAGAAATTTTGTTTGATACAGCCAAAAATCAAGCAAGTGCAACAACAAAATACATAGCAATATGACTTAGTCCATCTGTGTAAACAGAAAGGATGCCAGCCTGGGATCTCTCGCCAGTGTTCAGGAGCCTCTTAATTGGTAGGTCACTCTTTCTCTTACCTTCCTCCATCAACATCTCCTCTTTGCCTCTGCTGTCAACATTGCGTCCAAAGAGGCTTCTAAGGCCGGTTATGTTGATGGCTCGCCCTGCTCTGGCTTGTAGTTCACCTGGCTCCGGCCTCTCAAATTGATAACTAAATCCACAAATGTTTCCTGCAAAAACCCTGCAACGTAGTAGCCTGCTCCATCAAGTAGGAGTTCACTTGCTAGCTGGTGCACCCTTACTGTACCTTCCACTTTTTGTACATCTTGACCTTTGTTGAACAGGGTTGTTGCTTACAAGGTCAAATATAAATATTTTCCTTCAGCGAGATTTGAAAAAATATTAAGACAATTAGCTGTATGATGTAGACAGCATAACATTTTGCTTTACAACACACATAAATCCCACATACCTGCAGAGGTTAAGGAAATTTATCTTTATGATTTACCCTCATTCATTGGAGTTCTCAAGTAACATTACACACCATCACTTTTGCACAGCTGGCATGTTACACTTTGGCTATGTTCAGAATGCAGTCCAAGGTGGCCCAAATCCGATTGTTTTGCTCATATGCGACTCAGATCTGATCTTTTTATGACAGTGTGAACAGCCCAAGTCGCATGGAATCTGATCTTTTCCAGTTTGGATTTGGGCCCCTTTCATATATGGTCCAAGTCCAATACAGAGCAGACTTTTTTTTTTTAAATGTGACCTCTGTCTGGGCGGACAGACAATGTGCTGTGAGTCATTTTATTCTTCTGCTCATGCTGGTCACTTTCTTTCAGGTAGACAGTACACACTGGAGTCTGATATGGGTCACATTTAAACAATAATGAACTAAACAATAGTGAACTGTACATCAAACAAAATGGAACTGAGCATTAAAGCCTGCAGTCTGAACGTAGCCTTAGTAGGGGATGTATGGAGGTAAATCACTGCCAAAAACATTGAAAATGGACAGACTAAAAGTCACAAACAGGTATTACGACTTGTAAACACATAACACAATCTACAAATAGATTAAAAATCTGCAAACAAAGTCCTAATGATCCGCAAATGTAAAACAAGATCTACAAATAGATACAAAATCCTCAAACAGACTCTTCATGATCCACAAATATAAAACATGATATACAAAAAGATTTAAAATCCGCACACAAACTCTTTATGATTCACAAATAGAAATCAGTAACTTGCACTTGAAAACCAGAATTTGAATGAATGTAAAGTGATTTGTTTGCAGGTGAATTTCATGTTCTGTTTGTAGATTGTGTCACATTTGTTTTCAGAATTTTGGCAGTATTGTTTCGCTTTGGTGACAGAACAATGCCAAAATCATTGAAAATGAAGAGACTATGAGTCAAAATGCATATTACAATTTGCAAACACAAAACAAGATCTTCAAATAGATTTATAATCTGCAAACAAACTCCTCGTGATCTGCAAATGTAAAACACAATCTGTAAATAGATAAAAATTTCACAAACAGACTCTTCATGACATACAAATATAAAATACTGATCTACAAAAGATTTAAAATCCATGACACAAACTCTTTATGATTCACAAATATAAATCAGTGACTTGTACTTGAAAACCGGAATTTGAATGAATGCAAAGTGATTTGTCTGTGCATGAGGGTCATTATTTATTTGTAGATTGTGTTGCATTTATTTTCAGAATTTTGGCACAACTGTTTCGCTGTTTTTCCCATTAAAAATTCTACAAATGCCCTCCTCAAGATTTGCAAACAAACACAGTCTAACTTGTATTTTCAAACCACTGTAAAAAGACATTCTTACATATTTTGTGCAAAGCTCAGCATGCAAGTGTTGAATCTGTGTTTGTAGATCACAGTGCATTCACAGATCTCTCTGCACGAGTCTACAGATAATTTTGGCAGTTTCTTTCCGCAGACTGTGTGACTTCGATCCACGCGTGTAGTCAGCCAATCAGAGGCATTGCTTCTATGTGATGTCACGTCCCCTCAATAAGATCTTTTCAAAATAAGAGCTGGCACTTGTCGGATGGCTGGGATCGGCTCACTGCCAGCTGCACTTGCCGGTGTCACAGCGCGGGCAGAGCCCGGCAGCGCTGAGGGAGCGCCGACCCTCGCAAGATGGGTTGTCAGGTAAGCGGTCGCCGACCAAGTAATCATGTGACATTTAATAAAGAATAACGTTATCGCAGTCCAGTGACCGTTAACGCTATGCGCTACCGTTAAAACTGCCCAGAAACAGGCTCACCAACAGCCTGCCGTTAGCTAACGTTAGTTAGTTTACACCATGTGTACAACAGCACAGACAGCTAGCTAGCTAGCGGTTCTTGCAACTAACACCGACCAAACAAACGTTCAGCGGGACGCATCGGCGTCGGGACCCCGCCGAAATCTCGAACTTATTACCATTACTGGGAACTAAACGACACTGTGTCCCCGTAGCATTTATTTTCGTGGCATGGCAAGGAAAATATGTCATGACAAACCGAACAGAGCATTAACGTTAACTACAACGACCCTCACTGTCACGCTGTCATCAAGTTATTATTTCAGCTGGTTAGTCAGGCTACACTGTCTGTATGTGAGTGTATTATTTTTTTCCATGAAAGTGCTTTTGTGAACAACAAATCCGTGTTGGAAATAACGTAGGTAGCAACCGGCGTGCAGCTAACGTTAACGTTAGTCTCTGGTGTGTGTTTCTAACCGAGCTGCTGCAGCCGTAGCTCCGGTCGGTGCTCTGTGTGTTTTTAGTTCAGGATTTCTTCAGTGTCGGGTAGTTCAGGAGGTTTCTACCGGGTGCCGAATTAACACAGAGGTCGTGTCCTGTCGAAAACACACGGACCCGGTCATTAAAACACTAAAAGCACTGCGTGAAGCAGTTTCATCCTTAAAACATTAGTGTCTCCTCAACGAACATTGGCTGAGCGTCAGCGAGCCGGCAGGAAATATTTTGAAGTCAGTCGGCGTTTATGTGTAACAGGTAGAACGCAACAGACATTTTACTCTTTATTGGTCAATAGAGTGGGCTGTTGTATCGCAGCTTTTGTCTGGTAAACAATCTGCTAGCGTTTCCGAAAGGGATGTGCTGATGTCTCTTTTTTCCCCACCCTCTTGTCTGCAGAATCGGACCGGAGGAGCCCAATCCGTATCCAGAGCTGCCAAACTGCTGTGGCTGTGTGTTTCTCTGTGCTGGAGATCTTTTAAGAACTTGATGGCTTTAAATCCAGTTTGATATTAAATGTCTTATGAAATTTAATTGTGCGTCTCTTCATTATACTCACACACAAAGTATCTATTTTTAGTTGTCAAGCACATTGTTTTGCATTATATTCCCGTCATATCTGATGTTTACGCATAGCCTACATTTATCTCATGGACTGGATGGTCTTATGCCCATTCTGCAGGTAAGGGCAAAGTTAAGGGAACTTTCTGTGTGGGGGGGGTGCTTAAAAGACTCTTAAGCCTCTCTGGGACAATCTAGTCCATATTTGAGGGCCCTAGCTAGTGGTTTTTGATCTGGCCCAGGTCTAAAGTGTAAACAACCTAAATCACCCTTTTTTTTAAATCATGTTTTCACAAACAGAAAAAAAATGGTTTTACAAATCTGAAAGTGGGTTTCTGGCAGCAATAATAAGGTGTTTGAAAACCTTGTTGAGTAAAAATTGTACCAGTGTTTCTGCTACAGTCCCTCTTTTACTGTGATAGTTGTGTAAAATCATTTTTGGATTGTTTTAATGAAAAGTCTTTATAATCATAAACCCAGTGCAAACTTATTGTTCTCCCCCTCTAATCAATGTGTTCTGGTAAGCTGTCTCTGTAGAGTGGTGGTAGAAGTATTCACTTTATTTACACTACTTCAGTAAAGGTACTACTACCACACTGTGAAAATACTGCAGATTGTGCTATGTCCCAGCCTTGACAAGCCCCCAGATCTCTGAGTGTAGCTCATGATGAATGAGGGCAAAAAAAAAAATATAATACTAAGGATTGTGAGTGTTGTACAATATTTACATTAAAGAAATATGGTAAATATCTAGGCCTATATATATATATAATACATATGTGATATACCATATATAGATTATAGGTATATCAGATATATAGTTTGGGGTTAGAAAGTCTCGCTGGCTTTTCTCCTGCCATTCTACTCTGAGGTGCTCTGGCGCGCCCTTGACTCACAAAGTGTGCACCACGGTGGCACATTTTTGCAAAAATGCACACTACTCTAAGTACCTGCACTGTCGCCTCACAAGGTCTTGGGTTGGAACCTTGGACACTCCAGGCCTCCCCGTGTCTGCGTGGGTTCTCTCTGGGTGCTCTGACTTGCTCTCACCATCCACTTACATGCAGGCTAGGTTATTTGAGGACTCTGAATTGTCCTTAGGGGTGAGTGTGACCGCCTGGATTAGTTCCAGCTGTGCCACGACCCTGTAAACAGTAGCCTACAGTGGCAAAAAAGCACATTTTCCTACAGAGAAAGCCTCAATCAATCTCCCATACAGTATAGGCCTACACACTCACAGCCTACTAACCTTAACTCAGTTCAGCCACCATTATAGGCGGACTGCAGTGGTGGAATGGAACCAAGCACATTTAGTCAAAAGTACTATAGGCCTACAACTCATTATATTTGGCAACTTTATACTACTCCACTGCATCTCCGAGCCAAATAGTTACCTTACTGTTCATATTTTAAGTAAATGTTATTAATATTTTTACTCAAATAAGGTTTTGAATGCAGGGCTTTTGCCTGCCGTGCAGTATTTTCACAGTGTGGTAGTAGTACCTTTACTGAAGTAGTGTAAATAAAGTGAATACTTCTACCACCACTCTACAGAGACAGCTTACCAGAACACATTGATTAGAGGGGGAGAACAATAAGTTTGCACTGGGTTTATGATTATAAAGACTTTTCATTAAAACAATCCAAAAATGATTTTACACAACTATCACAGTAAAAGAGGGACTGTAGCAGAAACACTGGTACAATTTTTACTCAACAAGGTTTTCAAACACCTTATTATTGCTGCCAGAAACCCACTTTCAGATTTGTAAAACCATTTTTTTCTGTTTGTGAAAACATGATTTAAAAAAAGGGTGATTTAGGTTGTTTACACTTTAGACCTGGGCCAGATCAAAAACCACTAGCTAGGGCCCTCAAATATGGACTAGATTGTCCCAGAGAGGCTTAAGAGTCTTTTAAGCACCCCCCCACACAGAAAGTTCCCTTAACTTTGCCCTTACCTGCAGAATGGGCATAAGACCATCCAGTCCATGAGATAAATGTAGGCTATGCGTAAACATCAGATATGACGGGAATATAATGCAAAACAATGTGCTTGACAACTAAAAATAGATACTTTGTGTGTGAGTATAATGAAGAGACGCACAATTAAATTTCATAAGACATTTAATATCAAACTGGATTTAAAGCCATCAAGTTCTTAAAAGATCTCCAGCACAGAGAAACACACAGCCACAGCAGTTTGGCAGCTCTGGATACGGATTGGGCTCCTCCGGTCCGATTCTGCAGACAAGAGGGTGGGAAAAAAGAGACATCAGCACATCCCTTCGAAACGCTAGCAGATTGTTTACCAGACAAAAGCTGCGATACAACAGCCCACTCTATTGACCAATAAAGAGTAAAATGTCTGTTGCGTTCTACCTGTTACACATAAACGCGACTGACTTCAAAATATTTCCTGCCGGCTCGCTGACGCTCAGCCAATGTTCGTTGAGGAGACACTAATGTTTTAAGGATGAAACTGCTTCACGCAGTGCTTTTAGTGTTTTAATGACCGGGTCCGTGTGTTTTCGACAGGACACGCACCTCTGTGTTAATTCGCCCCGGTAGAAACCTCCTGAACTACCCGACACTGAAGAAATCCTGAACTAAAACACACAGAGCACCGACCGAGCTACGGCTGCAGCAGCTCGGTTAGAAACACACACCAGAGACTAACGTTAACGCTAGCTGCACGCGGTTGCTACCTACGCTATTTCCAACACGGATTTGTTGTTCACAAAAGCACTTTCATGGAAAAAAATAATACACTCACATACAGACAGTGTAGCTCCTGACTAACCAGCTGAAATAATAACTTGATGACAGCGTGACAGTGAGGGGTCGCTGTAGTTAACGCTAATGCTCTGTTCGGTTTGTCATGACATATTTTCCTTGCCATGCCACGTAAAATAAATGCTACGGGGACACAGTGTCGCTTAGTTCCCAGTAATGGTAATAAGTTCGAGATTTCGGCGGGGTCCCGACCGACGCGCCCTCGCGTAACGCTTGTTTGGTCCGGTGTTAGTTGCAAGAACCGCTAGCTAGCTAGCTGTCTGTGCTGTTGTACACATGGTGTAAACTAACTAACGTTAGCTAACGGCAGGCTGTTGGTGAGCCTGTTTCTGGGCAGTTTTAACGGTAGCGCATAACGTTAACGGTCACTGGGCTGCGATAACGTTATTCTTTATTAAATGTCACATGATTACTTGGTCGAGCTGACCGCTACCTGACAACCCATCTTGCGAGGGTCGGCGCGTCCTTCCTCAGCGCTGCCCGGCTCTGCCCGCTGTGACACCGGCAAGTGCAGCTGGCAGTGAGCCGATCCCAGCCATCCGACAAGTGCCAGCTCTTATTTTGAAAAGATCTTATTGAGGGGACGTGACATCACATAGAAGCAATGCCTCTGATTGGCTGACTACACGCGTGGATCGAAGTCACACAGTCTGCGGAAAGAAACTGCCAAAATTATCTGTAGACTCGTGCAGAGAGATCTGTGAATGCACTGTGATCTACAAACACAGATTCAACACTTGCATGCTGAGCTTTGCACAAAATATGTAAGAATGTCTTTTTACAGTGGTTTGAAAATACAAGTTAGACTGTGTTTGTTTGCAAATCTTGAGGAGGGCATTTGTAGAATTTTTTAATGGGAAAAACAGCTAAACAGTTGTGCCAAAATTCTGAAAATAAATGCAACACAATCTACAAATAAATAATGACCCTCATGCACAGACAAATCACTTTGCATTCATTCAAATTCCGGTTTTCAAGTACAAGTCACTGATTTATATTTGTGAATCATAAAGAGTTTGTGTAGCGGATTTTAAATCTTTTGTAGATCGTATTTTATATTTGTATGTCATGAAGAGTCTGTTTGTGAAATTTTTATCTATTTACAGATTGTGTTTTACATTTGCAGATCACGAGGAGTTTGTTTGCAGATTATAAATCTATTTGAAGATCTTGTTTTGTGTTTGCAAATTGTAATATGCATTTTGACTCATAGTCTCTTCATTTTCAATGATTTTGGCATTGTTCTGTCACCAAAGCTAAAACAATACTGCCAAAATTCTGAAAACAAATGTGACACAATCTACAAACAGAACATGAAATTCACCTGCAAACAAATCACTTTACATTCATTCAAATTCTGGTTTTCAAGTGCAAGTTACTGATTTCTATTTGTGAATCATAAAGAGTTTGTGTATGGATTTTAAATCTTTTGTATATCATGTTTTATATTTGTGGATCATGAAGAGTCTGTTTGAGGATTTTGTATCTATTTGTAGATCTTGTTTTACATTTGCGGATCATTAGGACTTTGTTTGCAGATTTTTAATCTATTTGTAGATTGTGTTATGTGTTTACAAGTCGTAATACCTGTTTGTGACTTTTAGTCTGTCCATTTTCAATGTTTTTGGCAGTGATTTACCTCCATATTTACCCCCTTGGCTGGAGCTTATCCCTGCTGACATTGGGCGAAAGGGCGCAGGGGACGCAGGGCACGTCTGGACAGGTTGCCAGTCCATTCACACCTAAGGGTAATTTGAGAGACATGTCTTTGGATGGTGGGAGGAAGCCAGAGCACCCAAAGAGAACCCGTGCGGAGAGAAGATGCAAACTCCACAGACAGGCCGGGGCAACCGGGGTTTGAACCCATGACCTTCTACTGTGAGGTGCCAGTGCTAACCACTGCACCACCGCGCTGCCCACTTCTTATACAATATCATAAATATTAAGTAGTAGGCTGACTTAAGTTACCTCTGTCTCACTCACATGCACACAGTCCTGGGAGTTTAACATTAGCACTGTTGTTGCATGATAAACAGCTGCAATAAATAACTTTTAATATTTTACTTTTACTTATTTGTGCAATATCATTTGTTCAATAACATCTTATGTTCCAAGACCCAAATTAAATGAGCTATATCAATTTGTCTTGTGTAATTTAATTATCTCCATTTATTTTTAGTTTTTGTTGCATTAAGCAGGATGTTTACTTATTGTGCTTTTAAAAAAAAAATTGTGTTCATTTTCGATTGTGGCAGACTTGGTCCTCCATAGCGGAAACGCAAAGGTTGCGCTGAAAAGTTGAGGGAAGGAAAAAAAAAAAAAGAACTCCCTTGCAAAGTGCCTCAAAATTACATTACAATCAAAACGATTTTTCTTTTGGTGCTGCTGCTACTTCTGTCGCCACCAGTGGAGACAGCGGTGAAGATCCAGGTCTCGGCAAGGGTGGGTAGCCTACTCGTTACAAGTAATGAGTAAAAGAAGTCGTTGGCAACTTTTCATGTTCCTCTTTTTTAAAACCATACTTTTACTCTTTACTCGAGTAGGCCTGTTTATTTTCGGACAGTAATCTACTTTAAACATGGCTTTCCCACCTTCCTTAGGCTACTTAAGTAGTTTAGTTTTTTATCAACTAGATTATGTATGTTGCTTCAATAACGGAAATGAGCTGACATCCAATTTGCGTGCGGTAACGCAAGAGAGCTACCTGTGCGCTTCTGCCAGATAGGCTATCGATGAGCTGGAGAAATGCATATTTAGAAAATCAGGCTAGGCCCAATTGCCTGCCTTTTCAGGCTTTAGTATTATTGTAGGCTACTAATGTAACCCAAATTCAGTAACTGCACGCGTCCTTTCACAAGCCGGCAGAAATAGTCTCACTTTCATTATCACTTCCATTAACGGCGTATTTCGTGCCTGCAGAACACATGAAGGTTACACACACTCTAACATCTGTTACATCTAGTTTGATTCTGATAAGCTATTAACAGAATGCTCTCCTTGCGCAGACGTTCTTTTGATGGAAAAAGCATGTTTATTTTCTCTAAATGACAGGTTGCTATTTGATGCCCGGGGTTGTACCGATTTCTGCCTGCCTGCCGAGAATCGCATGCACCTCGCGAGTTAGGCTATAACGGTCATTTATACTGAGAAAAGAAGCGGATGCAAATCTCGGCAGGTAGTCTACAAAATGTGTTCTGCCGAATTATGCATCCACCTCTTTAGGTCATTTTCAGATACTTTGCTGTGCTCATTGATCATACGCGGTTATCACCACATATATTTAGGCCTACAGAAAGTCAATGGAATGGTACTAAGTGTATCAAAATAATAAATAGCCCACTCTACATGTTCATAAAATATATAGGCTAGAATAATTTATCACTATTGATGAACCACACAAACAATATTGTAGGGTTTAAAAGGCAGTATTTGGAGATGCATGCAATTCTCCATGGCAGACAGGCAAAACTCGGCAAAACAGATGATCATATTGCTGTGCTATCGGAGAAAGCAAATTCTAGCCTATGCAGCGCCCTTAATTTCCAAAGGAAGTGGTTTGGTTGGATATGTCCATAATAAAAAAAACATCGACAACAATAGTAGGTATATGCAGCAAGTGATCTTATCGATACCTTCCTCTAGATTTACAAAAACTGCAAGGTGCATCCCCTAGAAATAACCATGTTGCACAGTGGCATAGCCTTTTGCCAATCTGATGCACCACTAAGAAATGCTCTCTGGACTGCAAACACTAAATATTAAAACGCAAAAACGTGTAGGCCTACTTTGAGTAATTTCATAATCAAGTAGCCTACTTTCAGGGTAGTTTTTTAGGGGAGTAATTGTAGGCTACTTTTACTTGAGGACTGTCTCCAGATCCAGAGCCTTCGACAAAAGCTTTGTCCGGAGAGTTGGCAGACCAGGGAGAAATTCCGGACCTTTTTTTTTTTTTTACCCAGTTTGCCCAGCATAAAGGACTCAAAAAAAAAAACTGCGAGAGAGCTCTCATGCACTTAATGAGCTCTCACGGACTCCCCGGGAACGCGCCTCAGAGTCCCTGAGTTCATTCGTGTGGAGATTGGGATTCAGCCATACTGTGCGCCGATTGGCCCAGAAAACCTCGAATGATCGGCTCGGAATTTGTACTGTGGTCACCCCATCTGCACTTCGGAGATGTAGCCTACAGTTACACTTGACGATTGATTGCGCATATACATCACCTTTTACGGTAAAGCTTGTGGGCGACAACAGGGACTTGAGGGAGCATTCAGGTGCACCTCGGAAACTCAGGACTCTATATTTGAATGACCATCAAGGGTATTTAAAGCAGGGCATTTTTATATTCTTGTTTTCCTTTTTTGCAGTACATACAGTGGCCTCTACTTTATTGCTTCTTCACTTCAGCATTTCTTTAACAAATCACACAGCAAATCTAAACCAATCGCCCATTCAGTGTTTTAGATTGTAGTAGCCTATTTAATATTCCATATTCAAATTGTTAACAGCAGTTATCAGCAAATACCACCATATTCTTGTACAACATATCCCAGGGACCTTTGTGATAATTGTCAAGTTGCTTTACTTGCAGCATTTTTAATAATTAAATACATTGACATCAACAACTGCTTTATGGACTACTGGTTTGACATATACTATGCGTCGATTGGCCCAGGAACCCTTGATTGATCAGCTCAGTATTTGAACTGCAGACACGTTGTCAGCAGTCCAGGACTCTGCACTCCCCCCAACATCTCCACCTGTAAATGTTTGTACAACACAAATCCTACAAAACTGCACAGGTAAATACGTAACTCGTACATCTTGTTATTCGATTTTTATATTTATGCACATAGCCTACACCGCCCATTTCACAGACATCTCACAACACTCTCGGAACACAGCCACAACACATTGTAATTTTTCAGATTCTGGAAACCCAAAAGTTCCCATGTTTTTCTACTTATATAAATCATCAATACATTATTTGTTAACTTAAATAAACCAAATAATTTCAAACCCTTTAGAAAGAATAGCATATTAGGAAGTGATAGCAGATTTTTATACAACGCCTTGATCACATAGTCTGACACATTATTCAGTGATTGTTGTTGTATTGACACTGGTTTGTGTGGGTGCTTCAGATGAATCATCCGCTGATGGACATCGTCCACAAAAAGCACCATAACAGGCTGATCATGCAGGTACCTGGAATTTATGAGTGCACTCTGGAGGCGCTACTGAGGGGTTAACTCATCTGCACTATTTTGTCTGATCCCCTACTTCAGTCGCAAGCCACCTGTCATATTGAGCAGTCCATCGTCAATGACTGGTTGAGCTGACATCTGAACTTTCAAATTGAGCACTATTAAGTTAATGATTGAGTCCAAGGAGTGGACTCATGATAACGTGTTCAGCAGTTCAAAGTTTGAAGGAAAAAAGACACAAAGCTCCTGTAGTGCCGTTCAGCTGAGAAACAATCACAGGAATAGCAATGTCTATTGTATTGTAACAGTCCGTCAAACATCTCTGAAAGCTCCTGAAGCACACAGTGATTACAGTAAACACCAAGTGTTATGCAGCCAAACTAATAGATAGGCCTAGACTACTTTAGTCATGATACCAATAATTTAACCCTTTATGAAGCTGTCATTAGACACAAACTGATCAAACCTGCTAGTGACCTGCTAGTGATCTTTTTTCTGAATTGTGTTTAAAATGACTTAAATATTTAACTAAGTGTAAACATCACACAGTTAAGCCTTACTGAAGAGTTGGAACATGGTGATATAGAATAGACTGGGCATGACAGATTTTAATAACATTGAAGCTACTTAAATCCCCTAAAAATGTAGTTTCAAATCTTAAGAATTTCTCATTACAACAAAAATTCATGACTAAGTGGGGAACAATCAAAATAAACATTGTTAAACAACTTTCCAGTTTTAAAAAGCCTTTGTGTCCAGGATTTCTGAATTTACGAGGTGATCGGAATGCACCATGACGTCCTTGCAGGTGCCCATGGTGCCCAAACGCTTTACCGTAAAGGGTGATGTATAGGCCTACGCGCAATCGCTTTTGAAGTATATATAGCGCGACTGTGCCAAAGTGCCGTTGGCCTGACCGCAGTCAAACTTTTTGACTGAGTGGATCTTTTGGTGTGTGCAGGTGGACCCAGGCCGGAGACCGCAGTGAGGATGGGAAGGGGAAGCCAGCTGACAGAGCCAGGCAGACAAGCAGATGGTGTTTACACCTGGGAAGAGGTGCAGCGCCACTGCAACAGGAATGACCAGTGGCTTGTCATCAATAGAAAGGTTTACAACATCACGCAGTGGGCTAAAAGACACCCAGGAGGGTTTCGAGTCATCGGCCACTATGCTGGAGAGGACGCCACGGTAATATGTTTTCAAATGATTATAGGCCTATATTCAACATTTACTTGGAATATACACAGATCAGCCATAACTTTATGACCACTGACAGGGCAAACGAATAACACAGATTATCCCATTATCATGGCACCTGTCAGTGGGAAGGATATATTGGGCAGCAAATACAATTTTGGTCCACAAAGTTTATGTGTTAGAAGCAGACTAAATGGGCAAGGGAAAGACTGAGGACTGGGTCAGAGCATCTCCATATTAGTCTACAGTGGCCAGTAGCCTAACTATCAAAAGTGGTCCAAAAGTGGAGCAGCTGTAACAGTAAAATGCATCTTACACATTGATGCATCAGTATCAATATCAAAATGTCTTGTATAATAAAACCACACCTACAGGGCCATATGTCTTTACTTTCGGGGTGCAAATTGTGGAAAAAAACAAAAGTGGTGAGGATGTTTTTTTCTCATGAAAATACCCCCCCTTCAGGTGAACTGTGGATTGATTGCAAAGTTTTAAAAAGTTTTCTCCCACTGTTTTTAGGGGTGGGAGAAATAATCGATTCTAAGATGCATCATGATTCAGACGTGGAAGATTATGTATCGATTAACAAATGTCTAAAATTCGATTACTTAAATGTTAATTGATAACGGAATGTTGACGGAACGCAAAAGGTGGAACTAAACAAGGGCTCAACACATCAGGCACAAGCTTAGACTAAACTGGTGTACAGCTCTGTCTTGTACACAGACTGTACATCCTGATAATTATTTTTCAGTGTTCAGTCTGACAACTGTTTGTTAATGAAATGAGGGACCATTGAGCTGAGGTTAATAAAGTAAATTAGGGATGCAAACTAGTGCTTTTAAGCTAATTAGGAGATGTTTCTTTTGGATTTTAATACGCAAATTAAATGCTTAGTAATTGTCCAGAGATCATCTATAGAGAAAAATGATGCATCAATAATCGTTTTATATTCGAATCGCAGCCCTCTGAATCGTAATCAAATCGAATCATGAGGTGCCCATAGATTCCCACCCCTATTTATTATTAAAGTAATAAATAAGGAGCATTACATCTTGATGCAGAGCTGCAATGAAAACGCAGAAAAGACAGATGCATGCTGTGTTCAACTGTGAAGTGCAGTGTGTGGGTAAAGGGCAGGAGTCTGATTTAAAAGCCATCACTTTCAAGCGAGTCATTAAGTGAAACCCTGTAGCTGTGTGTTCAGGCATGTTGACTGGTGTAACACGGATACTGTACTGCTTGTCATCATAGAAACAGATCATCAGATTGTGAAGTTTATTATTGATCACTCTGTGGGGGGGGGGGGGGGGGGGGGGGTTGAAGAATCATTCAGCAGAGACAGGTAGTCCCCCCTTCGTGCTTCTTCCACCTCTGACTAACGCACATAACATTGTATTTTACTGCATTGCTGATGGAATTTCTCATTTCTGTGTTCCAGGAGCCATTCACTGCTTTCCATCCCGATTCAAAGTTTGTGCAAAAGTTTCTGAAGCCGCTGCTGATTGGAGAGCTGGCAGCGACAGAGCCCAGCCATGACGGAAACAAAAAATGTGAGCTCGGCCTCAGATTAATCAAATAAAGACCTGACATTATTCATGTAGCAGCTTTAGTCTCTTTAGTGTCAGGGGAACAACATGGCAGCAAGTACAAACCACCTGAGGAAAAGAAGTAGGTCAGAACTATTCACAGATCTGTTATTCATGAATCATTACAGTGTTCATCTGAGAGACTGGACTCGTGTTTCATTAGCTGTTAAACATGTCTTCTTGATCTTCTCTGTACCTAATGCCCTCAAATGAAAATCTTCACAGAATGTGTCTATTTCTCTGCTCCCAGGAGGCAATTATGCAGGAATTCCAGGCTTTACGTACGCAAGCGGAGAACGAGGGTCTGTTTCGAGCTCAGCCTTTGTTCTTCTCCCTCCACCTGGGTCACATCCTGCTGCTGGACGCCCTCGCCTGGCTGATGGTTTCGCACTGGGGAACCGGCTGGATCATGACGTTTCTGTGCGCGGTCATACTGGCAACTGCTCAGGTGACTTGAACACCGTTATCTGTAAATGAAACTGTAAGTCAAATTGTGCTGCAAAAAAAAAATCTCAAAATGCTTGTTTATCTTCTGACTCTTTAGTCACAGGCTGGATGGCTGCAGCACGACTTTGGCCACCTGTCAGTCTTCAAGAAGTCCAGCTGGAATCACTTAGTGCACAAGTTTGTCATTGGCCATTTAAAGGTAGGCTAATCGATAGTCTTGATCGTATATATTTCTTTCTGGACATTTTACACATATGTTAAAAGATTTGTTTTCTCAGGGAGCCTCTGCAAACTGGTGGAATCATCGGCATTTCCAGCATCACGCCAAACCCAACGTCTTCAGTAAGGACCCTGACATCAACATGATGGGCATGTTTGTACTTGGAACCACTCAACCAGTGGAGGCAAGTAGCACACAGCTGATATTCCTGATTTTTTTAAAACAGCCCTTAAACATTGAATGTGAGCTAGTATTTGATCTCTTACAAGCTGCTCATTTTAACACTGTGTTCCTCTCTATTACAGTATGGCATAAAAAAGATCAAATCTTTGCCCTACAATCATCAACACCAGTACTTCCACCTCAGTATGTTTTTCTTGGAGTCATTTTAAAATAATGAAACTCTAACTTAGTAAAAACTTTACAGGAATAATTTGTTTGTTTTTTTATCTTTTAGTTGCACCGCCGCTTCTCCTTCCACTTTTCTACCACATCAATATAGTACAAACCATGATTTCTCACCGCTTGTGGGTGGTAAGATGCTCTCCTCTGTGTGGTATAGTGCAATTAATGTGAAGATTTTCTGTTTGGTGTCAGGTCATATGTAGGCAAATAGTAGTTGTAATAATATTTCAGCTTTAAGTGCTGAAGAAAAAAACCATTACAATAAGTGAAAATAGACAATGTGGCACAAATAGAGATCAGATATGCATTTCAGGGATATTCTTGGTAACACAGTACAGTGTATGGCAATCATATTAACCTTCTTTTCCTGTCAAGGATCTGGCTTGGTTTATGTCTTACTACATTCGCTTCATGTACTTTTATGTACCTCTGTACGGCGTGTTTGGCTCACTGGGGCTCCTGATTTTTGTCAGGTAAATGACCTAAAAGAAGAAATTCAGAACTTTCTCGACATACATGTATAAAATGAATGTTGTAACTAATTGATCGGTTGAGAATTGTTTTTAAATTATTTATGAATGATCTTTGGGCTGGATGCTCTGCAGCACTTTTCTTAAAGGTGAATTCTTTATTTTTAAATCGGTGCTTGTAATAAGTTACAGTTTTTCTCCATTGTGTACACACATTTCTTAAAACACATTTATACAAGACCGAGCGAGATAAAAAAAAACAACAACAGAGGATGCTGGAGGAGGATAAACACCAGTGAAAGATATTTTCCAGAATCTGGCAATCCAAAAATTGTTCCCATGTTTTATCACTGTTATATAAATCATTGAGAAATTATTTAACTAAAATAAACCAAGTACTTTCAAAGTTTTTATCAAATGAAAAAATGTCTTATTAGGAAGTGACTGCACATTTTTATACAACTTGATTACATGGTGCGATCAATAATTTAGTGACTGGTATTGTTTTGTTTAACAGGTTTCTGGAGAGTCACTGGTTTGTGTGGGTGACTCAGATGAATCATCTGCCGATGGAAATAGACCATGAGAAGAACCGGGACTGGCTGAACATTCAGGTACCTGGTTTATTATGAAAAAGATGCACTCTGCAGGCTCTGCTGATGGGTTAACTCATCTGCACTAATTTGTCTTATCCTCTACTTTAGTTGCAAGCCACCTGTAATATTGAGCAGTCCTTCTTCAACGACTGGTTCAGCGGACACCTCAACTTTCAAATCGAACACCAGTAAGTTTATGATTGAGTCCAAGGAGTGGACTGACACAAAGCTCCTGTAGTTCCATGCCAGCTTTTGGAATTGAATGAGATAAAATCAGTCTATAGATACAAATTGCATAAACAGTCCATCAAACATCTCTGAAAGCTCCTGAAAACCAACACCAATCACCAATAATTTAACCCTTTCATGAAGAAGCTATTAAGAATTTGAACTGACCACACCTGCTGAACTTTATTTTAAATTCCAGTGATGTTAATGTTTTTTCTGAATTGTGAATAAAATAGAGATAAATGAGGTAAATGAATATTTATCTCAGTGTAAACATCATAAAGACATCATAGTAAGATGTTAATTGAGAAAATTAGCTTTCAAAGCCTAAATTTAGTGGGAAACTTTATGTCAATTGGTCACATTTCTGAACCTTGAGTGCATTTGATAACTACAAAATACAACATGATCTTTTGATCTTGGTGAACAATAGCTATAACGACAAATTAGTGGTATGTTGGTTTGCACAAAGAGTAAAAAGTCGTTTTGCATTTGTATGCTTTTGTAATACAGAAGAGTACCATTTTGGCAAGGGTCTCCTCATGAAGTATCAATTTCAAAAGAATAAACATACAGCAAATGTGAACTTCAAAACACTTAATGAGTGTGAACAGCTTTACCTCTAGACAGGCAGCGCACATTTAACCATTGCAGACGTCATTCACTATACTAAAATTGCACAGTAATTTAAAACACAATTGTTGAGACATGTTGGATGCTGTCATGACGGATGCCTTCTGTGCCCTTTGTCTGTGAAGCTTGTTTCCCACAATGCCGCGCCACAACTACTACCTGGTGGCCCCGAGGGTCCGTGCCCTGTGTAAGAAACATGGGATTCCTTACCAGGAGAAAACGTTGTGGCGAGGCTTCGCTGATATTACTGAGTAAGTCCAGTTTAGTGTTATATCATGTATTGCCAGGATGTGACACACTGGGTTTGTCAAAAGTCCAAAAGACATGGTTTTCTGTTTGACAAGGCAGCAAAACTTTGTGTATAGATTTCTTCAATAAAAGGTATGAAATTAAAGTGCAGCTGACAGAATGAGTAAACAATTAGTTTGTAAGTTATTTTCCCACAAAATACAAATTCATTGCAGAACATATTAGAGTATGCACCTCTTATCTGATGTTTTGTGAATTGTTTTATCATTTTCTTTTTGAAGGTCACTGAAGAGCTCTGGGGAACTCTGGCTCGATGCATATCTTCATAAGTGACCAATGTTATTCTCTACATTGTACCTAAAAGAAGTAATGTTTTTCTCTTCTTTGGCATCATAAAATAATTGTATCTGTTTGGTTTTAGAATCCAGTCAATAGCGTGGGGATGATCTTTTCTTATTGATGGTGTTTGGGTTAAGTAGTTCAGTCTTTTCAGATTATGTGCAGGGTTTTTAGTGCACCCAGGATTTTTAAAATTGAGTTACAGTATCTTGAGCAATAGTAAATAACATCTTTATGTTACCATATTCTAATATACACTTAATTACATGTTAAGTTCTGTGTGTGTAGCATGAAGGGACTACAAACTTTCATTCCTTTATACAGCCTTGTGTTGTATAATGATAAATAAACTACCTTGATCCTTCATCCTTGATAACTGTGAAAGCTGATATTGAGGTGGTGTTTTTGATGTGTTCTTAATCACGTAATACAGTTTGAGCAATAAAGGATACAATTACGGTGATAAATGCTGTGTAACTGAGGATTTCAATGTTAATCTACACTTTTCTTGTCAAACTTTCCCCTTTACTTGTTGATCTTACAGTATACAATAAAGAAACTGTACTGACTGTTGCTCCACCTCTTGTATTATTGGTCCACAGACAAACACAAGAGTTATCTGCAAAGAAAAATGTAATAGGAAATATTTACCAAGTTTGTTTTTTTTATTCTATACCTTTTAAATGGTGTGAATATTTATAGTCTTTAGTGTTTTGCCTAAATATTCATTGAATTATTCATATATGAACAACCAACTCATATTTATTATTATTCCTGTGTGTGTGTGTGTGTGTGTGTGTGTGTGTGTGTGTGTGTGTGTGTGTGTGTGTGTGTGTGTGTGTGTGTGTGTGTGTGTGTGTGTGTGTGTGTGTGTGTGTGTGTGCGCGACTTCACACTATAAAATATAATGCTGCATAAAAACGAAATCATCAGTTGCCTATGACCACAACCACCTGCTATCGGCAATGTCAGGAATGGGCATCTCAGGCAATGCACTCAGTGGTTCAAATCCTACCTTTCTAGGTTTTCCTACAATGTGTCTTGGCAAAGAAAAAATTCCTCCTCTCACTGCCTCTCCACAGGGGTGTCCAAAGCTTGCAAAGTTGCAACGACCTCTTTTTTTTCTCAGTTAACACCACCTCACTGGGGCCAATCATTTGCACGCATGGTTTCTCCTACCATTACTATGCAGATTATACGCAACTCTACCTGTCTTTCCCGTCAGACGACCCCTCCATCTCGGCACGGATCAGATTGTCTCTTCGAAATATCTCGTTGGATAAACTCTTGAACCTTCAACTAAACCTCCCTAAGACTAAACTCTTGGCCATTGCAGCCAAGCAATCTATCTATTATAACATCAAACTACAAATTGGCTCCTCAACCATCACTTTAACCATGGTGATGAGAAACTTGGGTGTTATGATTGACAACCAACTGTCCTTCTCGAACCATGTCGCTGTTTACCTGTTGTACTGCTTTGCTCTATACAACTTAAGAAAAATGGTCCAGAACGCTGCGGCAACGTTTTGCATCAATCCAAAAGGAAAACCTTTACTCCACTGCTCAGTGACCTCTCCTGGCTACGTATGGCCTTCCAAATCAAATTCAAACATGCACTATTTGTTAGCTCTTATTGTTTCCCCTAGGTATTTATCCCATTGATGCGTTAATAGATCTTATTAGTATCTATTGTTGCTCGTAGATCTCTTACTTTACTGATGCTCACATGTTGCTCCTCAAATGTATGTTGCTTTGGAAACAAATGCCAAATGAGTAAATGTAATGACAGCATTGCACTATTATTGACAACAACTTCATGCAGGATTATTTAATTACTGTTAAATTCTTATTAGAAACAGCCACATTATATATATTATACCTTAATAATAAAACAGGACTTGTGACACTGGCTAGTAGGACTACAGTAAAACAAAAATAATTGGCAATAAATCAGACAAAGTCATTCATTAAACAGCTGAATAAACATCGACCACGGCTTTGTTGTTGTGGACACACATGCAGGCTCAGTCTTTGCTGCCAGAATCAATCCTCTCCTGCCTCTTCTTCATGGTCTCCTGCAGCTCTGAGTCTCCACTTGTCTTCTGTAGAGGAAACACAAGAATACAGATTTCAGATCCACAGAGTTCATTCTGTCAATGAATGCACTGTTTCGACATAAAATTGCACAAGCATTGGCAACAGAAGGGAGTGCTACTTCTCTTATGTAAATACAATAAAAGATTACAAGGTTATTAATTACACCTGTTCTTCCCGATGACATACAAACAAGGCATGTAACAAAACAGAAACAAACATAAGAATGGTAGCAACAGCACATGCTGAATTTTGTGTCCGAAATACCTCAGTATCATTAAACAAATGCTAAAGCAGTGTGCTTTGATACAGTGGCTCTTTCAGCTCATGCCATCGTGGTTCTAAGGTTGGAGGCTGTTGTATGTTAGATGAAAAGCCCTTTGTGATGTTGGGCTATAGAAATTAAATTGACTTGAACTGTCACAAGGCCAACATGCTCAACATGTTCTTTACATTTGCTATTTAGCAATAAATACAAAGTATAGCTGAGGCTGAAGGGAATGTCCTTCATTTTGCAGGCATTTGGACTGGACACAAAAAAATTGGCTTGATGGTGGCAGTAGATGAAATGTCAAGAGATCACTAAAATGATTATAATTCATCATTAGCAAGGCATCAATGTCGAATTTCAAGGCAATCCATCCAATATTTTTTTTTTTCATTCAAAGTCACAAATCTCGACATTATGCTGGAGGAATTTAAGTAGTAGAGTATCATCAAAGAAGGATTCATCTTCCAGAGAACATGAATATCTGTATAAAACACAAAAGTACTAAAAAAACTTTTAGAATGTGAAGATGGAAGAAGTACAGTGTGAGCTAAACAGAGTACTTCACACTGCAGTTCTTAATGCTTAATTACAATTTCTTGCCCAGATCCAATATTTTTTGATTGACTGTTCACATTATTATGCCAGGCCCATGTCAGACTCCAGTGTGAACTGACCGCAGCCTGAAAGTGAAATGCTCAAAAGAATAATTTGGTAGTAAACATAGAGGCCACAGCATCTATGGTTTAATTTTGTGAGCAAATGATAATGAGAATGTGTGCAGAGAATTTGTACACAAACCTGCACTAATCCAGAGAGTTTGTACACAAAGCACAATCAATGTAAAATGTTTTTTGCGTAGCTGCTGAAAACGCTAATTTAACACCACTCAACAGCAGTATAGACTCAGAAATGTCAATAGTCTGACATTAGAGAATATACTTATTTTATTTCTTCACATTTAGATGAGAAAAGTGATACCACCATCATATTTGTCCATTCAATACAGAGTTGCAACTTGTCAATACATCAGTCAATTATTTTATCAATTCATCTAGTAGTAGTTTCATCTAAACAACATCAGAAAATCGTGAAAAATGTTGATCAGTGTTTCTCAAAGCCCCAGATGAATGCCTTGATTTGTCCACAACCCACTGACATCAGCTTTAAGTAGCTGGTAACAGAGTATTTGTACATCTTTTTTAATACTCAAACAGCTTTATCAGTCATCAAAATAGTTGGTAATTATTTAATAGTTGACAACTGATCAATTAAGCAATGAAAAGCTCTAATTCAATATAAAGCCAGCAGTCGTTTAGCTTAGCTCAGCATAAAGACTGTAAACTGGGTGAAACAGCTAACCGGGCTCTGTCCGAAGATGACATCAAATCCACAGGGCAGCACCTCTAAAGCTCACTTTATATCTTGTTTGTTTAATCTGTACTAAAACATAAGTGTAAAACAAGTATTTTCCAGTGTTTTCCCCAGTTTACTGCTAAGCTAAGCTGACTGACCTCTTCAAAGTGAATATACAGAAATGACAATGGTATCAATCTTCTCATCTGACTCTCAGCAAGAAAGCAAGTATATTTCCTAAAATAAAAATATACATATAACACTAACTGTTAACTATTGTATGTTTACAGTAGCACATCTTTCATTTCTTATCTATTACCTGTAAATACACTCGAACTGATGCAGCATTTCTCACAATACCTTTTGCTGACAGCTTTATTTATGCATGTGAATTACTGATATCAAAACTGCAATACTGGCACATCTGCAGCTTTGTGTGCAACTGCCCCGGCGTGGCTGTTATCTGCCATTATCTGCCCATGTGGGGTTATGGGGAGACATTGAGAGAAATCCTATCCACATGGACACGTGGCATAGTTCAACATCATCCTTGACCCAAAGTACGTCTCTGACTCAGTCTTCCCTCATCAACTCCGCACCGTCGCCTGATTGCTTTATTATGACATGACAGAGTTCCCATAAAAGAACTGGAATCAAAAGATTAACTAGTGTGTCAGCTTTTATCTCTGGGCAAAGGACATATATATATATGGACCACAACATGTATAGTACGTGCTTTTATCTGTTTGTTTTTTTGTTTTTTTTACACGAGATTCAATGACCTTTTTTAAACTTTTTGGATATAGTTTACAGTGTAACTGGAACAAAGGTCATCTGCTGGATTAAACAGGAGGTGTAATGGTTAAGGAGTTTAAAACTACTGTGTTACCAAAACGCCCCAATCATTAGATTTTCCATCTCAATAGCTCTTTTTTATATAAAATGTGCTATCTATTCTATTTTTATTGAGATCATTTTATGGTCTCTTTGATGCTTTTATTTATCTCCCCAGTCATAAGGTAGGTGAACAGTTACCACAGGCATTAGCAAACAAAATAATAATACAGTAAACTATGTGAAAAAGTAAACATTTAAATAATACAAGACAAATAACAAAAAGCCTGATGCATCCGACAACAAATTTCAGCATGCTGTGCAGGCCTGGCACAGGGGTGGAAACTTATGTTCTCTTTAGGAGCCAAGCCACCTTCCCATGTCCCTCAGTGTCTGACAGAGGTGTGAGCAGACTGAGCATGATAGGGCCCTTCAGCAGGACCTTGGCCCCCTTTTATCACTGTGTATGTTCTGGGAAGAGGCCTATGATAGGTCAGCTAGGCCGCGAGGTTGCAGCAACATGCGGCAGACTGAGAATCCTGTATATCCTTACATTCGCATATCGAACTGAATATTGTGAAAATTGTGATTTGAGTCAATTGCAGTGCTGATCCACAAAGCCTGACTACTGACTGTTTGGATCAGTAAATTGTGCTTACGTTATGGACCATTTTCAGCCATGGATTGATATGCATTTGATGTAGAGCGTTTGCAACACCAGGACAGTCTATGTGGGACTGACTCAAAATAAACTGTATTGACCTTGTTTATAGGGCGGCACGGTGGTGCAGTGGTAAGCACTGTTGCCCTCACAGCAAGAAGGTTGTGAGTTCAAACCCCTGTTTCCCCGGCCCTTCTATGTGGAGTATGCATGTTCTCCAGGTACTGCCCTTCCCCTCCTGCCGTGCAGATGCAATTAGTAATGGGCAGCAGCTGCACCTGATTCCCCAATCAGTACCTGGAGGATAAGAGAGCAAAGAATAGGATCCATACTCCTTGGAAGAGGGAGGGTGTTAATTGTGTTAATTTAAGTTGTTATTTTCTGTGTTTTGGTTAAAAGCTATATCACCACCTTTTGTTAAGTAGTCTAGTTCTTTGTGTGTGTCTCTTCTGTTCCTCTGTAAGATATGTTTGTTAATAAATATCTATTTGTTTGCCCATAATCTGTTTCCTGTTCCTTTAGACCCGGTTTTCATTTATATTTGTTACTCCTCTCTCCACCTCAGGGCTTGAGCCACGTTAGGACATAACAATGTGTTTACTTATTTAACCTATAGCAGGACATACCAACACGAGATGATTACAGAAGAATCGGTATCGGTGTCTATAACAATTTAAACAGAAACAGAGAATGAAGACCGATCATATCATGATTGTTGTCGTTGCATAGTTTGTCCACCAGGGGGCATTCTGCAACTCTCCCCTGTTGGCAACACACATGTTTAGACAAGTCCATAGCAATCACCTGACATAATCAGCTGTACTTTTGTTCAAAGTTCTATATCACTGGAATTTTATTGTTCATAACAATAAAAAATATGTTTTTAAACTGCATTAGGCCATGTATGTTGCCCTTGGTGATGGACATACAAACACATAACAAATGTTGTATAAATTTATTACACAAAGAGTGAGATATTTCAGGCTTCTTTGTTTAATCTTGATGATTATGGCTTACAGCTCATGGAAATAAAAATCCATATCTCAAAATATTAGAATAAAGATGTATAATAAAGAAATGTCAACCTGTGAAGAGCCTTTAATCTCTCAGTATGGTTAGATGCACATAACCCACACAACCACAATCATGGGGAAAACTTTTGACTTGACAGGTGTCTAGAAGACACTCATTGAACCCTCCACAAGAAGGGTAAGCCAAAGAAGGTCAAAGCTGAAAGGGCTGGCTGTTCACAGAGTGCTGTATCAAAGCATATTTACGTAAACTTTACTGGAAGGTTAAAGTGTTAAAGGTTAAACAGAACTTTTCTACAATATTCCAATTTTCTGAGCTGCACCTGTAAAGGCTATTCATCTTCTTAGGTGTTATAGCCTACTGTCCACTATACCAAGCCAGTGTTTATGTTAGAGTGAACAGCTGTGGAGCTTGGAATTTTCTCTGTGTATTCCCATTTCTGTGAATTTGAGTTTTTAGGCTGAGAAAAATGCTCCTCTGTTGGAAGAAATATGCTATGATGTAGGGTGAACAGAGTATACTTACAGACTTAGTTACTACTCCACTACAATTTAGAAGGATAAATTATACTTTTTACTCTATCTCCACAACATTTATTTGATAACAAAGTAATCCTGTTAGCAGTTATCCTGCTATTCACTTTGAAGATTAAGGTTTTGCAATACATAAATAAAAATAAAATATGGTACATTCTATATTCATTGTGATCGATTAAACTACCCAACAGTAGCTTATATTAGTTAGGTCTAAATTTTGACAAGCTGCGACATGTTAAATGTTATTATGCATAAGTAATAATAATAATAATGCACCACTGACAGGGTCATTCTGCTGCCACTGTGAGTACTTTTACTTTTGATACTTTAAACACATTTTGCTGCTAATATTTTTGTACTTCTTAAATAAGGTTCATGCAGTTCAATGCAGTACTTTAACTTCGCTACTTTTGACTTTTTCTAAATACTTTTCTCCACCACTTGGAGGGACGTGCACAACCGTCCTTCTCACAGTTGAAATGGGGGCTCATTTAATTGACGTACACTAAAACGTCACTTCCGTAAACAGGGATTTCTTTTTTTTTTCATCCCACCACTGAATAAAATTATTTCATATCGTAAAAATCTCTATCTATATATTTGAATGAACGTTTCTATTACATTGCTGTTGCACATGCAACACAAAGGTACATAACTAGCAGGATCAAGTGTAGGAAAATAAAACAGCGGGCAGGACGTCTCCATGTTGTCTCCTCCTCCCCCAGATCTGCGTCGTGCTGTCCGTGCCGTGGATGGGAGGAGGGAGTTGTTTGGGGATGGTGGGCCGGGGTATCGCGTCTCTCGGCTCAACCTGTCGGTATCTTGCTAGCACACAGTCGCCTGCCCGCATCCAAGATGGATTGTGTACAAGAAGAATGAAAAACAGCCATTATCATCGTGACAGCTCCTTCTGTTGGTAAATACGAGTCATTCATAACAAAGTGTTGTCATCGCTGCAGCCAGGAGATGATTTCCGAGCTAAGGCCTTTCACTTTGCAGAGCTGTTACATTTTGTGTGTACATATGGGGGGTTACTGTGAAAAGATGGCTTAAACAACGCTATAGATATTTAACTTATCTTTCAGTTTTCAGCCAGAGACGATGTGCGTGTGATTTCTGTGGCTGTGGATCGTGTTGTTGTGTTAAGATGACAAAGCTAGCTTTAGCTAACAGCTTGTCATCTGAATTACCACAGTTTTGTTATTATTGCCCTGTCAAATTAGCAGACGTCCCCCTGAAGAGAGTGAGTAGCTATGGCTGAAGACATTTGTCCTCACCTGGACTCCATAGGAGAAGTCACCAAGGAGGACCTCCTCCAGAAATCCAAGGTGGGGTTTTCATTCATTCACTATAAATATGTAAAAGATGTAAAACTGAAAAATCCACTTTCTACTTTTTCCCGGTCATTGGCAGTGTGTGCCATGGCCCACACAACAGCTTATGGTTGATGCATGTTCAGCCTTAAAATTGCCACGTGATCTGGAATATATGCTGTCTTTGTTGTGTGTCTACAGTGAAAAGCATCACTGGTTCTCACCCATCCATCTTTTGGATGAGATGTTAAACTGAGGTCCAGACTCTCTGATCCCATGACGCTTATTGCAATAAGTAGGGGGTGTCCTGGGGTCCTAGCAAAAAAAATCCCTAATCTGACCTTCACCATTTGGCCATTTAATCATCCCCCACAGTGACTGGCTCTATATTTTGTACCCTCTCCACCTCAAGCTGATGTGTGGTGAGTGTCTGGCACAAATGACAGCCTTGCATTCCCAGGTGGGTGCCACACTTTGGTGCTGGTTGAGACCAGTCCCCCTTCCCTTCCCTCTGAAGTGCTGAGAGTGACCAAGATAAAGCCCTATCTAAAATCCATTATCAGTATTATTATGAACCAAAATGTTACGTAATATTTTATACATGTTCTCCTTCTCTTTTTACAGGGAACTTGCCAGTCTTGTGGAGCAGGGGGCCCGAACCTGTGGGCCTGTCTGCAGGTAAGGTCAGGGCTTGAATAGTTTTAAAAATGTTTTAAAGGGTAATTGCAGGTGTAGCTTGTGCACCTTGTCACATAAATGATGAGTATTGCAAGCGCAACTACCGCTGCATTTGCGAATAAAAGAATGCCAGGCGAATGCTTAATAATCGATAATGATGTGTTGGGCATAAATGTAATTACAAATGCAGTAGCTCTCAAACTCATGCGGCCAAGCAAGTACAAAAAATGGGCAGTTCAAGCTATGATTTTATACTCCTGTTGACATTTCACATTCTAGGATGAAATTAATTTATAGATTATTTTAAATAGATAAGTAGATAATGTGAAAGAAGTAAGCAATGGTTCAGTCGCTGTAAGATCCTGTCTAATACAGTGTCTCTGCTTTGTAGAGTGACTGTCCATATGTTGGTTGTGGAGAGTCCTTCTCTGATCACAGCACCCTGCATGCACAGGTAAAACCTTCTCACACTAATATACTTGACAGCTTTGGATTATCTTCTCATCAGTTTACCTCCTTGGTGGATGGCAAAGAGTCCCTTGAGTGATTGCGAGTATGTTTCCTTTAGGCTAAGACGCACAACCTGACTGTGAACCTGACAACATTCAGGATATGGTGTTACGTGTGTGAGCGGGAGGTGTTTTTGGAACACAGGCCCGCCCTGGTGCCTGTACCTGCTGTACCCCAACACTGTAAAGCCACAGAGCAGGTACGACTCTTCTCCAACAGGGTCACACCTCCTTACTGGTCTCTGTCCCTTCCCACTTGATGGATTAATGGAGGGCTAGTGATGCTATTTCAAATCCTGCTTCTTTACTCACCCGTCTTATTTATAGTGTCTATTAATTATTTCACTAGGAAGCAGCACCTCAGCCAGTAGGTCAACCTCTAAAAGCCGTACCAATTGCTGTGGCAGAAGAAGAAAGTTCAGAGTCGGAGGAGGATGAGCTTAAACCCAGAGGTACACCAAGTCTTCTGTCAACATTACGCCTCCTAAACAACAGTTCACTTGAAGCTCCTTAAATCAGACTCATTTGTGGTGGTTAAGTTGTTAATAGGACAACATTGTCAGTGGTTTTACGAAAATCTTTAAGAATCAACTCCAAAACTCTTTTCATTGTTGGATTCTTCTAAGTACTCATAATATTAGGTCATCGCTGCCATGTTTAATACATATAATTGCTTTGAGACCTAAGAATAGTTACTAGGCCTGTTTCTTTTATTCCAGACTTGCATTGATAATTAACCCTTAGTGGTCCCCTCTCCACTCCACTATACTTGTTCTAAAAATAAATGTGAGTTAACATCTAAATTGTGTAGTTGGCACAACATGCGTACAAGGATGTGTTTCTCGTGTTGTTTGTAGGCTTGACAGGAATGAAGAATATTGGCAACTCCTGCTACATGAATGCAGCTCTGCAAGCCTTATCCAACTGGTGAGGTCACTTCTTCTCATTACATTTAGGATGTGTCTCTTTGTCCTATGTTTATTAAGTCATTTCCCCTAAATTAAACAGTTGTGTTGATGTAACATTTTTCCTCTCTTCTCTCACCAGCCCCCCTCTCACTCAGTTCTTCCTGGACTGCAGTGGATTGGTCCGGACTGATAAGAAGCCTGCTCTCTGTAAGAGCTACCAGAAACTCATCTCAGAGCTTTGGCATAAAAAACGGTAATAAACACATAAACGTGACATAAAACTGCTTGAGACAAGTGAAACAATGAAGCTACACATTTTATGTAAAAATGAGACGTTTATGTCCGAATGAATAATTTACAGTACGTTAAACTAACTGTCATGGCGGCTACCCTCCCAGGCCCAGCTATGTCGTCCCAACCAGTCTGTCTCATGGCATCAAACTAGTAAACCCCATGTTTCGTGGTTACGCTCAGCAGGTAGGGGCAAGCACCCAGCAGGTAACTACACCTGGCATCACTCAACAGCTTGACATTGTCTTGTGAACCCCTATGTATTTTTCTAACACATTCCCTAAAAATGACAAATGTTTTTTTGCTATTTTATATACATTTATTAATAATAACCAATTGTTTATAAAGATCTCAGGAATAGTCCTGTTTCGGGGGTATATTCCTTACATCCCCACAACCAGACAAAGTTGTAGTTTACTTTTTTGTGTCTCTGTTGAGAACAGTGGAGATGGACTGTAGGAGAGGATAAATATAATCTAATTTATTTTGTAGTCATTAATCACTTAAACTACAATGTGTTAGTCTAGTTTGAATAGTTTAACATTTTGCGAAACGTGCTTGTTCACTTTCTGGCAGAGAAGCAGTTATCTTAGCTTAGCATAAAGACTGGAACCAGCTAGCCACAAAGTATAATTGTAATTTTATACTTGTAAGGTAAGATGTAAGGTCTTAATTAGTGAGTTTTAGAGCTCCCGGTAGGTGGACATTT